>JAUIMM010000155.1:26620000-27220000 GCA_031769625.1 Taudactylus pleione
CATCTAGCCCATAACTGTTGGCACTTCAGTGTAACTATAGCAGGTTCTGGCTACAGATTCTCTGAAAATGCACCACAAACAGTTCTCATAGTGAAGTACAATTATTTAATGTATTAATGATACAGTATTAAACACTCATACATAAAATAAGCAGTGTACAAGCATATCACATATATTACCTCCTTCCTAGTAATCTGAAAATTAAGGTAGTCCAATGACATGGTGACCAAATCCGACCGGTCTTACTGGGATCTACTTCCTTCGTGATGTAACACAGGTCCAGTTCCACATCCTTTCAGACACAGCCGTTACTACTAGTAAACCGCCCTCAGCAGAAGTACTGAAAATAGATCACACACACACACACACACACACACAAAGAACGAGCTGATAAGTAGTGTTTGTAAAAAAAATTCTAAAATATATATATCTATATCTCTCAATTGGTCTGTCTCTTTGCTTGTCTATCCAGTTATGCATTTGGACACCCATGCACCGACTGGGCTGAAACCAACGTGAGGTGGTCCAATTGGATTCTGGACAGGTTTTAGGGGGGGATGTTAGGGTCCTGTCAGATCTCCTGCTTGTGTGCTCTGGGCAGAACTTTGACCCAGGGAGCCTGTTTTGGGCCTTCCACTGAATGGATTTGGATGATATCACATAACAAAACTTAATAACTGGAGCATTTAAACCTGGGCAACGCTGGGAACTTCAGTGTGTAAATGTGTGTGTGTGTGTGTGTGTATAATATATATATATATATATATATATATATTTCTAAATTTAAAAAAAATAATTAGCGGAGATAATATGTATTGAACACCAACATTTTTCTCAGTAAATATGTTTGTAATGGGGCTATTGTAATTCAATTTTCTCCAAATGTCAGCAACAACCCATGCAATCCACACATGCAAAGAAATCAAACCACAGATTTCCATAAATTAAGTTATGTGAAATTACACAGAGAAAAAGTATTGAACATGCTTGCTAAAATTTATTTAGTACTTCGTACAAAAGGTTGGTAATGACGGCTTCAAGACTCCTCCTGTATGGAGAAACTAGTCGCATGCATTGCTCAGATGTGATTTTGGCCCATTCTTCCACACAAACAGTCTTCAAATCTTGAAGGTTCCGTGGGCCTCTTCTATGAACTCTGATCTTTAGTTCTTTCCATAGCTTTTCAATTGGATTCAAGTCAGGTGATTGGCTGGGCCATTTTAGCAGCTTTATTTTCTTTCTCTGAAACCAATTGAGAGTGTCCTTGGCTGTGTGTTTGGGATCATTGTCTTGCTAAAATGTCCACCCTCATTTCATCTTCAGCATCCTGGTAGATGGCAGCAGATTTTTATCAAGAATGTCTCCGTACATTTTTCCATTCATCCTTCCTTCAATCAAATGAAGTATGCCCGTACCATAAGCTGAAAACAGCCCCACATCATGATGTTCCCTCCTCCAAACTTCACTGTTGGTATGGTGTTTTTGGGGTGATGTGCAGTGCCATTTCTCCTCCAAACTTGGTGTGTATTATGGCATCCAAAGAGTTCAATTTTGGTCTCGTCTGACCAGACTGTTTTCCCAGTATTTCACAGGCTTGTCCGAATGTTGTGCAGCAAATTTTAAACGAGCTTTAACATGCTTTTTCTTGAGCAATGGAGTCTTGCATGGTGAGTGTGCATACAAGCCATGCCGATTGAGAGCAGGTACAATTGTTTCAAATAAAACAATAAGTAATGCAAATTCCAGGTCTTTCTGAAGCTCTCCACAAGTGGTCTTTGGCTCTTGGACTACTCTTCTGATAATTCTTTTCACTCCTCTGTCAGAAATCTTGCAAGGAGCACTGGCCGTGGCCGGTTTATGGTGAAATGATGATCTTTCCACTTCCGGATTATGGCCCCAACAGTGCTCACTGGAACATTCAGAAGTTTAGAAATCCTTCTACAACCTATGCCATCAGTATGTTTTGCAAGAATAAGGTTGTGACGGTCTTGAGAGAGCTCTTTGCTTTTACCCATCATGAGATGTTTCTTGTGTGACACCTTGGTAATGAGACACCTTTTTATAGGCCATCAGTTGGGACTGAACCAGCTTATATTAATTTGCACTTACAAGGAGCAGGATTGCCCTCTAATTACTGATAGACTTCAGCTTGTGTCTTGGCTTTCCATGCCTTTTTTTGCACCTCCCTTTCTTCATGTGTTCAATACTTTTTCCCTGTGTCATTTCACATTATTACACATAACTTAATTTATGGACATGTATGGTTTGATTTCTTTGCATGTTTGAATTGCATGGGTTGTTGCTGACATTTGGTGAAAATTGCATTACAATAGCCCCATTAAAAATATATTTACCAAGAAAAATGTTTGTGTTCAATTCTTATTTTACCGTGTGTGTACGTGTACCAGTACCAATCTGATTCTCCTGAAATGACATCACTACCCCAACTTATTGTGTAGCAAATTTCTGTTTTTATAATGATAAAACAATGGATATCAACTCTGTATGTATATGTATGTGTGTATGTGTGTGTGTGTGTATGTATATGTGTGTATATATATATATATATATATATATATAATTTATTATGGTGTGTTAGTAACAGTATATTATATATATAAATAATACTATTACTAACACACACACATCTCCATAGATAGATAGGTAGATATATATATCTCTATTAGTGTATATGTAAAAAAATATATATATATATTTTTTTTATATTAATGGGTCATTCCATGTGACTTACACTTCATGTGAATTTCTAGAAGTTTAAATGCACCCACACAAAAATGAAGCTGAAATTCAACATTATAAAAATATGCCAATAATCTGAGGTATGTAGTCATAATTAATGTTTAGAAGCAGAAAAAAAATTACACTTTTAGTAGTTACATTTTATTGTTTATATGTGTGATGCTTGTTACAACAGAATGGACATAGGAACAGAGGGAACTTATTTATTTAAACCTGCTCTCCTAATTATTTTTACAATATGATTGTTATACTACACACTTATAAAGTCCCTAAACTTATAATTGACACACAAACAAAAACTGAATGTTAACCAAGCTATACTTAAAATCAATTTTTACATGTGCCTCACATTACATTTATGTCCCCAACTCAAAGGGCTCTGATACAAATAACTCAAACCTGTAGAATCCATGTGAATTAATCAATGTAGGCATGTTTATCTTCCTGATTTAACTGTGCAGATGTATAAAATATTTAATCTGGTGATGGTGGCCACTTCTTGCTGCCAGCTTGCTCCATTGTGCTCACTAAGGATTCACCATCTCTGATGTCCTTGATCTCACCTGGGTGGCTCTATATTGAATATGATGAAAGAGTTAGTCACCAATGTTAACTACATCTTCCGAAGACACTTATATTAAGTGACAGTTGTATTAAGTTCATCAGCAGAAAGAATTGAAGTTAACAATGTCTTGGCATCTGCTGTAATTTTCATGTATTGTGTCCTATATTTCATGGAATGACCTAATATATTGTAATATGATCAGGATAGGAGGTCCCTCTCCTGGGGTAGATGGACACCTCCAAAAACACAGCAGCCAGAAAACCGCACACCAGTCCAGGGTTTACATGCACGCTAGCCACAGCTAGTTTTTATTGTGCAGTATAAAATGGAAAACATAAATAAATCCTAGCCCGTCTGGGCACTAACTAAACAATAAATTCCCTTTCTCTAAGTGGCAGGGCCTACTGCCCTGACCACAAACCTAGGCATATGCACAGTACTTACAAGTAGTACATCTCATTGTCTCTGAACAAGCCTGACTGACTGCCTGCTCTCCCTAGGTATGAGGCAGTGAGCCAAACTCTGACACAGCCTTTATTAGCCTCTCACAGCTGCAGTCACTAATTAGCCTGCTCTCAGGCTGAAGGCCTCAAAACCTGAAACTGCCTTGTGGATGGAGCTCTCCCTTCTCTCTCACATCCACACCCCCAGGACCCATTATCTGGCTTTTACTTACAGCCCAAACTCTAATCAAGTAGACACAGACATGTCCTTGGTGCTTAAAATACATAGGTCAGAAACCTTGGACAAATATATATGCCATTTAGCACTTTACCAGTGCTTCTAACTCTAAAAATCATATACAAATGGTAAATATATATATATATATATATATATATATATATATATATATAAAACTTTTTGTGATCACATCTCTCTTCTGCACTGCTGTGTAAGCTCATTTATTTTAACCTGTCAGCTACTTTCTTAGAAGTATGATAGTAGCTATGGTTGGTGACTGTCTTATCTTTTAAGAACTTGGCAGGTGAGCTTTAAACCAGTTAACATGTCTTCCATTTAAACTCTGTGATGATAGTTGCCAGCTATTCACAAATTATGACTAATATAAATCTATATATAATATTATTTTTTTGTGTATAAATTATCGTGGTACTAGTCTTCTATTTCTCATGTCTTTCAGGTGCCTCAGAGAGAGCGACAACTGAAGGCCCCAAAACCCAAGAGAAGGAAAATCTCCAGATAACATTGATAGTTCCAAGATCATATATTTGTATATAGGCATTGATATTAATATATGTATATCAATATTTCTAGATATCACCACCTGGTGTAAAGTGAATATGTGGTAAATATTTTTGCATTTTAGGAAGGTTGGAGCTGGAACCCTAAAAACCATGTGACTGAATGGAGATGATCTGTTTTTCTATAATGCTACAATTGTGATTATAAAGAATAATAGTCAAATGTTTCTGATACATTTTCAGTGTGTATATAAAAAGATCTAGAGTTTGATGCTGATAACTGAGATGTATATAGTGTACAATATTGTCATGTACAAGCTGAGTTAATGCACACTCTATCTTTTACTGTACTATAATAGTGTACAAAAATTCTTTGGTTTCTATCATGTTGATGTGCAAGCGGTGTATAGAGGTAAAAATAACTGCTTTTATATCATACTGTCTGATGACGGCAGGGGGCGCTCCATAATCCTGATCATTTCTCCCCAAGAGGCCCCTTACTCCCATTTCACGTACCTGTAGAAGAGTGAGGTCTTAAACATAATTATATGATTGCATGTCCACTGCTTACCTAACAAACTGCAATAATTAGTTCTCATTACTCCTTCATCAGTGTGAGGAATGTTAGATCAGAGGTAGGTTAACTTGGGTGGCTGATACGTAGATTTTAAGGGCTCGAACCAATTAGTTGCGATGGGGGTGAGTAGTCGAATGGTGTATAATACACCCCTGGTCGGCCCAATCTCACCCTGGACTCCGGTGGTACAGTAAGTGCGGCGTACAGCCACACTTACTCTCGCCGTGAGTAATTTGCTTCTAATTGTGTAGACCCCTAACTGACTATATTTTTTATCGTATCACTATATCTTCTTTACTTTCTTCCACAAGTTATACCTATATTCTCGGCCTTCTGTGGATTCCTATGGCCTACTGCACATCACATTTTTTTTTTTCTTTCTAAAGACCTGGAGTGCCGCCTCTATGCTAGGATCGACCATTGGGAAGGCACCAGGGCACAGTTGTGTTTTTTATATATAAAATAGCCCCAGTATCAGCCACCCTGTCCTGTTATACTTGCCTCTTGTTCCTCTTCGCGGGGTGGTCTTTCCCGTTGTCGCTGTGGTGAGAGTGTGCGTGGCGTGCTCCCATGGTGTGTGCTGTGCACTGGCCGCAGCCCCAATCATGTCAAAGCTGCTACAAAACAAGCCGATTTAAAATGATCTAGGTAAAGAATTTTGATCGAAATGCATTAGATTCTTTCCTCAAAGTTCTTTGTATGTCCCATATGTTGTGTTAATTTGCACCTGTTTGCAGCCTGGCCAGCTCGTAATATTGTAGCATTTCAAACTGATCCATATATTACTAGGATGTACTAAGTGATCCTCTTTGTGTTCGTTACACAACTACCTCTGTGGTAGTAGGGAAAGTGTCCCTGGACTTCACTGGTATACTTATATTGCTAATTTCTATGACACTACAAACTGTACTTTCGCCATAGCCTTGACCTTGGAAGCATGTATCTCCGTTATTTCATCCCACAGTATTAACATGTCACAAGCTGCCATGATACTCACCATAAGCAGTTTTATTTTTATTTTTTTTAATCAGTATTATGTAACATATCACAGATTTATTTTATTTAAAAAAAAAGTATTTATACTGTTAACAGATTATATATTAATGTGGCTGAAACATGCAAGTTATTTTATTAACCAAATTATTTATGTTACGTAAAGTGAAAATGTGAAACTGAAAAAAAAAAAAAACACTACATATAAATGAGCCGACAACATTGTATTGTAACAAAAGATTCACTTGTATATATGTATAGTCACATATGTGAAAACATATGTGACTATACATTTATTTTCTCCAGACCTAGTGGATAAAGAAAAGAAAAAAAATATGGTGTGAACACCCGCAATTCAGTGTACCCATTCCCTGCACACAGTCAAGGCTGCCAGTCTGTAGTCTGTGTTCATGAGGATGCAGCCTCTAGTACATTTATTTTCTCAATTTAATAACCTGTGAGTTGACATGAGATTTCTGCAATTTAGCCTTTAGATTTAAAGCAACAATAATTTAAATGGCAAAACCAGGCTGGTTTTGCCTATTTAAATTATTGCCACTTTAAATCTAGCAGCTAAATCACCAAAATATTGCAGCTGCCTAGATGTTCCGGGAATTAATGACATAACTGATGCATGAAGCTTCTCAGTAATGCGACCAGTTCCTAGGGAATTTATAGGTTGTATCCAAATATATTGGTTTGCCTCGCACTATGTGCACCACAAGAGGTGATTCAGTGATATATATATTATTTTCTTTCTTTCAGCACAAAATATGGCTGCCTTCACTGTGCATAGGTCAGTGGTTCCCAAACATTTTCTAACACGGCAACCCTAGATTAGCAGCATTTTTTTCACGGCAACCCTGGGCCAAAAGTTTCTTATTGAGAAATTCAGCAAAAATAAATTAAGAATATTGTGCTTCTATGTCAACCTTGGGTTCCCTAATGTGGTGGTTGACAGAGCTGTGCTTCTTTTTGTCCAAATTTTTTGAGTGCCAGCCATTAGCACTGGTTTTACCTATCACACTGACTAAAAATAATTGTATTTGGTACTGGACCACAACCTGAGGCACCCCTGCAAGTGTTCTGAGGCACCCCAGGGTGCCATGGCACACATTTTGGGAACCACTGGCATAGGTAGCACGTACACTACTTTTTTTTTTTTTTCTTAATTGTTTACCCCAATTGCCCCACCCTGTCCCCATTAAGATTGTGTATAATTAGTGTTACTTTTCAGTTGTTATTGTTGCTCATTTTTTTTTTTTGTAATAGTCTGCTTTTCCGCTGTTTTGTCCATAAGTTGTTTGAGTGTATCTTCTAAGATTTATTTGAATTGTTACATTGTATCATTTGTAAACAATCATCCATTTCTTCGCTGTCCCCACACATTATGTTCTGTACTGCTCACTGCTCTGTGCTTTACATAATAGTCACCTATGTAAAGTATACGCGATCTTCCACTTTCATTTGTTCCTTCTGGTGTGGATGATGGGAGTAGTTGTTTGAATCCATACTGTTGTTTTTCTGAGTTTTTTTTCTGGTTTTATGTATGCAGTTAATGTAAATATTGTGAGCATTACAGGTCATGCAGTGTTGTGACATTTAAAAAAAAATGTTGCACCAATTTAAGATTAAAACAAAAAAACTGGTCACATCTTGAATCTCTACCTGCAGATCCATTTATTTCTGTCTCCAAGTGACACTGCCAGCCAGCAATAATTTTCTTCAACAAATAAAAATGTTTAATTCAGAGCAGAAGTTGTTAGAGGCCCTTTTACTCCCCTGATGCTCTTGCTTTTGTGTAAGAGGTAGTTAAGATGGCTCAGAAATGCATTCTGACAGCTAAGACACCTGAGGTGCCAACCTGGCAATTCAGTTTCAGTAATTTACTGTGATATGGAATGCTCTGCACCAACAGTTACCTCCCATGGGCTTGAGATACTCACCATTTGCAGTCTTGTAGTGGAAGCCTTACTTCAGCTGTTACTTCCAAAGCATAGTAAAGGGTACAGTTATTGGAGACCCCCAAATACATACACTGCAAGAGGGGGGGGGGGCAGGGGATATGCTTCAGAACATTTCTTGAACTGTGCTTTAATCTCTGGTATTAAGTGGTCCATTTACTAAGCAGTGTTAGGAGACAGTGTGAAAAGTGATAAGGCGGCAGCCAATCAGCTCCCAACTATCATTTTTCAAACACAGCCTGTGAGATGACAGTTGGGAGCTGATTGGCTGGCACCTTATCACTTTTTTATCACTTTTCACTCTGTCTCCTAACACTGCTTAGTAAATAGACCCCCTCAGTGATTTAATGGGTTCCCATCCTGGCTCCAGTGTTATAGTTTTGCAAAGCAGCTGTGCACTATGACGTAAAGACTCAACATTTAAAGGCATTGTCTATAAGTTTGTTTAATACTATAGTGTGTGGGTGAGTGTTAAAGAGAGGTCATGGTATTGTGCCTCCTCAGTAACCAGGACTAACCTGGGAGAAAGGGCACCCTGCATGTGAGTGTCTAATTATTGGACGTTGATGTGAGAACGCTCCTGTCTGCATATTACCACCATGACAGGAGAAGACTGAGAGGCCCCTGCAGGCAGGAAGAGATGACAGAGTACAGAAATAATCAACTGTAATAGATTACTTTGTATACAAGAGCATATCAAAAAATATAATTCTTCTCTTTCAATAAAAAGAATATACACCACTTAATATGTAGCCAACAATAATGTAATTAAAAAGAATCACATTATTAAATCAAAGGTGAAACTTGTTTCTCAAGCTGACCTGGACTAGGGCCTTATTCAGAGTCAGTCTGAAACTTAATTGCAATTTGCTATTTTTAAAACCTGTCATCTCTGCAACCTAGTGACATCCCGTCTCATCCACAAAGGTCGGGCTACCACTCCCTCCACTTGTCGTATCTGCCTGAGAGGAGACTGAATGCAGCCAGAGGAGTGGCTTCACTGTCAGTGCAGAAAATGCTGAAAGCCACAGTACACAATGGCAGCACATGACTAAGTAGTTGGATAGAGCAGATGAGAAGTACCCATGTGCCTTTGAGCATGCTAAGTGCAGGTGTAAATAACACATTTTAATTATGATTTATTTTTTTTTGCCGCCACTTGAAAACCGGTTCAGGCTTCCCCTTCCTCAGTGCTTCCAAAGTCCAGTCCTTGGGGACCCCTGACAGTGCATGTTTTACAGATCTAGTTGGTGCACAGGTGTTTTCATTACTGGCTGACACAAACATGTAAAATATGCACTGTTAGGAATCCCTGAGAACTAGAGTGGGGAAACCCTGCCTTACCCTAATGAAGTATGAAACATTCTTTATTCGTGGAAAACAAGTGCTCATTGCAGTGTAAAATAACTTTTGACAACAGGTTTGCAGCGTTTCTATGGATTTTGCATATATATGTTTGTGTTTTCACCATTTGCGGCCAAACGTAGAGAATAATAGTTATCAGCTTTACACTGGGAACAGACCTGATGCACATCAGACCCCTCCAGGAGGCAGCATTTCAGACGTTTCAGCTGCCAAGTTTGTTATAACTTCAGACTACATGCTCAGAACTCCCCTTTACTGTACAGACTACATACTCAGAACTCACCTCTACTGTACAGACTACATGCCCAGACCTCATCTTTACTGTACAGACTACATGCTCAGACCTCACCTTTACTGTACAGACTACATGCCCAGAACTCACCTTTACTGTACAGACTACATGCCCAGACCTCACCTTTACTGTACAAACTACATGCCCAGAACTCACCTTTACTGTACAGACCATCTTTACTGTACAGACTACATGCTCGGAACTCACCTCTACTGTACAGGCTACATGCCCAGACCTCATCTTTACTGTACAGACTACATGCTCAGACCTCACCTCTACTGTACAGACTACATGCTCAGACCTCACCTCTACTGTACAGACTACATGCTCAGACATAACCTCTACTGTACAGACTACATGCCCAGACCTCATCTCTACTGTACAGACTACATGCCCAGAACTCACCTCTACTGTACAGACTCTGTGCTCAGAACTCACCTTTACTGTACAGACTACATGCCCTGAACTCACCTTTACTGTACAGACTCCATGCTCAGACCTCACCTTTACTGTACAGACTACATATGCCCAGAACTCGCATTTACTGTACAGACTATATGCTCAGAACTCACCTCTACTGTACAGACTACATATGCCCAGAACTCACCTTTACTGTACAGACTACATGCTCAGAATTCACCTTTACTGTACAGACTACATATGCCCAGAACTCACCTTTACTGTACAGACTCCATGCTCAGAACTCACCTTTACTGTACAGACTACATGCCCAGAACTCACCTCTACTGTACAGACTACATGCCCAGACCTCATCTTTACTGTACAGTCTACATGCCCAGACCTCACCTCTACTGTACAGTCTACATGCCCAGACCTCACCTTTACTGTACAGACTACATATGCCCAGAACTCGCCTTTACTGTACAGACTACATATGCCCAGAACTCGCCTTTACTGTACAGACTCCATGCTCAGAATTCACCTTTACTGTACAGACTACGTGCCCAGAACTCACTTTTACTGTACTTTTATTGCAATTGCTTGCCCACTATAGCTGCATTCACGCCCAGTTGCCGCTGTTCCACACCCATTCCTGCCTCAGCCCCTGTTGCAGAAAGTAATTTCATAATTGAGACAAAAAAAGACGCATTGCATCAGGATGCGGATGTGCAGTGAATAAGCATCTCAAGAAAAAAAAGACGCAAATTGTGTTTCATACGGACTCTGAATATGGCCCTCCATTTAGTTCCCGTAGTCAGAAAGACTAGGAACCTCTGGTTTAGACTTGTTGAGAGGTTCCCAAACGCCCTCATTGCAGTTCAGTTACTTAATTAGCATCTTGGTCAGCTTGATTTAAGCATCTGGACTCAAGCATGGATATCCTTAAAACCTGGACTGTAATGGCGGAGTTTGAGCCACTCTGGACTAGTCAATATGACAACGTAAAGCAATAACTTAATGTTTTTTTTACACAATATTAGATTTTATGTAAAAGTGACACATTTATAGAATTGGAATTACAATTGACTGTGCACAAAAGAAATCCTGGTATGTATCACAGATCTGTATGTAAAATGTCTGGGACCTTATGTGCGCTGAAGATACTTGAAGATATTGTTTCATGAGGGGTATATATTTTGTCCACATGCACATCAGACTTCCTGACTTTACTTTTTTTTTTTTTTTTTTAAGGACTCTGCAGGTCTTCAGGTGGCTTTAACTTGCTACCTTGCTCTCCCGCAGCTGTAACTGCTTATTGTTGAAGCCCACTCCTTTTGAGCCATGTTTTTAAATCACTAGGCAGTTTTTTTTTTTTTTTTATAATTACTACTCTTGGATGCAGTACAAAGCTCCCTTCTGCATATAATTGTAATCCGCACACACAGTGCAATGCAAATAAACAAATGTTTGTGATCATATAAATACAAATCATAGCTAAACATTACAAATGGAAGCAAGAAAGTAAAAAAAAACATTTTTCTTCAGGGCAACACGGGGGATGCAATCGGGAAACATGCTGACGTGATCCCGACAGCCGGTCTTACCGATTGCTTTATCCCGGCGTGGGTTAAATGACAGGTGTCTATATCTAGATGCCTGTCATTTTCCCGATGCCGGGAGACAGGTGCACGGCATCCCGATCGAAGGGATGCCGGGCGCCGCGTGCGGACAGCTGCGGGGGGGAGGGTTAGGTTTAGGGTTCCTGGGGGGGGACTTAGGGTTAGGCACCCCCCTAGGAGGGTTAGGCTAGGGGGAGGGAGGGTTAGGGTTAGACACCCCCGGGGGGGACTTAGAGTTAGGCACCCACCCCCCGGGGGACTTCGGTTTAGGCAGCGGGGAAGGGGGGGTTAGGGTTAGGCACCCCTAAGGAGGGGTAGGGGGGTTAGGTTAGTATGTACTTACCTGAGGACGATCGGGATTTCCAGCGAATCGAACCACCGGCCAATACCGATTCCCCACAGGGAGACAGTGGGGTGTAGGTGGGACCTGGAGGACTGGACACCAACAACAAAGCTTTTCAATCCTAGGATGCTCCGTTCCTTTCCCCCTATACCCCGCTCACAGCCTGAGGGCAGTTTTGTTGGTGTCTGGCAGGAGCTGGATCACCTTTATAAGGGGGCTGCATTAAGCAGGCCAAGCTTTTATTTTATGATTTAATTTATTTTCTATTTTTTTTTTACTATAACGGGCGAGCAGCACCACTCCACGGCGCTGTGACACCAAGCAAGTGCTAGGTACTCCTGGCGGGGCACTGATGGGGACTAGCTAGCAGGCTCCCCGGACCCCAGACTGCAGCCGGGAATTCAGTGGACAGGTAAGGTGAGCCCTGTTTGCGGGGACCAGCATTTTTGCACAGTCTTACCTCTGGTCTCAGGAGACAGACCGGAGGCACTGATGTGGACACTAGTGCACTCACGACTCCACTAGACCACCAGGGCATATAATACACTGGCGCAGGGCATATGTAGAGGCCAGGGGACCCAGTGGTTAATGTCAGCCAGGGGAGAAGGCGCTCTCCCTGCAGCCCCTCCCTCAGTCCAGGGCGCCATTCCACTGCGGTCTTGTGTTCCCTGGGCTGCTCCTCCCTCACCCTCCACCCCCTCAGCCATTTTATGCAAGCAAATCTCTGGGAACGCTGGGTCCAGTTTCGTGTATACCTGTCCCACGGGCCAGGTCATACAGTGCTCTATCCTACCCGTCACTGTGGTCTGTGTAGTTGATTTCAGTGCCCATTGCAGACATATAATGTTTTTCTGCGTTTGTATGTGACTTATGCTAGCGCTAATCTCTACTTTCTATACTGTCAGCTTATACCTTTCCCTTTAGTCTACTATACCCTGACATACTAAGGTATAGGGGGTTCATTGTACCTCACATCTCCTATATAATTGTGAGGGCTATCACGTACTATATAGTGCAGTTGCACACTACACTGTGCCATATTATACATACTGCAGGGTGTTCACTGCACTATCAAACTGTGTTCTTGTGGCCATGGGAATTTTCAATTTGGTGTGAATTTATCGCCGATGATGTCATTTTCACCTATTTCAAATATCCCTGTATTCAGTTTCAAAGACTTTTCGCAGGTTCGAAATGTCTTTGAAAAAAAAACGGGGATAACTTTTCACCACTTTCAAATTTCAAAACGGTACAGTTCCGTTTACCCTCTTCCAGCTACTGATTGTACTAAATGGACTCCTGTTTTGCTCAAATGCTCTGGAATGGTGCCCACACCTGAAATAAAAAAACATTCAGCTCAGGCAGGATGGCCCTACTGCCGCATTTAGTGGCTTACTGTGAACGCTGGTCCTGTATATGATGGAATTATGACACACAATACACTTTGTATGACGCATATTAGAGCTGTCTAAGTGCTAATTATGCCCTCTTCCTGGACTAGCCATAATGACTCTAAAATCAAGCATTTGGAAACCCCCCTCTAGAAATCCTGCGTTTGACACTGGAGGCCCTAGAAGAGACTTTTCCCTCTGATGCTTCGAGGGAACAGCTGTCCTACATATCTCACATTTGAGATGCAGCCTCCTACTTAGGTGAAGTAGCTATGGATACGGCTCTCTTGGCCTCCAGGATATCTGCCACTTCGGTAGTGGCCCGCTGTATTGTTTGGCTATGTTCCTGGAAAGCAGATTCAGAATCAAAATGAGCGCTGGAGTCTCTGCCTCATTCTGGAGACATCCTATTTGATTCAGAATTAGATAAAATTGTGACTACTTTGGCAGCTTCCAAGATGGCGTTCCTGCCCTCTGTATATAATACAAAGCCTCGGACGTCATCCTATCGGTCCTTTCATCCTCAAGGAAAAGCCAAGGGTCACTCCTTCCACGATAGCAGACATCAGCCAAGGCATCCAAGCCTAGGGCCACACAGGCCTGGGCTACTGGACGTCCATTTGCCAAGTCTGAGGACAAGCCTACAGCCTGACGGGGGGGCCTCTCCCGACTTCTTCAATTTGCCCAGGTTTGGCATCAAACCATGCCACATGCCTGGGTAAGGGAAGTAGTCTCCCACATATACGCTCTCTCATTCCAGAGGCAACTCCCCCAGCAGTTCCTTTGCACAGGACCTCCATCGGACCCAACCAAGGCCCTGCTGCTCCAAAAAGCCATTCAGTCTTTATTGAAATCAGGAGTAATAATTCGGGTCCCCTCCTCACAATGGGGCAAGGGCTATTCTACCCTTTGCTTAGTTCAGAAGCCCAATGGGTTTCATCAGCGTATCCTCAACCTCAAATCTCTGAACAAGTTTATCAGGGTGCCCAGGTTTTGTATGGAAACCCTCCGTTCCATTATCCTAGCTATGGAGCCTGCAGATTTGATGGTATCTATAGACATTCAGGAACGCTTACCTACATGTACCTATAGTGCCTTCTCATCAACAATATCTCTGGTTTGCTATGCTACAGCAACATTACCAATTTCAGGCTCTACCGCTCGATCTTTCAACGGCCCCCCGGGTCTATACCAAGATCATGGTAGTTATGGCGGCCTCTCTTCATCGTCAAGGGATCAGACTGCTCCCATACTTGGATGATCTCTTGCTGTTGGCCAGCTCCCCAGAGACTCTTCACCACCATCTACAGGTATCCATTGCCTTTATTCAAATGCACGGTTGGCTGATCAACTGGAAAATCTTCCCGAACACCCTCTCAAAGGATGGTACATTTGGGAGCCCTCCTAGACTCTCGAGTTCAGAGAATCTTCCTAACGGCGGACAAGATTTCAGCAATGCAGCACAAACTGCAGAGGCTGCTCCACAGTCACTGAGTGTCAATTCACTCTGCGATGCAGGCCTAGGGATTAATGGTGTACAGCTTCAATATGGTGGAGTTTGCCCAGTTTCACTCCGGGCCCCTAAAACACCTGATCCTCTCCAAGTGGAACGGGCTACCCCATCTGCTTAAATCCCAGACAATGAGCACAAGAAGGGATGGCAGGCTAACAACAGACTCTGGCCAGATGGATTTGCATGACTATCTCACAGGCTTACACGCAGACTGGCCTTCCTGTTCCGGCTTCAGTATCTGCTCATTCTACTCGCTCTGTGGGTCCCTTGTGGGCAGCCCGGCATGGCACCTCAGCTGAACAGCTATACAAGGCAGCCACCTGGTCTTCTGTCCACACCTTTCTTAGGTTTTATGCCTTTGATACATTTGCCTCTCAGGATGCTACCGTCGGGCGTAGGGTTCTCCTATCAGCTCAGGAGCGTTCCCACCCTTGAACAACTGCTTTGGGATACCCCCAATGTCTCCCTGTGGAGCCCTATGGACCCTGAGTAAGAAAAGGAGAGTTATGGGAAAACTTACCTTGGTTAACTCTCTTTCTTCGAAGTCCATAAGGTCCACAGGACACCCATCCTAATGCTCCTAGCTTCTATGGGTTTCTTCTCCTGGTCACTTGTTTCCTTCTCTGTGTGAGTGTGATTCCTCAGTGTACCAGTCTTCCTTCTCTCCTATCCTGCTCCTGCCTTGGGCTTGTTAACAAAACTGAAGTGCCCTCAGGCTGTGGGTGGGGTATAGGGGGAAGTACCGGAGCATCCTGGGATTGAAAAGCTTTGCTGTTGGTGTTCGGTCCTCCAGGTCCCACCTACACCACACTGTCTCCTTGTGGACCCTATGGACTTCGAAGAAAGAGAGTTAACCAAGGTGTTTTACGATAACTCTCCTTATTTAGTAAAAGTTGTGTGAGGCAGATAACTGGAAAAAAATTGTTTACATGCTCCAACATATCAAATGTACGTACAATGTCATATTTTTAAAGGTCACTGTTGATATATGATACATGACACTTTCTTAATCTTTTTTGGGGCCAGTCCTAATTTAAAAGTCAACAGACACGAGCACTGTACCTTAAAAGTTCTAGTGAATGTGTAATACCAGTTATTTCTATAAAAAGAGATGCAATAAAAAAAAAATTGATTAAGAAAGCTCACCTCATCCCATTAGCTTTATGATACACTGCTTCACACTACTCTGTCCACCAGGGAAATTATTCTGTTCATGACTGGACAAAAATTAGTGGATTTATCTCCTTTTTTTTCTTTTCATAGACCAAGCTGGTAATTAGATTTGCAGAGATCATCTATGCTAATATAACAAGAACATTGTGTCTGTGACAGTCTGTCAGGTTGTTCCAAATTGGCACAAAAACTACTGAACCGATTTTCATGAAAACTGCATCATTTTGTAGTGGAAACTCCTAGAAGTAACCTGCACTTTGTTCATTTAGATCCTTCAAGTTAAAGCTGAGCAATAACAAACACAAAAATTTTTTTACATCATCAATGCAAGAGATCGGGGTGGCTATGGGCAGAACTATGGGAGACAATGGAGGCGCCTGCTGCCAGCTCCAACACTGAAAAGGGAACCTCCTCCATCGCCCACAATATATCCACCCCACTTAGGGCTGTAACTATGTACCCAGAGTGTACCGTCACGGCCGCCCAATATATGACACCTTTTCCGGGCACCTGAGAAACCACCATACACTAAAGGAGAGTTCCGTGTCAAACCATCAGCTGCTGCCTCCGTCTATTTATAGCCTGTCCCTACTCATTGGTGTCACTGCTCCTCAGCAGCTTCTTATGTCAGTGTGACACATCCACCCCCCCCCCTCACCCACAACTCTCTGTCTCACTCCTCCCTAGCTGCTCGGATCCATGCAGCAGTCCCAGCGCATCCCCTCACCAACAACTTCCCATCCCACTCCTCCATGTGGTCAGCCCTAGCCGTGGACTCATGCAGCAGTCCCATGCTCTCCACACCCACAACTCCTGTCTCACTCCTCCCTGGTGGCAGCCCTAGCTGCGGACCAATGCAGCAGAGTCCTGATTGGCTGGCCTGAGAATAAGCGCGGCTGCAGATCTAACAGGAGCTGGATGTCAACAAAAATGCGTCGAATGGAGTTGCGAGTAAGAGGGCATGGGAGGCGGGGCCTGGGGCATCAGCAACTGAGTCTGGGGGGCAAATCTTTGGTGGAGCAACTTACCAGCATGTGATGCAGTCAGCAGTAGACTGGGCATTTTGTGATTTGTAGTCCCACCACAGTGGCAGTCTTGACTTAAACGCAGTCCTCAAAGCCACCACATCAGGTGATTTCCCCTTTATCAGGAGGGCTGCCCACCCCACATTAGGTGGCTTTCGCCAGGAGGACTCTGAGCCTCATGCTAATTTCACCATACAGGTCACCATCTTATCTGTGATTAATGCATACAGATGTGTCCACATACATCTATCCTCCGTGTAACACATAATGCATGAGCGCAGAGTGACTCGGTAGCGCTGAGCATTACATGCAAATTTTTCCATTCATATGCGTCTTATTCGTATAGCGATGCATAGAGGATGTATAAGCAGCTTCTGCTGATTAAACTGATCTGTAGCATGCCTATATTCTGGGTGCGACTGCATGTGTATCTGTATGCGAAATGCTACATTACTGTGTCAATGGCTGTGACGGGTCGGGGCACCAAGTTATAACTTGCGTCTGGGATGAACTTATGCCACTGGGTGTGGCACCATGTGCGCGGCCTGTAGGGGGAGGGGGGAGAGGTACTTTGGGCCTACGTTCACTTAAATTGGATAGGCTACATAACAGTCTGTGCACAGGGCACACAGTGACATTGGCGTGAGTGGTGGGTGAAGATGCTGCTGGTCACATGGGGCACTCCTGCAACAGGGCCCCTATGGATAGCAATACAACTCGATCACCTCAAATAAAAGAAATTTTTTCAGAAGTGATTTCATTGTGGGTGAAGCCACGGGCAACAGCTAGTTGATAATAGTTTGGGTGGTTTTCAAACTTTCGCCCATCATAATGCCCTTAAAGTAGCATTCCCTCTAGGCTGTTTCAGTAAGACACAGCGCCCTGCCCGATTTTCAAACCCTAAAATGCGCCCTGCCCTTATGGATGTGCCCCGATTCCCTGCTGATCACAGACTGTCACAGGTGGCCTCCCCCGACTCCCACTGTGCTGTTGTGCCTGTCCCTGCCATTACAAATCCCCCCCTCGCGGTAACCAGAATCCCTGTGAGTGCTGGGCACACTCCTTAGAGTGGTCACACTCACTTTTTGGGCCGCGCAGATGTGCCCTCTTTCATAATCAGCATCCTGCCCGATCACGGGGACTAGAGTGAACACTATAATGTCTTGTACAAGTTTTCTATTGAGATGTTCAGCAAAAAATCTTAAAATGAGAAATGCTTACCTGTCATCCTTAGCTTCAGTTAATTGATGCTGGACACGGTTGCGTTTGTTTGCTAATGTCTTGTCTGATAGGCAAAACCTGTGCTAGTGGCTGTCAATCACATTAAGCAGTAGAGGAAGAAAGAAAGGCATGAAGGGGGACGAAGGTGTGGTGCAAGTGGGAGCAGACAGGGTAATTATGGGACACAGGTACACTTACAGGTAGGAGACAGAAGCTAACACAAAGATGGTGACAGAGACAGATGATGGGACAAACATGGGGAGGTGGGTGGAGGTGAGGATAAAGGACTAACCTATTTATATGGAGACCTGATTGCTGCCTGGTGTGTAGGAAGCTACACAGAGGAGGAGGGTATGGGCAGGAGCACAATAAGGAGTGCCACCTATGTAAATGGCCATGTGCTGCCTCTGTAAGTCTTCAGGCGGTGTCCAGCCTATGTAGATGCGTACTTGCCTACTTTTGAAAAAGCATTTCAGGGAGATTGTGAAAGCAGCACCTATGAGCGCGGCAGTAAAGTGGGCGTGTACTGCTACATCTGAGAGGTGTCATAACACTGACTGACATCCAAATGTAAATGAGTCCCAAAGCTGTTAGTAAAATATATTTGCTGATGAAAACACACTAATACTTTTCAGAAAATACATGTAGCCATAGGTATCATTGTGCCTTATAATCAGTACAGGGAAATTATACTAATGCTCCCATTTGAATGTATATATCTCTGTTTTTTTTCAATATAACAGCTTCATAATGGGGGTGAGGTGCTATCAGGGACATTGCTAGACTCTTCAGGGAGTCAGGGAGATTGCTTCTATTTCAGGGAGTCTCCCAGACAATGAGGGAGAGTTGGCAAGTATGTGTAGATGTCGCCCCAAATTATGTGATTGGATCACCCATATGTGGCACACCTTCGCTTGTGCTCAGGTACACAGTCTTGAACCCATTTAGCTAGGCTATCGGTGATCTGTCACCTGTAGCTGGGGCCATATAATTAATTTATAAAAGACTAACCTGTGATTGTGACTGGCTATCACATGCAACCATTTGCGGACTAGATTATCATAGAGCCCTGGCCTCATGGTAAAAAAACATTTAATCTTGGCTTGTGTATGTCACTAAGGGATATGTGTTGTACAAATAGCTGCAGAATAGTTATAGCTGTAATAATAGTATAGAGGGGATACCATTCTTGGCTTGATACAAGTTTGCTGCCGCCCGGACGGAATACTTTAAGGATCCCGGCAGCGGGGATTCCGGCGTTCACAATGCCGACACCGGAATCCCTACACTTATCGGAATACCGGTGCTGGCATCCCAACCGCAGGGATCCCAAAGGTAAATACCAAGGTTAGGGTGTGTGGGGGGGGGGGAGCTTAGTTTAGTATACTTACAGCATACTTGCCTACTCTCCCGGGACTGTCGGGAGCCTCCCGAAAATCGGGTGCCGCTCCCGACACCCCGCAAGACTAGGTAAGTCCCCCGGAATAGATGCGGGGGGCGGGGCCACTATGACGCAATCACGTCGGCACGCCCCCGCTCCGCCTCTTTGACCCGCCCCCATCCTCCCTGCTGGACGGACCTGCCAGCTCCCTCCCGGATTCCCCTGCCGAGATGTCGGCAAGTATGACTTACAGCCGTCGGGATGGTAACCTGGACGGGATGTCGGCTTCGGGATACTGACTGTCGGACAGAGAAGTTGTTTGGACAGAGAAGTTGGAACACTTCAGTGATCCCAGCAGGGTACAAAATCATAGTCTTTTGCAAATCAGCTTGGTAATAAATAGGGGATATTTATTTAATAAATTGTGTTGAGCTTCCTCTATTAAATGTACTCTGTGGAATACAGTGTCATATAACTGCAGGCAGCAGTGTATATTTGTCACAATACCTGGTAAGTAAATGTTGCTACTTTTGAATCATGGGTACATGTTCCTCTGTCAGTGGCAAAATTCTTATCTGATATGTACACTGTGATTAAGACAGCCAAGGAAACCGGAACCATGGCAGGCTAACTTAGCCAAAACATCTATCTAGAGTATGGGTGGGCAATAAGCGCCCCCCCTTCCCTCCTCCCGCTGTTGTAGACAGTGGCATAACTAGGGTATTTGGAGCCCAGGGCAAATTTAAAAAAGGAGCCCCCCCCTATGTGCGTGTGCAGCGAAAAATGGGGCGTGTCAACATGACACACACCCCTTTATTGTTTATTCCATACGCACCTTAACCCCAGTATGCAATGTCCCCAGTTGTGGTCCCTCTTATGCAGGCCCATAGTAGTGCCCCTTATACAGTACCCCCAGTAATGGTCCCCCTTATGCAGCCCCCCATTAGTTCTCCTCATACAGTACCCCCAGTATGCAATGCCCCCAGTAGTGGTCCCCTTTATGCAGCCCCTCATCATTTCCACTTATTCAGTGCCCCAGTAGTGGTCCCCATTATGCAGTGCCCCATGTAGTGGTCCCCCCTATGAAGTGACCCCAGTAGTGGTCCCCCCTATGAAGTGCCCCTTATATAGTGCCCCCAGTAGCAGTCCCCCCCAGTAGTGGTGCCCTTTATATAGTGCCCCCAGAAGTGGTCCCCCTTATGCAGGCCTCCAGCAGTGATCCCCCTATCCAGTGCCCCTTATACAGTGCCCCCCTGTAGTGGTCCCCTAGTAGTAAGCCCCTTATATAGTGTCCCCAGTAGAGGTTCCTCCTCCCAATGCAGTGCCCCCAGTAGTAGCCCCACCCCAGTTGTAGTCCCCAGTAGTGCTCCACCCCCAGTAGAGGTTCCCTCCCCAGTAATGGTGCCCCCTGTAGTAGCCCCCCCACCTCCCCTGAAGTGCAGACACACAAGTTAAAAAGTTTTTTTTTTTAAATACACTTACCTGAATCAACGTCATGACCGCATGTCAGTCCTCCCGGGCTTGCGCGCTCTGCATTATGAGAGAGACATCATGATGTCTCTCCCATTACCCATTGCAGGAGCTGGAAGGCGGAGGTCATGTGTGAGCTCCAGCCTGGCTCTTGCAGTGGGCGCTGCAGCAGTCAATGAGAGTCTGTCTCTCATTGGCTGCTGGTTAACACACACATCACCGCTGCACTGGCTGTGCACAGCTTCAGCCCACCTCTGGCGCTATTGGGTAAGCGCTCAGGGGGAGAGAAGGGGCTCAGCTGTGCACAGGACCAGCGCTGGGCGCAGGGAAGCATAGCACCGGTCCTGTGTAAATGTGTAGCGCTGACCGCACACAGGGCCTGATTCAGACCTGCTTGCGAGCACTGAGCACTCGCAAGTGGGTCACTGGTGGCCCAGTGCGCATGCGCGAGACCCGGATAGCGACGGCCAAACCGTCGCTCCGGGTCTCGTACCAAAGGGGGCGTGCTGTCGATGTTGAGTGACAGCACGCTCCCTTTGGTGGGCGTGCCAGGGGCGTGGCTGCCCAGACGGAGGCGTTCCCATGGGTACTACAACCATGTGGGGCTGACCCCACTGGCATCACAAGTGATGTCAGTGGGAGTGCTTTCGGCTCTGTTTGAGCCGAAAGCACTCTAGGGCTTGCGGCAACGAGACCCTACCACAAGGTCTTGACCATCGTGACCATCTTCCTGGCCGCTTGCTATAGCTTTGGGTGGTCACCCACAGCTATACGAGCGGCCAGGAGGCCGCTCTAAAAATCAAGAAGGACGGCCCTGATTCAGAGTGAGCGCTCTGTCAGAGCGTCCGGCTCTGAATCAGGGCCACACTGTGATCGGCGCTACACTGCCTAACTAGGACAGGCCGGACCGTGGCCCCCTGAACTGCATGTCCTACGGCGCCCAGGGCAAAGGACAAATTAGCCAGGGGCATTGAGGGCAAGTGCCCTCACAAAGTTTTCTTACGCCACTTAAAGCCACTGAGCTGCAGCGTACTCTCGCCAAAGCCAGGCCCTAAGGAGACTGGCCCGCCACCCAAACAACTAGCACAAAAAAGAAAACAAATCCCTCACAAAGAAACCGATACCTAACTCATTTAAATGCACACCATCATGCCTAAAGAAACGTCTAGTATCGCCTACCAAAAAGGTATGACACACCAATCCTCCCATGGACTCAATGTGCTTCGCCATCGCTACATTCGCTTTCTTACGCGCCCTTTCTAATGCACCATGCTTCCGCACTCCTCTCTAAGTCAAACAAGGCATCATCTCAGACCACACGATTCACACCGATGGCCAACGCAATCGCACCTCATCAAAAACCTCACGAAGACGTACAATCAACGACACACCCTTCATTTTACCTAAATCATTCCCTCCAATGTGCAACACCATATATTCTGGGACTCCACATTTGGCTACAGAGGAAACAATCAAATCCATCACCGAATCCACATGCAAACCTCTAACACCAAACCAACGCAACTGACGTCTATCTACTGGCAAATAAAAACATGTGGGAGCCCATCGTGTGTAAGCCCAAAATATAAATGAGTGGCCCATAAACCACACCTTTCCATCTTCAGCTGTCCTGGCTGTGGAAAAAGAGAAAGCCTAGCCGTGAGAACCACACCAAACCCAATTTGAAAAACAACACAACTTTAGAAAAACACATAGCAACTAAACTAGCAGGGATACACATGGGGAAAAACAGTAACCCGAGTGAAGGAGAAAAACTAAAAAACCTACCCGGGAACCAAAGTGGGTCAGATCATGGCTACCAGGAGGAAAAACTAAAAAATTCCCTCACACCCCCAATTGTTGAATGCTAGCCGTTCAACGATTGGCAGGTAAACTACGCTTTTGGGTTGTCACCAGGTGCGCATCTAAAGCCTGTCACAATGCACATATTTCTTGTATGCAGATGAATGCCAATGCCCTACCAACTGAATGGAAGCAGGAGATGCTCCCGTCATCGCAGCGACCGTAACTGCACCAATCCGAAACGAATGTGTACCATACTCTGTCGGATTGATACCTAACTCAACTAAACCTTGTTTAAAGACAGCGGCAAACTGAAATTTAGTGAGTGGCTTAAGGTCCGAATGAACCAACCACTGAGCCCCTCCTTCTGGAGGCAGCGCCATGTAAATTGAAGCTAAATTAATTGGACAGATTGTCAAATCCCTATGTTGCTCCAGCGTTACCCATTTACCCGTACCTGTTTGGTCCATTTTAGAGTAACGTAGTTTGCATAATAATGTCGCATCCCTAAAAACTATGTCTTTGAACAACAGCCCAGATGATGTGCATGTCTTATTGACTGCCACCAATTTGCTCACCCTGAAAGCCCCAAAAAATTCTACAGAAAAAGCAAGCCGGAAAAGGGAAACCTCAAAATCGTTAGAGGCCACCTTCTCCATAACTGCTAACAGATTAGACAACAACTGAACGTCAATAGGTCGTCGGGAGTCAGCTCGAGCGGGGAAATCCTTCGCCCATCCTTTTAAAGCCTTAACAAGAATGAAAGATTTGGTTGGATCGTTCAAACCCTTCAATTTACAAAAGAAGGAGACTCCCGCCAGAGTCGACCCCATGGAGGCCCTTGATCTACCCTGCTGGTACTTTTCCCAAACAAAGGAGGAAAGAACCTCCCTTGAGGACTTACCTAGCGCACCAATTACGCCAGGCAGCGGAGTACGTCCGTAGAGTGGATGGGGCCAATGATTGTAGAGCCAATCTTTCTAAGCCGGCCTGATGGTCTGCCACACAAACGACGGGCAATTGAAAGCAATTTCATTTACAACCCCCGGCACGTGTCTGGCTCTAAATCTGATATTACTCTCCAAGCAACGCAATATTAAATGTCGAAGTACACGCAAAACTAAAGGAGAAGACGAGCGCTGGTTGTTAATGGCATGAACTACACCCAGATTGTCACACCAAAAAACTATGTGGTGGTTACTAAGTCGCGCAGACGAAAGTTCCACCGCTACGACAAACGGGAACAGCTCTAACAGCAACAAATTACTCATCAAAACTTCTTGGTGCCAGTCAAGCGGCCATGGAGCAGCGCACCATTCCCCATTGAAAAAGGCCCCAAAACCAGATGATCCCGCCACATCAGTAAACAGTTGCAACATGCTGTTAGCTTCTGGTGGTGAGGGCCAAATACGTTCACCATTAAAATGAACCAAAATCTGATCCAAATTTGAAGATCATCCTTTATCTCCTTTGCTAAGCGAACATGCTGATGTGGCCTGACCACTCCAGCTGTGGCCCTCTCCAATTTCCTGCAAAATACTCTACCCATTGGAATTATCCGACAAGCAAAGTTAAAGGAACCTAGCAGTGACTGAACCTTACTAGGCTTAACTGATTTCACTGCTAAACGGCCAGCAATTTGTTCCAGTAACTTATCAACCTTGTCTACAACAACCCGTGGCTGTATCTATCTCAATTCCTAAATAGACTACCGTATATACTCGAGTATAAGCCGACCCGAATATAAGCCAAGGTACCTACTTTTACCCCAAAAAACTGGGAAAACTTATTGACTCGAGTAAAAGCCTAGTGTGGGAAATGGCAGCAGCTGGTAGTGCCCCCAGTAGTAATTCCCCCTGGTTATGCCCCCAGTAGTAATCCCTCCTGGTAGTGCACCCAGTGGTAATCCCTCCTTTCAGTGCCTCCAGTGGTAATCCCCCCTTTCAGTGCCCCCAGTAGTAATCCCTCCTGGTAGTGCACCCAGTAGTAATCCCCACTTTTAGTGCCCCCAGTAGTAATCCCCCCTGGTAGTACCCCCAGTGGTAATCACCCCTTATAGTGCCCCCTGTAGTAATCCCCCCCTGGTTGTGCCCCTGTAGTAATCCCCCCCTGGTAGTTCCCCCAGTGGTAATCCCCCCCTTTAGTGCCCCCTGTAGTAATCGCCCCCTGGTAGTTCCCCCTGTAGTAATCTCCCCCTGGTAGTGCCCCCTGTAGTAATCGCCCCCTGGTAGTGCCCCCAGTAGTAATCGCCCCCTGGTAGTGCCCTTGTAGTCCCCCCCCCAGTAGAGAGAGACGTGATAAGAATAAAAAAAAAAATCACTTACCTGAAACTCTCGCTCCTGGTCCCGCCGCTATCCGCTCCTCCGGCCGCTTTGCATGGGAGAGACGTCGTCATGACGACATGTCTCCCATTACCCACTGCGGGAGCCGGAAGATGGCTCCCGCAGTGGGAGCAGCAGCAGCCGCTGAGAGTCTGACAGACTGATTACAACTAACACACAGCTGCCGGCTCCCGCGGCTGTGTGTTTGTGCTGTGTAGCACTGACCGAACTCCGTCCGGTCAGCGCTACACTTCACTTGAGTATAAGCCGGGGGGGTACTTTTTCAGCACAAAAAATGTGCTGAAAAACTCGGCTTATACTCGAGTATATACGGTAAGCAAGAAACAGGACCTTCTGTCTTTTCATGTGCAACTGGTACCCCCAAGACCTGAAACAGAGCCTGAGCAGAAAAAGGAGATCAGAACAGATCTCGCTATTTCCTGGACCTATAAAGAGAAAATCATCCAAATAGTGGGCCACACCTTTTTGACCGGTTCCGGCCTGGACACACCATTGTAAAAAGGAACTGAATTTCTCAAAATAGGCACAGGAAACCGCACAGCCCATTGGCAAACATTTATCAATAAAATAACCTAAATCTAAACGAAAACCCATAAACTTCATAGCATCCGGATGCATTGGCAATAAACGAAAGACTGATTCTATATCTAATTTTGCTAACAAAGCGCTATAACCAAAACTGCGAACCAAATCCAAAGTCTCATCAAACGACTGATAGACAACTCTACAGAAAATATCAGGGATAGCATCATTGACCGAACTACAAGGAGGATATGAAAAAAAAAAACTTTCCTGGAACTTTCTTGGGAGCGACAACAACCGGAGATATACAGAGATCCTACTAGGGAGGACTGGTGAAAGGACCCTCCATTCTACCTAGAAGGACCTCTTTTCCTACCTTATCCTGTAATTCTTCAGGGAATTCCCTGGTGGAACACAAATGACTAGAAGCCCTAACTAACAACGGACCCTGAATAGGTAATTGAAAACCAAACGTAAAACCGTTCAATAAGAACAAGGCATCTTCCTTACAGGGATATAACTGAAGCCATCTACCCAGAGAAACTAAACAGACGGGGGAGCTAGCCTTAACCAGATCCCTTGGAGCCATCCCCACGTTCTTGTGGAGTCCCACCCACTCCGCATCGACAGTCCTTGGCCGGATGCTCACCCCCGCAGAGATGACAGGAGTGGCGAAAATGATACCCTGACCCACGTGTACAGCGGGAGTCGTTGAAGGCAAAGCATTTTCCTCTTGCCCACCCTGTCAAACCTGATTTACCAGAAGCCAAGTTCCTACGGGGCTGCACCGTATCCACAGGAGTCCGATGATTCTGAGACACTTCTAACCATACTTCGACGTCTTTTACCCCAAACGGTATGATCATACATCCGTCATGTTTCTTTCTGAACTGTGTATCAAATTCTCTCCATGCCAAATTCCGAGACCTCACGAACATGTCCAATACCAAAAATAGGTATCTGATAATATTCACATGTTCCTGCGCTCGTGTCTCAAGATAGCATGTTGCGAATATGAGCATACCCTTCAACCAGTTATTAAAATTACGAAAGGCTTCTTCTCCCACACCCCCAGTCTTTTTAGCTTGTGCAAAACTTTTTTTCACGTCGTCAGTGAGGGAGAAAAATTCTACGAACTTCCCTTTCTTAATTCTGCCTCGCACACTTTTATGCAAACCACGAAGCATCGCGGTGTTTGCACAATGGACTGTATCCGCTCCAGCTTCATGCTTTTTACTCCCTATCTCCGTTTCTGTCCTAGCAGCACTACTAGATTTCTTAGCTAAGCGGCGCGCAACCATTCTGGCAATCTTACGCGGCATGCTGGTGAACCAGTAGAGTGAGAAGAATCAGAAGAAGAATCAGAGGATGAAGAAACCACATCATACTCACCAGAGCCAGAGGGACCTGGAGTCCCCTCGTCTGCTGCCGAATGAGGAGTACTAACTGTCTCGACGACTGAATGCACTTCATTCGGACCTGTCACAGGAAACATCTGAACTGCAGTCTGTTCAACATCGTGACCTCCAGCAACCTCTGAACATGTAACTAAAGGAGATGGGTGAGGCACTGGCAAAGATGGAGGAACCACGGGTGTTTTGGGTTATTCCAGAGGTGGGAGAGGAGGTGCCACCAGGGTGGCCACCACCTGCGCGACACTGGACGCAGCCGGTATCCCGGGATAAGAGCAATCCCTGTGGGGGAGGAGAAGGAGCGGGATAGGCGGCGGTACCATGGTGTGGGCGTAACCCTGCCAGGGAGGTAAATAGGGGTAAGACAGATGGGGATGTTGAAAGTATGGCGAATAGGCCACAGTGGAGGATGGAACCTGAGGGGCTGCAGGCATTCCAATAAAATCTACTGCCTAGCAGTGACAGAGACTCCGCAGCCAGCCAAGGCAGGAGCCACGACTGGTTAATACAGTCATGAGAACCATATTCCCCCTCATCTACCTAATTGGAGTGATTAGAAAATAAAAATGTTCCCCCCAGCACACTGCAAAAGGCCAGCAATAAGATTTGAATACTACATAATATAAATACAGAGATCTTTCTGCATATATTTGAAAAGATATGTTTAAGCACTGGGCCACGTCAAGGCGTCTCTGTACTGCTGCATACACACGGAACAACTTAAACAACCATAGATATTGTTGATAGATTTCCCTCCAACTTTGTGTAGAGCAGGTCAAACGATTTTGGTTATGATATATATTTCAGTGAAGCTATCTTTTTACAGGCAAATCTTTACAAAATCAACCAAGTTGGCCGCATGCATGAAAGACCATTGATATCGTTATCGTTCATGTGGGAACGCACATCATTGGTCGTTGTCAGGATGGGTGACTAGAAAAAAGTGAACGACATGAACGATATCGTTCAAACCACTCATAAAAGTCGTACCGTGTGTACGTATAATACCGGTGTTCCTAATGCTACATAATAGCACATTAATATATCTAAGTTGAATGCCAATTCACCTGGAGGTATCCCGGAATCCTCCAAATAGCACTGCAGGAACCAGCACACCCTCCCAATGCTGGTTCTATCCATGCCTCGCATACCAGTAATATAAAAAAGTGGTTGCTCAGATCAACTTAATAGTCTCTCACAGGTGCTTGAAAAGGGAGGGGTTAATCTAGACTAGAAAACAATGAAAACATGTTCCCCCAGCACACTGCAAAAGACCAGCAATAAGCTTTAAATACTATATGATAATAATAATCCAGAGATCTTTGTTGCATATATTTGCAAAGATATGTTTATGCACCAAGGTGCTTAAACATGTGATTGGAATACAGCCAGGGTAATGTTAGTTTTGTATTTGAGTTCATTTTCCTAAAACTTATGTTTTTCACTTTTCAAGGTCACTTTAAAGGTAAAAAAAAGTCTGACATGATTTCTCTTGCTTTCAGATGTTACAAAAACACATGAATCTCAGTAACGGTGTGTAGACTTTTTGTTTCCACTGTATGCTATATAGAAGGATTGCCAAAACCACTATAAATTAGTATCTGGTCGATTGGTCGACTCTAAAAGGTCAACGTTCAGAAAGTTGACACATTCTGAATGTTGACAGTCAAGAGGTTTATATTGTCATTAGGTCGACCATCATTCTGTAGACATGTATTTAGATCGGGAGGGTTAAATGGCCAACAAATTCAAAAGAGCAACTTTTAAAACTACAATGTCAACATATGGTTTTTTTTAATGATATTTAGGGATATGCTAGAATAACAAACCATGTGTCGAAATGTTAAATGTTGACCTTTTCAAAGTGTCGGCCATTTAACCTTGTCAACCTAAATACATGTCTACAGAATGATGCTTATTCTAATGACAATGTCGATCTATTGATTGTCAACATTCAAGCTGGCCACACACATGGCGATCTGCACACGATCAGCCGATGTGTACGATTTGTGTACGATTTCCCTTGAAACTCTTCCCGGCAGCTCGATGCGATGTGCGACCAGTGGGGATGTGCATCGCATCATGATCGCGAGTGGGGACTCACGATTTACTCAGGATTTGGCCATATTTTACACAATCTGTCCTTCCAATGTGTCGGAATCAGCCAGATCGGGTAAAATATCGCTATGTGTGTGGCCAGCATCAGAACCAGTCGACTTTTTGGTGTCAGCCTTCTGATTGTCCGCCTTTTTACTTTTGATATTTCATATCACATCCTATAAATCTGCTGAACTTCTAGCAATATGAACAAAATCTGCAGCAGATCCCCAGAAGAATCTCTAGGTTACAGACTGTAATCAGAAATGGCTCAAAGATGATTACAATGTTTTGTAGAGCTGATGGTTAGTGAGTTAACTGGGTATACCAGATATAGCTAATCATAGCTAGCAGCTCCCAGTGCACAAAGGGCCTGAGGGCCTGATTCAGACCCGGACACAAGTGGCCGGTCGCTCGTCCGCCGTACAAGCGGAAATATTTAAATTCAAGCGCTCGCTCGTAAGTTCGCTCGTTGCTAATTTTCCGCCCCATAGTCTCCTAACCCCTCCTCTAGCTAGCAAACGTTCAAAATTGCGACCGTCCGTCTCCTCTTTGGTTGCAGGGAACGCTCGCAGAATTCAATTCCGGAAGTGGCCCTATCAGTTTTCGATTGCCTGCTATTTCATTCTTCAAACATACTTTAATCGTTTCATGGCAATCAATATATTAATTACCTTAATTGCTATTCACATGTTTTCAATCCTTTTTTTTTTTTTCATTGACAATAAACTTTATTCTTGTCAGTGTGTGTCATTTGTACTGCAGAATACGTACGGTTTCACCAATGGTCTTGTTTTTCCAAATTAAATGTTTTTAGGAATAATACTATTGTTTTCCGTTGTTTTTTATAGACATATTTTAGTACTTTAATTTGTTTATTTAAATTAGCTTACGCATGTCACTGCATCAAGCCTATCATAACTCACATTATATTTGTGAGGTTATAGGTCACATGACTCATACAATAACCAATAGAATGGTTCCTGTTAATTTTCAAAGTACATTAGCCAATCAAATTTTTTCTCGGGCCTTTATTAAAACTGTTTTGTGTTAAAAAAATCATTGCCATCATGAGAGCCTCCGCGTTTTGTAGGCGTGAGCTCCTGGTCCTCACAGAGGTCATGGACCACAGGATCACGCATCATCCTCCCCCCATCACAAACCACCGCAAGCGTACATGGAGGTGCGCCTGCCGCCTGCCCTCCTTCGGCTATCGCCGAAATATCGGCCAACTGGAGCGTAGGTGGTCGGATTTGCGCTGCCGAACCCCACGCCTGCTTGCATGTTTGCGGCTCCAGATTCAGGAAAGTAAGTGTTTCTGTGTTTGTTTGTTTTTTGGGGGTTTTTTTTGCGGACCTACCTACGTGTGCATGTTTCCAGTATAGCCCTGTTTGTGTATTTAGGACCTACCTGCGTGTGCATGTTTCCAGTATAGTCCTGTTTGTGTATTTAGGACCTACCTGTGTGTGCATGTTTCCAGTATAGCCCTGTTTGTGTATTTAGGACCTACCTGCGTGTGCATGTTTCCAGTATAGCCCTGTTTGTGTATTTAGGACCTACCTGCGTGTGCATGTTTCCAGTATAGCCCTGTTTGTGTATTTAGGACCTACCTGCGTCATCCCCTATCCCCCACTCCCAGCCAAACCTCCACTCCCCAACCTTCCCCAAATTCCCCCTCCACCCCAGACCGGCCAGTCCGTGAGGCCCCTCCCTCTCCGAATAGTCCCATCCCTCAAAATTCACCCTCCCCTCCACCCCCCCCTCTCTTTTCATCACCCTCCCCTCCACCCCCCCCTCTCTTTTCATCCCCCTCCACACCTACCCAAATATCCCCTCCTCCATCGGACCAGCACTGGCCCACCTCAGAGGAGGACGATGTCGGGGCTCCACGACCAGGCATCAATATGACCGGTATGTTTCCCTTTTAAACTATGGTTGCTTTGGCATTTTTTTGTTTTTGGGTGATGTTGTCCTTTTGCCTGTGCATTTCCAATTTGTTAAGTATTTGTAATGTTTTGGATATATATCTTTGCTAAACAATGTCTAGGATGTTTTCCCCTTACACATATCACACATGTCCAAACACTCATACTTGTGTCCTTCTAGTTTACGTTACCAACAAATGTAGTGTTTTTGCGTACTTCGCCCTTTTTTTGCTTGGCTTTTTATGGGTAATTTTTATAGTTTGTATTTATACAATCTTTGCGTTTGCAATTACTTTGTTTTTAAAAAAAATTTAATCTCTTTTTTTAAAGTATAGTCTGATTTTTAAGTTGTTTGGTAACATATAATTTAAGGTGTCATTTTAGTAATCAACACATTTTTTTTACCCACAGAGGACCAGAGGCGGATGCAAGCAATGCAGGCGGGCTTGCACACATTGAGGGGCCATGTCATAGGGATGCTTGTGGTCCTTGATCACATGTTGGCGGTCCTGCGCCACTAATTTTTTTTTTTTTTACCCATAAAAATTTTGTTACAAATAAAATATATTTTGATTTATTAAAGTCTCATTCCTTGTCTGTAAATATTAGATTGTTTAACCTTCCATAAGTCGACTATTGGAGCATGTTTTTTAAAGTAAGGTAAATTAGATTGTTGAAAGCTCAAGTAAGTATGTAAGCTGGCACATTAAACACCTAACAATACCAATAGGTTTGTAGAATTACCAGCATTTTTTTTTTTGGGTGGGTAATGTAAATATTAATTCAAACCTGCTTAGGCCTAGATTAGAAAACATACTGATTTACCATAATACCTTTTGTGTTTGTTTTTAGCCACAAAGCATGTTAAAATACTTTACAATTTAACACATTACAGGATTAGCCATTAAGAAAGTTTGCCTTTTTTGGACCAGGTTACACTTGCTTGTAATTTACCAAGGAAAAGTCTTTTTAACGTAAAGCAAAAATTTTATGCACACAAATAATAAACAGAAAGTGAATTGTGACAATCAATTCACACAGTGAAAACACACTCCAAAAAATAACCAACACCAAAAAACAAAAACAACAACAACAATCAAGAACTGTTTGAAGAAGTAGCAGGCCATCATGAATCCACAAATGAGGCGAAGAAATAATTGTTCCAGAAGTTATATCCAATGTGGCAACATGAAGACAATTTTTGGGATCAGGTAGTAGGCATGGCTTTTTCGTGTAATTTTAGGGAATAAAAGACAAAAATTTTTAAAAATAATTAAAATTGGCCATTAAAATCTTACATGTCTACACTGTGTCAATTAACTAAATGTTTTACAATAATGACCTAAAATATCTGGCCACCACATCATCGCGTATGGCCCCCCCACATACTGACCTCCGACCAACCTCGGGGGGGCCATCCTCAGGCAAGGCATCTCTGGCTGCATTGGGACACCACTCCTTATGGCGATGTTGTGAAATATCCCACACAGGACCACAATTTTCGAAACCATATCCGGCAAATACATGAGGTCGCCACCAGAGCGGTGGAGGCATCTGAATCGGCTTTTTAAAAGGCCGATACAGTGCTCCACCACCTGCCTGGTGGCTGTAAGTGCAGAATTATACTCACTTTGTGGCCCTGGTGTGGGAGCCAAATAAGGAGTGAGCAGCCAGGGCGTGCAAGGGTAACCACTGTCTCCTGTGAAAATAAAAAAACAAACATCAGGACCATTGTGTAACAAGCTTTGCAGTGGTTGCAACAGAAGGTGTCAACTTACCCAGAAGCCACGCATCACCAGCTTGTAGGTTGTCTAATTTGTGCCAAATCCCTGATTGCCGGATGACGAAGGAATCATGTGCACTCCCGGGGAATTTGGCATTCAGGGACAGGATCTGGAGGGAGGCATCAAATACCACCATTACATTCAGTGAATGAAAGTGTTTGCGGTTCCTAAAAATAGCCTCCAGCCTTGCTGGAGGCTGAAGTGGTATGTGAGTGCCATCCACAACTCCTATGATGTGTGGGAAGCCAGCTATTTGGTAAAAATTGGCCTTCGCCACACTAAGGGAACCCATATCCACTGGCATTTTAATAAAATGATGGAGGTGTTTAAAAATGGCCTCCATCACTGCCCTCAGGATCCTTGAAAAAGAGGATTGGGAGATTCCGGCAACTATTCCCACCGTGGTTTGAAAGGATCCTGAGGCACAGAAATGTAACACCGACATTAATTGCGTAAGTGGTGGTATTGCTGTAGGACTGTCAATTTGCCGTTCAAGATCACTCTCTATTAATGAGAGAGTGTCTAGGATGATTTGTGGAGGAAGACGGTATCGTCTTAATACCTCATCATCTGGCATTCCAAAAAGGGTGACACGTGTTCTATATATCTGGGGCCTTGCATGCCTACGAGGCCTACGCCTGGGACGAAGTTGAGGTTGGTCGGGTTCTGGAACTATGGCCAAGATAATACGACCAACATCAACCTGAAATGGTAAGCCAGATAATTACTGTTTTAGACAAATGTGTAAAGAAAAATATACTTATCTTTTTTAAGAAATCCAAAGATGCTTACAGGCCGGGGTCTTGTCATGAGTAGAACAACCTACATTTCAAAAGTTGAAAATATATTTATTTATTATTGGGAAAACTTGGATTGTAAACACATTTTTTAGGGTTAAAAAAAAGAGAAGGGAGCAGACATTAGTTCGGAAAATCGCACGCTACATTTAATGGTAAAACATGATTTTACACTGAAAAAATAAAAACACATTAGTGCGCTAAATAGTACGCATTTTTGTACAGTTCAATAAGGAGACATTAGTGCGCTAAATAGTACGCATTTTTTACAGTTAAAACAAGACACATTAGTTCACTAAATATTACGCTACTTTTACAGTTCAATAAGGAGACATGAGTGCGCTAAATAGTACGCATTTTTTACAGTTAAAACAAGACACATTAGTTTGCTAAATATTACGCTACTTTTACAGTTCAATAAGGAGACATTAGTGCGCTAAATAGTATGCATTTTTGCACAGTTCAATAAGGAGACATTAGTGCGCTAAATAGTACGTTCATTTTAAATTAAAAACAACTCAAACATTAGTTCGCAAAAGAGTACGCTATATTTAGTGGTAAGACATGATTGGTCCAAGAAAAAAAACAAGATTACTTAGCGAAACATATGCAAAGACCAACACATCGAAATTGTAACTTCATGAAACTAAAAACACTTACCAAAAACAGACAAATAACCCAAAGTCCAAAAACGTCAATGGGGCAAGGCCAAAATAACTGTAAAGATAAAAAAATAACACATAAGTACTAACATTTTGAAGCTATTTACTATTATTGTTTACGGTGGTTTTTAAAAAGACTTACTCAAAAACTCTAAAAAAAAAATCTAAACAATAGAAAAAAAGCGAACGGAAAATAAATAAGAAAACAAACAAAACGATCACACTAGAAAACTCCAAAAACCGCCAACAAACAACTCCTACGTCAAACCTCCAACATTCATCACCCGCCACCTCGACTCGAGTCACACCAAGCCATAAATAGTCTTTATTTTCCCGCTCAAATTAAGGACGGACAATAGGAGCGCACAATCAATGATGGGGCCGAATAATGCTGACGCATGTATAAAAACGTCACTGAAAACCCCAAACGGTCTGCTGTAGTGAGACCTGAAAGTCAAAAATGGCTACAGAGCAGCAAAGCACTGGCCAAGAGGCACCAGGTAAGTATTTGTCTTTTTGGGACTAAAGGATTATGTTTAACAATAATTTGGGTAACGTTTGACATTATAATTTATTCAATCTTTTTTAAAAAAGGAGTGGAGGATGCCATGTCAGAGGCTGCTGGGCCTAGTAGGCCAACTAAACCCAAATAAAAAAGGCAGCCACAATTCACAAGAAAGGAGATGGAGGTTTTGGTGCAAATGTGCAATGACAACCTGCCACAGGCACCAAGGAATATGGGTGCAAGCCAGAAATGGAAAATGTGGGATGACATAGCCAGTGGTGTCAATAGGGTGGGTGATTGTGAACGTTCAACCCAGGAGGTCAAACGCCGGTACGTAAAAACTACATTTTAGTAAAAAGTGTTTACAGGTCCAAATACTGCTGGAATAATGCAAACTTTTTACTCCACAGATGGAGTGACTTCAAATATCGGCTTAAGCAAAAACTGGCTGATAGGACTAGGCATGCAGGGGGGACAGGTGGGGGTCCCACTCCTGTGGCACTGGAGCTCACAGATTTGGAGGAGCTGGCCCAGCGGTGTGTGCAGGATGAGGAGGTGTTTGGCGTGTCGAACATGGATACCGACATGTCAGACTTTGTGGCTCCTCATGTTGCCCCAGGTAAATGTTGTAATGTTAACAACTCAGAAATGTGTTTGGGACAATATCTAGATTATAATGTTACTCTTTTCTCTTTTTTCTCACAGAGACACAGGCGGATGAGTCTGCTCCAGAGGGGAGCTTTGGCCGCAGAATTTCTGCTGGCTCTGCAGGGGAGGAAGCAGTAGATCCGGCTGCGAACACTGTGGCAGACAGTCCAGGGCATTCCCCCTCCTCAGTGATCTCAATATTAAAACGGATCAGCAGACCGAGATTCTGCTGAGGATGGACGACAATCTGCTACGGGTGTCGGACGCCCTGGAGCAAAGTGCTGCGGCCAACGTGACCATTGCTAAGGCCCTGGCGGAAAATACTGGGGCCAACGTGCGAATAGCAAATGCCCTGGAGCAGCTCGTTCGCCAGCACATGTTGGAGCCGGCCTCCCTTCCTGCCGGAACATCAGGCCCCTCCACCTCTGGCACAACAACAGCCATCCCTCCAAATGTGCCTAGCCCTATGCCTAGTCCAGAGGCCGCAACATCTGCCTCTGGACAGGCCAGCCGAAGGCCCTCCCGGACACGTTCAGGCTCTCTCCCTACCCCGGCCAAACGTGGCAAAAGGCGATGACAGCACTGGCTAATTTTCCCACAATCCTTTGGTGTTTGCCCCATATTCCTTAATGGCCCAAACCTCCCTCTCCTTTCTTGTGAATTGTTTCTAAATTGTGTTTGTTTGTGTTTGGCAAATGCCACTATTTGTGTTTATATGTTTTTGAATTCATATTTTTTTTACTTTGACGTTATCCAGATTTTAATTTTGAAAAAACCCAGAAAATAAAAAAAAGGGTAAAATAAAAAACAAATCTTGAAAATCTGCTCAATTGTATTGTGAATTTCTTCCAAAACTGGTTAAAAGGTAATCCCGCAAACAAATTTCCAAACAATACAACGGAAATCTAAACATTATTTTTTATTCAAAAACCCAAGGGTTAAAATCCATTTATGAGTTTTAATTAACACTTAGCAAAAAACAAAAGGACGAGTGTTTTCTTGGCCCCTTAAAAATGAGGCAAAATAACAAACATGCGTACAATATTGTTGCACTAAAAAAACAACTAAACAAAAACACATAATTTTACAACAAATTTGGAAGCTAATTGATTGTCTAATCCCGAAATTAGCAGCTGAGTAGTTCACCTGCGTACGTTTTTGTGCTACTAAAAAAAGGCTATTTGCTAAACACCTTACAAGCTTGTTTGCAATTCAAAGTTGATTGTTTTTGTGGCCGCAATTAATAAATCGGAATACCATCGGTGTGGCTCGTGAAGAGACCATCGTCATTGTGGTAGAGTATACCAGACCACAAGCTGAGCGAGCAGTTTGAATGGAAAGTGGATCAGACAGTGACGTATCACTTTTTCCGTTCACATTGGCCGTTCGCATCAGATAATTTATGGACGCCCAAAAAACGCCTCGACACGCCTGCGGTTTCCCATCTCCACCCCCGTCACCGTCCCAAAACGGACAGTTCTGTCAATCACATTTGACATGTCACTTCCTGTTCGGTATTCGACGAACGACTGAAAAAATTATCGCAATCAGCCGTAGGCACATGCGCACTGTTACACCGACACATGCGTGGTTGGATAGCATCGGATGACTACGAGCGTACGGCCGCTAACAAGTGGCTCTGAATGAGGGCCTGATTCCGATGGTTTGCGTACATCTCCAATTGTTGGGGGTCTGCACATGAGCATGAATGACATGCTGCAGCGTTTGGGGGGCAGACACAAGGACCATTTTGGAGACGTGCCGAGCCTGACTGTCCAGTACAGACAACCTTGCTGAGTAAGTTTCAGCTTATGCAGCCTGGCCTAAGCAGTGACCACCGGCTGCGATGGTGATCCGTGACTGCATTTATGGACAATGCACTCAGATCGCGGATGCATGCAGTAGGTTTCGATTTCCTACAGACACCTCCATCTGCATTTGCATTTAGTTGGATGGTATTGCAAAGCCTCTTACCTGCCACTGGGCAATACCGTCCATCTCCAGGGTAGCTGAGAGCCGCGGCGGGCCAGGATGTAAGGTGGCGTGGCCTAATCACGGGAGGCGTGGTCATGCCCCCTTAGGATTTTTTGTTGTGTGTGTGATTGGAGGGGGAGTGATCTGTGTGATCGCTCCCCCCAACAAGCATAGATAGAAGACTGCTGCGGCTACTGCTCGGCAGCTGCGAGCAGTCTCCCACTGCAGCACAGCACACAGCAGCATGTGCTGGGCTGCTGTGAGATAGGAGGGAGGGGGAAGGCGGCGCGCCCCTCCAGCAAGCCCGGGCCCAGGTAATTAGTACTTATTTTTCAAAAGTAAAACTACAAAACAGTTTGGGGGTGTACCGATGCACTCTGTACAGGGGCGTATCTATAATGGGTGCAGGGTGTGCGGGGAACACGGGTCCCTGGGTCCAGGGGGTCCCCGCACTGCACACCCTTCACCCATAATATTACTTACCTCTCCGGAGTCCCACGGCATGCGCAGTACAGGGAAAATGGCCGCCGTGGCCATTTTCCCGGTGACCTGTGCATACATTATAGACTCTGGGCACAGTCTAGTGTCCAGAGACTATAACTACGGCCGCCGGGTGGAGAGGAGGGGGCCCATGTCGGAGACTGCAACGGGCCCCCTCCTCACTAGAAATACCCCTGACTCTGTAGTTACGTCTGGGCAGATTTGAGGCATAGCCTAATAATTATGGCATGTATATGGCCTTATAAAAGTCTAATATAATATTTAAATATGTAACACATACTGGCCTACTTTTGAAAAATCATTTCAGGGAGATTGTGAAAGCAGCACCTATGAGCACGGCAGAAAGTGGGTGTGTACTGCTACATCTGAGAGACGTGTCATAAACCTGACTTACATCCAAATGTAAATGAGCCTCAAAGCAGTTAGTAAGATCTACTTGCTGGTTTTTTTTATATAATAGTTCATAATGGGGGTAAGGTGCAGTCAGGGAGATAGGTAGACTCTTCGGGAAGACTGGGAGATTGCTGCTATTTCAGGGAGAGTTGGCAAGTGTGATGTAACACCTGCTCCCCTGTTGACTGTATACACAGATGAGTGAATAGGAGGAACTGGATAACTTGGCTGATATACTGGCAGTGCCTCCAGCCAAGTCTTATGATCTGACGAAAGCATCCACCAGGGGTCAGCTCAGGAGAATACTTATACTATAATATGTATAAGTAGTGGACTCAGGCCCTGATTCAGAGCCGGACACTCTGAATCAGGGTCTGGCTTGGCCGTCGTTATTCGGGTCTTGCGCATGCGCACGACGGAGCCACCTCCGTCGTGCGCATGCGCACTTGGGCACCATCGACCCGCTTGCGAGCACTCAGCGCTCGCGAGCGGGTCTCAATCAGGCCCTCAGGCCCTGATTCAGAGCCGGACGCTCTGACAGAGCGCTCGCTCTGAATCAGGGCCGGCCTTCTTGTTTTTTAGGGCGGCCTCCTATAGTGAGCGGCCAGGAAGATGGTCGCGATGGTCAAGACCATCGCGACCATCGGACTTGCGACGAGACCCTTGTGGTAGGGTCTCGTTGCCGCAAGCCCCAGAGAGATTTCGGCTCTCACAGAGCCGAAATCTCTCCCACTGACATCACTCGTGATGTCAGAGGGGCCGTCCCCAAATGGAGGCGTTCACATGGGAACGCCTCCGTTTGGGCAGCCGCTCCCCCGGCCCGCCCACCAAAGCGGGCGTGCTGTCACTCAACATCGACAGCAAGCCCCCTTCGGTACGAGAGCCGGAGCGACGGTTTGCCCATCGCTATCCGGGTCTCGCGCATGTGCACGATGGAGCCACCTCCGTCGTGCGCATGCGTACTGGGCCACCATCGACCCGCTTGCGAGCGGGTTTGAATCAGGCCCTCGGCTCCCAACCTTTCCCAGCAACTGATACTGACCCTTGGAGTTTTGATATAATATCTTTTAGCAGGGGCATTTTAAGAGAGGAGGGGGCTTGTGTGCAGCCTCCGTGCGGGCCCCCTCCTCTCCGCCAGTGCTGTAGACTCTTGCTTTGTACCTGAGTTTACTGTGCAGGTGCAGATCTCAGGCAACATGGTGCCCATGCTTTGTTTCTGGGGCCACCACTACTGCGCATGCGCGAATCCCCGGGAAAATGGCCGCAGTGCCATTTTTCCTGTGATTAAAGTGAGTAGAACCGGCTGATGCGGGGCTCTGGAGAGGTAAGTATACTAATGATATGGGTGTGTGGTGTGGGCCCCCCTGGACCCAGGGCCCATGTGCACAGCACATTCTGCACCCAGTATAGATATGGTACTGGCTTTTAGTGAGATGGCACAAGTAAAGGAATGGCAATTCAATTACATAATTGTAAGAACAGAATACTACTGGGGAATAACAGCCTTTTGGATATTTACTTGTTCCGATACTTTATAAAAACAAAAAGAGTAAATTCCCCTTAAAATAAATAATTTAGGTCATTCTCTTATTTTAATTTAATAATTATTCCACCTAGCTATTGTTTACAGTACTTATACACTAACCCTCAGTCACATTAACATTATTCAGCAATGGGATTAAAGTTGCATACACACACAACGATTTTGTTACCGTTTTTCTGAACGATTTTATGTCAGATTTTTTAAAGTGTAATGAACGATTTTTTTGAACTACACACGATATTTGCATATTCTCTTATTGAACATCGTTGAGATGGTCAGTCGGACTGAACTACAAACGTGAACGCGCATGAACGATAATCGTTCATCGTTTCAACTTAGAAAGTGAACGATTTTTTTCAACGATTGAACGATAAATGATATCGCTAACGATAATCATTCAAAAAATCATAGTGTGTGTATGCAGCTTCAGAAATAAATAAATAAATGCAATTTGCTTTAATATGAAAGGCCAAATGTAATAGGGTGAGAGTTTAGAAAATGTGAGAGTTTAGCAGTAAACACTCACATTGGTTGAGTTTTATCTTCAAAATAGGAAAACATCTGAATGAGATTTTAAATTGTGAGAGTTTTTTAAGTCTGAAAAAACATGCAAGTTCACTCTGTTACTTTGTTTTTGGACTCTATTACATTGGCAAAGTTTAAAAAGTGTCAGAAACTCTCACTTTTCTAAACTGTCACCCTATTACATTTGGCCCGAAGTCTCTAAGAAAATGGCCATTTGTTTCAGTGATGCACATATGTGGCCAAATGTAATAGGTAGTCTGTTTTGGTAAATTGCGAGTTTGGTGCTAAACTCGCAATTTTTCACAACTCTCCAATGTAATAGGGTGTCTGTTCACTTAAACTCGCATTATTCAGAGTTACTAAAACTCTCCATTCTCAAACTCGCATCCAGATGTTTTCACATTGAAAACAACAACTCGCCCAATGTAATAGAGTGTCTGTTTCAGACTCGCAAAAAAAAGATTACCAAAAGTCCCCAAATAATAGACCTGCTTCAGGCTAGCAAGTACATCCTGAGCAGGTCAGATTAACACAGAAACATGCACATATCCATGAGATATGTACATGTTTCTGTGTGTACTTATGTTAAATGTTTTAAAATTTAAAAAAAATTACGTGCACCCCCTCCCCAAAATCATAACCAGCCCTGGGCTTTATAAAGCCTGTTCTGGTTCTAAAAATACAGGGGCCAAAATGCGTAGGGGGCCCCTGTATAATAAGAACCAGCACAGGGCTTTGTTAAGCTGGTCCTGGTTCTGGAAAATCAGGGGACAAAACGAGTAGGGGTCCCCTGAAAATTCCAGAACCAGCACCGAACTCTTTCTAGCAGGGGGATAATGCCACAGCCAGGGAAAACCTTTTACCGGTTTCCCCGGCCAAAGCATTATCCCTGACTGCTAGTCAGTCCAGGCCGGGGATCCCTGGGGAGTTGAGGACCCCCCATATAAAGGGGTCCCCCTCTCCAGGGCACCACAGGCCTAGACTGATAGCCCGGGGCTATCCCCGGCACCCTAGGGCGGTGGGTGCCGGGTTGATAGTGTAAAGTGTAAAGTGTAAAATTAAAGTTTCCATATTGTCTTTGGTTGTAGAACCACAAGTACCAGCAAGCCTCCCCTGCATGCTGGTATTTGGAGAACCACAAATACCAGCATGCGGGGCATTACGGGCCCGCTGGCACTTGTAGTTCCACAACTAAAGAAATACGTAAATAAACAAACATACACCGTGAAAGTATAATTTTAATAAAACATACATGCACACTCACACTCACACTCACACATACTCACCTAGTATCCGAAGTAATCCATAGGGGTGTACCTGAAAAAAAAAATTCATGCTCACCTCTCCTATGCGTCGATCATGTCCACTGGCAATCCAGGGGTTAAAATAAAAAACGCAAAAAAACCCGATCCATACGGACTGAGCAAAGGTATGTGTGTAAACATACCTTTGCTCCGCGTAAATGACCAGGACACACGTGTGCCCCGTCAGTGAAGGGGCCGCCAGCCAATCAGGGAGCATCTCCGTCGGAGCAGCTCCCTGATTAGCTGAATGCGGCCAGCCTGTGTGTCCCATAGACGTCTATGGTGAGAAATCCCCATAGACGTCTATGGTGAGAACCGCTACATCGGGCCTGTAATGCCCCGCATGCTGGTATTTGTGGTTCTCCAAATACCAGCATGCAGGGGAGGCTTGCTGGTACTTGTGGTTCTACAACCAAAGACAATATGTAAAATTTAATTTTACACTTTACACTATCAACCCGGCACCCACCGCCCTAGGGTGTCGAGGATAGCCCTGGGCTATCAGTCTGGGCCTGGGGTGCCCTGGAGAGGGGAACCCCTTTATTGGGGGGGTCCTCAACTCCCCAGGGATCCCCGGCCTGGACTGACTAGCAGTCAGGAATAATGCTTTGGCCGGGGAAACCGGTGAAAGGTTTTCCCTGGCTGTGGCATTATCCCCTGCTAGAAAGAGTTCGGTGCTGGTTCTGGAATTTTCAGGGGACCCCTACTCGTTTTGTCCCCTGATTTTCCAGAACCAGGACCAGCTCAACAAAGCCCTGTGCTGGTTCTTAATATACGGGGGCCCCCTACGCATTTTGGCCCCTGTATTTTTAGAACCAGAACAGGCTTTATAAAGCCCGGGGCTGGTTATGCTTTTGGGGAGGGGGTGCACGTTTTTTTTTTTTTAACACACACAGAAGCCATCATGGATCTCACTGATCTGTGATGGCTTCTCTAAAACCCGCAACTTTTAATGCTACTCGCATTAAAAGGTGTCAGTTTACATATTCCTAAACTCGCCTGCACTCGCAAATGCAGTAGCCTCGAGCTGAAAAGTTCGTAGGCTATTGAATTTGCGAGTTTCAGTACAAACTCGCACTTTTTAAAAATGCGAGAAAGTGCGAGTTTGTACTGTTACTAAAACTGACACCCTATTACATTTGGCCCATGAATTTTATTTGTAGACTGTCCTGTACTTTGCTGTAAAGTTAGTTATCTGTATCACTGTAGTAGGGGAAGTAAGACTGATGAATTCTTTTTCTTTTTAATTTTAAACAGCCCAAATACCTAATTTAGGAATTTATATCTTATTAATGTAGATAATTGGACATAAATTCCTAAATTAGATATTCCAAAGTTTCTTACCATTTCTTCCTCAATGAAGAGCCAGACAGCCCAGAGAGTGGTAATACTACACAAAGTGTATTATCAGAGACTCAATGATGTCTCCTTTCCCATAAGCTGGTACCAGTCCGCAATGGAAGCCACACGTTAGTCAGATGCCTTACTGAAGGTGCATACACACGGAGCGATATATCGTTACGATATGAAAGATAACAATATCGTTCAACGATATATCGTTTATATCGTTCCATGTGGATGCAACTAACGATCAGTGATGCGTGCTCCCGCTGGACGATAACGATATCGTCCATCGGCCATGCAAACAGGCCAATCTGGGTGATATCATTATATTCCCTATAGGGATCCATGATCGTTGGACGTTGATGATATCGTTGGTATGTGGATGAACAATATCGTTCATCCAGCACACCAGGAATTTCAAGAGAGATCATTCAGCGATATTGTTCGCTGAACAGATCGTCCCATGTGTATTCACCTTTAGAGTGCTAGTGAAGCATAATGGTAATAACATTTATGGATAAGTCACTCTTGGTCCCCCACATGTCACTTAGGGGGAGATGTATGAAGGAATGTTATGAGCTTTGGGCCTGATTCAGAGCCGCTCGTAAGCGGCCGCTCGTTCGGTCTGAGCGATGTTTGTCCAACTGCGCATGCGTACGGATCGTTATACGCATGCGCGAACCAGTCAGTGCGGTCGAAATTCATGTGCTCGCAAAATAGCGAATGCCTGATAATATGAGTGACAGGAGTAGGCGTATGTGGGTGGTAACGGGGGAAGGTGCTTGAAAACGGGGAGTGGAGATCCGAACGCAGGCGTGCTTAAAGGTCAAAACGGGCGTTTTATGGGTGTGCATACTTAAAACAGCAGCGTCATTGACCACGTCACTGGGTTATTTTATAGCCAGAACTGCTCGCAAAATTGTGGTAGCAAAAACCAACCCCAAGAATAGTGAGCAGTTCATACCCTGGTCGATGTACTCGATTAATCTAATAAATAGCGGACATGACGTAGGATGCGAGCGGCCAGGGGGCGTATTTTTAAAAAAAACGACCGCAAGTTTTGTTCGCTCGTTCAGACCTAGAGGCGTGAACAGACCGCAAAGAGCGAATGGTTGATTTGAATAGCCACCCCTATTTTCTGGACGAGCGAGCACTAATTGCATCCGGCTCTGAATCAGGCCCTTTGTCTGCAACTGTGCACGTTATGTGATGCAGTTTCCACTTCCATGCATGCAGGGCCGTTTCTAGGGGCAGGCGACCCGTGCAATCGCATGGGGCGCGCCGCCCAGCAGAAACAGCCTGTTAACTGCCGGGCGCCCGCTGAGATTCAGTTACCAGCGGGCGCCCGGCAGAGCAGCCGGAGAGACGGAGCCTCCGGCTTCCGGCTCCCGGCTCCCACAGTGTGCACTATGGGAGGACGTCATGACATCTTTCCCATAGTGCAAAGGAGCAGCCGAGCGGAGCGGACGCTGGAGCGGGGCTGAAAGTAAGTATTAGTGTGTTTTTTTTTTATGTGCAGGCAGCCTGGACAATACTCTGGGGGCACTTCTGCTAGGGGAGACACCACTACTGGGGGCACCAGGGCACTACTACTGGGGACATTACTCAGGGGGCACTTCTACTGGGGGCATTGCTTAGGAGGTGCCACTACTGGGGGCATTACTCAGGGCCCAGGGGCACTACTACTGGGGGCACTACTACTTGGGGCTTTACTACTTTGGGCACTACTACAAAGGGAGCATTACTATTGGGGGCACTAATACAGGGGGCATTAATATTTCGGGCAATACAACTGGGGACACTACTACTGGGGCACTACAGCAGGAACCATTACTATTGGGGGCATTACTGATGGGGGCATGACTACAGGGGGCACTACTAATGGTGGCATGGCATAGGGGGCACCACTCCTGGGGGCACTACTACTGGGTGCACTGCATAAAAGGCAGCACTACTGTGGGCCCTGCATAAGTTGCACTACCACTGTGGGCACTGCATAAGGGGCATATATACAGGGGACACTGCATATGGGGACAACTACAGGGGGCACTGCATAATGGGCACTTTTACCTGAGAGCCAGTGGGGGGGAAGCCTAAGACCTGTCGGGATGGAATGGTAAGGGAGGGGGCTGGAATGAAGTGTGTATTATGTGAATCTTGTTTTTTCAATATGTTTTATGTGGTTCTGGATTTAATAATGTATTTGAGGTGGATGTGGTTTAAAAACGTAGTTTATGTGGCTCTGGCTTTTCCAATATATTATGTGGAAGTGGTTTGTTGCAGTGTATTATATGTAGGGGTGTGCACCAGCCACTTTTCGTGTTTTGTGTTTTGGTTTTGGATCTGGATCTGGATCTTTCTTCGTGTTTTGGATCTGGATTGGTTTTGCCAAAACCACCCTTCCGTGTTTTGGGTTCTGGGTTTTGTGTTTTGGATCTGTATTTTTTTTTTAAAAAAGCATAAAAACAGCTAAAATCACAGAATTTGTGTGTTTTTCTGCTCCTATGCTATTATTAACTTCAATAACCTTAATTTCCACTCATTTCCAGTCTATTCTGAACACCTCACACCTCACAATAGTGTTTTTATATCCAAAAGGTTACACCGAGGTAGCTGGATGACTATGCTAAGAGATACGAGTGGGCGGCACAAACACGTGGTCCATCTAGGAGTGGCACTGCAGTGGCAGACAGGATGGCAGTTTGAAAAACTAGGCCCCAAACAGTACATAATTCAAAGAAAAAAAAGAGGTGCAAGATGGAATTGTCCTTGGGCCCTCCCACCCACCCTTATGTTGTATAAACAGGACATGCACACTTTAACAAACCAAACATTTCAGCGCCAGGGTCTGCCACACGACTGTGGCAGAAATGATTGGTTCATTTGGGCCCCCACAAAACAAGCTGGCAATTAATCTGTCCCTGCACAAACTGGCTCTACGGAGGCAAGATGTCGTCCTCATCCTCCTCATCCACCGATTCCTCACCCTCTTCAGTGTTGTGTACATCCTCATCCTCACAGAGTATTAATTCGTCCCTGCTGGAATCCACAACCACAGGTCCCTCTGTACGTTCTGGAGGCTGGTCTCCCTGGAAGAGTTGATAATTCATTTTATGAACATCATCTTCTCCACATTTTGTGGAAGCAACCTCCTACGCCTTTCGCTGACAAGGTTCCCGGCTGCACTAAACACTCTTTTGGAGTACACACTGGAGCGGGGGCAACTCAGATAAAATAGAGCCAGTTTGTACAGGGACCTCCAAAATGCTTCTTTTTCCTGCCAGTACAGGTACGGACTGCCTACTTGGATGCTGTCACCGATGTAATCCTTTAACAGACAGATGCACGCTTGTCGCTGCTGCTTTAAGGATGCAGGTGCGGCTACAGCCCACATATTTCACAAAGACAGAAAAAAAAAGAAGAATTTTTTTATTGTTTGTGGAGCGCACTTTGAGGGTTACACCACCCTTTAACAGACAGATGCACGCTTGTCGCTGCTGCTTTAAGGATGCACGTGCAGCTACAGCCCACACATTTCACAAAGAGAAAAAAAAAGAAGAATTTTTTTATTGTTTGTGGAACGCACTTTGAAGGTTACACCACCCTTTAACAGACAGACGCACGCTTGTCGCTGCTGCTTTAAGGATGCACGTGCGGCTACAGCCCACACATTTCACAAAGAGAAAAAAAAAGAAGAATATTTTTATTGTTTGTGGAGCGCACTTTGAGGGTTACACCACCCTTTAACAGACAGATGCACGCTTGTCGCTGCTGCTTTAAGGATGCAGGTGCGGCTACAGCCCACACATTTCACAAAGACAGGAAAAAAAATAATTTTTTTATTGTTTGTGGAGCGCACTTTGAGGGTTACACCACCCTTTAACAGACAGACGCACGCTTGTCGCTGCTGCTTTAAGGATGCACGTGCGGCTACAGCCCACACATTTCACAAAGAGAAAAAAAAAGAAGAATTTTTTTATTGTTTGTGGAGCGCACTTTGAGGGTTACACCACCCTTTAACAGACCGACACATGCTTGTCGCTGCTGCTTTAAGGAAGCACGTGCGGCTACAGCCCACACATTTCACAAAGAGAAAAAAAAAGAAGAATTTTTTTATTGTTTGTGGAGCGCACTTTGAGGGTTACACCACCCTTTAACAGACAGACGCACGCTTGTCGCTGCTGCTTTAAGGATGCAGGTGCGGCTACAGCCCACACATTTCACAAAGACAGAAAAAAAAGAAGAATTTTTTTATTGTTTGTGGAGCGCACTTTGAGGGTTACACCACCCTTTAACAGAGAGACGCACGCTTGTCGCTGCTGCTTTAAGGATGCACATGCGGCTACAGCCCACACATTTCACAAAGAGAAAAAAAAAGAAGAATATTTTTATTGTTTGTGGAGCGCACTTTGAGGGTTACACCACCCTTTAACAGACAGACGCACACTTGTCGCTGCTGCTTTAAGGATGCAGGTGCGGCTACAGCCCACACATTTCACAAAGACAGAAAAAAAAAGAATTTTTTTATTGTTTGTGGAGCGCACTTTGAGGGTTACACCACCCTTTAACAGACAGACGCACGCTTGTCGCTGCTGCTTTAAGGATGCAGGTGCGGCTACAGCCCACACATTTCACAAAGACAGAAAAAAAAGAAGAATTTTTTTATTGTTTGTGGAGCGCACTTTGAGGGTTACACCACCCTTTAACAGACAGACGCACGCTTGTCGCTGCTGCTTTAAGGATGCACGTGCGGATACAGCCCACACATTTCACAAAGAGAAAAAAGAAGAATTTTTTTATTGTTTGTGGAGCGCACTTTGAGGGTTACACCACCCTTTAACAGACAGACGCACGCTTGTCGCTGCTGCTTTGAGGATGCAGGTGGAATCTAGATGGGATTTGGAACCGGGGACACACTACCTCCATCAATTGTCTAAATCCCACTGCACTAATGGCGGATACCGGACGCACGTCTAACACCAACATAGCAGTCAAGGCCTCAGTTATACGTTTAGCTTCAGGATGACTGCTGTCGTACTTCATCCTCATCGCTAGGGACTGTTGGAGGGTCAATTGTTTAGTAAAAGTAGTGGTGTTCCTACTTCCTCTCTGGGATGATGAACAACTCCCAGCAGCAGCAACAGCACTAGGAGGAAGTGGTTCTTGATCTTTCCCTATTTTATTTTTATCGGAGAAAGCTTGGTCCTCCATTTATGTTATATTGATATATACATGCGGCTAAGGCGCACACAAACACAGAAAATATTTTTTTATTTTTGCTGGAGAGTAGTGCACTTTGTGGGTTACACCACCCTTTAAGAAATGAGCCAGCCGGCACTTTACTTATGTGACACAGGCGCACGCTTGGCACTGCTCCTTTGTTGATGCATGTGCGGCTACTGCGCACACAATTCACAAACACAGAAAATATATTTTTTTATTTGGTTTGGACTGGAGTGTACTTTGGGGGTTACAGCACCCTTTAACGGTCAAGCCAGCTGGCCCTTTACTTATGACACAGGCGCACGCTTGGCACTACTTTGTTGATGCACGTGCGGCTACTGCGCACACAATTCACAAACACAGAAAATATTTTTTTATTTGGTTTGACTGGAGTGTACTTTGGGGGTTACAGCACCCTTTAACGGTCAAGCCAGCCGGCCCTTTACTTATGACACAGGCGCACGCTTGGCACTACTTTGTTGATGCACGTGCGGCTACTGCGCACACAATTCACAAACACAGAAAATATTTTTTTATTTGGTTTGGACTGGAGTGTACTTTGGGGGTTACAGCACCCTTTAACGGTCAAGCCAGCCGGCCCTTTACTTATGACACAGGCGCACGCTTCGCACTACTTTGTTGATGCACGTGCGGCTACTGCGCACACAATTCACAAACACAGAAAATATTTTTTTATTTGGTTTGGAGTGTACTTTGGGGGTTACAGCACCCTTTAACAGTCAAGCCAGCCGGCCCTTTACTTATGACACAGGCGCATGCTTGGCACTACTTTGTTGATGCACATGCGGCTACTGCGCACACAATTCACAAACACAGAAAATATTTTTTTATTTGGTTTGGACTGGAGTGTACTTTGGGGGTTACAGCACCCTTTAACGGTCAAGCCAGCCGGCCCTTTACTTATGACACAGGCGCACGCTTGGCACTACTTTGTTGATGCACGTGCGGCTACTGCGCACACAATTCACAAACACAGAAAAAATATTATTTTTTTAGCACTTGAGGGGAGCACCCCTGATGGACAGAGCACCCCCTGGACAGCACTACAGCACCCCTTTAGGACTGGGACACTGCACAGGACTTTGGAGTGGACACAGCCCCTATGGAGAACTGACTGCACAACACAGTCCAGCCAGCCCCTATGGTCTTTGAAGTAGTGGACACAGCCCCTATTAACAACAGCAGCACAGCGCAGCACAGCACAGCACAGCAGCACAACACAGCCAGCCCCTATGGACTTTTAAGTAGTGGACACAGCCCCTATGGACAATAGCAACACAGCGCAGCACAGCACAGCACAGCACAGCACAACACTACTCTGCACTACACTACACTACACAGCCCAGCCAGCCCTAACTCCCACCCTCCCTCTTCACTGTCCACAGCCGAGTGAGAAAATGGCGCCGACGCGGGTACCTTATATAGGATCCAAAACCCGTGAGACCCGGAAGGCGGGATGATGACGTTTTGCCTCGATTTCAGGTCCGAGTCAGGCGGGAAAAGTCGAGCCTGACTCGGATCGGCCTCGGATCGGGTGGGCTCGGGGGGGTTCGGATTTCAGAAATCCGAACCCGCTCACCCCTAATTATATGTGGATCTGGCTTGTATTTTCAATGTGCTGGATTCGCTCCCAACGCACTAAAAACGAGTGTGATACAAGGTCATACTTCTGCAAATGGCGCGCACATGCTGTCTGCCTTTTGTTTAGCTACATATATTTTTCAGCGCTTTGCCTCTGACATGTTAGCCACCCCTGTACTCAGTAGTCACAGTGGCTGACATTCTGTGGTCTTTCGAGATCACGCTCCCTTACTGTGATACCACACCCCCTCACAATGAGGCCACGCCCACTCCAAAATATTACTGCTTCGAGGGGGGGGGGTGCGCATTTTGACTGCTCGCACTGGGAGCCTCAAACCCTAGAAACTGCCCTGCATGCATGTAATAATGCAGGAAAGAGATCAGAAGGATGGGGGCGCTGTGCACCACTGTCATTATTGGCGCCACTATATTTAGGGCACCGATCGGGATTTGAAAGTTATGAAAGGTCAGTGGCACTGACTGTTCTGACGAGTGCAGCTATCCATTACGACAGCTCCACCTGTCATTTCCGTACACACAGCACTGTCCCTGGCTGCCAGGGATTGTGCATACAAAAAAAAAAAAAGTTTTGTTTTTCAAACAGCTGCGGGTGCCGCTGGGAAGATTTGACCTGTGCATGCGCAGAATCCCTGCAAGCGCTGGCCAAAGCAGCCTCAAGAAGGAGAGTGCAATTCACCAGACAGATGAGTTAACACTCTTCCTCTTCAGTAAAAGATCTTGTTAAACATCCGGCCTGGGTGGTAACTGGACCTGCTTTCCCATGAAAATGGGAGAAGCAGCTCTGGACATTTGATGTTCTTTAACAACTGGATAATACATCTCCCCTTTAGTTTCCTGAGTATCTCTCTCCTTGCAGCTACCTGAGAAACACTGCAATTTCTTACAGTAATATTGGTCCCTCTACTGATACCTCAGATCAGAGGCAGGCTGGGCCGGGGGGTAGGGTGCCATGTGCCCCCTGGGCCGCAGCGCCATGCAGGCCGCGGGCAGAGTGTGTCTGTGACATAGCTGCCTGCATCGCGTGTGTAGCACTGACCGGGCGGAGTTCGGTCAGCGCTACACAGTGATTGACAAACACACAGCCGCCGGCGCTGGCAGCTGTACGTTTGTTTTAAGTAGCAGCCAATGAGAGTCTGTCAGACTCTCACAGACTGCTGCTGCGCCCACTGCCGGAGCCGCTCCATGTTCCGGTTCCTCCAGTGGGTAATGGGAGAGACGTAATGACGTCTCTCCCATGATGTAGAGCGTGCCGGCCTGGCAGGATAGACGGAGGAGCGGCTGGAGCGGGGATTCAGGTAAGTGTTTTGATTTTTTTTCATTAGGTGTGTCTACTGGGGGGGGGGCACTACTGGGGGCACTATAAGGGGGGAGACCACTACTGGGGGCCCTACAAAAGGGGAGACAACTACTGGGGCACTACAAGGTGGGGACTACTACTGGGGGCACTACAAGGAGTGGGACTACTATTGGGGGCAATACAAGGGGGGGAACCACTACTGGCAGCACTGCAAGAGGGAGACCACTACTGGGGACACTACAAGGGCGGGACAACTACTGGCAGCACTGCAAGGGGGAGACCACTACTGGGTACTACTACTGGGGGCACTACAAGGGGGGGACTACTACTACTAAGGGCACTACAATGGGGGGAGGACTACTACTAGGGGCACTACAAGGGGGGGCTACTACTAGGGGCACTGCAAGGGGGGGACTACTACTAGGGGCACTACAAGGGGAATGGACTACTACTAGGGGCACTGCATAGGGGGGAAGGGACTACCACTGGGGGCACTGCATAGGGGGAGGGGACTACTGTTGGGGGCTCTATATAAAGGGCAATACTGGGGGTACTGCATAGGGGGAGACTACAACTGGGGCCAATATTTAAGGGGCACTGCATAATGGTTACCGCTATTGGGGGCACTGCATGGGGGGTGGACTGATATTGGGGACACTATATAAGGGGCACTGCATAGGGGGCACCACTACTGGGGGCACTATATAAGGGGCTTACTACTGGGGGCACAAGGGACACCACTATTGGGGGCACTATATAAGGGACTTACTACTGGAGGCACAAGGGGCACTGCACAGGGGGGACCACTACTGGGGGCACTGTATAAGGGACACTGCATAGGGGGGGATCACTACTGGGGGCACTACTGGAGGCCTGCATAAGGTGTCCTCTCCTGGGGCACAGCATATGGGCACCACTACAGGGGGCTGCCCATAATCTTTATTTTTACTTTACATTAATCCCATATGGACCTGCCTCCTCCCTGGAACACTTGAGGGGGGGGGGGGCGCCGTAGCACACACGTGCTCTGGGCACCCTGGCTACACGCTATTCCTCTGCCAGGGCTACCTGCATGCATTTGCCCCCCAGGCTAAAAGTTGCCAGCCAGCCCATGTCTCAGATGAACTGTCTGCCTTAACACAATTTATAGCCCCTCTTAGATTGCCATGGGAAGCTCATTCAAATCATCCTATAGCTAACACCATAAACCCAATCACTGCAGACATTAGCACAAATGGCCGTGAGGAGTTACACATATATACCACAATTATCAAGCAAAACATTTTTTATATCAAAATTAGTTTTGATTTGCATTAAATATTATTGCCCTTTTAAATCTAGCAGGTAAAATCTGAAAATATTGGGAGTTTTGAAAATCCACTGCTTTGTAAATATACCCCTGAATCCTAGACCGTATCTCCTGTTCAGGGGCTTATTAAAAGAGGAGGAGGCCCCCTCACCTCTCCCTGGCTGCCATCAGCATACTGACAGCAGCAGTAGACTCCGGGCACTAGAGTGTGCCCGGAGTCTATGGTGCATTCGCAGGTCAGGGGGAAAAATAGTGTGTCAGCCATTTTCACAGTGATTTTCTACTGCCGCGGAGGCCATTTTCCAGGCGTTTTGTTTAGCGCTACTCCATGGGACTTCGGAGAGGTAAGTATATTGAGAAAAAAAGTATGGGTGCAGACACCACACACCCTGCATCCATTATAAATACGCCCCTGCTCCTGTTGCCCCAACCCCATAGCAGAGGTATATTTGTATGTATGTGGTAAGTAATTCTTGCCTACTCTCCCAGGACATCCGGGGTCTCCCAAATTTATGAGGAGTTCTACAGCTACAGGTCATCTTCCTGTATCCTGCCCGCTTCCTAGTGAAATGGGCAGGGCGCGATGACACGATTCTTAAAGAATCACATCATCCCTGTCCTTACTTTGTCTGTATGGCCTAATGACAAGTTGCTTATGGCCCTGCCCTTTAAGGTAATAACTGCAACTCCCCTCTAGGGACTCTTCCGGAGGAGAAAAATATCCACGTTGGTAAGTATGAGGTAAGTATAACCCCCCTTTAACCTCTAAAGGGTCACCAGGTTACTAACTCCCATTTCACTAAGTGATCTAATGTGCTCCCCCATCTATCCACTAAGTGGTACATATATAACAGTGCCTCCACCCAAGTATCTGTGGTAAGTCTGGGCCTACTTGGGAAAACCCTGTTATGTAATGGCTTGGATAATGAGCCGTATTCTAAGAACAAACCTACTCCCTGGTTTTTCCTTAGGTTCCCATGTCATGTAACCCCTCTCAAGTTCCTCCCAGATAAATGACACCAAATAAAATTTAGACATTTCTTTTATATCTGCATGAACAGGCAAATAAACATATGAATACCCATTTACCACATTACCAATACATGAGAATTTGTAATCTATATGTGGACACATACACTTCTTCTTCTACACACCTGCATAGATAAATATAGTTTTAGATGAACAAAAAATATACCAACATATATATACGAACAATATTATTATTCTATTCAGTGCTAATACATTTTGTTTACTCTAACAAACTTCTTACTGTCTCTGTAGGTTTAATAATTTACTCTCAATCACAGTTTCTCTGTTTCTCTTTCTCTCAAACTCTTGTTGTCCTTAAAAACTATATGAGCGAGATCCACATAACATGTTGACTGTGACTGCTCCTCTAGGTTGGTACATACTGTAATAGGCCCTCATTCAGAGCCGTACGCTCTGAGCAGAGCGCACGCTCTGAATGAGGGCCGGCCTCCATGAAAATGGAGCGTCCTTCTGGACGCTCGTATAGCTGTGGGTCACCACCCACGGCCTATACGAGCGTGCATTTTGATGGCCGCGATGGTCGAGACCATCGCAACCATCGAAATTGCGAGCCGGAGCCTGCGGTTGAGGTTTTCAACCGCAAGCTCCGGAGTGATTTTGGCTCTATCAGAGCCAAAATCACTCCCACTGACATCACTAGTGATGTCAGTGGGCCGGCTTCTGACGGTAGGCGTTCCCTTGGGAACGCCCCCGTCAGGGAGGCACGCCCCCGGCACACCCACCAAAGGGGGCGTGCTGTCAATCAACATCGACAGCACGCCCCCTTTGATCAGACACAACGAGCGAAGGAAAGTCCTTCGCTCGTCGCGTCTGGCGCATGCGCACGACGGAGCTCCCGCCGTCGTGCGCATGCGCAGTGCACAACATCGACCCACTTGCGAGCGGACAGCCGCTTGCGAGTGGGTCTGAATCAGGCCCATAGTCCAGTTTGGCTAAACCCAACTATTGTTTTTTTTCTCCCCACACCTTCGAATGGGGGGTGTAAGATAACTGTATATATATGATGCTCAAACAAGTGTAATTCCTGAACTAGGAGTGGTTACTTCTCAAAGGGTTTCCTATAAGTCAGTGCTAGTGAATTGAAATTACACTCGTTCCTGTCTTCCTGCATGAGAGTATCCAATTGTTTAAGGATAAAAATATTTCGGTTTTGCTGCTAATTGAGCAGATACCTTGGATTAGAGATGATATTTATTATGCAGGTATAGTAGTTTTGCAGAATAACTAACACTATCTAACTATTTGCTTGTATTGCTTTTAGTGACAGGTATATATATATTAGCAGGCTCTACCACTGACGCCAATCACATAGGAATTAGGGATGTGCGCTGACCCCCGTTTTTTGGTTTTGGTTTTGGATCTGGATCTCCCCTGGTTTTGGATCTGGATTGGTTTTGCCAAAACCTCACCTCTGTGTTTTGTTTTCAGGTTTTGGTTTCGGATCTGGATTTTTTCTTAAAAAATAAAAAGAAAACAGCTAAAATCACATAAAATGGGTCCTTTTTTTGTTCCTACAGTATTAATAACCTCAATAACATTTATTTCAAGACATTTCATCTAGTTAAGGCCAAAAGGTTGCATCCAGCTAACTGGCTGACTAAGCTAAGTGACACAGTGGGCGGCACTAACATGTGGCAGTTCAGCTTCCAATTTCCAAAACAGATACAGTGTGTTATACAGTGTGGGTTGGATACACCAATAGTGCACTTACTGTGACAGCAGTGTCGGCAGAGTGGGATTGCTGACAGTGTCCTCAGTACATGGAATGGCAGTGCCGTGGTGCTGGCAGTGTCCTCAGTGAAGGGTACCGGCGATACTGGCAGTGCCAGTGGTGTCTTTAGTGGAGGTTTGCTGACTGTGTCGGCAGTGCAGGGGTATGCTCAATGAAGGGTGCCGGTGGTGTCAGCAGAGGGGGGGTGCCAGCAGAGTGCAGGTATGGTTGGACTGCGCTCTACTGTATGGGCAGTTGGGGTGTGGTGTTGGGGTGTGGGACGTAACTAGTGTGTGTAAGGGGTGCTACACTTTCCTTCTTGCAGGAGTACCGGGTCCTGCGTGGTAACTTGATAGAGAAGTAGGGGTTGGAAAGTGCGCTCTCCCTGTGATTGCAGTGGTGGTGTGGGTGTCTGGGACTATTGTGTAGTAGCTAGTGTGCTGGGTGTGGTTGAGTGGGGTGTGGGATGTGGAATAAATGAGAGGCAGACACAGAAGAGTAGGCCAGATGTTTTAATGGAGTAGTCACAATGCTTCTCCTATGTGGTCCTGGGCAGAGGAAGGTGTGGTGGTGGGTGGGGGAGAGAGACTGGGGAGGTGGGTCGACCCTTTCAGGGGGCTCCTTGCCGTGTGGTTCAATAGACTGGCACATTACCCCTGTTAGACCTTTGGTCCCCTGCATCCACCCATCCCCGCACCACATTCCAACCCGCCCTCCCCCCACCACAGAACATCACCCCATAAACAAACTACACCAACCCCCCTCTCCCCCCCACACCCTACTTCATCCCCACTTGCACACAACCATTGGACACCAACACCCCACTAACCCCAGTATACACCAACACACTCCACCTCACCAAACACATAGCTAGACACCCCTACCAGCTACCCACTACACCATCCCCACCTCAACACACTGTTTAACCCCCGCAGCACACACCCACTGCCATTCAACATGACCATTCAGCAATACTAACCATGACACCCACTCTTCCCCGCACAAGTGATTGCAACGACACCAGGTAATCACCAACACTACCTATGCACGTCCGTACTATACACTGCGAGGCCCGACCGACACCTCCGCCCCCCATCGATACGCCACCCCACATCACAGCCCTGCACGGTTACCATGACAACCGCCGTCCAACCAATCCCACAGGACCATAACATACCCCCCCATTTACAATGCTTACATCAACCGTGCCCACCACCAGTCCTCACAGATCCCCCTGACGTACACCCACAAAGCCTGACTCCTCCCTGGCCACCTGCACCACGTGGCCGCCGCGTCACCAACCCAGCCACCTGACCCATTTCCACTGCTTGTGTCTTCACCTGACATATGCTCACATAACCCGACCCCCTCATTGGCCGCCCGCACCACGTGACCGCCCCGTCACCAACACAGCCACCATACTCGGTTGCGGCGCCTCTCCGCGCACAGCAACCACACCATGGAACCAACACTGATGTTACCAGCCCCACCCGGACCTCCTATGCAGCTTCAGACACACTGTAACACATGATCGGACACACCCTAGTCCACACCCTAGCAGCATTAGTCACCAATCAACACACACACCTACCCCCACCCTCCCTGCCCACCTATTGGCTGCCCACATCACATGACAACCAGGAAGCACAGTAAATAAACCCCACTCACACTGCCATTCTCCTTACCTCCTTGAAGAAGGCAGAACCCCTTACGAAATGCGCTGGAGAACCCTACACCCCCACACTCCAGAACCACGGCCTACCTCCAACGTTTCTCCTCATCCCCACGGGGACCTCCGGTGGTCCAGGTCGTTCCATCTTCCCTGCCCCTGCACTCGCTGGTGTGAGCGCTGCCTCAACTTTCTGACTAGCTCCTTATCTAGCTCAGCACACCCAAGGGCTACCTCATCCAGCCCATCCAGGGCAGACCACCCCCACCACAGGGGTGGTCATCACTCAGCCTCTCTCCTCACCCACCTCCGGCTCCCACAGCGCCACCCAAACCCCGCTTCAGTGGCCTGGCAGCAGCAGCAGAATCTACAGCCGCATTAACCACCAACACCACCCGGTCGCTGACCTCCACAGACAAGGTGTTTTCCTCCCCTGACAGCAGCAACCCAACTCTGCAACAGCAGCAGTCCATCTATACAGCAAAGATCTGCAGCAAAGATAACCTCCACGGCCGCATCCGCCTCAGACCAAATCCTACCGGTAGGTATCAGACTTCGAGACTCTGATAAACCCGTGGGACGCCGCAAGGGTGCTTATACCCTCACACACCTGCTGCCACCTCCCCCCCTTTCTCCACCCTCCCACTACCTGAGACTCCACAAGACTGTTGACCAAAGGTCTAGCAGGGGTAAAGTGCCAGTCTATTGAACCGCATGGCAAGGAGCCCCCTGAAAGGGTCGACCAACCTACCCAGTCTCTCTCCCCCACCCACCACCACACCTTCCTCTGCCCGGGACCACATAGGAGAAGCATTGTAACTACTCCATTAAAACATTTGGCCTTCTCTTCTGTGTCTGCCTCTCATTTATTCCACATCCCACACCCCACTTGTCCACACTAGCTACTACACCAGTGTTGGCTAACCTCGACACTCCAGCTGTTGTGGAACTATATATCCCAGCATGCCCTGCCACAGTTTTAGCATGCCCTAATAGCAAAACTGTAGCAGTGCATGCTGGGTTATGTAGTTCCATAACAGCTGGAGCATCAAGGTTAGCCAACACTGTACTGCACAATAGTCCCAGACACCCACACCACCACTGCACTCACAGGGAGAGCGCACTTTCCAACCCCTACCTCTCGACCTTAGCCATATGCTCCAAAGCAGGAGAGAATACCTACAGCAGGTTGCCCTCATGAGAGAGGCAGAGGAAACATCCAGGAGAGAAGCAGAGGAGCTGAGAGAACAACTACAGAAGGAGAAAGCAGAGAGGGGGAAGGCTGGCAGCATTAATATCAGATAGTAGCAAGAAGATGCAGGTTATAGAGGATGAGCTAACCATCGCTAAGGCAGCAACAAAAGGTCACAATAAGCTGCAAAAACAGTTTAACAAATTGGTGGCCAAGCTAAAGAAAAAAGACCAGGACATAGAGGGGCTACAGCAGGAGATCACTGTGCTGAAGACACGGATGAATGACGTTGGGGCAGCGAAAGCTGAAGAAAATAATAACTAAATGATCAGGAGAGCCCGGAACAATATAGCTTAGGGAATACTCTTTAATCTTTTGAAAACAAAAATAAAAACTTTATTTTGCAAACTAAACTTATAAGTCTTCTAGTAACAACTTGTTTGAAAAAGATCTTTGGAACATGTTTGACTCACAATCGTTAGCAAAAATTAAACTTATGAACAATTAGAAATAATTATAAAAACTTAGCTTAGTCTTAATAAGATCACTCTTGGCTGACATCAAGGCAGCTACCGAAGCAGGTGGGGTATGAGATGCCTATATGTATTCTCTATGCTATCACTTGCCACACTATACCACCATCATTCAAACTCGCAACATTGCAACTATAACTACATGAAACCGCAACTTGCGCACAGTATTTTTAAAAAGTTATATAGGGGTATTCAATATGGGAGCGAAAACTCAGTTTTTGCGTTAATATCGCACCTATGACATCATTATCGCAGGTTTTAGTTTTACACTGTATTCAATTTCAAAGACTTTTCGCAGGTTCGAAAAGTCTTTGACAACACACATACAGATAGCTGTGTTGCGTGACTCGGGTAACTCGTTTTTTTTTTTTTTAAATCCCATGGATTACTACGGAGACCAGCACTGGATGTAGGCGATGTATGAAATCTTCCTTGCAGGGCCAAGTTGTAAGGATCTACTGGAGAAGGGGACAGAAACTTCTGGTATAGGTAAGTATGTGTGAATGGGTAGGTGTATGTAATAAACTTATACTGGGCACGGTGTGTGTGTTTTGTCTTTTTTTAACTATTTATTTTACAGTGAAATTACAGGTGCCGCATGTCTGCTGGCACTTGTAGTTCCACGAGAGCAAAATGGCAGGCATGCTGGCACTTATTTATTTATTTATTTTATTTTATTTATTAACAGTTTCTTATATAGCGCAGCATATTCCGTTGCGCTTTACAATTGGAAACATTGATAGAACAAAACAGGGTAATAACAGACAGACATAGAGGTAAGAGGGCCCTGCTTGCAAGCTTACAATCTATAGGGAAACAGGCATTGATACACAAGGATAGGTGCTATATATATTGCAATTTGGTCTGGCCAGAATGCAGAGTTTCTTGGTGGGCTGCATGATCCAGTCACACAGGAATGTCGGCAAAATGTCAGGAGTATGTGAAAGAAAGACAATATGTGAGGTTATGTGTGGACTGTGAGAGGGGATGTGATAAGACATGGAAGCTATGAAGGTTATGTGGTCGGTTCTGGAATCTGATAAGCTTGTCTGAAGAGGTGAGTTTTCAGGGAACGCTTGAAGGATTGAAGAGTAGAGGTAAGTCTTATTGTGTGTGGTAAGGCATTCCATAGAGTGGGTGCAGCCAGAAGAAAGTCCTGTAACCGTAAGTGGGAGCAAGTAATGCGTGGGGATGAGAGACGCAGTTCTTGTGCTGAGCGGAGAGGTCGGGTTGGGAGATATTTTGAGATGAGTGAAGAGATGTATGTTGGTGTAATTCGGTTAATGGCCTTATGTGTAAGTAACAGTATTTTGTATTGAATACGGTAGAAAACCGGCAACCAATGGAGGGACTGACAGAGCGGGGCAGCAGACGATGAACGTTTGGCAAGGAAGATAAGCCTCGCAGCTGCATTCATAATGGATTGTAATGGCGATAGCCTGTTTTTGGGAAGACCAGTAAGGAGACTATTGCAATAGTCAATGCGGGAAATAATGAGTGCATGGATTAGAGTTTTTGCAGTGTCTTGTGTGAGATATGGTCAAATTTTGTATATGTTTTTTAGATGTATGTAACATGATTTTGAGACAGATTGAATGTGGGGAACAAAGGACAATTCAGAATCAAGGATGACACCAAGGCAGCGAGCTTGTGGGGTGGGGTGGATTGTTGAGTTATCAACAGTGATAAAGAGATCAGATTGGTAACTGTTATTGGCCGGTGGAAATATAATTAATTCTGTTTTAGAAATATTAAGTTTCAGGTAGCGAGATGACATCCAAGATGAAATGGCAGAAATACATTCAGTGACACGGACCAATACAGATGGTGATAAATCTGGAGAGGATAGGTAGATTTGAGTATCATCCGCATACAGATGGTACTGAAATCCAAAAGAGCGGATTAGTTTGCCAAGAGAGGTGGTATAGATTGAGAATAGCAAAGGACCTAAGACAGAGCCTTGCGGTACTCCAACTGATAGAGGTAGCGAAGAGGAGGCAGAATCAGAAAAACGAACAGAAAAAGAGCGATCAGATAGGTAGGAAGAGAACCAAGAAAGGGCTGTGTCCTTAAGACCTAGGGATTGTAATGTTTGTACGAGAAGAGAGTGGTCAACAGTGTCAAAAGCAGCAGAGAGATCTAGAAGAATTAGAAGTGAGTAATGGCCTTTAGCCTTGGCAGTGACCAAATCATTTACTACCTTAGTCAGTGCTGTCTCTGTGGAGTGCTGGGAACGGAAGCCAGACTGAAGTGGGTCCAATAAGTTGTGGGTGTTAAGAAAGTGTGTGAGGCAGGTGTAGACAAGTCTCTCCAGTAGCTTGGAGGGGCATGGGAGCTGGGAGATAGGACGGTAATTAGAGAGAGTGTTAGGGTCAGAATTTTGTTTTTTCAGAATGGGAGTAATCACTGCATGCTTGAACAGTGATGGAAAGATGCCAGTAGAAAGAGAGAGATTACAGATTTTAGTTAGGGTTGGGATGAGCACAGGAGACAGAGCTTTACTAATTTGTGAGGGTATAGGATCTAGAGGAGAGGTAATAGAGTAGGAGGATGAGAAGAGTGTAGATACTTCATCTTCATTTGTGGGGTCAAATGAAGAGAATGTGCCAGAGGGTTCAGGTAGGGAATTGAGTAGGTCACTAGCTGAGGAAGAGAATAACATTTCATTTCGGATATTATCAATCTTGTCCTTGAAATAGGAAGCAAGATCTTGTGCACAGATAGTAGCAGGTGGCTTGGGTGAGGGAGGGGTAAGAAGCAGTTTAAATGTATTAAAAAGTCGCTTGGGGTTAGAGGCTTGAGCAGAGATTAGAGATTGGAAATATATTTGCTTGGCAGTGTCCAGAGCAGTACGATAAGAGTTGTAGATAGACTTATATGTGAGGAAGTCACTTGGAGTGCGAGACTTTCGCCACTGACGTTCTACTTCACTTGTAGTTCCACTGTAAAGTACAATAGTGTTACATTATTTGGCCCACCTATTACCCCCATACCCACCGCTCCAGGGGTATGGGGATGAGCCCCAGGCTTCAGCGTAAGCCTGTGGTGCTCGGGAGAGGGGGGACCCTTTTTTGGGGGGTCCCCAACTCCCCCGAGATCACCGGCTTGGGCTGACCGACTTGGTGTGTAATGCTTTGGACCTGGAACCCCGGTGATTGGGAATCCGGGCTGTGGCATTACACCCCGGCCGGTTGGGTCTGGTGCTGGTTTTAAATATAGGGGGTACCCCACGGCATTTTTACCCCCTATATTTAAAACCAGCACTAGTCTCTGCAGCCTGGTGTTGGTTTCTAAAATACGGTGGAACCCTACACATTATGTTCCCCGTATTTTTATAAACCACCACTGGCTGGCAAGCCTGGGGCTGGTTTGGCTTTTGGGGGCGGGACCTTATGTCATTTTTTTTCTACATTTTTACAAACTTTTTTTACAGGTTAACAAAAACGGGAATTTTCGGGAAATATTCTAGGGACCCCCCTAATGATGTCTACACATGGGGGATCACTATGGGTACCCCCATTTTTAACTACTGAAGGAAGTCGGGGTTTCTAATAGCCACGGCAGGAAAAAACACCTGGCAAAGCTATTTAAAAACCCGACTTTCTTTTGCAGGCAAAAATGGGGTTACCCATAGTGATCCCCCATGTCTGGACATCTTTAGGGGGATCCCAGGCATATTTCCCGAAAATTCCCTTTTTTTCCTTAAATGGGGTAAAGGGTCATTTTTAAAAAAGACAGGGATCATTTTTCAAATCACTATAGCAAGTGAAAAAAATGCAGAATAGGGGTTTGGGGGTGCAGGCTTATAAAAAATAGCCTGTAGTTTTGGGAATGTCCCCTTAAAAGGAAATGTTAAAAAAATAATGTCCCAAATTAAAATCGGGACACCATTAAAAAAAAAAAAAAATTGGGGGTTAAAAAAAAAAAAAAAAAAATTAGGTAAAAATATTGCCAAACTAACGAAATTATTTCTGGTGGGGTCCCCAAGTATGGGGCAGGTGTTTTATTCATTGCGCAAAGAAGCGGCAGGTGCATTTTTGCAGAATTTTTTAAAAGTACCTTTAGGAACATAAAAATATGCTAGTACTCATTTTCATGTACCCCAAATTTGATGGGACCACTTAAAAAAACTAAAAAAAAAAACCTAAGTGCTCTTCTGTATCACTTCTTCAATGTCGGGGAAAAAAACACCTGCGCGGCTATTTAAAAACCCCGACTTTCTTCTGCAGGCAAAAACGGAGGTACCCATAGTGATCCCCGAGGTCTGGACATCTTTAGGGGGCTCCTACAATTATTTCCAGAAAATTCCATTTTTTTTTCGCCAATCCAAGTATTGCCGGGTCCCGTTTTCGACGATTTCTAATTGAATATGGGGATAAGCGCGAGCGCACGCGATACTTTTTCGCTGGCAAAACCTCCGATGTGCAGCGAAAAACCTCGCTGGCGAGGTTAACATTTCATATTGAAAACCCCTCATAGGAGTTTAAATCTAGCTGGGGTATGTAAACCCCACCTAGTTCACAGAAGATTAATAGAATAAACACATAAGTATACTGTAACAAAACCAGAATAGGAGTCCCTCTCCTGGGGTATATGGACTCCCTCTTCACACACACGGCAGCCACGAAAATAGTACACCAGTCTGGGGTCTCATACTAGCTGGTCGGTACCAGTCTTTATTGTGCAACAAAAAAGGAAAACAAAACATAAAAGTAAATCCTAGACCTGTCCGGCCGCTAACTAAACAAGAGGTTCCCACTCTAAAGAAATAGTGGGGCCTACTGCCTCCACCATCAACACAAATGTATGCACAAGACTTACAGGTAGTTTTCAGCAAGTGTCTCTGAGCCAGCCTGTCTGCCTGCTCTCCCAGGTATGAGACACCAGCTTACAATCAGACACAGCCTATATCAGCCAGTTCCAGGTGCAGAGCCTAATGAGCCTGCTAACAGGCCAAAAACCAAAACCTGGAGTGGGTTGTGGATGGAGCCCACCCTCTCCTCACATAAACACACCCCCAGGTCCCAAACCGGCTTTTCTAAAAGCCGATACTCAAATCTGCTTCACTGCAGACTTTCTCCTGAGGGTTTTAGAACACATAGGTCAAAAACCTAGGACAAATGTATCTACCACTGACCACTTTACCAGTCTTGAGAAAGTCCCGGTTTCCACGGGACGAAACGCGTTGACGTCATCACCCAGGCACCTGAGATTTTTTCACAGCATATCAATACTTGCCGCACGCTTTTTTCTAGGTTTTGAGCATACCACCAGCTGATACACAGCTACCGCTCCACCAGCAGCACCTGTCTTCGGCTGAGCTCATCGCCAGCTGACACACAGCCACCGCTCCACCAGCAGCTCCTGTCTCCGGCCGGGCTCACCGCCAGCTGACACACAGCCACCGCTCTATTAGCAGCATCTTTCCCTGGCTGTACGGCACCCGGCTTCATCCAGCCGCGGAATTACAACGTCCAGACGGGCTGAGCTGGGACGGACACTATTGTGATCACGGATTTCCAGGGGTGAGATACTCCAACTGTCATTACTTACCCGTTTATCCTCCAGCGTGACTGCATTTCACACTGGGACGCCAGTAGTGATTGCAATCTAAGCAGTGCAAGTGAGCTGCCTCACCATTGGAAACTAATTGCTACATTTGTAGCCATTGGTGTAGGAGCTGAACATTAGAACGCTATGCTGTAGAAATCTCAGTGATACAGTTACATTCTCCTAGCAATACACCTAAGCTAGAGAGGCATTTGATCCTTGCTATTATATGATTGATTCATCTTGTTTGATTTTATATATGTACATTTGATTATCAGTGTCTATCTGTGGACCATTGTATTAAAGTATCAGATTTATTTTATTTTATTCAAGCCTCCTGTTTAATTAAACAGACAGCAAACCATATATAGAGTTTTCTAAATTTGTAAATCCAACAGTGCATAGCGCAGTAAAACAATTCTATACTTTCTTCTGTTTTTGTGGAGACTTCTGTCTCTAGGTTTTTGACCAAACCTGTATTACTTGCAGCTGGCACTGATTATAAGCAAACAATTTTTGTATTGAGCGCCGGGGTATTTGCAGCTTTGACTGCAAATAGTTTTTTTCCTTTCATTGATTACAAAAACGCACACTCCCATCGGGCTTTGGAATAAACACAATGGGACTGGACCACTCACTATGTGATTCTTCAATTACCCCCAATTCTAACATTTTTTTAATTTCCTTTGACACAGATTCCCTTTGGGCCTCACGCAACCTATAGGGCTTTAGGTTAACCTTAACCCCCGGGTCAGTGACTATATCATGATTTGATGACCGTGATTTTTCCTGGCAGGTCAGAAAACAGTACCCTATTTTGGATCAAAAATTCCTTGACCTCCTGCTGTTGACTGGCTGACAGGGTTTTTGCCACGGTCACTTCGGGAACCAGGTTTTACTGGAGGGGCTTGGATGGCTGATAGTGCCGCTCTATCCTTCCAGGGTTTTATCAGGTTCACATGACATATCTGTTCGGGTTTTCTTTTCCCCGGCTGGTAAACTTTATAATTGACCTGTCCCACTTTTTGTAAGATCTCAAAGGGCCCTTGCCACTTAGCCAACAGCTTACTTTCTACCGTGGGAACCAACACCAACACTATGTCCCCAGGACCAAAGTTTCTTAACTGTGCATTGCAGTTATATACCCTCTGCTGTGCTAGTTGGGCCTGTTTCAAGTGCTCCTTAACTATCGGCACTACAGCCGTAATTCTCTCTTGCATCTGGACTGCCCTTCCCACGTCTCCTTCCCACTGTTTTATAAGGACTGGACTTCCCACGTGCCCTTCCCACGTCTTCCCATTGTTTTATAAGGACTGGACTGCCCTTCCCACATCTCCTTGGCAATGTCTAGTAACCCTCTTGGATGTCTCCCATATAACAAGTCGAAAGGTGAAAACCCGGTGGAGGATTGGGGAACCTCTCTTATGGCCAACAGCAGATAAGGCAACAAATAATCCCAATCTTTACCATCTTTGTCGACTACTTTCCTTAACATATGTTTTAAGGTCTTGTTAAACCTCTCGACCAAACCATCGGTTTGGGGGTGATAAACCGAGGTCCTTAACTGGTTAATCTTAAACAGGCGGCACAACTCCTTCATAACTTTTGACATGAATGGGGTACCCTGGTCAGTTAGTATCTCTTTAGGTATTCCCAACCTGCTAAAAGCATGGACCAGCTCTCTAGCAATGGACTTGGTTGACGTATTGCGTAGTGGTATCGCTTCCGGGTATCTGGTAGCATAGTCCAGAATTACAAGAATATATTGATGTCCCCGGGGAGACTTCAACAAGGGTCCAACCAAGTCCATAGCTATTCTTTCAAATGGTACCTCTATAATTGGTAGTGGGACTAGAGGACTTTTGAAATGTGGTCTGGGAGCATGATACTGGCATTCAGGGCAGGAGGCGCAAAAGTCAGATACGTCTTTAAGGACATCGGGCCAAAAAAACCTCTGCACGATTCACTCAGTGGTTTTCTCTACCCCTGGGTGACCTGCCATTATATGGCCATGAGCCAGATCTAACACCGTTCTCCTGTAAGCTTTGGGAACTATCAATTGTTCCACAATCTCCTCCCCTTTCTTAGTCATCTGATACAACAGATCCTGACTCACTACCATGTGAGGATACGTCAAGGGACTATCGGGATCTACGGGTTTACCATTAACTACCTTGACATTCTCCCTGGCTTTCACCAGAGTAGGGTCACTTAATTGCTCTACAGCAAAGACCTCTCTTCTGACCTCTAAATCAGGCAGAAGATCAATGAGCTCTACAACACTTGGGAGCCACCATCATGCTCCACATTCTCTAGTTCGCCAATCATACTAGAAAATGGGAACATCTCTGTCTCTGTCACTACATCAGTAACCCTTTCAGACGAGGCAGGGTGATTCACCTCTGTGTGAAACCAGCTTTCCCTAACTTCCAGAAGTGAGCAAAGTCTCTTCCCAATATCACATCGTACATTAAGCCCGTTGCCAAACCCACAGAAACTACCGTGGAACCACATGGCGTCTCGATGTTTACTTTGGCAGTAATATAATACAGAGTATCCCCATGTATGCATGTCACACCAACAGTTTTTCCCTTATGCTTCAAAGGGTTCACCAGCTCAGTTCTCAAAAGTGTAACCAGACTACCAGAGTCTAAGAGAGCCTCTACTCGGTTGCCTTCCACAGTGAGTACACACATGTGTTTATCTGTCTCAGCCTGCCGGTCAGCAGTACAGGCTGGCTGTACAAAGAAAGACCCCCTGCACTTGACAAAAGCAGTATCATATTGCACGGGCTCAGAGGTAAGTGAACAATTAGTGGCTATATGGCCGAAGCCACCACATTGGAAACATTGAGTCACATTAATGTCTAGTCTTTTGTGGGGTAGGAACCTTCCTGGCCTGGCAGGCCTGTCTTCAGGTTCCCCACCCTCAGTCTTAGGCACATTCCACCGCCCAGCACCCTTCTCCCCAGGAACAGTCTTACCATTGTTGACGGGAGTTCGCCGGTGCACCATCGGGGCTTGGTGGGGCAGACTCATCAGCTCCTCAGCCGCCACGTACCTCTCCACCAGTTCAACCAACTGGTCTGCGGACTTAAACTCAGCATGGCTCACCCACTTGCGCAAGGATGCAGGTAGGGATCACAGATACCGGTCCATCATGACTCGTTTGATGATTTGTGGTCCTGTCAGTGTCTCAGGCTGTAGCCACTTGGTGGATAGATGGACGAGGTCATGCATCTGTGAGCGTGGAGGTCTGTCCATTTGGTACTCCCAGTGGTGGACTAGTTGGGCACGAACAAAGGTGGTGACTCCCAAGTGAGTTAGGATGTCCCATTTTAATTTCACATAGTCCTTAGCATCGGCCAGGCATAAATCGTAATAGGCTTTTTGTGGCTCCCCAGACAGGAAAGGTGCTACCAGACTTACCCAACTCTCCCTTTCGGCTGTTCTCTCAAATGCGGTGAGATATGCCTCCACATCATCGCCCAAAGTCATCTTTTGTAGGAAGTGACTGGCTCGTATGGAGTGAGTGGTGGTGGGAAGACCAGTGGGGGCATCTCCAGACCGGGCGACCAGGTGCTGTACCACCTCTTTAAAAGCCTGGTGGGTTTCCTCGAGGGTGACTTGTTGCTGCCTCTGGGTTGTCTCCAAGGCCAACAGTTGCCCCCAGGTGGACTCTTGCTAAGCTCTGGTAGCTTCCTGCTGAGCGGCCGTAGCCTGAAGCAAGGCTTTTACAATGTCCTCCATTTTACCTCCAGGTGCTGGTTGGAAGCTGAACCTTGCCTCTCTGAGCATTGGCTGATGCCACTTTCAAGGATTCAGTAATCAAATGAATTTTAAACGACAAATTTTCCTTGCTGCACTTTTCAGTGTGTGCGTGCCCGCATTCTCCACCATTTGTAACAGGACCAGATTAGAAGTCCCTCTCCTGGGGTAGATGAACTCCCTCTTCACACCCACAGCAGCCGGGAAAATGGTACACCAGTCTGGGGTCTCGTACTAGCTGGTCGGTACCAGTCTTTATTGTGCAACAAAAAAGGAAAACAAAACATATAAGTAAATCCTAGCCCTGTCCGGGCACTAACTAGACAAGAGGTTCCCTCTCTAAAGAAATAGTGGGGCCTACTGCCTCCACCATCAACAAAAACGTATGCACAAGACTTACAGGTAGTTTTTAGCAAGTGTCTCTGAGCCAGCCCATCTGCTTGCTCTCCCAGGTATGAGACACCAGCTTACAATCAGACACAGCCTATATCAGCCAGTTCCAGGTGCAGAGCTTAATGAGCCTGCTAACAGGCCAAAAACCAAAACCGGAATGGGTTGTGGGTGGAGCCCACCCTCTCCTCACATCCACACCCCCAGGTCCCAAACCGGCTTTTCTAAAATCCGATACTCAAATCTGTTTCACTGCAGACTTACTCCTGGGGGTTTTAGAACACATAGGTCAAAAACCTAGGACAAATGTATCTGCCACTGACCACTTTACCAGTGATCCTATCACAATACTTATAAGTATAAGTATACTACTATTATGGGACAGACCACTGTATACTTATGTGTTTATTCAAAATTAAATTACTTATTTTAAAAAATATGTGATTGCACCTACATTCGGGATTTAGAGCCACTGGGACACCTATGAGTTTTGTTTCTTCAGCATACTTAGGTGAGAGGACATCAGGAAGCATGTTTCAATGTTTTTTCCTTGTGTGTCACCCCAAAACTCTGCTGAATTGTGCACAGTTATTGTGTATTGTGCTTTGGTTCATATAAAAAAAAATACACATTTGGCACATTAAATATAAGGGGAACAGGGGACACTACAGTGTGGTATAATGTGAACTAGGAGCACTACAATGTGCTATAATATGAATTGGATTCACTACAGAGTGGCATAATGTAAACTGGGGAGCTACAATGTGGTACAATATGAACTGGGGCACTACAGTGTGGCATAATGTGAACTGGGCACTATCTTGTGGTTTAATGTGAATTAAGGCCACTACAGTGTGGCATGATGTGAACTGGGTGCACTACAGTCTTGTATAATGTGAAATGGGTATAACAGTTTTATAAAACTGCAATACGTAAAGGAAAACATAACACTGCTTTATTACAAATTAAACATATCAGGCTTATATAAAATAGCAAACTATAATTAATATTGCAAAACACACCATTAATTGCCAACATCTAGATACACATAGTCATGGCTAAGCAGTGCGTAATAGAAAATGAGGACTCCCAGCAGCAGTTGCCTAATGAATACAGAAACTTTCCTATTACAATGCAGTGTTCTCCCCATAAACTTTTTCCAGCCGGGTGGCATCAAGAAGTAGCCGGGTGGGGGCCTTCGCAATAATAAAATGTTTTAAATCCTGACCTTATAATAATTTAAACTTAAAATAACATTATATATATTAATTCTCCCTTTCTTCTTAGAGGCCCAGATACAGGCCCCACTTGCTGGCACCAAAGAATTCAATATTGATAGGGGCTTCAGATACAGGACCCACTTGCAGGCTACACAGAATATATTTTTTATACAGCCCTCAGATACTGTCCCCACTTGCTGCTCGCTACGCAGAATATATTTATTATACAGCCCTCAGATTCAGGCTCCACTTCCTGGCTACACAGAATATTTTTTTTTTATACAGCCCACAGATACAGGCCTCACTTGCAGGCTACACGGAATATATTTTTTATACAGCCCTCAGATACTGTCTCCACTTGCTGGCTACACAGAATATATTTTTTATACAGCCCTCAGATACTGTCCCCATTTGCTGGCTACATAGAATATATTTTTATACAGTACAGCCTCAGATACAGGCCCCACTTGCTGGTGTCGAAGGCAGATAATTGGTTACGATCACTTGCAAATTATTATCTGACGATCTAGTCGTCTATGGCCTGATGGGGGCAGATTGGAAGCTATCCTGCGTCGGCGTGATCTGATGCACACGGGTATATATATATATATATATATATATATACATATAATTTAAAAATGCTACTTTTATCCAGTGTATAGGAGACAGGTTCATGTCTGTGGCAGATAATTGAAAAAACACACACATACTGTGAGGTGCAGACGAGTGTTGTAAATGCAAAATTAGAAACCATTGTCATAAGTCTGACTATCATTGTATGCCTAAAAGTACTAACATTTACATTCCAAATAGGCAGAAAAGGCCTTAGATTAGCCATCAGACATTGTGACTCCATCAAGTATCTATCTGCTGGTCATCTCTGATCAGAACAACTTCATTGCCTGTCATTTGTTGAACTTAGTTCCGGCAGATATAATTTAAAAAATACCAGTTACTGGATAAAGATATATATATATATATATATATATATATATATATATATATATATATATACATTAATAGTTTTGGTTTTGGATCTGTATTGGTTTTGCCAAAACCTCACCTCCGTGTTTTATTTTTGTGTTTAAGTTTTGGTTTTGGATCTGGATTTTTTCTTAAAAAATCAAAAAAACAGCTAAAATCACATAAAATTGGCCTTTTTTTGTTCCTATAGTATTAATAACCTCAATAACATTTATTTCCACTCATTTCCTGTCAATTTTATTTATTATTTATTTATTAACAGTTTCTTATATAGCGCAGCCAATTCCGTTGCGCTTTACAATTTGAATCAAGATTAACATTATACTGGGTTGTAAAAGACATACATACATGACATACATAAGGGTAAGAGGGCCCTGCTCGCAAGCTTACAATCTATAGGGAAATAGGTGTTGATACACAAGGAAAGGTGCTACATATTGCAAATTGGTCCAGCCCCATTGCAGATATTTTTGGTGGGCTGTATAATCCAATTACACTGGAAAGTTGGCCTAGGGTTAGGAGGATGTTAAAATGAAGAAAGAGAAGATGTTATAGGTGTTTACTATAAGAAGAGAGTTAGATAGGAAGCTGTAAAAAGGTTAGGAGAGCAGTCCTGGAATCTGATAAGCTTGTCTAAAGAGGTGAATTTTGACCACCTCACAGCTCACAAGGGGACCAGGAAGTGTGTTTTCCAAAAATAAATAAACAAATGACTTAAATAATGCTTTGCAAATCTTCTATAAACTGGCATTTCCGAACCTGTAGAGGGACATAAAAAAAACATAGTTAGTTCAAACTGCCATTGTTCCCACTGTCCACTTAACCATATGAGATATATTGTGAACAAGTGGAACTGAGCAGCAAATGCAACATTTCAGACCTAAGGTTTAAGTATTATGTTGTGTGGCTGCGCCATGCCTGCTTGCTGGCTTTTTTTTTCATCCCAGAAGGTGACCAGGAAGCGTGCTTTCCAAAAATAAATCTTCTGTTCTGTAACGGAATTTTTCCAACCTGTAAAGGGACATTAAAAAAAACAGAGTTAGTTAGTGGCCTTCAAATTGCTATTGTTCCCACTGTCTTGGACTGGAGCAACAATGGCGACTGAATTAGTGTCATAAGGAAGAGGAGGCTGCAAACTGAGTGTCATGTTATGAGTTGGCCATATGGGGTATGATGCTGTGAAGGGATCAGGCTGGTTATCAGTGGACACATTATAGTTTTTGTTATTCTGGGTTTCCATCTCCTGAAGGGTGTTTACCAACAGACAGAGACTACCTACCTATCAGCTCAGGCATAGACAGTTCCTGAGGAACAGAGCTCTGTTCTCTGGATGGAAGCCAAATAGGTGGGAGCCCCTGTTCCAAGTCCAACATTTGAAGCTCTTATTCTCTCCACATCATCTATGATAGAAGAAAAAAAATTTCATTGGGGACATCTAGCTCCTCTTTCTGTACCCTGCTTACACTTTTTGGACAGTAAGTCCAGCATGGATGGTTTGGAAGAAGAAGGCCTAGCAAAAGATGGGGATGGTCATTATCAAGACCTGGTCCCCCCAGTAGGTGTAGTCTGGGAGGTATTAGTTGGCATGCAGGCAGCGGAATAACAAAGGCCTCCATGTTTTCTGTGCTTACTATTCCATATTTCAGTTTGCCATTCAGGTAGGAATAAACTAGTGGGCTACAGAATACAGTGACAGAATCACTGGATGTCTTAGTGCATTCAGGCCAAATACGATCCATGAATTCCCAGACAGATTCTGGACAAATGAATCCTTTGCTTGTAATAATCTTTGGGTATAACACCCACCTTTGCCAAGAATTACCAAACATCTTGAATTTCAAGGCTGTAACTTTGAACTGCTTTATAGACAACATATGAATGAAACCTTTCCACACTGCAGAACATGATGGAGAAATCCCTTGAAGTTCAGCACCTAGAGCATCTTTTTTTTCATGTTCTCTGAGGCCTCTCCTGACTGTGAAGAAAGATTCTCCACACCGTAGTCTTCCATTGTGACTTTTTAATGGTGATTTCAATGTTGTCCACTGGCTGAGATCCATCTCATCTGAGGGTTGTGTTTTCCCCATGCAAATGAAACAATTCACATCCAGAAGGTGACTCCTATGTTTAGCCTTTGTGTCAGTCTCTCTTTTGGCTGAATTAGGCTTTAGTTTTTTTATTTTTACAAATATAGGCTTTAGTTTTTTAGAGTATATAACTTTATAAGCTGTTAGGATTACATTTCTGCTATGTTTAAGATTAAAAGAAAATCTTTTTGTAACCTAATAACTTAAAAAAAAGTTTTCATTGCAATATTCATGCAGCCCCTTGACAGACAGGAGCACAGTACCCCTGCACAGCTATGCCAATGACAGTGACAGCCAGGTGTAAAATTGATCATAAATTAATGTAAAAACAATTCATTGGGTGCAGCCCTTGACTGTTAAATTGATCATAAATTAACTTAAAAACAATTCATTGGGTGCACCCCTTGGCTGTTAAATTGATCATAAATTAATTTAAAAACAATTCATTGGGTGCAGCCCTTGGCTGTTAAATTGATCATAAATTAATTTAAAAATAAATCATTGGTTCCTAAACCAACCATAACATTAATTTAAAATGTCAGGCAGCAATGCCCCAACCAGCACATAATGGATAGGAAAAAGTGCAAGATGGAATAGTCCTTGGGCCCTCCCACCCTTATGTTGTATACGAAACAGGACAGTTTAACAAACCAATCATTTCAGCGACAAGGACTGCCAATTGTGGCTGAAATTATGGTTTGTTTGGACCCCCAGAAAACAAGCTGCCAATGTGCTTTGGACATGGAAAAGAAAATAATCCCATACACAAACTGGCTTTACATTACAAATCATCCTCGTCCTCATCATCCCCATCAGTGTGTACATCCTCTTCTACACACAATATTAATTCATCCCCACTGGATTCCACCATAGGCGCCTCTGTCATTTTTTTATGTAATTGTTGGTCGAGGTCTTCCTCGTGGAATTCATTTTAATGATCATCATCTTTTCCACATTTTGAGGAAGTAACCTCCTACGCCGATCACTGACAAGGTTGCCAGCTGTACTGAAAACTCTTTCAGAGTACACACTGGAGGGTGGGCAACTTAAGTAATGCAAAGCCAGTTTGTGTATGGGACTCCAAATTGCCTCTTTTTCCTGCCAGGACTGTCTGACATGTCTATTAGGATGTTATCTCTGAAATAGTCCTCCACCATTCTGTGAATGGAGACCGTATCACACATAGTCACGGTAGAAGACATGTCACTAGTAAGCAGTTCTCTCAGGCCTGACCAGATGTCATTTTTTGGTGACTGATCTGCATGACCAATAGGCATTCTGTAAGGAAAATTTAGTTTTTTCCTGGCAGCTGTTGAAACTGAAGGAGGAGATGAAGGCGTTTCTGATGCGGCTGCAGCTGACAATTTTTTGACCAACGGTTCTTTGCATAGTTTTAGATTTTGTTCTTTTGGAAAAAAACTCAAAAGGTAGGACTTAAACCTAGGATCCAGAATGGTGGCCAAAATATATTTTTCAGAGTTCAATAGATTGACGACTCTTGGATCCTGGTGAAGTGAATCCAGGGCTTGATCCACCAGTCTGACATACTTTGCGCAATCCGTTTCAGTTTCTCCAGCTGTTTTTGCAAAAGTCTGATGAGGGGAGTGACCTGACTCAAGCTGGCAGTGTCTGAACTAACTTCATGTGTGGCAAGTTCAAAGGGTTTGAGAACCTTGCACAACTCGGATATTATTTTCCGCTGCATTTGAGTAAGGTGCATTCCCCCTCCACGGCCTATGTCATAGTCCGCTGTATAGGCCTGGATGGCCTTTTGCTGTTCCTCCATCCGCTGAAGCATATAGAGAGTAGAATTCCACTGAGTTACTACCTCTTGCTTCAGCTGATGGAAGGGCAAATTTAACTGTACCTGCTGGTCATGCAATCTTCGACAAGCGGTCGCCGAATGTCTAAAATGTCCGGATATTTTGCGTGCCATCGAGAGCATCTCCTGCACGCCCCTGTAATTTTTTAAAAAAATGTTGCACCACCAAATTAATTGGGTGAGCAAAACATGGGACGTGTTGGAATTCGCCCAGATGTAATGCTCTCAAAACATTGGTGGCATTGTCCGAAATCACAAATCCTGAGGAGAGTCCAAGTGGGGTAAGCCATTTAGCAATGATTTCCCTGAGTTTTTCTAAGAGGTTCTCAGCGGTATGCCTCTTAGTGAAACCAGTTATACAAAGAGTAGCCTGCCTCTGTATTAGCTGTCTTTTGGGAGATGTTGCTGCTGCTGCTGTTGCTGTTGTAGGCAATACACCTACCCAGTGGGCTGTCACAGTCATGTAATCCTTAGTTTGCCCTGTCCCACTTGTCCACATATCAGTGGTCAAGTGGACAGTGGGTATAAGTGCATTTCTGAGGACATTAATAAGGTTTTTTTTTATGTCCTTGTACAGATTTGGAATTGCTGTTCTAGCGAAGTAGAATCTAGAAGGGATCTGGTAGGGAGGACACAGGACCTGAATTAACTGTTGAAAACCCACTGCAGTAATGGCAGATACTGGACACACATCTAATACCAGCATAGCTGTTATGGGGTCAGTAATCTGATGTGCAACTATGTGATTGTTGTCATACTTGTTTGCCCTTGAAAATGATTGTTTAACAGTTAATTGCTTTTTGGAGGATACGCTACAAGTAGTCTTCCTCCTGGTCCCCTTCTGGGATGAAGATCCAATGACAGCAACAGCAGCAGCAACAACAGGCATAGTCATCAAGGATCCTTCTGAGGAATCACGGATAGGAGAGGAGTCAATCATGCTTGGAATACCAACATTGGATGCAGCAGGACTACTCCCGATGACGAATGAGGATATTGATGATGCAGGTGTTGGTGTTGGAGATCGAAGGTGCTTGGATCTCACAGAGAGGGAGCAGGTAGGTGACACTGGACTTGTTACGTTTTGAGTTTTTGAACTTGGCAATGTACACTTTGATATTTGATGAATGTGCTCCAAGTGACATAACAATGAGAAGGTTCCTAGGTGGTTTAGGTCCCTCCCTCTACTCACTTTTGCATGGCAACGGGCACATATGGCTTGACAACTGTTGTCCGGATCAGGATGGAAATAATTCCACACGTGAGAAGTAGATTTTTTTGTCTTTTGTCCCGGCATGACATCAATGGGCTTTGGCTTTTTCAAACCATGGGCAACAGCTGTTGCCTTACTTACACAAAGGACATCCTCGGCATCAACATCCTCATCACCAACACCAACATCATCAACATCCTCGTGATCCTTAGCGCCTTCATCCACCAAAATATCCTCCTTCTCCAAGTGCAATTCCATAGAAGCATCCTCAATGACTACGTGTGCAAGATGTTGACAGCCTTTCCCCACATTTACAAATGTTGGAACTTGGAGGATCCTCCAGTACACTAGTACTTAGGTTGGGCTCACATATGGCAACCGCGGACACACTTGCACTCTCCTCAGGGACTTGTGATTTCGATTTCTCAGGGTACACAGTTGGTTTTTCCGGAGCTGTCTTAACAACTTTCACATTTTTAATTGGACCACCACCACTACTACTACAAGCAGAAGGGCTATCAGAAGAATCAGCAGTCTTCTTCATAAAGTAAGAAGACCAAGGCCTTATTCTTTCCTTGCCACTTTGTGTAGTGAATGGCATATTGCCAATTTTTTGTTTATCTAAAGTCAAATATCCTTTCAATTTTTTTTTCTTATTTTCAGTAAAACCTTGCTTTACTTCTAGTACCATATCGATGGTGTGACTTAAGCACTGCTGGTGGCAACTACAACATGTGGTTCTTGGCCTTGCTCTCCTGTCATGTGACAGCCCTCCATATTTTTTGTTCAGTCTAAAAGCATTGTCACAATCACCAATAGTGTAGCCAAGGTGCGGTTACGAAATTAACACACGTGCAGTCGTGCGCACACACAAATATATTAGAAAAAACGACAAATGATGATTTATATTTTTTGTCAGCTCCAGAAGAACTTGGCCCCAGAGTAATGATTGATCACGACTGGAGTCTAGCAGCACAAGGTTGCAACTTGCGTTACTTTCTGGATCTTGTGCACTACTGATGTTAAGCTGAAAACTCACCCACACAAACAAGAAAAAAATATGACACTTTGATTGTAAGTTTTTTAAGAATGATTGGAGTCTGGGCCTGGCTCTGACCAGAGCGCTCCTACCTAAAAATGGAGCGGCCTCCTGGCCGCTCGCATAGCTGTGGGTGACCACCCACAGCTTATGCGAGCGGCCATAAAGATGGTCACGATGGTCAAGACCATCACGACCATCGGGCTTGTGACGAGACCCTGTGGTAGGGTCTCGCGGCCGCAAGCCCAGGAGTGCTTTTGTCTCTATCAGAGCCAAAAGCACTCCCACTGACATCACTAGCCTTCTTGTTTTTTAGAGCGGCCTCCTGGCCGCTCGCATAGCTGTGGGTGCTCACCATCGACAGCACGCCCCCTTTGGTGCGAGACCCATAGCGACAGCTTGCGCACTAGGGCACCATCGACCCGCTCGCGAGCGGGTCTGAATCAGGCCCTCTGTCAGCACAAGGTTGCAACTTGCATTACTTTCTGGATCTTGTCCAGTACTACGGTTAAGCCGAAAACCCACCCACACAAACAAGAAAAAAATATGACGCTTTAATTGTTTTTTTTTTTATTGAACACGACTGTAGTCGCTAGATCTTGTGAGCTACTGTGGTTCAGCCTAACAGCCACGCACACACAGAAGAAAAAAATATATAAGACAGTGACACTTGTATTGCTTTTTTTATTGAATACGACTGTAGTTGCTGCTACGAATCCCACTGCCTGCTCAATTTGAGACCCCTAGAACCCGGCTAGCGAGATCTTCTGCCAATGACAACCGCCCGTTGTTCCCTTAAAACTAGGATACGTTCACCGGTACAAAGGCGGTGGCCTGGACTTATGCTCGAGGTAGTAGCGGCTCACATGGAGATACAGGGAAATTCAACAGGTAAAGAATGTACAGTTAGGACTGACACAGTTGATGATTATAAGGATATCGATGGTACAGATGTTGTGAGAGTACAGTTTGGTTTTTTAGGCAATAGCTTGGGAGTCAATGGTGTGGCAGCTGTGCCGATGGTGCAGCAATGGTGCTGATGGTGCGGCAGTGATGCCGATGGTGCGGCAGTTATGCCAATGATGTGGCAATAGCCGTAGATAAACAGTCTAGGGTTAGTAAATGGCTCTGAAAGCCGATGGTGCAGCAACTATACCGATGTTGCAGCGATGGTGCCGATGTTGGGGCAGTTGCCGTAGATAAGCAGTCTATGGTTTGATAATGGCTTTGAGAGCCGATGGTGCGGCAAGTGTGCCGATGTTGCAGCGATGGTGTCGATGTTAAGGCAGTTGCCGTAGATAAGCAGTCTATGGTTTAATAATGACTTTGAGAGCCGATGGTGCGGTAAGTGTGCCGATGTTGCAGCGATGGTGCCGATTTTGGGGCAATTGCCATGGATAAACAGTCTATGGTTTGATGATGGTTATGAGAGCCGATGGTGCGGCAAGTGTGCCGATGTTGCAGCGATGGTGTCGATGTTAAGGCAGTTGTCGTAGCTAAGCAGTCTATGGTTTAATAATGGCTTTGAGAGTCGATGGTTCGGCAAGTGTGCCGATGTTGCAGCGATGTAGCCGATGTTGGGGCAGGTGCCGTGGATAAACAGTCTATGGTTTGATGATGGCTTTGAGAGCCAATGGTACGGCAGGTGTTCTGATGTTGCAGCGATGGTGCCGATGTTGGGGCAATTGCCGTAGGATGACCGTTGGCAGCACGGGAGCTGCTGGATACGGCCAGGAAGCCGTTTGGAGATTGGTGGTCGCACGGAAGCTACTTGGAGCGACTAAGAAGCCGTATGGAGAACGATGGCAGCACGGGAGCTGCTAGATGCGGCTAGGAAGCCATTTGAGATAGGTGGTAGCACGGAAGCTACTTGGAGCGGTTAGGAAGCCATGTGGGAGTTCAGTGAACCGGAGAACAGGAACAACCTGACTCTGCAGCCAGGCTGAGGCAACTCACAGACACTCTATAATCGGCACAGGTGCAATAGATCAGTGAGTATAAATATGCTCCCAATCAGGTTTGCACTTGTGGAAAACACATCACTTCCTGAGGCGTGCCGATCTCCTAGCAACTGGAAGAACTGGAGTAATCCCGTCCTGTCTGGGCATACTGTCAGAAAGTGTCAAGTCGTGACCGGGACTTGTAACAGTACCCCCCCCTTGACGCGGGGTTGAAGAACCCCCAGAACCTGGTTTGTCTGGAAACTCCTGAAAGAAGCATCTTCTCAACCTGGGAGCATGTAATGCAGTATCAAGAACCCAGGAATGTTCCTCCGGACCATAACCCTTCCAGTGGACTAAAAATTGTAGACAACTCCTGGAAATTCTAGAGTCCAAGATCTTCTCCGCTATGAACTCGTGTTGACCATGGACCATCACCGAAGAAGGCCTGGAAGAGGACCTGAGTTTGAATTTGGCTGAAGAGAAGACTGGTTTAAGAAAGGAACAATGGAAAGTATTATTAATAAGGAGAGAGTTGGGCAATTGAAGTTTGAAGGCTACAGTGGCGGGCTGGGCCGGGGGGCAGGGTGCCATGTGCCCCTCGGTCCGCAGCGTCATGCGGGCCGCAGGCAGTCTGTGTCACTGTGACACAGACTGCACCGCGTGTGTAGCGCTGACTGGACGGAGATCGGTCAGCGCTACACAAGTGACAAACACACAGCCGCCGGCTCCGGCAGCTGTGTGTTTGTTTTGATCAGCAGCCAATGAGAGTCTGTCAGACTCTCATTAGCTGCTGCTGCGCCCACTGCAGGAGCCGCTCCATCTTCCGGCTCCCGCAGTGGGCAATGGGAGAGGCGTCATGACATCATATGACGTCTCTCCCATAATGCAGAGCGGCCCGGCCCGGGAAGGACTGACGGAGGAGCGGATGGCGACGGCAGGAGCGGGGATTCAGGTAAGTGTTTGTTTTTACTACGTGTGTTTACTGGAGGGGAGGCTGCCACTACAAGGGGGAGACCACAACTGGGGGCACCACAAGGGGGGAACCACTACTGGAGACACTGCAAGGGGGGGACTACTACTAATGGGGGCAATACAAAGGGTGGACTACTACTACTGGGGACACTACAAGGGGGGGGACTACTGGTAGCACTACAAAGGGGGAACCACTACTGGGGGCACCACAAGGGGGGAACCACTACTGGAGACACTGCAAGGTGGGGGACAACTACTAATGGGGGCAATACAAGGGGTGGACTACTACTACTGGGGGCACTACAAGGGGGGGACTACTGGTGGCACTACAAAGGGGGAACCACTACTGGACTGGCGGCACTACAAGAGGGAGGGACTATTATTGGGGGCACTACAAGAGGGAGACCACTACTGGGGGTACTACAAGGGGGAGATCACTACTGGGGGCACTACAGGGGGGGCACTACAAGGGGGGACCACTACTGGGGATTATAACTGTGGGGACTACTACTGGGGGCACTACAAGGGGGGGACTACTATTACAAGGTGGACTACTACTACTATGGGCACTACAAGGGGAGGGGACAACTACTAGGGGCACTGCATAGGGGGGAGGGGACTACTACTAGGGGCACTACATAGGGGGGAGGGGACTACCACTGGGGGCACTGCATTGAGGGACCACTGCTGGGGGCTCTATAAAAAGGGCAATACTGGGGGTACTGCATAGGGGGAGACTACAACTGGGGCCACTATTTAAGGGGCACTGCATAAGGGTTACCACTATTGGGGGCACTGCATGGGGTGTGGACTGCTACTGGGGGCACTATATAAGGAGCACTGCATAGGGGGTACCACTAATGGGGGCACTATATAAGGGGCTTACTACTGGGGGCACAAGCAGCACTGCACAGCGGGGACCACTACTGGGGGCACTGTATAAGGGGCACTGCATAGGGGGATCACTACTGGGGGCACTACTGGAGGCCTGCATAAGGGGGTCCTCTCCTGGGGCACAGGGGGGCACTGCATATGGGCACCACGACGGCGCTGTTCCTAATCTTTATTTTTACTTTACATTAATCCCATATGGACCCACCTCCTCCCTGGAACACTTGAGGGGGGGGCACCGTAGCATGCACGTCTTCGGGCACCCTGGCTACACGCTACCCCTCTGCCAAGGCCGCCTGCATGCATTTGCCCCCCAGGCTAAAAGTTGCCAGCAAGCCCCTGGAAGGCTACTGGGTTCACCTGTGAAATAATTCGGAATGGACCAATAAATCTGGGACCCAACTTCTGTGTAGGCTGATGGAGCTTGATGTTTTTGTTGGAGAGCCAAACCAAATCACCTTTCTTAAGCAACATGACCTTGCTTGTCAACAGATTCTTTGGAGCGGAGAGATACCTTCCGAAAGCTTTGATGAACCTTGCCTCAAATATGTCGGAGCCGAGAGACAGAAGAAGAAGCTGGTGATCCGAGTCAAAGGCATTTGACCTTGGATGTTGTCCTGTAACACAGAAGAATGGGGATACAGAGGATGCAGAATGGCATGAATTATTAAAAGCAAACTCAGCAAGCGGCAGATGAGATACCCAGTCATTATGACACTTGGAAACATAGCAGCGTAGATATTGTTCCAGACACTGATTAACACGCTCAGTCTGTCCATTCGACTGAGGGTGGTAACCTGAAGAAAGACTAAGCTCAATGCCCAGAGAGGAACAGAACACTCTCCAGAACTGTGCCACAAATTGTGATCCTGGATCTGACACGATATCCATCAGTAAGCCATGTACCCGAAAAATGTGTTGAAGAAACAGGCCGGAGAGTTCCTTAGCGGAAGGAAGTTTTTGCAATGGTATGAAGTGTGCCATTTTGCTAAAACAGGTCCACCACCATCCAGATAACGGAACATCGAGCAGATAGTGGGAGGTCAATGATGAAATCCATGGCAATGTGAGTCCAGGGTCTCCTCGGTATGGAAAGTGGAAGTAACAGACCAGTAGGAGCCGTCCGAGGTGTTTTATTACGGGCACATACCTCACATGCCAAGACAAATTCATGCACATCTTTGTTCAAAGACTGCCACCAAACAGAGCGGAAGAGTAATCCTAAAGTCTTACTGATGGCAGGATGGCCAGCAACTCAAGAGGCATGAAAATCCAGAAGAACTGCTCTTCTAAACTTCTCTGGGACAAACAGTCGACCAGAAGGCTTCTCCGGAGGTGCTTCCGATTGACATGCCTGAATGAGATTTGCCAGAATTCGGGTGAGTGCACAGTGGAAGAAAGAGTCAGGAATGATAGCTTCATCTGGCCTGGATATCTGTTGACTAGGTCCAAAACTTCTGGAAAGGGCGTCAACCTTGATTTTCTTGGAACCAGGACGGAAGGAGATGAGGAAGTTGAACCGCGTAAAAAATAAAGCCAGCGTGCTTGCTGGGAATTCAACCTTTTAGTGGACTGAATGTAGGACAGGTTCTTGTGGTAGGTAAAAAACAAAATTTGGTGTTTGGCCCCCTCCAGCCAGTGTCTGCAGTCCTCAAACTTGTTGCAACGGTGTCCCTGAAGAGGCCGGACGAAGTCGGAAATAGAGCTTGCAACTTTCACGAAAGTTTAAAAACTGTCGGCGATCCCCAGAAAACCGATCTGGCAAATTCATGTTAGATTCTAGATGAGGAGCTGCATGCACAGGAGAACGGTTCTCTTCAACTCGTATAGTGAGTTCCTGGAATTTCTGGGTAAGAGTTTCGATCTGGGCTGCAAGCATCTGAGCAAGACTCTGGCCCTCATTCAGAGGCGGTCACAAGAAGCGATCGCTCTCTCTGAATGAGGGCGGGTGCTTTTTTTTTTTCTGCGCGGCCTCCTGGTTGCTAACTAAGCTGTGGGTTACCTGGTCGGTCGGGGCTTGCGACGAGACCCTAAGGTTGGGTCTCAGCAACCACAAGCCCCAAGGAGCTTCCTGCTCTGATCGAGCAGGAAGCTCCCCACTGACATCACTGCTGATGTCAGTGCGGCAGCCCACAAAATGGCAAGCGTTCCGTCAGGAACGCCTCCGTTTGTGTAACCACCCCGCCTACAAAACGGGGCGAGCTAGCGATCAACATCGACAGCCACCCCTTTTGTAGTGAGCTCCGGAGCGAGAGAGTTTCTCTCTCACTCCGGGGCTAGCACACACGCAGTGCGGCCGCTGCGCGTGTGCAGGACCAAAACACTGAGTCGGTTGCGAGCGCTCAGCGCTTGCAACCGACTCTGAATGAGGTCCTCTGTCCCTGTTCCATGACAGCAGAAGTTATATAAGTCCGACACAACACTTTCTGTAACTATATCCTAGGTAATAAACTATTATTTTTTAGGCCGACTATAATGTTACGAATCTCACTGCCTGCTCCATGTGAGACCCCTAGAACCCGGCTAGCGAGATCTTCTGCCAATAACAACCGTCCGTTGTTCCCTTAGAACTAGGATACGTTCACCGGTACTTAGGCGGCCACCTGGACATGCTCGATGTAGTAGCGGCTCACATGGAGATACAGGGGAATTCAACAGGTAAAGAATGTACAGTTAGGACTGACACAGTTGATGATTATAAGGATATCGATGGTACAGATGTTGTGAGAGTACAGTTTGGTTTTTTGGGCAATAGCTTGGGAGTCGATGGTGTGGCAGCTGTGCCGATGGTGCAGCAATGGTGCTGATGGTGTGGTAGTGATGCTGATGGTGCGGCAATGGTGCCGATGGTGCGGCAATAGACGTAGATAAACAGTCTAGGGTTAGTAAATGGCTCTCAGAGGCGATGGTGCAGCAACTGTGCCGATGTTGCAGCGATGGTGCCGATGTTGGGGCAGTTGCCGTAGATAAGCAGTCTATGGTTTGATAATGGCTTTGAGAGCAGATGTTGCGGCAAGTGTGCCGATGTTGCAGCGATGGTGCCGATGTTGAGGCAGTTGCCGTAGATAAGCAGTCTATGGTTTAATAATGGCTTTGAGAGCCGATGGTGCGGCAAGTGTGCCGATGTTGCAGCGATGGTGCCAATATTGGGGCAATTGCTGTGGATAAACAGTCTATGGTTTGATGATGGCTTTGAGAGCCGATGGTGCAGCAAGTGTACCGATGTTGCGGCGATGGTGCCGATGTTGGGGCAATTGCCGTAGGATGAACGTTGGCAGCACGGAAGCTGCTGGATATGGCTAGGAAGCCGTTTGGAGATTGGTGGTAGCACGAAAGCTACTTGGAGCGGCCTGGAAGCCGTATGGTGAATGATAGCAACACGGGAGCTGCTGGATACGGCTAGGAAGCTGTTTGGAGATAGGTGGTAGCACGGAAGCTACTTGGAGCGGTTAGGAAGCCGTGTGGGAGTTCACTTTACACAGCCGGAGTGGAAATGGCATCCGTCGCGTGGTCCCTTATATACTACATTGATCATAGAGACGAAAGCTGGCGAACCGCGAGATTTCCGTCTCTATGGTTTTCAGTGCCAGATTAATGTCCCCATGGGCCTGGAGCTGAAATTTATGAAGGGCCTATTGTGTGCCGCTGCAGGGGGTGTGACAAGCGCTGCAGCACTGTGACTAGTGATGTGGGGGCGTGACCAGTGTTGTATGAGTGTGGTCTACACAGAGGGTGTGGTCTGTGCTGTGGGTGTGGCCAGGGTTGGACTGGCCCACAGGGAAACAGGGGAAATCCCCGGTGGGCCCCACTGCCTGAGGGCCCACCCACTCCTTTAGGTTCCAGGTTCCAGACCTCAAACATACATTGTTACTCTATTATATGGTCAGTTACCTGGTGGAGTAGTACCACTGATCATGGGTGATTGGTTCCTTTCTATAGATACTACACCAGATTTTCTTATGGGTTAACCAAGCATTTGTGGTGGCTGGCCACACCCCTTAACCATGGGCCCCTTCCACTGCATTCCCCAGGTGGGCCCTTCATGCTCCAGTCCGACACTGGGTGTGGCTATCTCCATGGAGGGCATAGTTAGCAAATACCTTCCACCCCTTTTTAGTGGAGCTACTGTATATACAATACACACACGGGTGATGCTAGGCTGTCTGTCATCCGGGGCAAAGACTCAGGGGTCTATTCACCAATACTAAAACTTGTATAGTGTTACATTAGTTTAGAACTCGCATTGAGTTTTCCATAAATATCGGAGCAATTCAGCATGGCTCCTCTACATAAGTATCTCTTCTGTGGAGACAGTCTTTCAGAATAGAGATACATTCCTCCTTCTCACCTTACTGACCGCCGCCTGGTTTCCTGTCTGTGCATGCACCGCCTTCCATATCATATATATGTATACTGCGGCCAGCAGAACCAATCAGCGCCCAGAACCCCTATTTCCACTCTCTGGGACCCATTATCTCCACTTCCTGGGGGTCTATCATGACCATAGAAATGTGCAGGAGAATGAAGGCTACATGCTACCAGAATTTGGTGGTCCTAGGATTCCAGGAACCCCGAAACAATCCCCCAGAGTGGCATCCAAATTGGTTTAGTGTTCTTTGGTTCTACTCTTTGTGACCCATTATTTCCGCTTCGCTGGGGTCTATCGTCAAAAGGTGCAAGAGAATGGGAGCTAATTGCTACTAGAATTTGGTGGTCCAAGGGGTCCAGGAACCCCAAAACAACAGCCACCAGGGATACCTTCAGCTTTTCCCTTCACACTGTCACCCCCCTCCCCAGGGAACCGGAGATACCGGCAGTTACAGGAGTCGGACTGGAGGTGGCTGCAGTTCAAACGTGAGGCTGCCCCGGGCTGACATATGGCTGCAGGTGCAGTGGAGGGAGATAACTGGAGCCGGAGGCAGTGAGTACACATTGGGGGGATCAGAAAAGATCTCTCTCCCGCACAAGCTGCCGTGTACTCTGCGATGGCATTCTTTCTGTATGATCGCAATGCTATCTCACGCACGTGCACTGCGATGCATATGTATGCGCAGTACGCCCCATCTACCAATTTGTGTACGTGGTTGCAATTGTGATCCATAATGAATCAGACCCAAAGTCCACACACTCAATCACTCACTATGGTAAGATAGGGTTAACAAGCTTCTGTAGAGTTATACACTTCTCACAGGTCCCAAATGTATAAAGTTCTCTGTAGATCTATCCCAGAGTGAACGGAGGGCGGGATCCTGAGACGGATGCAGTGAGCATCACTGGACGCCAGGCCCGGCAACAGGGGGGGACTACGGGCACAACTATACCAGGCCCCGAGATTTTGGGGGCCCCGGGGGGGCCCTGAGACAAACCCAGATGTAAGCGCATACGAGCTCAGTGGCATAATGTCCGGCTGGCGGGGCCCGCGGTAATGAGGGTGCCTAGCCGACCCCCCTCCTCCCCTCCCCTCCTCTTACCTTGAAGCTTCTCCTCTCTCACACTGCTGCTGCTGCCGGGGGCCTGATGTCACCCTCTAGTGACCGGCCCTGGTGCAAGAAGTAAATGCGATCATATATCTGGTATATCTATATTCCTGGTCTCCTCCGTCACTCATAGGACTTTGCCATGCTCTGTCGGCTAGGAGAAGATGCCTGCTGCAGATAGTTACTGGGTGAAAGGTGAGTTCCTTTTTTTTTTTTCTCTCTTCCCCCCCCCCCACACCCACCCAATAAACTTTGCCAACCCAATTAACCACCTGTACAGAGGTCTGTAAATATGATAAATGAGAATACTTTCATACCCAACACACATAGGGACATATCATTATCACTGTGGGCACAGAACTCATCCTGCCAGACAGTACCACCTTCTAGATCACTTTAAAACGCATAAATTGAAGTCCTAAGTCAAGGTCATTATCTGGTCCAGGCTGGGGAGGGGACAGGGCCAGTCTGTGGGAGCTGCAGTATAAAGTAGGGGTGTGTCAGAGGACCAGCATCCACAGCACTGTAATCCACATACACAGAGATACTACAATGACATTCATAGCACACGAGGAGGGGATCTGTACTGTTCTTTACTGGGCCCAAGAGCTTACAATCTGTTACATTCAGTGACCTGCTGACTACTGTACACACACATATACATCTATAAATCCCCATACAGCTGCCATCCTATGTACTGCAGCAAGAGAGACTGCTAAACAAAGATGAATTGTTCTGACAAGCTATAACAGTAGGAGAATGAAAGGCTATTGACCCTCAGAGCTTGCACTCTAGACGCCTGTGATCCCTGCAACCCTCACCCCTGAGAAGAGCCAGGCAGGGGTGACACTTACCTGAGCTCAGGCTGCTCTGGAAGTAGCATATGACCAGTATGAAGGAGCCCAAACAGGTGGCCAGGACCATCACCTTGCTTCTCCTCATGCTGGCTGAGTGTGCACTCAGAGGCCTCACTTACACTCTACCCTTCACTCATTGCCTCTCACCAGAGGGGTGGACCATAGCATGACCAGGTTCCCCTCCGGGCACACTGGTGAAACATTTTCTGGTGACAGGGGCGGAGCTTAGCATGAGCGGGGGGGAGGGGCTTAACTAGACTAGGAGGCTTCTACATTGGTGCTTCAGTGTAGGATTTCCAGGGGCGGAGCTTAGCGCGACCAAGGGGCGGGGTTCAGTATGACCAGAGAGCTACCACACTGGACACAGCTTTGGAAAGCCAGGGCGGAGCTTATCGCAACAGGGGGCGGAGTTTATTACAACGAGTGAGCTGCCACGCTGGAGACAGTTTCTTATTGGAGGGGGTCGGAGCTTAGCGTGAGTAGGGGCGGAGCTTTGGTTCACCTCCGCGGTCGGTGTCTAGGGGAAGGGGTTGTTCGGGAGGATAATGTGCTGAACTGTTGGTGGTGGCAGGAAATTTATTTTTTTTTTTTTCTGTCAATACAGCCTGCACTGCAGCAGATCTTGTGGGCCTATTTTCATGGGAGGCCTGGAGCTGTAGCTCCACCTGCCCCATTGTTAATCCGGCCCTGATGGTTTTGCCTCGGTTTCGAGAAAAGGCGGGGTAAGGTGGGAACCTCCGAGCCTGCTTGGGTTCGACTCGGATACGCTAAATTCGGTTGGCCTTGGTTCTCTGAGAACCGAACCCGCTCATCTCCAATATATATATATATATAAATATATATATATATAATTAATCCATGACACGTATTCAGACACACATTAACAAATAAAAAACATACATTACATATTTGCATGATACACAACACATACACGCAGCGCACGTTTGCGCTGCGTTCAGATGTACAACGCACACTGATGAATTCCTGTAAATATCTCACATTCATTTATGCAAGCATACATATAAAAGGTTCCCTAGCATTGAGCGTAATATTAGAGATTTTGGGCCTGATTCAGACCCACTCGCGAGCGGCTGTCCGCTCGCAAGTGGGTCGATGTTCTGGACTGAGCATGCGCACGACGGAGGGAGCTCCGTCGTGCGCATGCGCCAGACGCGACGAGCGAAGGAAAGTCCTTCGCTCGTTGTGTCCGATCAAAGGGGGCGTGCTGTCAATGTTGATTGACAGCACGCCCCCTTTGGTAGTCGTGCCGGGGGCGTGCCTCCCTGACGGGGGCGTTCCCACGGGAACGCCTCCCGTCAAAAGCCGGCCCACTGACATCACTAGTGATGTCAGTGGGAGTGATTTTGGCTCTGATAGAGCCAAAATCACTCCGGAGCTTGCGGTTGAAAACCTCAACCGCAGGCTCCGGCTCGCAATTTCGATGGTCGCGATGGTCTCGATGGTTATGGATTATAGGGAATTATTGTTTGTATGTAGTGTTATCTCGTCTGGAGGGATGGACCATATCCCTGTTGTCAGGGCCAGATTAACAATGGGGCGGATGGAGCTACAGCTCCAGGTCTCCACATAAAAATAGGCCCATCAACATGACAGCATGATTACCAGCTGCCTAACTGGCCATAAATTTGAACTATTTAATTAGTTTTTCTAGTTTTCCCTTTAAAAAACATTATGCAATTTTTCTATTTCTATGTAGTTAGGGAGACATTGTGTCTCATAGTGTAGGGGGTGTACACACCAAGGTGACTGACCACACCACACCGATCACAGCTCTTCCCCTTCTCAGTATAGGCCCTTGAACATTTTCAGCTCCAGGCCCATGTGGGCCTTAATCCGGCCCTGCCTGTTGTCACCATATGAACTGTCCTATGACCTGCATCGTACCAGATTGACAAGAACAAGAACCAATGGAATTATGCCAGCTCATACCTTTTGTATTTAATTGTATTTGCGCTAATTGTGCTAAATCAAAGTGATTATTTCTCTCTAGCAATTTAGGGATATTCATACTGGCTACACAGAATATATTTTTTATACAGCCCTCAGATGCATGCCCCACTTGCTAGCTACACAGAATATATTTATTATACAGCCCTCAGATACTGTCCCCACTTGCTGGCTACACAGAATATATTTATTATACAGCCCTCAGATACTGTCCCCACTTGCTGGCTACACAGAATATATTTATTATACAGCCCTCAGATACTCTCCCCACTTGCTGGCTACACAATATATTTTTTATACAGCCTTCAGATACAGGCTACACAGAATATATTTATTATACAGCCCTCAGATACAGGCCCCACTTGCAGGCTACACAGAATATATAGTTTTACACAGCTCCACAGTGTTGAATCATAAATAAACCTTTAGTACATTCCTGCCTATAAACCTCTAAGATTCACCTGCCTAGAACCTCTAAGACAAAACCTGCCTATACCTTCTAAAACCACAAGATGTCGCTAATTAGCGCTGTGTTTAATTATAACATTAATAAAACTCTAAGACAGTTGAATAGCGGTCCAACGCGCTAAAGATTATTATTCAGGTAAAAGTACAGATGTTACCATGCTATGATCTAACAATGAGCGCAACATAAATTGTACAAACATTAGGTCATAAGGTACAGTCAATACCTACGCGTGCACTCTGGGACCAGTTACCGGCATCAATAATGAGACCTCCGTCGAACAGCATAACAGGAACACTGCAGACTGGCATCTTGTTTCAGAGCACTCACATATATACCCGTACTGGGATAAGCAATACAATAGAATACGTTGGCAGGTTCTCATTGGTTCCTCTTCTTGCTTCTTCCATTACGGTACAATTCATAGGTCAGTGCAAAGACACAACCAAGCCTCCAACAACTTGATTGTGTCTACTTTCCCGCTGTATAGTAAATCTAGTCTAAACTATGGCATACAACATTTCAAGAAGTTATTCTCTCTAACATTCATATTTCATAGCCTCATGTTCTGATCTTCTCACCGATGCCACCGGAACGCTGTTAAAACAGAGTAGATCAGTACGGCACCAAACACAGTCCAATTGTCATTTACTAAGCCATAGTTACAGAAAACATTCATTTCTTTATATACTGACATTGCGTTTAAACCAAGTAATAATTATCCTTTTTGCGTTACGGGACCATTGCTTTTAAATGTATGTATGCGGAGAGAAACAGCACTGAATTGCGTTGTGCGTCTGAGGGTCGGTGGGGCACTCAGCGAGCAGCACTAAGCTGGAAGGGCATCTATGTGTGTGTGTGTGGCCATGCCAGTATGATTTTGGGAAGGATCACTAAAAAGCTGACTGTGTTCTGTTTAACATTGTGTGTATGAGTTGCAGGGAATTTTGCTACTTTTCAAATATAAGTCTGTGTGTGATATTATACACATAAGTCCATGCATGATGGGCCACATGTACACATATATATATATATATATATATATATATATTGTAACTCAGTCAGGTTAGGGGGTCCCTCTCCTGGGTAGAGGACTCCTTCCTTACACACACAGCAGCTTGGAAACAGTACGCCAGACTGGATTCGAGTACAAGCTGGTCGGCGCCAGTCTTTATTGTGCAATGTCAGAAATAACATAAAGGAAACAAAACATAACTCCTAGCCCTGTCGGGGCACTAACTTCACAGGTGGTTCCCTCACTACCAGAACCTGGCAGGGCCTGATGCCTTCACCAGCAACAAAGGCACAGCACAACACTTACAGTTAGGTTTTCAAGTGTCTCTGAGCAAACTCCCTGTCTGCTCTCCCAGGTGAGACAATCAGCCCTCAACACACTAGGCTTATATTGGCCACTCTCAGGTGGAAACCCTAACAAGCCTGTTACCAGGCTAAGAGAACCAAAACCTAGAGTGGCCGTGGGTGGAGCCCTCCCTCTCCTCTCACCCACAACCCCCAGGTCCCAAACCGGCTTTTCAAAAAGCCGAGACTCAAGCCTGCTACACTGCAGACTTTCTCCTGGGGATTTAAACACATAAGACAGGAATCTGGGACAAATGTACCTGCCACATACCACTTTACCAGTGATCCTATCACATATCCCCCCCCTTTGTTTCGACCTATGGGGCGGAACAACTGAAGCCCCCAAACAATGAACGCGTGACAACGTGTCTGCATTAAACAACAGGCCCCCTGGCCTGTGTTCCACTGAAAATTTAAAAGTTTGTAACGCCAAGAACCATCTCGTAATTCTCGCATTACTGTCCTTATTTTCGGACATCCACTTCAAAGGGCATGATCAGTGATCAATTTGAACTTTCTTCCAACCAAGTAGTACCTGAGAGCCTCTAATGCCCACTTTATGGCCAACGCCTCCTTCTCCACTGTGGCACCGGGTAGGCATCGAATTTTGAAACACTGTTCAACTTTCGGAAGTCATTGCCGAAAAGCACACTCTCGTCGGGCTTTGTAACCCAATGGGACTTGACCATTCACTATGTGATTCTTCAATAACCCCTAACTCTAGCATATTTTTCATTTCTTTCGACACCGATTCTCTTTGTGCTACTGGTAACCTATAGGGCTTTAGATTAACTTTAACCCCTGGGTCAGTGATGATGTCATGTTTAACGACCGAGGTTTTCCCAGGTACGTCAGAGAACAGCACCCTATTTCTGACCAGAAACTCCTTGACCTCTTGTTGTTGAATTGCCAACAGTACCGTTCTATCTTTCCAGGGCTTTAACAGATTTATATGGTATATCTGTTCCTGCTTTCTTTTCCCAGGCTGGTAAACTTTGTAATTGACCTGTCCCACTCTTTCTAAGATTTCAAAGGGGCCTTGCCATTTAGCCAAATGTTTATTTTCCACAGTGGGAACCCACACTAACACTCTGTCCCCAGGAGCAAAGCTGCGTAACCGAGCATTGCGGTTGTATACCCTCTGCTGTGCTTGTTGAGCCTGTTTCAGGTGCTCTCTCACTATTGGCACCTCTATAATAGGCAATGGAACTAGTGGACCCTTAAAATGTGGTCTGGGAGCATGATACTGACACTCAGGGCAGGATGCGCAAAAGTCAGATACCTCTTTATGAAGCCCGGGCCAGAAAAACCTCTGCATTATTCGCTCAGTGGTTTTCTCTACCCCTAGATGGCCTGCCGTTATATGACCATGGGCCAGATCCAACACTGTTCTTCTGTAGGCTTTGGGAACTATTAGTTGTTCCACAACATCTTCCCCCTTCTTAGTCACCTGATATAACAAATCCTGACACATTACCATGTGGGGATAGGACAAAGGACTATCAGGGTCTATGGGTTTACCATCAACTACTTTTACATTCTCCCTGGCTTTTACCAAAGTAGGGTCATTCAATTGCTCCACGGCAAAGACCTCTCTTCTGATCTCTAAATCAGGCAGACAATCAACTGGCCCAACAACACGTCCCACCTCAATGGGAGGCACATCAGTTGGTGGGCCACCGTCACGCTCCGCATTCTCTAGTTCGCCAATCATAGTAGAAAAAGGGAGTACCTCTGACTCAGAAGAAACTCCCTCCTCCACTACATCGACAACCTTCTCAAATGGATCGGGGTTGTTCACTTCTGGAACAAAACGGCTTTCCCACAACTTCCAGAAGTGAGCAAAGTCTCTCCCCAATATTGCATCGTACATCAGACCATGCACCAAACCCACAGAAACTATAACAGAGCCACATGGTGTCTCGATGTTCACCTCGGCAGTAACATAATATCGAGTATCTCCATGTAGGCAGGTCACACCAACAGTTTTCCCTGTACGCCTCAAGGGGTTCACCAGCTCAGCTTTTATAAGTGTCACCAAGCTACCAGAGTCTAACAATGCCTCTACTCGGTTGCCATCTACAGTGAGTACACACATGTGCTTATCAGTCTCCGCCTGCCAGTCAGCCGTACAGACTATCTGTGCAAAGAAAGACCCCCTGCGGTAGACATGAGCAGTATCACATTGCATAGGTTCAGTTGTAAGTGAACAATTAGCGGCAATATGGCCGAAGCCACCACATCGGAAACACTGAGTCATATTAATGTCTAGTCGTTTACGGGGCAAGAACCTTCCCGGCCTGGCAGGCCTGTCTCCAGGTTCTACACCCTCAGTCTTAGGTACATTCCACCGCCCAGCACCCTTCTCCCCTGGAACAGTCTTACCAGTGTCTGTGGGAGTTCGCCGGTGCGCCATCGGGGCTCGTGGGGCATACTCATCAGCTCCTCAGCCGCCACGTACCTCTCCACCAGCTCGACCAACTGGTCCGCGGATTTAGGGTCTGCATGGCTCACCCACTTACGCAGAGTCGCAGGTAACGATCGCAGGTACCTGTCCATCACGACCCTTTCCACGATCTGTGGTCCCGTCAGCGTCTCGGGCTGTAGCCATTTTGAGGACAGATGGACGAGGTCATGCATCTGTGAACGTGGAGGCTTGTCCATATGGAACTCCCAGCGGTGGACCCGTTGGGCACGAACAAAGGTGGTGACTCCCAAGCGAGTTAGGATCTCCTGTTTTAGTTTTTTATAGTCCTTGGCATCAGCCAGGCATAAGTCGAAATATGCTTTTTGTGGCTCCCCAGACAAAAAAGGTGCCACCAGACTTGCCCACTGCTGCTTGGGCCAACTCTCCCTTTCGGCCGTTCTTTCAAATGCGGCGAGATAGGCCTCCACATCATCGCCCGAAGTCATCTTTTGGAGGAAGTGACTGGCTCGTACGGAGTGAGTGGTGGTGGGAGGACCAGTATTAACATCTCTGGGCCGGGCGACCAGGTGCTGTACCACCTCTTTTATGGCCTGGCTGTTTTCCGCTAAGTCCTGGCGGTTTTCCGCTAAGGCCTGGCGGGTTTCCTCGATGGCGACCAGTTGTTGCCTGGCGGATTCCTGCTGAAGTTTGTTAGTCTCCTGCTGAGCCCTGGTAGCTTCCTGCTGAGCTGCTGTAGCTTGGAGCAAGGCCTTAATAATTTCCTCCATTTTGTCCTGGGGTGTAGATTGGTAGCTGAACCTTGCCTCTCTGAGCATTGGCTGATGCCTCCTCTATGGGACTCCAAGGACACAGTGTTATTTCCACACTCACAAATTGGGTGTCTGTCCCTTTAATTTTTAAATGGAAAGTTTTCCTCTCGCTGCAACTTCAGTGTGTGTGGATGCCTGCATTCTCCACCATATTGTGACACAGTCAGGTTAGGGGGTCCCTCTCCTGGGTAGAGGACTCCTTCCTTACACACACAGCAGCTGGGAAACAGTACGCCAGACTGGATTCGAGTACAAGCTGGTTGGCGCCAGTCTTTATTGTGCAATGTCAGAAATAACATAAAGGAAACAAAACATAACTCCTAGCCCTGTCGGGGCACTAACTTCACAGGTGGTTCCCTCACTACCAGAACCTGGCAGGGCCTAATGCGCTCACCAGCAACAAAGGTACAGCACAACACTTACAATTAGGTTTTCAAGTGTCTCTGAGCAAACTCCCTGTCTGCTCTCCCAGGTGAGACAATCAGCCCTCAACACACTAGGCTTATATTGGCCACTCTCAGGTGGAAACCCTAACAAGCCTGTTACCAGGCTAAGAGAACCAAAACCTAGAGTGGCCGTGGGTGGAGCCCTCCCTCTCCTCTCACCCACAACCCCCAGGTCCCAAACCGGCTTTTCAAAAAGCCGAGACTCAAGCCTGCTACACTGCAGACTTTCTCCTGGGGATTTAAACTAGGGGTGTGCACCGGCAACTTTTCGTGTTTTGTGTTTTGGTTTTGGATCTGGATCTTTCTTCGTGTTTTGGATCTGGATTGGTTTTGCCAAAACCACCCTTCCGTGTTTTGAGTTCTGGGTTTTGTGTTTTGGATCTGTATTTTTTTTTAAAAAAGCATAAAAACAGCTAAAATCACAGAATTTGTGGGTTTTTCTGCTCCTATGCTATAATTAACCTCAATAACCTTAATTTCCACTCATTTCCAGTCTATTCTGAACACCTCACACCTCACAATATTGTTTTTAGTCCAAAAGGTTGCACCAAGGTAGCTGGATTACTATGCTAAGTGACACGAGTGGGCGGCACAAACATGTGGCCAGTGGCGTAACTACTGCCCCCGCAGCCCCCGCGGTGGCTTGGAGGTGCTGGGTAGCTTGGGGGCGACGGGGGCAGTAGTAGTAACTATGGAGGGTCGCACCCCCTGCACCCTCCATCTGCCGGGCACCCGCTGAGTGTGTTACCAGAGGGTGCCCGACTCCTATTCAAACCCCCGGTGGCAGCCGGAGGACGGAACTCCCTCCGTCTTCCGGGTCCCGCAGGACACTATGGGAGTGACGTAAAGGTAAGTGTTTGTGCTTTTTTCTTTTGTGTGTGTGTGTTTGTTTGTGTGCGTGCAGAGGGGGGGAGCAACTACAGGTAGCTAACTACAGGCGGCTAACTACAGGTGGCTAACTACAGGGGGCTAACTACATGGGGCTAACTACAGGCAGCTAACTACAGGGGGCTAACTACAGGTGGCTAACTACAGGCGGCTAACTACTAGAAGGGGCACTACAGGGGGCTAACTACTAAAAGGGGCACTACAGGGGGCCCTGCATAATGGGCACTACTACAGGGGGCACTACTTTAATGGGCACTACTACAGGGTGCCCTGCATAATGGGCACTACTACAGGGGGCCCTGCATAATGGGCACTACTACAGGGGGCATTGCATAAGGGGCACTACTACAGGATGCATTGCATAAGGGGCACTACTACAGGGGGCATTGCACAATGGGCACTACTACAGGGGACATTGCATAATGGGCACTACTACAGGGGACATTGCATAAGGGGCACTACTACAGGGGGCATTGCATAATCTGCACTACTACAGGGGACATTGCATAATGGGCACTACTACAGGGGACATTGCAAAAGGGACACTACTACAGGGGGCATTGCATAAGGGGCACTACTACAGGGGGCATTGCATAAGGGGCACTAGTATAGGGGGCATTGCATTTTGGGGCACAACTACAGGGGGCACTGTATAAGGGGCCCTAATTTGATACACAGTTTACAGGTTATAAACTATGTTCCCAATAATCTGGTTCTACACGGACATAAAAACTGTGCAACCTGTCTTGAGCTGAGGTAAAGGACTGGCAGGAGCAGAAAGGAGGGTTGGTGAAGTAGATCTGTCAGAGTGGGATGTAATGGGCATTACTGTTTGGCATAATGTGTATTTGGCATTACTGTGTGCACAATGTGCTATTAGGGGCATTACTGTGTGGCATAATGTGTAAGGGGCATTACAATGTGGCATAATGTGTTGTATGTGGCATTACAGTGTGGCATAATGTGAAATAGGGGCATTACAGCATGGCATAAATTTGTTATAAGCGCTTTACTGTATGTCATTATGTGTTATATGTGGCATTATTGTGTGGGATGTGTAAGGGGCATTGCTGTGTGGCATAATGTGTTGTAAGGGGCACTAGAGTGTGGCATAATGTGTTGTAAGGGGCATTCCTGTGTGGCACACTGTGTTATAAGTGGCATTACTTAGTGTGTCATAATGTGTAAGGCACGTTGCTGTATCATGTAACCACATACCTTAAACGTAGTCTTTGGGTGTGTTTGATCTTTGGGTGGGAGGGGGGTGTCTGAAACTTTTTTGGAATGGGGGAACAAAATTTATAGTTATGCCACTGCACGTGGCCCATCTAGGAGTGACACTGCAGTGGCAGACAGGATGGCAGTTTGAAAAACTAGGCCCCAAACAGTAGATAATGCAAAGAAAAAAAAGAGGTGCAAGATGGAATTGTCCTTGGGCCCTCCCACCCACCCTTATGTTGTATAAACAGGACATGCACACTTTAACAAACCAATTATTTCAGCGCCAGGGTCTGCCACACGACTGTGGCTGAAATGATTGGTTTGTTTTGGCCCCCACAAAACAAGCTGGCAATTAATCTGTCCATGCACAAACTGGCTCTACGGAGGCAAGATGTCGTCCTCATCCTCCTCATCCACCGATTCTTCACCCTCTTCAGTGTTGTGTACATCCTCATCCTCACAGAGTATTAATTCGTCCCCACTGGAATCCACCACCACAGGTCCCTCTGTACGTTCTTTAGGCTGGTCTCCCTGGAAGAGTTGATAATTCATTTTTATGAACATCATCTTCTCCACATTTTGTGGAAGCAACCTCCTACGCCTTTTGCTGACAAGGTTCCCGGCTGCACTAAACACTCTTTCGGAGTACACACTGGAGGGGGGGCAACTCAGGTAAAATAGAGCCAGTTTGTAGAGGGGCCTCCAAATTGCCTCTTTTTCCTGCCAGTACAGGTACTGACATCCCTACTTGGATGCTGTCACCAATGTAATCCTCACCATTCTGTCAGTGGTGACAGTATCATATGCAGTGACAGTAGACATGTCAGAAATTGTTGACACGTCCTTCAGTCTGGACCAGATGTCCAAACCGGCCCTTGACTTATGACACAGGCGCACGCTTGGCGCTGCTGCTGTGTTGATGCACGTGTGGCTATTGTGCATACATTTCGCACACAAACACAGAAAATAAAGAATTGTTTATTTTTTGTGGAGTGCACTTTGGGGGTTACACCACCCTTTAACAGACTTATGGGACACAGGTGCACGCTTGGCGCTGCTCCTTTGTTGATGCACGTACAGTGCACACAATTCACAAAACAGAAGAAAATGTTTTATTTTTGTTGGAGTGCACTTTGAGGGTTACACCACCATTTAACAGACAGACGCTCACATGGCGCTGCTGCTTTGAGGATGCAGGTGCGGCTACAGCCCACACAATTCACAAAGACAGGAAAAAAAAGAAGAATTTTTTATTTTCTGTGTAGCGCACTTTGGGGGTTACACCACCCTTTAACAGACAGATGCACGCTTGGCATGCTGCTTTGAGGATGCAGGTGCGGCTACTGTGCATACATTTCACACACAAACACAGAAAAAAAGAAGATTATTTTATTTTTGTTGGAGCGCACTTTGGGGGTTACACCACCCTTTAACAGACAGACGCACACTTGTCGCTGCTGCTTTGAGGATGCAGGTGCGGCTACAGCCCACACGATTCACAAAGACAGAAAAAAAGGAAGAATTTTTTATTTTTGTGGAGTGCACTTTGGTGGTTACACCACCCTTTAATAGACAGATGCATGCTTGTCACTGCTGCTTTGAGGATGCAGGTGCAGCTACAGTCCACACAATTCATAAAGACAGGAAAAAAAAGAAGAATTTTTTATTTTTTGTGGAGCGCACTTTGGGGGTTACACCACCCTTTAAAAGACAGATGCACGCTTGTCGCTGCTGCTTTGAGGATGCACGTACAGTGCACACAATTCACAAACACAGAAGAAAATGTTTTTTTTTGTTTGAGTGCACTTTGGGGGCTTACACCACCCTTTAAGAGATGAGCCAGCCGGCCCTTTACTTATGGGACACAGGCGCATGCTTGGCGCTGCTCCTTTATTGATGCACGTGCAGCCACAATTCACAAACACAGAAAATTATTTTTTATTTTGTTTGGAGTGCACTTTGGGGGTTACACCATCCTTTAACAGACTTATGGGACACAGGTGCACGCTTGGCGCTGCTCCTTTGTTGATGCACGTACAGTGCACACAATTCACAAAACAGAAGAAAATGTTTTATGTTTGTTGGAGTGCACTTTGAGGGTTACACCACCATTTAACAGACAGACGCTCACTTGGCACTGCTGCTTTGAGGATGCAGGTGCGGCTACAGCCCACACAATTCACAAAGACAGAAAAAAAAAGAAGAATTTTTTATTTTCTGTGTAGCGCACTTTGGGGGTTACACCACCCTTTAACAGACAGACGCATGCTTGGCATGCTGCTTTGAGGATGCAGGTGCGGCTACTGTGCATACATTTCACACACAAACACAGAAAAAAAGAAGATTATTTTATTTTTGTTGGAGCGCACTTTGGGGGTTACACCACCCTTTAACAGACAGACGCACACTTGTCGCTGCTGCTTTGAGGATGCAGGTGCGGCTACAGCCCACACAATTCACAAAGACAGAAAAAAAAGAAGAATTTTTTATTTTCTGTGTAGCGCACTTTGGGGGTTACACCACCCTTTAACAGACAGACGCACGCTTGGCATGCTGCTTTGAGGATGCAGGTGCGGCTACTGTGCATACATTTCACACACAAACACAGAAAAAAAGAAGATTATTTTATTTTTGTTGGAGCGCACTTTGGGGGTTACACCACCCTTTAACAGACAGACGCACACTTGTCGCTGCTGCTTTGAGGATGCAGGTGCGGCTACAGCCCACACGATTCACAAAGACAGAAAAAAAAGAAGAATTTTTTATTTTTGTGGAGTGCACTTTGGTGGTTACACCACCCTTTAATAGACAGATGCATGCTTGTCGCTGCTGCTTTGAGGATGCAGGTGCAGCTACAGTCCACACAATTCATAAAGACAGGAAAAAAAAGAAGAATTTTTTATTTTTTGTGGAGCGCACTTTGGGGGTTACACCACCCTTTAAAAGACAGATGCACGCTTGTCGCTGCTGCTTTGAGGATGCACGTACAGTGCACACAATTCACAAACACAGAAGAAAATGTTTTTTTTTTGTTTGAGTGCACTTTGGGGGCTTACACCACCCTTTAAGAGATGAGCCAGCCGGCCCTTTACTTATGGGACACAGGCGCATGCTTGGCGCTGCTCCTTTATTGATGCACGTGCAGCCACAATTCACAAACACAGAAAATTATTTTTTATTTTGTTTGGAGTGCACTTTGGGGGTTACACCATCCTTTAACAGACTTATGGGACACAGGTGCACGCTTGGCGCTGCTCCTTTGTTGATGCACGTACAGTGCACACAATTCACAAAACAGAAGAAAATGTTTTATGTTTGTTGGAGTGCACTTTGAGGGTTACACCACCATTTAACAGACAGACGCTCACTTGGCACTGCTGCTTTGAGGATGCAGGTGCGGCTACAGCCCACACAATTCACAAAGACAGAAAAAAAAAGAAGAATTTTTTATTTTCTGTGTAGCGCACTTTGGGGGTTACACCACCCTTTAACAGACAGACGCATGCTTGGCATGCTGCTTTGAGGATGCAGGTGCGGCTACTGTGCATACATTTCACACACAAACACAGAAAAAAAGAAGATTATTTTATTTTTGTTGGAGCGCACTTTGGGGGTTACACCACCCTTTAACAGACAGACGCACACTTGTCGCTGCTGCTTTGAGGATGCAGGTGCGGCTACAGCCCACACGATTCACAAAGACAGAAAAAAAGGAAGAATTTTTTATTTTTGTGGAGTGCACTTTGGTGGTTACACCACCCTTTAACAGACAGATGCATGCTTGTCGCTGCTGCTTTGAGGAAGCAGGTGCGGCTACTGCGCATACATTTTACACACAAACACAGAAAAAAAGAAGACTATTTTATTTTTGTTGGAGCGCACTTTGGGGGTTACACCACCCTTTAACAGACAGACGCATGCTTGTCGCTGCTACTTTGAGGATGCAGGTGTGGCTACAGCCCACACAATTCACAAAGACAGAAAAAAAAATTATTTTTTATTTTTTGTGGAGCGCACTTTGGGGGTTACACCACCATTTAACAGACAGACGCACACTTGGCGCTGCTGCTTTGAGGATGCAGGTGCAGCTACAGTCCACACAATTCATAAAGACAGGAAAAAAAAGAAGAATTTTTTTTTTTTTGTGGAGCGCACTTTGGGGGTTATACCACCCTTTAAAAGACAGATGCACGCTTGTCGCTGCTGCTTTGAGGATGCACGTACAGTGCACACAATTCACAAACACAGAAGAAAATGTTTTTTTTTTGTTGGAGTGCACTTTGGGGGCTTACACCACCCTTTAAGAGATGAGCCAGCCGACCCTTTACTTATGGGACACAGGCGCATGCTTGGCGCTGCTCCTTTATTGATGCACGTGCAGCCACAATTCACAAACACAGAAAATTATTTTTTATTTTGTTTGGAGTGCACTTTGGGGGTTACAGCACCCTTTAACGGACAAGCCAGCCGGCCCTTTACTTATGGGACACAGGCGCACGTTTGGCGCTGCTCCTTTGTTGATGCATGTGCACACAATTCACAAACACAGAAAATAATTTTTATTTTGTTTGGAGTGCACTTTGGGGGTTGCAGCCAGCCCTTTACTTATGACGTGCAGCACACAATTCACAAACACAGAAAATAATTTTTTATTTTGTTTGAAGTGCACTTTGGGGGTTACAGCACCCTTTAACGGACAAACCAGCCGGCCCCTTTACTTATGTGACACAGTGCTTGGCGCTGCTCCTTTGTTGATGCACGTGCAGCCACAGTGCACACAATTCATAAACACAGAAAATTATTTTTATTTTGTTTGGAGTGCACTTTGGGGGTTGCAGCCAGCCCTTTACTTATGACACAGGCGCACACTTGGCATTACTTTGTTGATGCACGTACGGCTACTGCACACACAATTCACAAACACACACAAAAAAAAATGCTTTTCTTTTTTTGGAGTGCACTTTGGGGGTTTCAGCACCCTTTAACATACAAGCCAGCTGGCCCTTGATTTAAGACACAGGCGCACGCTTGGTGCTACTTTGTTGATGCACGTGCGGCTACTGCGCACACAATTCACAACCAGAAAAAAAATTAAAAATTTTGGAGTGCACTTTGGGGAGCACCCCTGATGCACAGATCACCCCCTGGACAACACTACAGCACCTCTCTAGGACTACAGCCTTTATGGGACACTGCACAACACAGTCCAGCCAGCCCCTATAGACTTTGGAGTGGACACAGCCCCTATGGACAACTGACTGCACAACACAGCCCAGCCAGCCCCTATGACAGCAGCACAACACAGCCCAGCCAGCCCCTATGGACAACAACAGCACAACACAGCCCAGTCAGCCCCTATGGACTGAGTGGACACAGCCCCTATGGCAACAGCAGCACAACACAGCCCAGCCAGCCCTAGCTCCCACCCTCCCTCTTCACTGTAGACAGCCGGAGTGAGAAATGGCGCTGACGCAGGGACCTTTTATAGAATCCAAAACCCACGAGATCTGGAAGGTGGAATGTTGAAGTTTTGCCTCGATTTCAAATCCGAGTCAGGCGGGAAAAGTCGAGCCGGCCTCGGATATGACTCGGATCGGGGGTGCTCGGGGGGTTCAGATTTCAGAAATCCGAAACCCGCTCATCCCTAATATATACATACTGTATACTGTATATATATATTTATCCTGCCCGGGGTGTCGCTCTGTGGTGCTTTTAGCATACACTGGTCTGTATCTTAGCAGTTTGTTACATCAGTGGAGTGTGCTAGAAGCACCAAAGCAAACAGCATCACCCCAGGCAGGAAAGAGGAATTGCATGGGTTGTGAGAAGTGCAGGGTGCAAGAATGATCATCGTATAACTCACAATAACACTTACACATACAGTATATACACACTAGCACGTACATGCTAAAAAGTATACATACTTGAAATTTTGATGCAGCAGCAGCTTTGGGGTTGCTAATAAGGATGGGCACCCCGCATTATTACGTCTGACCCCTTGCGATGTAATGCGGTGATTCGCTGGGATATGGACTGGAGCTTACCACATAGGCTCCGCCCCCTGCTGCGCCCAGTGTAGGGGGAGGGAATTTTCCATCAGGGAGGTTTCTCTGTACTGAGAACCCCCTTGCATGCGTAAGTGCTTGGGTAGGGGAAAATGACAATAATAATAATACTGACTGCTGCTCCAGCGGACGGAGAGCTGGAGGCAGTGCAGGTCCAGAGATCTGCAAGATTCAGGCAGATATATACAAATTATATCAAATCACAGTGTAGGCTGGAGGGCAAAAATCCCTCCTCCTATATAAAAGCACGGGCGCACTGTTCAAGCGGGAACAGTCACCTGAACTGATTAAAGAGAGCCTGCAAGTGGGGCCACTATCTGTGGAGCTGTATAAAAAATATATTCTATGTAGCCAGCAAGTGGGGACAGTATCTGTGGAGCTGTATAATAAATATATTCTGTGTAGCCTGTATCTGAAGGCTGTATAAAAAATATATTGTGTAGCCAGCAAGTGGGGAGAGTATATGAGGGCTGTATAAAAAATATATTGTGTAGCCAGCAAGTGTGGACAGTATCTGAGGGCTGTATAAATAATATATTCTGTGTAGCCTGCAAGTGGAGCCTGTATCTGAGGGCTGTATAATAAATATATTCTGTGTAGCCTGTATCTGAAGGATGTATAAAAAATATATTGTGTAGCCAGCATTTGGGACAGTATCTGAGGGCTGTATAATAAATATATATTCTGTGTAGCCAGTAAGTGGGGCCTGTATCTGAGGCATACATGCCTACCCTCCCGGTTTTCGCGGGAGGCTCCCGATTTTTCGGGTAACCCCCCGCACCCCCGGAAGGGTAGGCATTTCTCCCGCATTCTGCCCACTTCCTAGTGAAGTGGGCAGAATGAGGAGAATTCTGGCGGCGATCGCGGGTCTCCGTGTAGGGGGCGGGGCTTAAGATGTGATTCTACATGAATCACATTGTTTGGCCCCGCCCCCTATGCAAATTTTAACCAATCGCGGCAATTTTTCCGTGAGGGGGCAGGGCTTAATGACGCGATTTGTCAGGCCCCGCCCCCGTCACCCCCCCTGCTGCTTCTCTTACCCGGGCTTCTCCCGGGAAGAGCAACTGAAAGGTAGGCAACTATGATCTGAGGGCTGTATAATAATAAATATATTCTGTGTAGCCAGCAAGTGTGGACAGTATCTGAGGGCTGTATAAATAATATATTCTGTGTAGCCTGCAAGTGGAGCCTGTATCTGAGGGCTGTATAATAAATATATTCTGTGTAGCCTGCAAGTGGGGACAGTATCTGAGGGCTGTATAATAAATATATTCTGTGTAGCCTGTATCTGAAGGATGTATAAAAAATATATTGTGTAGCCAGCATTTGGGACAGTATCTGAGGGCTGTATAATAAATATATATTCTGTGTAGCCAGTAAGTGGGGCCTGTATCTGAGGGCTGTATAATAATAAATATATCCTGTGTAGCCAGCAAGTGGGGGCAGTATCTGATGGCTGTATAAAAAATATATTCTGTGTAGCCAGCAAGTGGGGCCTGTATCTGTGGAGCTGTGTAAAACATATATTCTGTGTAGCCTGCAAGTGGGGCCTGTATCTGAGGGCTGTATAATAAATATATTCTGTGTAGCCTGTATCTGAAGGCTGTATAAAAAATATATTGTGTAGCCAGCAAGTGGGGAGAGTATCTGAGGGCTGTATAATAAATATATTCTGTGTAGCCACCAAGTGGGGACAGTATCTGAGGGCTGTATAAATAATATATTCTGTGTAGCCAGCAAGTGGGGCCTGTATCTGAGGACTATATAAATAATATATTCTGTGTAGCCTGCAAGTGGGGACAGTATTTGAGGGCTGTATAAATAATATTTTTTGTGTAGCCTGCAAGTGGGGCCTGTATCTGAGGGCTGTATAAATAATATATTCTGTGTAGCCTGCAAGTGGTGACAATATCTGAGGACTGTATAAAAAATATATTCTGTGTAGCCAGCAAGTGGGGCCTGTATCTGAGGGCTGTATACTTAATAAATATATTCTGTGTAGCCAGCAAGTGGGGGCAGTATCTGAGGGCTGTATAAAAAATATATTCTGTGTAGCCAGCAAGAGGGGCCTGTATCTGTTGTCGAAACCGGATAATTGGCGAAGACAGAATCTGTTTGCAATTGGAATCTGTGCAATGCTATCTTGTAAAGGGCGACAAGACTCCATCTTAGAAATAAAATCTCACAACACTGTTTTGAAAAAAAAGGTACATAGTCAGCCTTCCAAAAACACAGGCAGACAGTGTTTAACACAAACACTAACTTATTAGCATTTGGAATCCTATACAAAGCCCATCCTGGAGAAAATCCCTATACCATAACACGACACAATATACCGTGGTGCTATGAACATTTTTACATAAGAATATATGAGCTGTGGCAATTGTAATGTAGCCTAGCTATGGAGCTACACAATTGAGTCCATCCCCACAACCAAAACAAGCAGAATAAAGAGTGAGGCTCCGACTACACTGCTGGGAGCCTCCACCCTGTATGAGAACTAAATTCACTATATAAACACATTTTGCAATTGCAGTTTAAAAATATCAGAAAAATACATGTGTGCTTGTGTGTGTATATATATATATTGTGATAGGATCACTGGTAAAGTGGTCTGTGGCAGGTACATTTGTCCCAGATTCCTTTCTTATGTGTTTAAATTAGGGGTGAGCGGGTTCGGATTTCTGAAATCCGAACCCCCCCGAGCCCCCCCGATCCGAGTCCGATCCGAGTCAGGCTCGACTTTTCCCGCCTGACTCGGATCTGAAATCGAGGCAAAACGTCATCATCCCGCCTTCCGAGTCTCGCGGGTTTTGGATCCTATATAAGGTACCCGCGTCGGCGCCATTTTCTCACTCGGCTGTGGACAGTGAAGAGGGAGGGTGGGAGTTAGGGCTGTGTAGTGTAGTGTAGTGTAGTGTAGTGCTGCTGTTGTCCACTACTTCAAAGTCCATAGGGGCTGGCTGTGTTGTGCTGTGCTGCTGTTGTTAATAGGGGCTGTGTCCACTACTTCAAAGTCCATAGGGGCTGGCTGGACTGTGTTGTGCAGTCAGTTCTCCATAGGGGCTGTGTCCACTCCAAAGTCCTGTGCAGTGTCCCAGTCCTAAAGGAGTGCTGTAGTGTTGTCCAGGGGGTGCTCTGTCCATCAGGGGTGCTCCCCCCAAGTGCTAAAAAAATAATATATTTTCTGTGTTTGTGAATTGTGTGCGCAGTAGCCGCACGTGCATCAACAAAGTAGTGCCAAGCGTGCGCCTGTGTCATAAGTAAAGGGCCGGCTGGCTTGACCGTTAAAGGGTGCTGTAACCCCCGAAAGTACACTCCAGTCCAAACCAAAAAAAAATTATTTTCTGTGTTTGTGAATTGTGTGCGCAGTAGCCGCACGTGCATCAACAAAGTAGTGCCAAGCGTGCGCCTGTGTCATAAGTAAAGGGCCGGCTGGCTTGACCGTTAAGGGTGCTGTAACCCCCGAAAGTACACTCCAGTCCAAACCAAAAAAAAAATTATTTTCTGTGTTTGTGAATTGTGTGCGCAGTAGCCGCACGTGCATCAACAAAGTAGTGCCAAGCGTGCACCTGTGTCATAAGTAAAGGGCCGGCTGGCTTGACCGTTAAGGGTGCTGTAACCCCCGAAAGTACACTCCAGTCCAAACCAAAAAAAAATATATTTTCTGTGTTTGTGAATTGTGTGCGCAGTAGCCGCACGTGCATCAACAAAGTAGTGCCAAGCGTGCGCCTGTGTCATAAGTAAAGGGCCGGCTGGCTTGACCGTTAAATGGTGCTGTAACCCCCAAAGTACACTCCAGTCCAAACCAAAAAAAAAAATATTTTCTGTGTTTGTGAATTGTGTGCACAGAAGCCGCACGTGCATCAACAAAGTAGTGCCAAGCGTGCGCCTGTGTCATAAGTAAAGGGCCGGCTGGCTTGACCGTTAAAGGGTGCTGTAACCCCCAAAAGTACACTCCAGTCCAAACCAAAAAAAAATTATTTTCTGTGTTTGTGAATTGTGTGCGCAGTAGCCGCACGTGCATCAACAAAGTAGTGCCAAGCGTGCGCCTGTGTCATAAGTAAAGGGCCGGCTGGCTTGACCGTTAAGGGTGCTGTAACCCCCGAGAGTACACTCCAGTCCAAACCAAAAAAAAAATTATTTTCTGTGTTTGTGAATTGTGTGCGCAGTAGCCGCACGTGCATCAACAAAGTAGTGCCAAGCGTGCACCTGTGTCATAAGTAAAGGGCCGGCTGGCTTGACCGTTAAGGGTGCTGTAACCCCCGAAAGTACACTCCAGTCCAAACCAAAAAAAAAATTATTTTCTGTGTTTGTGAATTGTGTGCGCAGTAGCCGCACGTGCATCAACAAAGTAGTGCCAAGCGTGCGCCTGTGTCATAAGTAAAGGGCCGGCTGGCTTGACCGTTAAAGGGTGCTGTAACCCCCAAAGTACACTCCAGTCCAAACCAAAAAAAAAATTATTTTCTGTGTTTGTGAATTGTGTGCGCAGTAGCCGCACGTGCATCAACAAAGTAGTGCCAAGCGTGCGCCTGTGTCATAAGTAAAGGGCCGGCTGGCTTGACCGTTAAAGGGTGCTGTAACCCCCGAAAGTACACTCCAGTCCAAACCAAAAAAAAATTATTTTCTGTGTTTGTGAATTGTGTGCGCAGTAGCCGCACGTGCATCAACAAAGTAGAGCCAAGCGTGCGCCTGTGTCATAAGTAAAGGGCCGGCTGGCTTGACCGTTAAAGGGTGCTGTAACCCCCGAGAGTACACTCCAGTCCAAACCAAAAAAAAAATAATTTTCTGTGTTTGTGAATTGTGTGCGCAGTAGCCGCACGTGCATCAACAAAGTAGTGCCAAGCGTGCGCCTGTGTCATAAGTAAAGGGCCAGCTGGCTTGACCGTTAAGGGTGCTGTAACCCCCGAAAGTACACTCCAGTCCAAACCAAAAAAAAAATTATTTTCTGTGTTTGTGAATTGTGTGCGCAGTAGCCGCACGTGCATCAACAAAGTAGTGCCAAGCGTGCGCCTGTGTCATAAGTAAAGGGCCGGCTGGCTTGACCGTTAAGGGTGCTGTAACCCCTGAAAGTACACTCCAGTCCAAACCAAAAAAAAAATTATTTTCTGTGTTTGTGAATTGTGTGCGCAGTAGCCGCACGTGCATCAACAAAGTAGTGCCAAGCGTGCGCCTGTGTCATAAGTAAAGGGCCGGCTGGCTTGACCGTTAAGGGTGCTGTAACCCCCGAAAGTACACTCCAGTCCAAACCAAAAAAAAAATTATTTTCTGTGTTTGTGAATTGTGTGCGCAGTAGCCGCACGTGCATCAACAAAGTAGTGCCAAGCGTGCACCTGTGTCATAAGTAAAGGGCCGGCTGGCTTGACCGTTAAGGGTGCTGTAACCCCCGAAAGTACACTCCAGTCCAAACCAAAAAAAAAATTATTTTCTGTGTTTGTGAATTGTGTGCGCAGTAGCCGCACGTGCATCAACAAAGTAGTGCCAAGCGTGCGCCTGTGTCATAAGTAAAGGGCCGGCTGGCTTGACCGTTAAAGGGTGCTGTAACCCCCAAAGTACACTCCAGTCCAAACCAAAAAAAAAATTATTTTCTGTGTTTGTGAATTGTGTGCGCAGTAGCCGCACGTGCATCAACAAAGTAGTGCCAAGCGTGCGCCTGTGTCATAAGTAAAGGGCCGGCTGGCTTGACCGTTAAAGGGTGCTGTAACCCCCGAAAGTACACTCCAGTCCAAACCAAAAAAAAATTATTTTCTGTGTTTGTGAATTGTGTGCGCAGTAGCCGCACGTGCATCAACAAAGTAGTGCCAAGCGTGCGCCTGTGTCATAAGTAAAGGGCCGGCTGGCTTGACCGTTAAGGGTGCTGTAACCCCCGAGAGTACACTCCAGTCCAAACCAAAAAAAAAATTATTTTCTGTGTTTGTGAATTGTGTGCGCAGTAGCCGCACGTGCATCAACAAAGTAGTGCCAAGCGTGCGCCTGTGTCATAAGTAAAGGGCCGGCTGGCTTGACCGTTAAAGGGTGCTGTAACCCCCGAAAGTACACTCCAGTCCAAACCAAAAAAAAATTATTTTCTGTGTTTGTGAATTGTGTGCGCAGTAGCCGCACGTGCATCAACAAAGTAGTGCCAAGCGTGCGCCTGTGTCATAAGTAAAGGGCCGGCTGGCTTGACCGTTAAGGGTGCTGTAACCCCCGAGAGTACACTCCAGTCCAAACCAAAAAAAAAATTATTTTCTGTGTTTGTGAATTGTGTGCGCAGTAGCCGCACGTGCATCAACAAAGTAGTGCCAAGCGTGCGCCTGTGTCATAAGTAAAGGGCCGGCTGGCTTGACCGTTAAGGGTGCTGTAACCCCCAAAAGTACACTCCAGTCCAAACCAAAAAAAAAATTATTTTCTGTGTTTGTGAATTGTGTGCGCAGTAGCCGCACGTGCATCAACAAAGTAGTGCCAAGCGTGCGCCTGTGTCATAAGTAAAGGGCCGGCTGGCTTGACAATTAAAGGGTGCTGTAACCCCCAAAGTACACTCCAGTCCAAACCAAAAAAAAAATTATTTTCTGTGTTTGTGAATTGTGTGCGCAGTAGCCGCACGTGCATCAACAAAGTAGTGCCAAGCGTGCGCCTGTGTCATAAGTAAAGGGCCGGCTGGCTTGACCGTTAAGGGTGCTGTAACCCCCGAAAGTACACTCCAGTCCAAACCAAAAAAAAAATTATTTTCTGTGTTTGTGAATTGTGTGCGCAGTAGCCGCACGTGCATCAACAAAGTAGTGCCAAGCGTGCGCCTGTGTCATAAGTAAAGGGCCGGCTGGCTTGACAATTAAAGGGTGCTGTAACCCCCAAAGTACACTCCAGTCCAAACCAAAAAAAAAATTATTTTCTGTGTTTGTGAATTGTGTGCGCAGTAGCCGCACGTGCATCAACAAAGTAGTGCCAAGCGTGCGCCTGTGTCATAAGTAAAGGGCCGGCTGGCTTGACCGTTAAGGGTGCTGTAACCCCCGAAAGTACACTCCAGTCCAAACCAAAAAAAAAATTATTTTCTGTGTTTGTGAATTGTGTGCGCAGTAGCCGCACGTGCATCAACAAAGTAGTGCCAAGCGTGCGCCTGTGTCATAAGTAAAGGGCCGGCTGGCTTGACATTTAAAGGGTGCTGTAACCCCCAAAGTACACTCCAGTCCAAACCAAAAAAAAAATTACTTTCTGTGTTTGTGAATTGTGTGCGCAGTAGCCGCACGTGCATCAACAAAGTAGTGCCAAGAGTGTGCCTGTGTCATAAGGGCCGGCTGGCTTGACCGTTAAAGGGTGCTGTAACCCCCAAAGTACACTCCAGTCCAAACCAAAAAAAAAATTATTTTCTGTGTTTAGCCGCACGTATATATCAAATCGATATAACATAAATGGAGGACCAAACTTTCTCCGATAAAAATAAAATAGAGAAAGATCACGAACCACTTCCTCCTAGTGCTGAAGCTGCTGCCACTAGTCATGACATAGACGATAACATGCCATCAACGTCGTCTGCCAAGGCCGATGCCCAATGTCATAGTAGAGGGCACATACAATCCCAAATGGCAAAGTTCAGGAAAATGACCTTGAAAAAGACATTTAAATCAGCTGAAGAGAAACGTAAACTTGCCAATATGCCATTTACGACACGGAGTGGCAAGGAACGGCTAAGGTCGATCCCTAGTATGTTCATGACTAGTGGTTCAGCTTCACATGACGATGGAAGCCCTCCTCCCACTAAAAAAATCAAAAGAGTTAAGCTGGCAAAAGCACAGCGAAGAACTGTGCTTTCTAAGAAGACAAATCCCCAAGGAGAGTCCAAGTGTGGTGGTGGTTGCGATGCCTGACCTTCCCAGCACTGGACGGGAAGAGGTGGCTCTTTCCACCATTTGCACGCCCCCTGCAAGTGCTGAAAGGAGCACCCACAGTCCACTTGCTGATATGCAAATTGAAGATGTCACTGTTGAAGTACAACAGGATGAGGATACTGGTGTAGCTGGCGCTGAGGAGGAAGTTGGCGAGGAGGATTCTGATGGTGATGTGGTTTGTTTAAATCAGGCTCCGGGGGAGACAGTTGTTGTCCGTGGGATGAAAAAGCCCATCACGGTCATGCCTGGGCAGAAGACCAAACATTCCACCTCTTTGGTCTGGCAATATTTCTATCCAAATCCGGACAACAACTGTCTTGCCATATGTACCATATGTAAAGGTGAAATAAGTAGGGGTAGGGACGTCAACCACCTAGGAACATCCTCCCTTATTCGGCACCTGCAGCGCGTTCATAAAAAGTTACTGTCAAGTTCAGAAACTTTGGCTAAGACCGTAAGCAGTCCAGGGACACCTAAATCCCGTTGTCCTGTTGTATCCAAGCGCCTGCAAACCACACCGTCAACTCCCTCCTCGTCAATTTCCTCCTTAGTCAGGATCGGAAGTAGTCCTGCAGGCCATGTCACTGGCATGACTGACTCTCCTATCCGGGATTCCTCTAGAGGATCCTGCATTGCTACGCCTACTGCTGCCGCTGTTGCTGTTGCTGCTGCTGGGAGTCGTTCATCATCCCAGAGAGGAAGTAGGAACACCACTACTTTTACTAAACAATTGACCCTCCAACAGTCCTTAGCGAGGAGGATGAAGTACGACAGCAGTCATCCTGAAGCAAAACGTATAACTGAGGCCTTGACTGCTATGTTGGTGTTAGACGTGCGTCCGGTATCCGCCATTAGTGCAGTGGGATTTAGACAATTGATGGAGGTAGTGTGTCCCCGGTTCCAAATCCCGTCTAGATTCCACTTCACTAGGCAGGCGATACCGAGACTGTACAGAAACGTCAGAAAAAGTGTCCTCAGTGTCCTGAAAAATGCCGTTGTACACAATGTCCACTTAACCACGGACATGTGGACAAGTGGAACAGGGCAGACTAAGGACTATATGACTGTGACAGCCCACTGGGTAGATGTATCACCTTACGCAGCAACAGCAGCAGCGTCACCAGTAGCAGCATCTCAGAAACGCCAGCTCGTTACAAGGCAGGCTACGCTGTGTATCACCGGTTTCAGTAAGAGGCACACCGCCGACAACCTCTTAGAGAAACTGAGGGAAATCATCGCCCAGTGGCTTACCCCACTTAGACTCTCCTGGGGATTTGTGATATCTGACAACGCCACCAATATTGTGCGGGCATTACATCTGGGCAAATTCCAGCACGTCCCATGTTTTGCTCACACAATAAACTTGGTGGTGCAGAATTTTCTGAAAAGCGACAGGGGCGTGCAGGAGACGCTTTGGGTGGCCCGAAAAATTTCTGGCCACTTTCGCCATTCAGCGACTGCGTGCCGAAGACTGGAGCGCCAGCAAACACTCTTGAACCTGCCCCGCCATCACCTGAAGCAAGAGGTTGTGACGCGGTGGAACTCAACCCTCTATATGCTTCAGAGGATGGAGGAGCAGCAAAAGGCCATACAAGCCTATACATCCACCTATGACATAGGCAAAGGAGGGGGTATGCACCTGACTCAAGCGCAGTGGAGAATGATTTCCGTGTTGTGCAAGGTTCTCCAGCCCTTCGAACTTGCCACACGTGAAGTCAGTTCAGACACAGCCAGCTTGAGTCAGGTCATTCCCCTCATCAGGCTTTTGCAGAAGCAGCTGGAGAAAGTGAAGGAGGAGCTAAGACGGAGCGATTCCGCTCGGCATGTGGGACTTGTGGATGAAGCCCTTCATTCGCTTTGCCAGGATTCCAGGGTGGTCAATCTGTTGAAATCAGACCACTACATTTTGGCCACCGTGCTTGATCCTAGGTTTAAAGCCTATGTGGTGTCTCTCTTTCCGGCCGACACAAGCCTGCAGAGGTGCAAAGACCTGCTGGTGAACACACTGTCAGCTGAAGCGGAACGTGACACGTCAACGGCTCCTTCTTCATTTTCTCCCGCAACTGGGGCTGCCAGGAAAAAACTTAGGTATCCTAAGCAACCCACTGGCGGTGATGCAGGGCAGGCAGGACCAAGTTTGGACATCTGGTCCGGACTGAAGGACCTGGCAACAATTTCTGACATGTCTACTGTCACTGCATATGATACTGTCACCATTGACAGAATGGTGGAGGATTACATCGGTGACAGCATCCAAGTAGGCATGTCAGACAGTCCATACCTGTACTGGCAGGAAAAAGAGGCAATTTGGAGGCCCCTGTACAAGCTGGCTCTATTTTACCTGAGTTGCCCCCCCTCCAGTGTGTACTCCGAAAGAGTGTTTAGTGCAGCCGGGAACCTTGTCAGCGAAAGGCGTAGGAGGTTGCTTTCACAGAATGTGGAGAAGATGATGTTCATCAAAATGAATTATCAGCTCTTCCAGGGAGACCAGCCTCCAGAAGGTACAGAGGGACCTGTGGTGGTGGATTCAAGTGGGGACGAGTTAATACTTTGTGAGGATGAGGATGTACACACTGAAGAGGGTGAGGAATCGGTGGATGAGGAGGATGAGGATGACATCTTGCCTCCGTAGAGCCAGTTTGTGCAGGGACACATTAATTGCCAGCTTGTTTTGTGGGGGCCCAAACGAACCAATCATTTCAGCCACAGTTGTGTGGCAGACCCTGGCGCTGAAATGATTGATTTGTTAAAGTGTGCATGTCCTGTTTATACAACATAAGGGTGGGTGGGAGGGCCCAAGGACAATTCCATCTTGCACTTCTTTTTTTTCTTTGCATTATGTACAGTTTGGGGCCTAGTTTTTCTAACTGCCATCCTGTCTGCCACTGCAGTGTCACTCCTAGATGGGTCACGTGTTTGTGCCGCCCACTCGTGTCGCTTAGCATAGTCATCCAGCTACCTCGGTGCAACCTTTTGGACATGAAAACACTATTGTGAGGTGTGAGGTGTTCAGAATAGACTGGAAATGAGTGGAAATTAAGGTTATTGAGGTTAATAATAGCATAGGAGCAGAGAAACCAACAAATTCTGTGATTTTAGCTGTTTTTATGCTTTTTAAAAAAAAAATACAGATCCAAAACACAAAACCCAGAACCCAAAACACGGAAGGGTGGTTTTGGCAAAACCAATCCAGATCCAAAACACGAAGAAAGATCCAGATCCAAAACCAAAACACAAAACACGAAAAGTGGCCGGTGCACACCCCTAATATATATATATACGATGTAGCAAAGTGCGGCACTCTGGGCATAAATAAGCACACAACTCACGGCTGATATGATCAACGTTTCAGTTCTTGGCAGAACTTTTATCAAGATAACTCAATAAATAAACATACATACCTTTATACAGCTATAGCACCACGAGTGAAGCCAAATTCCGGGGCTGGGACCGCTCACCCGCCCAGAAGGCGCATTGCAATGACGTCATGACGCTAGACAGCGTACATACGGCGCCCTCTCGCGTGTCACCATCACCATGACTACAGTATACAAAATAACACCAACATTAAAAATAAGCACAAAACATGGCTGGATACCTTATTTAGATCGAAACAACAATGGATGGACTTATAATTTTAGACACCCATATATTCCTCATAACAATTATTGCTATAGGATAATATAGATTCTATATTAAATTACAGACTGCACACTATCTATAGAAAACTAGAATATAGGATACTATCATTAAGACCCCGGGGAAATATCACATCTAAGCGGGCAATCCACCGTGCCTCACACTGCAACAGTTTAGAGGCACGGTCACCACCACGTAATAAAGGGGGAATGTGGTCTATCATCCTATAGCGGATACTGGTAAGAGGATGTTTAAACTCAGCGAAATGTCGAGCTACTGGCTGTTCGCTGGTTCCACTCAATAGGGCACTGCGAATGGCTGACCTATGAGCCGCCATCCGCTCCTTAAACTTCCTCTCGGTTTTACCGATGTAACTGAGTCCACAAGGACAAATAATCTGATACACCACAAAACAGGAGTTGCAATTTAACTGATGTTTAATCATCAGTTTCTTACCACTATGTGGATGTGTGAAAGTGTCCCCGCCAATTAAATACTGACAGGTCACACAGGCACATTTAATACAACCTAGTTTTTTCTTAAAAAAAGGTAGTTGCTTAGTCCCCATCCTTGAAACATCAGTTTTTACCAGTAAATCACGTAAATTACGCCCTCTGGAGTAGCACGGCATCAGCCGACTACCACTGAGGTTAAGGGCCCTATCAGATTCAATTAATGACCAGTGTGATTTAGCAACCTGGCTAATCCTAGAGGAGGATGTGTTGTATCTATTCACCCAAGGGAACCTAGGCGCAGAAGGGACCTGTCTGTCTTTCCTAGTGAGTAACTGGTCTTGGGTTAAAGCCAAGACTTTTGCTTTAGTTTGCTGTAACGCTTTAAGCGAATACCCCCGAGAACGAAAACGTTCAATCAGCTCATCGATTTGTATAGCAGCCATATTTTCGTCGCTATTGATACGTCTAACCCTAATCATTTGTGAATACGGTAAACCTTGGATAAGACCCTTAGGGTGACAACTTTGCGCCTGGTGATGGTGACACGCGAGAGGGCGCCGTATGTACGCTGTCTAGCGTCATGACGTCATCGCAATGCGCCTTCCGGGCGGGTGAGCGCCTTCCGGAATTTGGCTTCACTCGTGGTGCTATAGCTGTATAAAGGTATGTATGTTTATTTATTGAGTTATCTTGATAAAAGTTCTGCCAAGAACTGAAACGTTGATCATATCAGCCGTGAGTTGTGTGCTTATTTATGCCCAGAGTGCCGCACTTTGCTACATCATATCAATTCTTTTTGTGAAGGCACCGGCAGCAGATATTCACAGTGTGTTATTGGGAGTGCCAGGTTAATCGACATTTTGTATATAGGAGTAGTCACATCGGCAGTGAGTACTCCAGCCGAGGCACCCAGCATTTGTTTCAGAACTGCAGCATTTGAGTATTTTTTCCCCCCCAGTGACTGGCGAGGATTGTTTTTAAGATTTGATACAAGCACTTCTTTTGTGGATCCTTGGCCTCCGCCACCCAGTGCAACACATTTGTTTGTACACTGGTAACTATACGGAGTATCTGTGTTATTGACATGGCTGAAGAACTTGACGACCCTGTATGCTTTGCACAATACCCTATAGGTGATACACTATCATTTACAGAATCTGAAGCAGAAAACATTTTATATGTGAAAGGACGAAACTGAATCAACTTCAGCTGAGATGATCTTTAAAGATCTATTACGTCTTAAGAAAAAAGAAACAGATTTCTATCTGCACGGTATATCTTTAAGTGATTACTACAAATTGAAAAAGATCCCAAGAGGTTTTCGGGTGCGTAACTGCCCCACTATCGGGCGCCATGACTCCGGTTTTTGCAGGCGCTGGATCGCTATTTTAAATAAATGTTCTTTTGACTTGTTGCTTTTAGTTATTGAACAGTCCACCAAAGAACTACAGAAAGTAAAGGATAAAATAAGTTCTTTTGAAACCATTCATCTGCCGACCCTCCAAGCTGATTTGGATAACAACTGGGTGGAGAAAATAAAAACGCAATTGGCACAATATAAACGTGACCTTATTAAATTCAAGAAAGAAAAACTCTTGAAGGTTGAACATGATTATGAGACCCATGCAGTCTACAGGTGGACAGCAGGACAACAACCGCAGGACTATAGACGTCCTTTTTTTAGACGAAGGCAACAGGTCACTAGATTTGAGACCGATTCATCTCAAGAAAATATTAGTTCAAATAGCGAGACCGAAAGATTTGGAGCATCATCTGGCCCTTTAGGGGTTCTTACAAGGTCCGAAAAAATCGCTCAAAAAGGCATTTTACGAGAAGAAGCCACCAAAATGGGAGGCAGAGGTTGAGCAGAGAAGCCGCCAAGGTCCAGAAGGACCTAGTATTCAATCTCTCTACCTATGACCTTACTGATAGTGAGTACAAGCTCCTTAATAAAGGACTTTCATTTGTACCTTCAGTAGTTTTTGATGAGTTCCAATGGAACATAGAAAAATGTGCTCTGCAACGTAAATTGAAACTAAAGGAATTTTTTAAAGATGATGGTAAACCAATTAATGAAGAAATACCGGTTCAATTAAGAAAACTATGCCCACGATCCTCATTTGAACCACTCTCTTATAACTCTAGTATTAAAACTTATATGAGAATATTGGACCAAGAAGTTCATAAGTCACATATTATCGATATCCCTAACCATCCGAATCTATCACCTTTGGAACGAGAGGCCTTGCAGTCTTTATCTAGCAATAATAATCTGATCATACAACCAGCTGATAAGGGAGGAGCGATCGTCCTACAAGATCTGGGGGACTATAAGAAAGAGATTGAGAGACAACTATCGGATAAAGATGTATATACTCAATTACCTAATGACCCGACCAACATATGTAGAAAGAAGCTTTTGAATATTTTACAACAGGCGGTGGATCTACAATTAATTTCGGATAAATTGATGGAATCTTTAATTCCTAAATTTCCCATCATGCCATTATTCTATACAATCCCTAAGATCCACAAAGGGATCAATCCCCCTCCAGGCCGCCCAATTGTGTCAGCTCGTGGGTCATTATTGCAGCCAACTGCCGTCTTTTTAGATTTTTTGTTACAACCTTTAGTACAGAAGGAGCCATCGTTTCTATTAGATACTACTATGTTGTTGAATAGATTAAGATTACTTACATAAATACCAGACAATTGTTGGCTTGTTGGTATTGATGTAATAAATCTATACACCTCGATTCCTCATGATTTTGGACTTGCATGTGTCAAAAAATTTCTGAGTAGGAAAGCAGTGTTTACTGAGCCTATGGTCGATTGTATTTTGAGGTTACTTGAGACTCTACTAACCAATAATTTTTTCCTCTTTGATAAAACCTACTTTTTGCAACTGAAGGGCTGTGCCATGGGCTCTAGCGCAGCTCCGGTGTATGCAAATATTGTAATGTTTGAGGTGGAAAATGATATATTTTTTTCTAATCTTGTTATTTCCTCTCAAATTATTTCATACTCTCGTTTTATTGATGACCTCTTGTTATTTTGGAGTGGGGAATCTACTGATTTTTATTCAATAATGGAAATTCACAATGCGACTAGCTCCCCTATTAAATTCACTTATAGCATGAGCCAAGTCGAAATGAATTTTTTGGATGTAAAAATATCCATAAGGGGTAACAGTATTTGTACCACCCTCTACTCAAAACCTGCTGATAGGAATTTGTTACTTCAGGCACAAAGTTGTCACCCTAAGGGTCTTATCCAAGGTTTACCGTATTCACAAATGATTAGGGTTAGACGTATCAATAGCGACGAAAATATGGCTGCTATACAAATCGATGAGCTGATTGAACGTTTTCGTTCTCGGGGGTATTCGCTTAAAGCGTTACAGCAAACTAAAGCAAAAGTCTTGGCTTTAACCCAAGACCAGTTACTCACTAGGAAAGACAGACAGGTCCCTTCTGCGCCTAGGTTCCCTTGGGTGAATAGATACAACACATCCTCCTCTAGGATTAGCCAGGTTGCTAAATCACACTGGTCATTAATTGAATCTGATAGGGCCCTTAACCTCAGTGGTAGTCGGCTGATGCCGTGCTACTCCAGAGGGCGTAATTTACGTGATTTACTGGTAAAAACTGATGTTTCAAGGATGGGGACTAAGCAACTACCTTTTTTTAAGAAAAAACTAGGTTGTATTAAATGTGCCTGTGTGACCTGTCAGTATTTAATTGGCGGGGACACTTTCACACATCCACATAGTGGTAAGAAACTGATGATTAAACATCAGTTAAATTGCAACTCCTGTTTTGTGGTGTATCAGATTATTTGTCCTTGTGGACTCAGTTACATCGGTAAAACCGAGAGGAAGTTTAAGGAGCGGATGGCGGCTCATAGGTCAGCCATTCGCAGTGCCCTATTGAGTGGAACCAGCGAACAGCCAGTAGCTCGACATTTCGCTGAGTTTAAACATCCTCTTACCAGTATCCGCTATAGGATGATAGACCACATTCCCCCTTTATTACGTGGTGGTGACCGTGCCTCTAAACTGTTGCAGTGTGAGGCACGGTGGATTGCCCGCTTAGATGTGATATTTCCCCGGGGTCTTAATGATAGTATCCTATATTCTAGTTTTCTATAGATAGTGTGCAGTCTGTAATTTAATATAGAATCTATATTATCCTATAGCAATAATTGTTATGAGGAATATATGGGTGTCTAAAATTATAAGTCCATCCATTGTTGTTTCGATCTAAATAAGGTATCCAGCCATGTTTTGTGCTTATTTTTAATGTTGGTGTTATTTTGTATACTGTAGTCATGGTGATGGTGACACGCGAGAGGGCGCCGTATGTACGCTGTCTAGCGTCATGACGTCATCGCAATGCGCCTTCCGGGCGGGTGAGCGGTCCCAGCCCCGGAATTTGGCTTCACTCGTGGTGCTATAGCTGTATAAAGGTATGTATGTTTATTTATTGAGTTATCTTGATAAAAGTTCTGCCAAGAACTGAAACGTTGATCATAACAGCCGTGAGTTGTGTGCTTATTTATGCCCAGAGTGCCGCACTTTGCTACATCATATCAATTCTTTTTGTGAAGGCACTGGCAGCAGATATTCACAGTGTGTTATTGGGAGTGCCAGGTTAATCGACATTTTGTATATATATATATATATATATATATATATGCCTAAAAAGTATGGTGGTCGCTCAAATCAACTTAATGATATTGCCCAGGTGCTTGAAAAGGGTGGGGTTTACACTGAACCAGAGAAAAAAAAAGGGATATTCCCTCCAGCACACTGCAGCAATATTGGCAAAATTTGCAAATATATGATTAAGCGCCAGGCCAACGTCAAGGCTCCTCTATGCCAGCGTCCATAATATTAAGGGGTTCACGTCTGAGGCGCAAAGCACCCCAAAAGAATTCAGCCAAGGACCATTCCCAAGGCATCCCTCGAAAAATGGAAGAAAGGTGATAGTGAAGTGTAAAGTATAGATGTGTAAAAGATAATCAATAAGTGTTAATATAATAAGAAAGAATTAAAATTACATAAATAATAAACAAACAAATATTAAAGTGATGAAAAAGTATTTATGTGAATTAAGTGGTGATGCCCTGAAAAAGGCCCAGCCAGAGTAACCCCAGGGGCCCCATGCCCAAATGCTCACCCCAAAATAATTATTGCTACCAAATAGTAGCACCCACTCTGGGTCATATAACTCCAATTGATGTACTGCATAATAGCAGCACATATATAAGCCGATAGCTGACTCACCTAGGAGGTACCCCAGAACCCTCCAAATGGCACTATAAGGACCAGCACATCCTCCCAATGCTGGCTCCCTTCATGCCTCTCAGAACTATAGATAGAAAGTATGGTGGTCATTCAAATCAGCTCAATGATATTGCCCAGGTGCTTGTACACATAAATACTTTTTCATCACTTTTCTATTTGTTCATTTATTATTTATGTCATTTTAATTCTTTCTTATTATATTAACACTTATTGATTATCTTTTACACATCTATACTTTACATTTCACTATCATCTTTCTTCCATTTTTCGTGTGATACCTTGGGAATGGTCCTTGGCTGGATTCTTTTGGGGTGCCTTGCGCCTCAGGCGTGAACCCCTTAATGTTAGGGACGCCGGTATAGAGGAGCATTGATGTTGGCCCAGTGCGTAATCATATATTTGCAAATGTATGCAACTAATACCTCTGAATTTCTATTATCATGTAGGATTCAAGTATTTTCGCCAATATTGTTGCAGTGTGCTGGAGGGAATATCCCTTTTTTTTCTCTGGTTCAGTGTAAACCCCGCCCTTTACAAGCACCTGTACAATATCATTAAGCTGATTTGAGCGAACACCATACTTTCTATTTGTAGCTCTGAGAGGCATGAAGGGAGCCAACATTGGTAGGATGTGCTGGTCCTTAGAGTGCCATTTGGAGGTTTCTGGGGTACCTCCTAGGTGAGTCAGCTCTCGGCTTATATATGTGCTGTTATTATGCAGTACATCAATTGTAAATTAATTTAATTGTAATGATTAACACATGCAAGTGTGAGCGAGTATATCTCTATACATGCGCATATGTAGTTATGTATATGAACATTAGTGTGTAATATTCTTACTAGTGATTGACACCAGATGCCCTCAGTGAAACAAAATAATTAAGTGTTTTAAAAAATCTTTAATTTTATTATTGAATATTTGAATTAATAAATGCCTATTTAATGTATGTCTTTATTTTTTTCACTTTTTACAAATCTCTTGCAATAGAGTCATGACTTAGGGCCTGATTCAGAGCCACTCGTAAGCGGCCGCTCGTTCGCTCCGAGCGATGTTTGCCCAACTGCGCATGCGTACGGATCATTATATGCATGCGCGAACCAGTCAGTGCGGCCGAAATTCATGTGCTCGCAAAATAGCGAATGCCTGCTAATTTGAGTGACAAAATGAGGCGTATGTGGGTGGTAGCAGGGGAAGGTGCTTGAAAACGGGGAGTGGAGATCCGATCGCAGGCGTGCTTAAAGGTCAAAACGGGCGTTTTAAGGGAGTGCATAATTAATCCAGCAGCGTCATTGACCACGTCACTGGGTTATTTTAACTCAGAACTGCTCGCAAAATAGTGGTTGAAAAAACCAACCACAAGAATAGCAAGCAGCTCATACCCTGTTCGATGTACTCGATTAATCTAATAAATAGCGGACATGACGTATGGTGCGAGCGGCCAGGGGGCGTATTTTTCAAATTTACGTTCGCATGTTTTGCTCGCTCGTTCAGACTTAGAGGCGTGAACAGACCGCAAAGTGTGAACGGGTCCTTTGAATAGCCACCCCTTTTTAGAAAACGAACGACCGCAAATAGCGAGTGGCTCTGAATGAGGGCCTTAGTATGTAGTTTTTAGAGTTAATAAGAATACATGTCTACCATTATGATACTTTATTGACAGATGTACTCAATGAACTAATTAAAGATGGAGAATAAATAGATCCTCCCAGGGAGCAGTCATACATCCTCTGATGAAATCACTAGGAGTAAAGAAATGCGTTCGGAGAAGGAAGACTGGAAAAATCCTCTACTACTTGTTTGCCATTATAAGGATAAGGAAGCCTGTGATACTCGCTCACACCTGCATGTATTATTCATTTGCAGCTGTTGGCAGCCAGCAGTAGACACAGCACCTAACCCACAAGAGATCTGCCTGCCCCCTCACCTCGCTGCAATATGCATCAGTAAGACAGGAGCCCCGGCTGTGACGTGCCTGACGGATACCACCCCTCGCCCGCTAGAGACATTGGTCTCACTTGACGAGGTGTGTGGAGACCTCGGTATCCAGCATGGACCTATGGGTGAGCTTATTAACACTGTAAGACGGGAGCACCGGCTGTGACGTGCCTTATGGATACCACCCCTCGCCCGCTAGAGACGTCGGTCTCACCTGACGAGGTGTGTGGAGAAATCGGTATCCAGTACGGACCTACGGGTGAGCCTATCAACACTGGAATTACTTATTAGCCTCATACCACACATGCTGTCTTTTATCAACAAGGCTTATCTACTTTAATAATTTTTGATTTGCATTACAGCCCGGGATTTTTTGTGAATACCATCTCTACCTTACATTAGAGACACAGTTGCATTTACTCAGGCATCACAGCCTGCAACTTTGTATATTTTTCTCTGATACATATTGGAACCTTTTCACAATATTCTCCACAATAGAGGATTTTCTGGACTATCCAGCATTGGATCATTGAACCCCCTTTTTTTTATCAGATACCCTTTTTTTTCTTACAGGATACAACATTATACTTGTTTATTTATAATTTTCTGTCAAGTATTTACCATGTTTATTATATGCTAACATTGTCTGCTGGGACCCATGCATTTATGTGTTTATTAAATGTTTATATTAAATACTTTATTCTTATGAAAAATTATATATGTTGATTGATTTAGCACAGTTCCTTATATTTATTTAGGGAGATAGTGGAGCCAGAGAGGGCAAATTCTTTTCCACTCTGCTCTCCATGAATCGCCGGTCGATGCGAATGGCCAGATTTATCAAATCATCCAAGCTCTTAGGAGAAAGATATTGTACCAGCATATCCTTTATTTGGTCAGAAAGTCCCCATTGAAACTGACTCCGGAGAGCTGAGTCATTCCACCCAGAGTCGAGAGCCCACTTACGGAACTCCGTACAGTAATCCTCGGCCGCCCTGTTCTCCTGCTTCAGAGACCGGAGACTAGTCTCTGCCAAAGCTGCTTTATCCGGATCATCATAGAGTAGACCCAATGCTGTGAAGAAGGAATCCATGGTCAGCAGCGCAGCACTTGTGAAGGGAAGACCAAAGGCCCAAGTCTCAATCCCCCTGTTACAGGGATATAACAATCCCAACCCGTTGGACCTCAGAGCCAGAGGATCTGGTTCGGAGCTTGAAATAGAGTTTACAACTCTGCATGAAATTTAAAAAGTCTTTGCGGTTTCCAGAAAACCGGTTAGGCAAATTTAATTTGTGAAAACACGATCACCGGCATCTGAGCAGCCTTCGCACCAGAAGGAAATAGCCACCGGAGCCAATCCAGATCAGACCAGGGATGAAGGACAGCTGATAGGAGGAGTTCAGTGAATGATCACCTGGCGTTTGCATCGGCGGCTTGTGACAGTAATATTCAACACGTATTAAATTAATTTGTGACTCTGTAAGTGGAAACTTCACAATTTTACAATTTAATAACACAAAGGCCCTCATTCAGAGCCGTACGCTCTGAGCAGAGCGCACGCTCTGAATGAGGGCCGGCCTCCATGAAAATGGAGCGTCCTTCTGGACGCTCGTATAGCTGTGGGTCACCACCCACGGCCTATACGAGCATGCATTTTGATGGCCGCGATGGTCGAGACCATCGCAACCATCGAAATTGCGAGCCAGAGCCTGCGGTTGAGGTTTTCAACCGCAAGCTCCGGAGTGATTTTGGCTCTATCAGAGCCAAAATCACTCCCACTGACATCACTAGTGATGTCAGTGGGCCGGCTTCTGATGGGAGGCGTTCCCGTGGGAACGCCTCCGTCAGGGAGGCACGCCCCCGGCACGCCTACCAAAGGGGGCGTGCTGTCAATCAACATCGACAGCACGCCCCCTTTGATCAGACACAACGAGCGAAGGACTTTCCTTCGCTCGTCGCATCTGGCGCATGCGCACGACGGAGCTCCCTCCATCGTGCTCATGCTCAGTCCATAACATCGACCCACTTGCGAGCGGACAGCCGCTCGCGAGTGGGTCTGAATCAGGCCCAAAGTTAGTAATAAAAAAATGCAACTTTTCACTTCTTTCCGCAATCATGAATAAATGATTAATCTACATGCTGACTAGAAGATCACAACAAAGTGCTAAATAACGTGCATAATATATTAAACATAATGACATCACAAACGCCTCAGCTTAGAATCACATAAACATATTTCAGCAGTTCAAAATAGAGAATATGGTTTAAAAAATGGAATAAAGCAGCTAAAATGCATTCTCTGTTATAGTGTCCCTACTCCCTACCCATGGCCCCTCTACCTGAATTTCAGCAAGTCAGAGGGGCAACCATATTCCAGAGTGCAGCTGCTCCTCCTGTAGCCCAGGTCAGAAGATGTGTAAGGGGTGTGGTGATATGGACTAAATGGAGCTCACATCCACTAAAGTGGACAATGAATCTCCAATCTAACAGGGAGCGCAGCTGTAATTTTTACACAACACAGGATGGGATGATGATATAGGCTTGGGTGCTGGTATAATCTGAGGTGATGGTATAGGCTGGTGTAACGATATATAAACTGGGGTTATAAACTGGGGTGAATCCTGGGCATAAGACCAGAAAAGCCACATCTTGGGTATGGAATTATTTTTACCCAAATCCTGACATCAGTTGTGAAGGTATCTGTACCATTTGTAAAGCCAAAATTAGTAGAGATAGGGACCTTAACCATCTAGGAACCTCCATCCTGTTACGTCATCTGCAGCACATCCATCAAAAATGTTTTTGGAAAATTTAGAAACTTTGGCTAAAAAAGTAACAACAAGCAGTCCAGCGTCAGCTAGCTCCCTTCTTCTGCTAGATCCAAGCACATGCTATCTTCACCACCAACACCTTCATCAACAATATCCTCAATCATGAAGCAATTGGTTTGTTTGGGTCCCCACAAAACAAGCTACCAATGCACAAACTGGCTTTACAGAGGCAAGATGTTGTTACCATCATCATCATCTGATTCCTCACCCTCATCAAGGTATACATCATCTTTACACAATATTAATTTGTCCCCGCTGGAATCCAACATTACAGGTGCCTCTGTAATTTTTGTATGTAATTGATAGTAAAGGTCTTTCTCGTAGAATTTGTAGTTCATTTTGATGCACATGATCTTTTCCACATTTTGGGGAAGTAGCCTCACAGTCCGATCACTGACAAGGTTCCAGGCTGTGCTAAAAACTCTTTCTGAGTATACACTGGAGGGTGGGCAGCTCAAGTAAAGCAAAGCCAGTTTGTGCAAGGGCCACCAAATTACCTTTTTTTCCTGCCAGTAGTCAAACGGACTGTCTAACATGCCTATTTGGATGCTATCATTAACATTTTTTAAATAGTCCCCAACCGTTCTTTGAATGGTGACTGTATCAGATGGAGTTACGGTAGAGACGTAATTAATTGTAGGCATTTCTGACCTGAACAGATGTCAAAAATTGAAACTTGGTTGTGTTGACTCATCTGCATCACCAGTGGGTGTTTTGAAAGTTTAGTTTTTTCTTGGCAGATTCACTTGCTGGAGAAACTGAAGGAAAAGTCATTGCTTCATCATGTGCCACTTGAGCTGACAATTTGCTTACCAACAGCTCTTTACATCCCTTCAGATCTGTGTCTATTGGGAAGAAAGACACAACATCTTCATCCCTTCTGGGATGAACATCTACTCCCAGCAGCAGGCATGGCGCTCAAGGATTCTCAAGAAAGACACAACATAAGACTTAAACCTTAAATCTTAAATCTTGCATTTGCTCTGTTCAGCTTGTCCACATATCTGTGGTTAAGTGGACAGTGGGTACAATGGCAGTTTGGAGGCCACAAACTATGGTTTTTTTTAAAGTCCCTGAACAGGTTGGGAAATGCTTTTCAAATGGAATCTCTGCAAAGGATTATTTAACAGACAATTGTTTTGGGAAGCACTTAGTAGTCTTGCTGGTTTGCTTCTGGGATGAAAATCCATTTCTAGCAGCATCAACAGGCATGGCGCTCAAGGATTCTTCTCGGGCAAGGACTGATGTGAATGAGTAAAATATTTTTTGTAAATTCCTCCCCTCCTCCCCTCCCCCTCCCCTTCTCCCTAATAAATTTACTTCAGAATCAAATAACTAAATTAAATTTACTACCAATCATCCCTTCCGTTCCATGCCTTCAACTACATACATACTCCAACTCCCTCCAATCCCTCTTGAATAATAAAAACATTTGTTTCCTGATGTGCCATGCTAGAAGTTGAACTGCCACGTGTTTGTGCCGCACACTGCTGCTGCTTAGCTTAGTCAGCCAGCTAGCTTGGTGCAAATTTTGGGCCTAAGCTGGATGAAAACAATATTGTGAGCTGTGAGGTGGTTAAAATTGACTGGAAATGAGTGGAAATTAATGTTTTTGAGGTCAATAATACTGTAGAAAAAACATGATGTGATTTTAGCAGATTTTATAAATATTTTAAAAAAAAATCCAGCTCCAAAACCAATCCAAAAAACACAAGGGGCGGTTTTGGCAAAACCAAATCCAGATCTAAAACACAAGGAGATACAGATCCAAAACCAAAACACGGGGGTTGGCGCACATCTCTAATACATATATATATATATATATATATATATATATATATACAGAGAGAGAGAGCGATTAATGTTTTTTGGGCAAAATAAGAATCTATTAATATACAAAAATCTTTATATGTACATGAAGAATGCAATAACATGGAAATTCTAAATATAAAATAAACCAAAACACATACACTCACACTCACTATCACACTAAAATAATAATCATCTAAAAAGAAAATGGCTACTCAAAAAAACAAAATGGCAGGACCCCCCAAAAAAAACCCACTTATCAGCAACCTAAAAAACGCCCAGGAGCTACATGTATGTACAGTATATGTGTACATACATCAACACTAACATGCATACAACCCACAAAGAAACTTACTGCATGCGTTAATGGCCCACAAGTGGGCCAGGAGGTCCGGGGTCTGATCGGACCACCTTTTTTCTAGCTGCACTATGGTCAAATATTACAGTGGGCATACTTTATATTAACTATGGTGATATCTGATTGGCTGTCCCCCAAAAAATGGCTGCTTAGTACAAGACAGTAGTTATTGTTTTAATCTATTTTCCAAAAACTCTTTATGTAATTACAATTACCACACAGCAGGTGTCTTACCTAGTGCCAGAGCAGGCATACGCATGTGCGCCATATTAGAGATCCGACCACATCAAAGATCTTAATGAAAGTGGGTCTAACTTGAAAGGATGGTTTTATAGGCGTGTGTTAATTTCGGATATATGCATGTGGATTGTGTATGTAAGGCACTCAATTATCCCTGCGTACTCATATGCCTATAAATAGCCTCAACTGGTTTTTGGACTTTTGCAGTCATGGAGGAAGGGTTCTGCTCTTTGGAAGACTGTTATGCTGATATACACGATTTTTTGGTCAAAATTGGAAGGGAACTATCACATGAAAATCTGTCTGTGGACACACTTGCAGATGTGGATGTTGAAACTGTGGCTGTGCCTACACCAGATGTTTCTCCTTCACCTCCTCCAAACACATCACCTCCAAATATGTCTGTCACAGCATAAGATGATGATTCTTCATCATCAGATGGCAAGATACAAGATCAAAGTATTAGTTGGAGGGTAACTAATACACTTATAGAAGAGACACTTACCAGATTTCATAGCGGGCCAAAAGTGGTAGGATCTGCAGTTTCCAGCCTTAGTTGCTGCTGAGGCACTGCACTAATTACTGCCTGTCTGTGTGCAGTATCAGTTTCACACTAATTGATTCTCCTGTCTGTGCACAGCCCAGGTGCACACTAATCTGTCATTAAGGGAGGCTTGCTCTGGTTGGGCCCTGTTTCTGTTAAATTCCAGCCTGCCCTTCACTCCATGCCAGTGATAGCATTTCACATGTTTCCGGTTGCCATTTGGTCTCCTGTTCGCAGTCGAGTTTCCAGTATCAAGCCAGCGCCATTGTTCCTGCTGTTTGTGTCATCTAGGTGGAATGGTCTGCATTTGCTTCACCTGCTGTTTGTGTCATCAAGGCGGCACGGTCCGCACTTGCACCACCTGCCATTTGTGTCATCTTGGCGGCACAGTCTACTTTGCTGTTTGTGTCATCCAGGTGGCATAGACTGCACTCAGAGTCCAGAGTGCGCAACACAGCATCCTGCGGCTTGTGTCAACCTGGTGGTACAGGTCACTCATCAAAGTATGCGATCCTGTGTACTATCGCTTGTGTCATTCCGGCAGGAAAAAAGCACACTTCAGCATCCTGTGTACGCAACTTTATGCTCTACTGGTGGTGTCATCCCAGCCACACTGTGCGCACCTCAGTATCTTCCAGCCAAGTCTTTCAGCTCTCAAGGCTACCACTCAGCCCAAAGGTTGCTACACTCCTTAGTGACTGTATCTCGGCCCAGGGGCCGTATGCTGCCAAGGCAGCAACTCAGCCCAGAGGCTGCTACCGGCCCAAAGGCCGCATCACAACCTGTTGGCCCACAGGCCTCAACCAGCCCAGAGGTTGCTACCAGCCCAAAGGCCGCATCACAACTTACTCGCCCAAAGGCCCATCCAGGCTAGAGGCTGCTACTGGCCCAAAGGCCACATCACAATCAATTGGCTCATAAACCACATTCTGTCCTAACACCTCCAGCCCTCAAGGCAACTACATGGCTGCATCCAGCCAAGATATTCCAGCCCTCAAAGCTGCACAGGACTATTCCCCATTGCTAGTGCTGAGCCTTAACATTATCACAGGCTGCACATTATATATCTTCAGGGGTTGTGACTTCTCATCATGGACCCTGGTCAGATTCCAGCTCAGATCCTGGCTGGCCAGATCCAGATGTTGACACAAAAAGTGCAGTCGCTGTCTCTCCCTCTCCGAGTAGAAGAAACTCGTGGTGCCACTGCTTCCACTATAGTGGAACGCAAATTGAGTCTGCATGATCGATTCTCCGGAAACCAGAAGGATTTCTTGAACTTTAAAGAGAGCTGTAAGCTCTATTTCAAACTCCGGCCCAGGTCCTTGAGTTCTAAGACCCAGCGAGTAGGCATTGTTATTTCTCTGCTTCAGGGCGATCCACAAACTTGGGCCTTTGGGCTTCCTTCGTCTAGTCTGACTCTGCTGACAGTGGATGCATTCTTCACTGCTTTAGGCTTACTCTATGATGACCCTAATAAAGCAGCCTTGGCAGAGGTAAGTCTCAGATCCCTGAAGCAGGAGAGTAGAGCTGCAGAAGATTACTGCATGTAGTTCCGCAAATGGGCTGTTGATTCAGGATGGAATGATACAGCCTTGTGTAGTCAATTTCATTGGGGTTTATCAGATGAAATTAAGGATATCCTGGTCCAGTATCCTGCCCCAAGTTCTCTGGATGACCTCATGAGCTTGGCAATTTGTGTTGATTGATGGCTCCGGGAATGCAGATTGGAGAAGAAGTTACCTTCTCAAACCCCTTGGTCTCCATTATGGACAGCACCATCTGACTTTGATGAATCCATGCAGCTGGGAGTATTTCGCCTTCCTCCTGAGGACAAACGTAGGAGACGTTCGTTGGGTTTATGTCTCTACTGTGGAGGTAAAGGTCATGTGGACCAGCTTTGCCCTCTGAAGTCAGGAAAAGGCAAGGTATAGGTGAACTTGGGGAGATTCATCTAGGTCTTGCATCCATCTCCCCGGAAAATTCTGTCCTGATCCACACAGTTATTCATATATCCAACACGCAGGTCTCCGTCCTTGCATTCATCACCAGTGGTGCAGTGGATAATTTTATGGACTTGTCTTTCTTCCAAACCCTGGGTCTGACTCCACTGTCATTATCCACTCCTGTGTCGGTGATTGGGGTAGATGGAACCAGTCTTTCCAAAGCCTCTGTGTTTTTCCGGACTCCTCCTTTACAGCTGTCGGTTGGGGTTCTACATCGTGAGGAACTTTCATTCCTGCTCTTGCAGTGTCCTTTGGCTCCGGTGGTCTTAGAGCTACCCTGGTTGAAGAAGCATAACCCTGTGATCCAGTGGCAAACCAGTGAAATTCTGGAATGGGGTACATCATGCTTCTCCCAATGTCTGTCCAGGCCTGTCCGACTAGCTGCTGCTGCTGTCACTCCATCTATTCCAGCTCCATATCATTATCTAGCCCAGGTTTTTCCAAGTGTCCTGACTCCACACAGTACCTTCGACTGCGCCATCGATTTGCTGCCAGGTGCCAGACTTCCTAAAGGCCGATTATATGCCCTGTCCATATCGGAGGATAAAGCCATGCAGGACTATATCCAAGTGGCCCTGGATAAAGGCTTCATTCATCCATCTAAATCCCCAGTGGGAGCAGGGTTTTTCTTTGTTGAAAAGAAAAATGGAACCCTTAGACTCTGCATTGACTTCTGTGGACTGAATACGATCACAGTCAAAAATGCGTATCCCTTACTGCTCATCTCCATTCTTTTTGACCAACTGCGATAGGCATCCATCTTTTCTAAAATTGACCTCAGAGGCGCATACAACCTAATCCGCATCTGAAAAGGAGATGAGTGGAAGACGGCATTCAACAATCATGCTGGACATTTTGAATATCACATCATGCCGTTCGGCCTCTCTAACACCCCAGCCATCTTCCTGGATTTCAACAATGAGGTGCTAAGGGATTTCTTGGGAGTCTTTGCAGTGGTATACTTAGATGACATCCTCATCTATTCAAAGTCTGCAAATTTGACATGAAGGATTTGTCATTCTTGGGATATATAATCTCTTCGCAAGGCTTCTCTATGGATCCTGGCAAGGTAAAGGCCATCTTGGATTGGGAACAATCCACAACGCTGAAGGCCATCCAGCGATTCTTGTGGTTTGCTAATTATTATTGGAGATTCGTTAAATCCTTATCCTCAATTGTGTCACCCATTGTGGAGTTAACGAAGAAAGGAGCTGAGGTCACAATTTGGTCTACCGAGGCTATTCGGGCCTTTTAATACCTTGAAAGAGGCTTTTGTGTCCGCTCCTGTCATCCGGCATCCCAATCCTGAGTTCCCGTTTATTGTTGAGGCTAATGCATGAGAAGTTGGAGTAGGCACCATCCTGTCACAGAAGGATATCAAAGATGGCAAACTTCACCGATGTGCCTTCTTCTACCGGAAATTTGATTCAGCAGAGAGGAACTATGACGTGGACAACTGGGAGCTTGTGGCCATCAGATGGGCCTTTGAGGACTGGAGGCACTGGTTAGAGGGGGCTAACCATGTGGTGACAGTTCTCATAGGCCATAAGAATCTAGCCTACATAGAGATGGCAAAAACGATGAATGCGAGACAGGCCAGCTGGGCCTTGTTCTTTACCCGGTTCAATTATGTGATCTCATTCCGACCGGGATCCAAGAATATTAAGGCGGTTGCCCTGTCTCAAAGTTTTTCCATCAGTCATCCTCCAAGAAGAGAACATCGTTCCGACTTCCAGAATGAATTTTGCTGGCAGATTCTCTTAGCTCTTGTCTGTCTAAAGCCTCTTGTGAGACACCATCTGAAGTGCTCTTTGTCCCTGAGAGACTGCGCAAGCAGGTGTTAAAGGATTTCCATTCTTATAAAACAGGGGTTCATCCTGGCATTGCTAGAACTTTGGAGCTGATGTCCCATTCTGTCTGGTGGTCCATGTCTTGGGACATTTGTGAATTCATTTTACCATGTGATGTCTGCTCAAGAAATAAGACTCTCCAGACCGCTCCTCAAGGGTTGCTGTGTCCTCTCCCTATGCCTTTTAAGCCATGGTCCCATATTGCTATGGACTTTGATGTTGATCTACGTTGTTCTGTCATCTGGACTGTCGTGGATCAGTTCTCCAAAATGGTGCACTTCATTCCCTTGGGCAAATTGCCATCTGCTAAGGAGTTGTCAATACTATTTCTTCACCATGTCCTTAGGCTCCATGGACTTCCAGTGGATATTGTCTCAGACCGTGGTATGCAGTTCGTTGCCTGATTTTGGAGATGCTTCTGTGTCAATCTTGGTATCAACATCGGCTTGTCCTCTGGCTATCATCCAAAGTCCAACTGCCAGATGGAGCGGCCAATCAGTCTTTGGAACAGTTCCTCTGCTGTTTCATTTGCAAATGCCAAGAGGATTGGGTTCCACTTCTGCCCTTTGCTGAGTTTTCATACAACAACTCTTGCCACTCTGCTTCCTGCGTCTCTCCTTTTTATTGCACCTATGGGATACATCTTTGGAGTAATTCATTAAAATCTTCAACTACTGGAACTCATTCCTCATCTTCTGTTTCAAGACTATGGTCAGTTACTGGAAGAAGGTACACCATGCTCTCCTTCAAGTGTCTGGTCAGTCCAACGTGCGGGCAGACACACATCGGAGACCTTGTAATTTCAGAGTCGGAGATTTAGTATGACTGTCTTCCAAGAATATCAATTTGTGCTAGAGGTCACAGAAATTGGGGCCTAAATTTATCGGCCCGTTTCACATCATTGCTCAGATTAATTCTGTGGCATTCAGGCTGAAGTTACCAAAGACTCTTGGGATCAACAGCACATTCATTGTTCTCTACTTAAGCCAGTGTTCTTTTCCTCCAGGTTCACTTCTAGGAATCGAGTCAGGCCTCCACCAGTGCTCGTCCAGGGGCGCCAAGAGTTTGTGGTGGAGAAGATTCTGAACGATTTTCTCAAGGACATCTTCAGTTTCTGGTTCAGAGGAGCATTCTTGGGTTCCAGAAAGATCTTTGCATGCTCCTGCACTGAAGAGAAGATTCATCTTGGACTTTCCAGACAAACCAGGGTTTAGGGGTTCCTTAGCCCCTTGTCAAGGGGGGTACTGTGAGGATCTGCAGTTAAGCAGATCTCATTGTTTGCCATTTCCAGCCTTAGTTGCTGCTGAGGCACTGCACTAATTACTGCCTGTCTGTGTGCAGTGTCAGGTGCACACTAATTGATTCTCCTGTCTGTGCACAGCCCAGGTGCACACTAATCTGTCATTAAGGGAGGCTTGCTCTGGTTGGGCCCTGTTTCTGTTAAATTCCAGCCAGCCCTTCACTCCATGCCGGTGATAGCATTTCACATGTTTCTGGTTGTCATGTGGTCTCCTGTTCACAGTCGAGTTTCCAGTATCAAGCCAGCTCCATTGTTCCTGCTGTTTGTGTCATCTAGGCAGCATGGTCCGCACTTGCACCACCTGCTATTTGTGTCATCTTGGCGGCATGGTCTACATTCCTGCCTTTGCTGTTTGTGTCATCCAGGTGGCATGAGACCACACTCAGAGTCCAGAGTGCGCAACCCAGCATCCTGCGGCTCGTGTCTACCCGGCGGCACAGGCCGCTCATCAGAGTATGCGATCCTGTGTACTATTGCTTCTGTCATTCCGGCAGCATAAAGCACACTTCAGCATCCTGTGTATGCAACTTTATGCTCTACCGCTGGTGTCATCCCGGCGACACTGTGTGCAACTCAGTATCTTCCAGCCAAGTCTTTCAGCTCTCAAGGCTGCCACTCAGCCCAAAGGCTGTTACACTCCTTAGTGACTGTATCTCGGCCCAGGGGCCGCATCCTGCCAAGGCAACAACTCAGCCAAGAGGCTGCTACCGGCCCAAAGGCCACATCACAACTTACTGGCCCACAGGCCCATTCAGCCCAGAGGCTGCTACCGGCCTAAAGGCCACATCACAACTTATTGGCCCACAGGCCTCAACCAGCCTAGCGGCTGCTACCAGCCCACAGGCTGCATCACAACTTACTGGCCCACAGGCCCATCCAGCCCAGAGGCTGCTACTGGCCCAAAGGCCGCATCACAATCAATAGGCTCATAAGCCACATTCTGTCCTAACACCTCCAGCCCTCAAGGCAACTACACGGCTGCATCCTGCCAAGATATTCCAGCCCTCAAGGCTGCTCAGGACTGTTCCCCATTGCTAGTGCAAATCAATCATGAGCACTCCGTGAATTTTACCCAAAACTACCTTTTAGTAGTAAATGTTAAATATAAAAAAAAAAAACATATGCATTTTTCCCAATGTTACATATAGAACTTTTTAAATACCAAGATATTGTTTATAATTTTGCTCTCAAATTAAATTCTTATTAGATGGAGAGACCTTCACAGCCGACTACAGAAAAAGATAATTTCCTGGATCCAACACAAACATGGGCGAGGAGGTCCCCTCCCTGACATTTTGGAATTCAACCAATGTGAAATCCAACTATTGGAGTCCTTGGATCGGAGGTTGTTGGCAGATGCTGACCTATTACATCTGGTGTTGCCTGCCAAAGATGCCCCGATGCTGTGTCTGGTAAATGTTTGCACAGACCTGTCTCTGTATCTGTCTTTTTATGTGTCAAGTCAAAAAAATTATTTTTATTTTATTTATTTTAAAGGAGATGTCTGGGTTGAAAGGCTGCAGTTGGATGGGGGGCACAACCTCCATCATCTGTGTCATCCCCATCCACCACTGCCAACCTTGCCAAAGTCATCTATGGCCTTAGGGGGGATGCAGTCAGGAAGCCGACCATCGAAATTCTGACCGCCGCCTTCCTGACTGTCTAATTTTGGCAGGGGTCTAATGACAGGTGTCGAAATCCCGACACCTGTCATTTTCCCTACACCGTGTCAAAGTCAAATAATTGGTTATGATCATTGTACAATTATTGTCTGACGATCTAATCGTCTATAGACTGACGATGTTTTCCATGATGCTACTTTGCGTCGCGCAATCTGATGCGCTAAACTGCTTATTCACAACACATTCACTGATGCACATAACGCACACACATGTAAATGAATATATACTTATATACCTGGACGCTCATATGCGTATGCACATACTTACACATGGACGCTCATTTGTATACAGTTGCTAATTCAACACACAGATGCACAAATGCGGACACATATGTGCAAGATGGTTTCCATTCACAATAGTTACTAACCAGAGTTATTAAAGGTATTTTTAACTAATAATTATGATATAAAATGCACTTAAATGAGATCTAAGGTTTAGAGCATAGTGGACATGTCATGTTTGGTATCATACTAAATCCCTGTTTATTTGCAGACTCCCATTCCTATCGGCAAAGAAGTCGCATCTTGCGTCCGCTAGTTATGGATGATATGGAGTTATTGCATTGAATGTTAGTATCTATATGCAGTGTTGTAGCTAGTATTAACCTGTTGTTTGGCGGGAAACTACACAAAGGGACCGTTGGAGAACTGAGACATGCCCCTGATGACACCGTATGAATCAACCAATGACAAGATTATCCTGAAGCAAGAACCAATGGAAACCTGTCAACTAGTTCCTTTGTTAACATTGAACTCTGTAAGGTATATAAGCGGTGACCCGACCCCAGTGTACAGTGTACAGATGATCACAGACTTCTGGATTGATGACTGTATACTGGGACCAGTGCGCATGCGTATGTATCGGCTTGTACTATTATTGCTTTTTACTCTAATTGTTAAATCTTTCACCGTGTTACTTTTTCTTTACATAAATAACTTTTTGTGCTTTGGAACCACACGATTGGACTGGAAAGCAATTCTTTCGTAAGCGACTTGCAACACTAAATAGTGCTGAAGCCGAATAATTGGCTGAAACAGGATCGATTTAAAATTAGATCGAGGCGACGCCATTTTGCGAATGGCAATGAGACGCCATTTTGTGACTGGCCGCCGAGCGCCATTTTAGTGAAACTCACCATTATAAGTACATACGACGATGCTATAATTTAGCGTCGTGCGATTCCCACACAATAGAAAGAAGTTAAAAGTCCTCACCACATAAATACAGACAGTCACTACTACATATAAACTGATTATCCCTGCAAAACACGTACCGTGGTGTACTCCACAAAACACATAGTCACACAGCGCTAACTAGCGTCTTTTCCCAATTCCCCAATACTTACACACTGCACACTTACATAAAAGGTTCCCTAGCATTAAAGTGTAATATCCAAGGCTTATGCAGTAATTATTAATGTTGTGTAATAAAGGTTATTTGATATCTAAGGTTTAGTATATGGTAAGCAGACCGTGTTTGGTGTTGTACTGATCCATTGCGTCTCCACAGATTTCCGGTATCATCGGTGAGAAGATCTCAACATGCGTCTGCAAACTATGGACTATAGAGAGTTAAAACATTAAAATGTGCTCTGTAATGTTAGCAGCTTAGATAAGCATGCAGCGGGAAAAAGGACACAAAGGGTTGTTAGAGGCTGTTTGTGTCCATTCAAATTGACCTATCAACTATCCTGTAACAGAAGCACCTTTAAGAAGAACCAATGGAATCATGCCAAACTTGTCTATTGTATTGCCTATCCCTGTAAGAATATATATGTGTGCTCTCTGCCCCAGTCGAGAGTCTTCTTGCTGTGCTGTTGACGGAGGTTTCTAATGCTGATGCCGGTATCTGGGCCCAGAGCGCATGCGTATATAACAACTGTACCTTGGGTCTGTATGATTTATTTGCGCTAATTGTCTTTAGATCACAGCGTGTAACCATCTGTTTTTATATTGAATAATAACTTTTTGTGCTTTGGAACCACACTCAAAGTCTGAAAGCATTTATTTACTGTGCGACTCATTACGCTAAATAGCGACAATTTTAGAAGGTATAGGCAAGATTTTAGAAGGTATAGACAGGATTGCATAGAGGATTTAAATAGGTATCCATAGTTGGGGACTCGCAGTGTTAATCACGCTACTGGTCACTTGGTAACACTCGGTAGCGATCTCTCAGCAAAAGGGTGGAGGCGCCATAGCAGGAGAACGCATTGTGCCTTCGAAATCTGCTACCACTTTTGTTGCTGAGAGTCCCCTACCTGTTATTGTGGCTTTAGGAGCGCTGATTGAGAATCCAGGGACGAGGGAGGAAAAAGTTTGTTTTCCTTCATCGATAATTTTTTCGTGTTAAAAAAAGGGGAAGTCGCATTATTGTGTATGCGACCAGTCGCACTATAGCGTAAAAGTCATAATATGTGTTGTGTAGTAGTCACATTATTGTGTATGCGACTAGTCGCACAATAGCGTATACGTATTTCCTGTATTGCTGCCACATGTTTTCAACAAAGCCGTTGAGAGTGCATGGTGATATTGATAGACAGCATTGTTGTAAGCATCTTGATCAGTGTTGACATAGTCTGGGAAAACATGTATTTTTCTGCGCAGGAAAAGGGTGTGTAACAGTGAGTATTTGTTGGTAGGGACAACAGTTCCCTAGTTAAGGGTAACGTAGGACCCTTAAGGACTAGGCGCAAGAGTTGACCTAGTAGCTCGGTAGTAGATACCGTTCTAACACATAAGCAGGTGTAGTTGTTGTCTTTGTTGTAGGTTCGGCTCCCAGTGTGATTACAGTATTCATTGATCAGTTAGGGTTATTTGAGCATTGTAATTGATCCACACAGTTTTGGCTAAATTGTAATTGTGAACTGGGTAGAGGGTGGACAAAATCACTGAAAAGGGTAGGTGTTATTGGAATACCTACATGCTAGCAGTTGAAAGGTAGTCAAAAAGGGATTAGGTGCGTGGAAGCAGCCTGGTTATTCTTCCATAGGTGTGTGGGCGCATCCTGTTAATATCGTCCGCAGGTAAGTGAAAGTATCTTGACTGTCTTTCACCAGTTTAAATCTCTATTGAAAAGCTTAGGGTTCTCCCAGATGGGGGCCAAGAAAACGGTAGAGATGTTAGATGATGTGCTGCTGTTGGAAGCGCCGCTTGGGTCAGCACGCCATATTATGCATACTCAGGCCCTGATTCAGAGCCGGAGTGCTCACTCTGAATCAGGGCCGTCCTTCTTGATTTTTAGAGCGGCCTCCTTGCCGCTTGTATAGCTGTGGGTTACCACCCACAGCTATAGTGAACGGCTAGGAAGATGGTCGCAATGGTCAAGACCATCGCGACCATCGGGCTTGCGACGAGACCCTTGTGGTAGGGTCTTATTGCCGCAAGCCCTAGAGTGCTTTCGGCTCAAACAGAGCTGAAAGCACTCCCACTGACATCACTTGTGATGCCCGTGGGGCCGGCCCCAGATGGTAGGCGTTTCCATGGGAACACCTCCATCTGGGCAGCCAGGCCCCTGGCACGCCCACCAAAGGGGGCGTGCTGTCACTCAACATCAACAGCACGCCCCCTTTGTAGCGAGACCCGGAGCGACGGTTTGCTCATCGCTATCCAGGTCTCGCGCATGCGCACGACGGAGCCGTCATGCGCATGCGCACTAGGCCAACATCGACCAGCTTGAGAGCACTCAGCATCTGCGAGCGGGTCTGAATCAGGCCCTAAGTACAGTGCTTATGCAATTAGGTACTGTGATGTATGGTTTAAAATGATGATGAAGAGTGTTAGACCGTTTCCCAGAATTGGCAGCTTTGATAAGGAGGTATTGAACAATGTCCGAGATAGCATATGTATGGTGCGCTCGCGAATGAAAAAGCACGTTACCGGAGAGTACACATGCAGCGCTTAACTGCGGTGCGTGCTCGCACGTGCAGCAAGGTAGCGTTGCGGAAGGTATTGTCAGTGGTTCACGCGCACCAACGCTGCCCTATGCAGATGGGGGTGAAGGTACAGTTGTTGAAAAAACCCATAAAAATGTAACAAGTAACTTGTACCCTCTCTTAAGTAATCATAAAGAAAATGTTTATGATGCGGAATGATGAGCCTATTGTTATGTCTGCCATTTCCCATGCTGTACACATGTTAGATGCTCTACCACAACAAGCACAAGTGGTGCTGCCATCTTCATCAGTGATAGTACAGGAAGTGTTAACATCCACTGCACCCGTAGAGGAAGCTGTTAACCCTATACGTAGCAGTAATAGACTAAGGGCCTGATTCAGAGCTGGACGCAATTAGCGCTCGCTCGTCCAGAAAATAGGGGTGGCTATTCAAATGAACCGTTCGCTCTTTGCGGTCTGTTCACGCCTCTAGGTCTGAACGAGCGAACAAAACTTGCGGTCGTTTTTTGGAAAAATACGCCCCCTGGCCACTCGCATCCTATGTCATGTCCGCTATTTATTAGATTAATCGAGTACATCGACCAGCGTATGAACTGCTCGCAATTCTTGTGGTTGGTTTTTGCTACCACAATCTTGCGAGCAGTTCTGGCTATAAAATAACCCAGTGACGTGGTCAATGACGCTACTGTATTAATTATGCACACCCTTAAAACGCCCGTTTTGACCTTTAAGCACGCTTGCGTTCGGATCTCCACTCCCCGTTTTCAAGCACCTTCCCCTGTTACCACCCACATACGCCTCATTCTGTCACTCAAAATAGCAGGCATTCGCTATTTAGCGAACAAACGAATTTCGGCCGCACTGACTGGTTCGCGCATGCGTATAACGATCCGTACGCATGTGCAGTTGGGCAAACATCGCTCGGAGCGAACGAGCGGCCGCTTCCGAGCGGCTCTGAATCAGGCCCTAAATCCCCAGCCAGGTAAAAAAGGTCACAAGTAGCAGTGCGGCTGGTCTGCATCCCATCCAGACAATAATGGTTCTGAATGGGAATGCGGATGCGAACGGTGTAGTGCTCACAAGGGAGGTAGCAATCTATTGTCCTTGGACAAGAGCGGAGCTAAATTCCATAATGAATGATTTCCCCTATCCTAAAAAGAAATTAGCCAAATGCCAAAGATTTTTAAAAAATTTGGGTAGTGCTCTCCAGCCAACCAATAAAGATTGGCGAGTGGTGTTAAGGGCTTGTCTTCCACGCAATACCGACATGACATAGTTTATCACGGATTGTTTATTGGATGGAGATGTTCCCTTAACAGACTAAATTAACCAAGGTAACATTTCCCGCATTATAACTCAATTGGGTTTATATTTTCCAGTAGTAGTTAACTGGAGCAAAATTTTCACCATAAAACAAAAAGAGAGTGAATCTGCAGAGGATTATTGTAACCGAGCTCTGCAGGCTATCACCCAGTACACTGGGTTAGAGGATATTAAAGATATGATTGTAACTGTAGTTATGGATGGTCTAAAAGAGAACCTAAAGACCTGAGTTCAGACCTCACAACCTGGCTGGAGGGGAGTCACTGTAGACACCCTCATAGAGGACCTCATTCAGAGTCGGTCGTAGCGGCCGCACGGTCGTACGCATCCGATGTTTTTCTTTCTGCGCCTGTGCATGGCTAGCTGTGCTCATGTGCGTACGAGCTCTACCAATGCAAAATACTGTCGGTCGTAGGGCTTCCGAAACAGAAGTGGATTGCTAAAGTTCATTGACAGGAAAGTCCGTTTGTGGGTGTATACGGGGGTGGTGGTCTGCAAACGGAGGCGTTCTCCAGCGTTTCCAGGCGTTTTAGGGGACTGCATAAATTATCTGCTTCGTACGACCATGAATTGCGGTTGCATGACAACGTCACTCTACGAACAGGGTGATCGTCCAGGCTAAGGTAGTCAAGAAGCGTCTGTAAGCCACAACAGTACAATCGTTAATCCGATGTTACTTGTGATGTTTCTAATTGGAACCACACAAACCAAGCAGCTAAGATTGGTGCATTGTAACTATTAACACTGCTAATTACCTTGTAACTGATTTCACTTGCGTGTGCATTAGGGAATTCGTAACACATATGTTTATTTGTGCTTTTTAAACTTATTTTGTTTAGACATTTTTAAAAACATCTAGCATTGTGTTTTGTGTAGCAGCCTTTTCAGATACCATACTTTTTAAACCATGTATACATTGATATAGTTAAATATAGTCATTTTGTATTAAAAAAAAATTTTGGGGGGGAAATTAGCCTTTCATCACAATTTTAGTTACAATTGTTAGGGCAACATTTGCCTATAACAAAAAAAAAAAAAACACAATTCAAAAAATAAATTATTAAAATAAAAAAAGAGCTTGAGACATTGGTGACAAGAAATATGGGGACTGGACAAGAGGTGAGGGAGGAGATATCCAGGGCTACTTTCGTCGTTTGGGCCGGCTTGGAGGAAGAGGTAAGCTACGGACAGCCAACTGGCGTGTAACACGCCGACTGGCCTGGCCAGAGCTAGATGGGATTTCCTCAGGCCTAGGTATAGGGCTCTCCATACTTGCGGGGGTGGCTGTTGGGCTGCCAGAGGTGGTGGTCCTGGGAGGAAGGGAGTCTCGTTCCATCATGGCAGGTGAGTTTGCCTGCTCCTGGGTATTGGCCACACGATCTATGGCCCCAGCAATGGTCTCCAGGGCCACCGCCACCCTCACCAGAGTGGTCTCCATCCTCAGAAGAACACATCTGTTCTCCTGAGTTTGGGAGACCAACCTGGTGAGGAGAGGCACTGCTCGGTCTGATGGTTGCCCTGGAGTAGACTCCACAGGGTCCCCAGATGGAGTACTTGGATCCTCCCCTGCAGAGTCTCCATCTGTGCTGGACCCAGACCTGACCTCAGGAGCAGGCTCTACCTCCTCTGAGTCTGGAATTAAAAAAAAAAAATTAGCATTTTTTGCAAAAAAAAAACACATACACGTTTGAGCTTTATACTTTTTTGCTTCCAAAAAATATTTACCTTCTTGCACACGTGGAGCATTGAAGTCGGCCATGTCAGTGTTCATAGTGGACACGCCAACTATCTCCTCTTCTGTCACACATCCCTGAGCCAACGTCTCCAACCTCATCAAGGTCAGCTCCTCAGGGATGGGACCACCACCTGTCCCCGCAGCATGGTCCACCCTACTCCGTAGCTTCCTCTTCAACTGGTACTTGAAATCGGTCCATCTGTCAATGTGATTTTGTATTTTTTAAGGGTTAGTTTTTTAAAATAAGATCTTGCTTTTGATTTCAGTACACTCACAATATCATTTTCTTACTGTTTTTTCACGACTTTCATGGATCTGTGGGTTGTCCCCACAGCATTAACAGCCCTGGATATCTCCTCCCAAATCCTGTCTTTGGCTCCAGCCCCCATATTTCTTGGGGCATGGACAAGGTTATCCATTGTCATGGTCACCAATGTCTCAAGCTCTATCCTTGAAAACGGAGGGTTTCTTGGCCTTGGCCTGCTTGGCCCCGCCTCCTCCTCCTCTAGTGGTGGTATTGGATTCCCAGCACCTACAATATTTTTAAAATTAGATAAAATAAAAAAAGGTTTTTTTAGGAAATATGAACTGTTCTTGTGTTTTTATCAAAATGTGTTTCACACTTACCTGCCTCAGTTGGCCTCTGCCCACCATGCTCCTCGCTTGACATTTTCCAAACATGTGAGAGAGCATGAAGAATAGTGCTTGTGAAGACTTTTTATAGATGTGAGCACATCCCTGGATTGGTTACCCGTGCACCCTATTTGTCTAAGTACAATGCACACCTTGCCTGCATTCCGTAATCACTGCGTGGGTTGGGCTAGATGTGAGCGCATCCCTGGATTGGTTACCCGTTCATCCCTATTTTGCTAATACAATGCACACCTTGCCTGCATTCCGTAATCACTGCGTGGGTTGGGCTAGATGTAAGCGCATCCCTGGATTGGTTACCCGTGCATCCCTATTTGTCTAAGTACAATGCACAGCTTGCCTGCATTCCGTAATCACTGCGTGGGTTGGGCTAGATGTGAGCACATCCCTGGATTGGTTACCTGTGCATCCCTATTTGTCTAAGTAAAATGCACACCTTGCCTGCATTCCGTAATCACTGCGTGGGTTGGGCTAGATGTGAGCGCATCCCTGGATTGGTTACCTGTGCATCCCTACTTGCCTAAGTACAATGCACACCTTGCCTGCATGAGTCAATCATTGTGTTTTTTTTTCCTTATTTAAGGCAAAGCCAAATGTTCCCTTACTTGTGGGTTGTAGTTGGAGTGATTTGTGGTGCAGGAAGGGATTGCTAGTGTTTACATTGTTTGGAGTTGCTTGAGTGGTGCTTGTGTGTGTTGTTTGAGCGGTGCTTGTGTGTGTTGTTTGAGTGGTGCTTGTGTGTGTTGTTTGAGTGGTGCTTGTGTGTGTTTGTTTTTTGTTTTTGTTGTTTAATTTTGGGTTGGGTGGTGGGTTTTTTTTTTTTAATTTTGGTTTGGGTGGTATTTTTTTTTTTTTGGGTGGTGTTTTTTTTTTTGGGTGGTGGTTATAATTTTAATTTTGTTTTGTCCATACATTTCCCGAACCCGGTTACTTTGTGTGTTTGGGTGGCCGTGTTTTTGGTTTTTATTGATAAAACAATAATAAGTTTTCACATTTTAATATTGGTCAATTTCAAAGTGAAGGATTGTTTTAACAATAATAGTAGTAATATTGGTGTTTTTAAAATATAATATTATTTTCTTTTTCTTCCCTAAAAAAAACCCCATACATAAAATGCACCTGTAGGGGTTGCCGAAGATGGCACTGCCCGACACTGTAAGAATATGCACCATTATTACTAAGCTAAGTATTTTTTGTAAAATTTGGAAAATTCATTCTCAAAAACACTTTTTATTAATTTTTTTAACTTTACAGAGCGATGTGGGCCAGCTAATAGTGGCCATGTTGCCCCCCACCAACCTTCCTCAGCCTCCTCCTGGGCGTAGGCATAGGAAGCGTGCAAGGGCCAAGATATATAGAACATGTGTCACCCTTTTTGGAATGCCTGATGATGTGGTTGTAACCACTTATCGCCTGCCTCCAAATATTATCCTAGATACTCTTTCAATAATAAAGAATGATCTAGAAAGTCAGATTCACATTCCTACAGCAATCACACCACTTACACAGTTGTTGGCAGTGTTACATTTCTGCACCTCAGGGTCCTTCCAAACCACTGTGGGGCTGGTGGGTGACCTCTCCCAGCACTCATTTTCACGGATCCTGAGGCGTGTGCTAGATGCATTCTTCAATCATATAGCACATTTTATTAGTATGTCTTTGGATACGGAAGCCCTTGATGTGGTAAAGCAGAAGTTTTTTGAGATTGCAGGCTTTCCACATGTCATAGGGGTAGTGGATGGCACTCACATAGCACTTCAGCCCCCTGCATGCAGGGAACAAATATATAGGAACCGTAACCATTTCCATTCGCTAAATGTAATGGTGCTATGTGATGCCTCCCTCCAGATCCTCTCCCTGAATGCCAAATTTCCAGGCTGCAGCCATGATGCATAGATGATCAAGCATTCAGGGATTTGGCCAAAATTAAGCTTGGTAAGTATAAATCCAGGATGTAGCTATTGTAATAGTGTAAACATGTTTTCATGGTCAATTTATGTATCTTTTGGTGTCCCATTTCCATCAGGTGACAGTGGATATCCTTGCACGCCCTGGCTGCTGACTCCTTATTTGACTCCCACACCAGGGCCACAAACTCAATATAATGCTGCGTTTACTGCCACCAGGCTGGTGGTGGAGTGCTGTATCGGCCTTTTAAAGGGCCGGTTCCGGTGTCTCCATCACTCTGGTGGTGCACTCATGTACTCGCCGGATATGGTTTCTCGCATTGTGGTCCTGTGTGGGATTTTACACAACATTGCAATAAGGAGTCGAGTACCCATGCAGCCAGAGGATGCCTTGCTAGAGGATGGCCCCCCAGAGGAAGGTGTTGTGATGCTGTCGGGGGAAGCCAGACGCGATTCTGTTGTTTCAAGATTTTTTAGGTAATAATTTTTACATTTATTTTGAATTTTACACTTAGAGCAAATGTATTTTAAGGTGTACCTAATTTTTTATTTATTTTTTCTTCCACAAAAATCACAACACTTTCCAAAACTGCAAAACTAATGGAACCCATTGGCAATACCCTGTACTGTTTTTGGACAACTAACAAAATTTGCACGGATATACCACAACATGTTTAGTTATTTTGCCTTTTATTTTATTAATTTGTCTGTTAAAAAAGAAATATTATGTTTGTTTTTGCCTATTGTTGTTTATGTCTGACTAAGCAAGATATTTTAATTTTGAAAACCCTGAGGACATTTTTTATGTGTGTTTCTGTGATGAAATGCTTTTTACGATTAAAAGCATGTTGGCAACATGTTTGTTATTTAATAAATGTTTTTCCAAAAAAAATAGGTTTGGTGTAAATGTTTTTGGAAAGCCATTTTGAGGTGGATAATGTAGGGCAACCCCAAACCAAAAAAAACAAAACATTACTGCAAATGTTCTTAAGGTTTACATAAACATTTTTGAATTAGTTACACTATGGAAAGGCACCCAGGTTTGTTCACAAACTATTTGAAATGCAGAATTACACAATTTAATTTTTTTTTAAAAAGAGGACAAATGTTTTTCAAACAAAAACTTTACTGGAATAAGCACAATTTTAAAATGTACAAAGAGGAAAATAAAAACTAAAATCGCTCGAGCCTCCCCACAATCCGCTGTAGGCAGCAGTAGGCCTCCAACAAATGTCCACTTGTTCGAGTGAGCTCCTCAAGAATTTCCACCATGATGTTGGTTAGATCTGTGGACACAAAAATGTATTTGTAGGTTAAAAACATCTAAAAAATGTCCAACATTTGAACATTAAACATTATTCAATGTCCCAAAAAGTGGGAAAACACAATGATGTTAGGGTGTGTTCGAAAGTTTCCTCCACACAACATTATTAATATGTAGAAACTTTTATGGTGTAAAAACAATTGGAAACCCTAACTATGTGGCATAACCAAAAAAAACCTAGGATGTTTAAAAAACAACTGGGAGGTGTATTCTTAAGTCATGATGGCCATATCCTTAAAACACATTCTAGAAGTATTCACTTCTAGAATGTTCTTGATAATCCAAAAATACCATGTGTCTGTTTGCTATGGCAAACATCACTTTTCCTAATGAAGATACATCTTAGTACATTTTAAATACAGTGTACACAACATTAACAAGGTTAGTCTGGTTCCTATCGCCTTCTCAAGTTCTGTGACATGTTTTATTTAAATCAAAAATACTAATCCAAATGTAATCAATTTTTACACCAAATAAAATGCATTTTGGAAACCCCAAAAGGCATACATTTTTGGGCTACTCCCCAAAAAAGGGCCCAGGCACAAAACATAAGCACAAAATATTGAATAACAGCATTACTGCGCAATGATTATGACACCCATACTGTAAAAAAGAAAACAAACACACAGCCCAAAAATGAAAAAAAAAACATGGATAACAACAACACTCCAAAAAAAAAAAAATAAGATTAAAAAACACATACCATCAGAGCGTTGCAACAAAGCACCCAATGGAGATGGTGCGGGAGATGGTGCTGGAGATGGTGAGTAAGTTGGAGTTGGGGGAATGGTGGGAGGGGAAATGGAGGGGCAAAAATCAAAGGGAGGGGTTATTTGTGTTGTGGACTCGGGCACGGGAGTGGAGATTTGGGATGAGTGGGCAGGGGAGGGAGGAATACTAGGGGAGTTTTGGAAGAGGGAGGGTTACTGGGGGAGTATGGTGGTGGGGAGGGAGGGCTGGGTTGAGCGGATGGGGAAGGTGAGGGGGAGGGCTGCAAGTTGGGACCTGCATTATGTCCAAATCTGCGGGTCCTTCTCTGTCTCTGCTGTTTCTAAAATTTTAAGATATTAAAAAAAACTAGGTTTAGTTTTCCCTTTCGGCTACACAATACAAGTACACTTTACACATTCAGGACAATAGGGACAACATACAGGAGGGTTTGTTTACATTTAATAAAAGAATTGGAAAAGGAACATACATTTTTAACAGTCCACTAATTATAACATTTATACAAATGCATACTTACGTCTGCGTAATCGCGCTCGCAAATTTAGCAAAAGGACTGGCGACCGGCAGTACAAATCCGACCACCGCCTCACTAGTTGCGCCTATAGCGCCTATATCCCGCACTGCGAAGGGCTCGCCTCACCTCCGCATAGGCCACCTGCTTTATGCGGTTGGAAATTGGAGGCTGGGCATTCGTAAATCCACCTGTCCATAATATTAACAAGAATCATCAATTCCCGACGGGTAAAGGCAGCGGCTCTCATGATAGCAATGGCCGATTTTTCAGAAAACATGAAATATACATGGGGTAAAATAAAGATGATTGGCTAAAATATTTACTCAGTTTCCTAAAAAAAAACTCTATTGGCCAATCCTTTAATCATGTGACCCGAAAAATAAGGTCAGATTTGATTGGATAAAACACGCAGTGTGCAATTGCAAACATAAGAGTGCAAATTATCCTAACGCAAAATGCACATGCATTTTTAAAGTTAACACAATTAGCAACAGTACATTCACAGATAATAAACATTACTTTGTTTTGGAAATTTTGAAAAAAAACGAGAACGGAGAAAACACCCACAAAAAAAACAATAAAGTTTATTGACACATGAAATAAAAATGAATAAAAAGAACAGCAAGAGTTAAACACTCTTAATTAGATAATTGACAACAAGCTAATAACAAGCTGATCAATAGTCCATGTAAACATGACATGTGGCCATCAATACAACACATACGGCCGCAAACATCAGAACATAATTAGCATACAGCGACTGACAGCGCCTGACTACGACTGTCTCGTTCGTTCGATCAGATCAGTCGGTAGCTAGAGGAGGTGCAGTTCTAACGAATGGGCATCACTTTGTTTACGATTGACCAGCCGTACGATCGGATTTTGAGGTCGTAGCCCGTACGACCGTGCGGCCGCTACGACCGACTCTGAATGAGGTCCAGAATCCGCTATTGAACATGATAAAAACATCCTTAAAAAGAGAGAGACCCAGAGCGAGAAGCTAATAGCTGTTAGTATTCAAGCTCTAGAAAGAATGACTATAACATCACAGCCAACAGACACACATGCACCTGCACAGCTACACATCCTCACAAAACCCATACTATCCACAACCACCATATTTCCCTCAATATCAACCCACACAGCAATCCTTTCACCCACCCCACTCACGAAGGTGCTTTAACTGCAACCAAGTGGGACATGTAATTAGGAACTGTAGGGTGAAGAAGGTAGGACCCCCTAACCAGGGAGTACCTGGATATCCCCATTAGGGATATACACAGAGTACAGGAAACCCACAACAGTCACCAGCTCCAATTGTGGCCGTAAATGCTGTATTGGAGAGTGAGAGTCAACGCTAGGGGTCAGGTCATACCTGTAGTCTACAGATAGTCAGGTTAATGGGAAGTACTAGGGAAGAACCGGTGATGATGGTTGATGTAGCTGGTACTAAATAACCTTTTCTTGTAGACACAGGGGCAACCAGGTCAGTGATAAAATCTCCCGTTAACTTACAGGTAACCAGCGAGACGATACCAGCAATGGGTGTAATGGGTAAAGTGCAACGTTATCCTTTAACAAAATCCACAGAGGTCACTATCGGGCCATTGCATACCAGGCATTCTTTCCTCCTGGCCGCAACGGCTCCTACTAACCTACTGGGAAGGTATTTATTATGTAAGATGGGATGTGTCATATATTGTACCCCTGATGGTATATTTCTAGATATCCCAGAGAGAGTTGCGCACGAGGTAAGGGATATGTTGGACACCCCCCAAAGGACAATGTATCACTCTACTGGTTTAAGTAAAAATCCATCTCAGGTAGATCAAATGTTATCCCAAATTCCAGATTCACTTTGGACCAAGGATGGACAGAACACTGGATTAATGGCAAACGTAAGTCCCGTAATGGTAAATCTAAAAAGTGGTAGGCAAGTTCCTAATATTCCCCAGTACTCATTAAAACAGGAGGTAGAATTAGAAGTTTATCCCATAATTGAGCGATTGTTACAGCAGGGAATTTTAGTTCGTACAGCTAGTTTAGCCAACAGTCCCATCTTTCCTGTAAAGAAGAGTGGTGGGAGGGGTTATAGGCTGGTACAAGACCTTAGAGGAGTTAATAAGGTGGTAGAGAGCCAATTTCCCATAGTGCCAAATCCAGCTGTCATTCTCATGCAGATCCCACCCAATGCAACCCATTTCACTGTCATTGACCTCTGTTCTGCTTTCTTCTCTGTACCTCTTCATTCTGACTGTCAGTACCTATTCGCCTTTACATACAGGGGTGTACAATACACATGGACACGATTGCCCCAGGGTTTCATAGACAGCCCCAGTATCTTCTCCCTTACACGACTGTTTACAATATTTTCAACCTGCCAATGGATCTGTTCTAATACAATATGTGGACGATTTATTGTTATGTTCTGATTCGTTTATGTCATGTTTAAATTATACTAAACTTTTGTTGCTTCATCTCTCGCAAACAGGACACAAGGTTGCTAAGGACAAAAAACAGCCATGCCAGTCCAGGGTTAAATATTTGGGACACTGCCTAACTCAGGGGTTACGAAATCTTACAAACGACAGAATCCAGGCCATACAGAACAGGACACTGCCGCAGAACCAACAGCAAATTCGTCACTTCTTGGGAATGTGTGCATACAGCAGAATGTGGATCCCAGGTTTTTCTATTTTGGCCTTGCCGATTACAGGACTTATGACCTCATTCAGAGGCAGTCGCAAGAAGCGATCGCTGTCTCTGAATGAGGGCGAGAGCTTCTTTTTTTTGGTGCGGCCTCCTGGTCGCTTGCTAAGCTGTGGGTTACACCCACAGCTTAGCTAGCGACCAGGGTGATGGTCACAATGGTGATCACCATCGTGACCATCGGGGCTTGCGACCAAACCCTAAGGTTGGGTCTGGGCACTCACAAGCCCCAGGGAGCTTTCTGCTCTGATGGAGCAGGAAGCTCCCCACTGACATCACTGATGATGTCAGTGCAGCCACCCACAAAACGGTAGGTGTTCCTTAAGGAATGCATCTGTTTTGGAAACCACCCTTCGGCCTGCCTACAAAAAGGGGCGGCTGTCAATCATCATTGACAGCCGCCCCTTTTGTAGCGAGCTCCGGAGCGAGAGAGTTTCTCTCTCGCTCTGCGGCTTGTGCACGCGCAGTGCGGCCGCTGCATGTGTGCAGGGCTTCCCGTAGCCCCGGTTGCGAGCACATCGGTGCTTGCGACCGGGTCTGAATGACCCCCTTAGTCTCTTCCTCAAAGCGCGATCGTGTCATGCGCACAGAGGTATCAGAGCAGGCTTTCCTTAATCTTAAGGATAGTCTGGCAAGAGCACCTGCATTGGGAATATCTGACTATGAAAAACCTTTTGATTTGTATTGTATGGAAGCCGATGGTTGTGCAGCAGGTGTCCTCACACAAAAACATGGTGATGCCAGTAGGCCCGTAGCATACTACAGTGCACAATTGGACACTGTGGCAAGATCACTCCCAATGTGTTTAAGGAGTGTAGCAGCAACTGCTCTATTGGTCAGTAAGAGTGAGGATTTGGTACTAGGCCATGATATGATTGTCTATACTCCCCATGCTGTATCTGCTTTGCTAAACTCTGCCCAAACCAGACATGTCTCCTCAGCTAAATGGGAACTGGCCTTAATAGCACCTGCAAACATCACCATCAAAAGATGCAGTATGTTAAATCCAGCTACGTATTTACCATATGTGCAACATGATGCACAAAGGGTGGAGAGAGGTGAGCCGCTTGCAACAGGTGAGTTCTGCAGGTATATTGATGCACATGATTGTATGGAATATCTGAATCAAACCTTTACTGCAAGACCTGACATACGGGATACACCTTTAGAAAATGTAGATGTGACATTTTACACGGATGGGAGTTGTGATAGACAAACTGACACTGGAGAGTTAGGTACAGGTTATGCTGTGGTAAATGACGAGGATGTTATAGAAGCCGGACCTTTAGGTCCACCACACTCGGCCCAAGTGGCGGAACTGGTGGCACTAAAGAGAGCGTGTGAATTAGCGGAAGGTAAATCTGCTAATATCTACACTGACTCTAGGTACACCTTCAGGGTAGTACATGATTTCGGTGCCTTACGGCATCTGAGAAAATTTATGACAGCAGCAGGCACACCAATTGCACATTCCAAACATATGAAAGGACTACTAACAGCAATCCAATTGCCAAAGGCAGTGGCAGTAATTAAGTGTAAAGCCCATACATGTGAGGATGATCCGGTGTCACTGGGCAACAACAGGGCAGACAAAGCTGCAAAATGGGCAGCAGGGTTAAAAATGAATGTACCAACTGAACAAATCATGACTTTTCAAACAATTGATATGCTGAAATTAATTGAGATGCAAAATTAATTGAGATGCAAAATTTGTGTTCTATCCAGGAAAAGTCAGTCTGGAGGTCCAAGGGATGTGGGCAAGAGTCCTCTGGACTCTGGAGAGATGGACAAGGTAAGCCAGTGGCTCCCAAGGCATACTACCCAAGCCTGGCTGAGGCAGCGCATGGTCTGACTCATTTGGGAAAGCAAGGTATGTGTAAATTGGTGAGAGCATACTGGTGCGCACCGGGTTTTTCTTCTCAAGCGGAAAAGAGAGCAATGTCCTGTCTGACCTGCTTGAGGAAAAACATTGGGAAAATGATCCCTACCGAACCAGCCCACATTCCTCCGACTGACGAACCTTTCCAGGTAATACAAATTGATTTCATCCAATTACCACCCTGCAGGAATCTCAAGTATGTATTAGTGTGCACTGATGTGTTTTCCAATTGGGTTGAGGCATACCCAGCTGCCACTAATACTGCTGCGTTTACTGCCAAGAAAATTGTTCAGGAGTTTGTGTGCAGATACGGTATCCCTAAAATTATCGAGAGTGATAGGGGTACTCATTTCACAGGTGATGTTTTTCAAAATATGTGTAAACTGATGGGTATTAACAGTCAACTTCATACCCCCTACCGATCGCAAGCCAGTGCCAAGGTGGAGAGGATGAACGGAACTATTAAAAAGAAATTAAGTAAAATGATGGCAGAGACTGGACTAGGATGCCCAGAAGCATTACCGTTGGTCCTACATAGCATAAGGACCACTCCTAGACCCCCTCTAAATCTGTCCCCCTTTGAAACACTGTTTAGTAGACAACCTCATTTGATTATAAGTCCGCAGGAAGATTTGAAAGGTAACAATGAGGTAACTGTAAGGTATCTTATAACAATGAGTAAACAATTAAAACAGCAACAGCAGAAACTGAAATTGTTGTCCCATGATATGCCTGAAGCAAACTGTCATGATGTTGAACCTGGAGAATATGTTATGATCAGAAATTTCTTGCGTTCAGGTTGTTTGACTGATCGTTGGGAAGGTCCGTATCAGGTGTTGCTGATGAGTTCCACATCTTTGATGGTGGCCGAGAGAGATACCTGGGTCCATTCCACTCACTGCAAGAAGGTCAACCAACCGGTGGAGAAACAAAGTGGGGACGAAGCTGATAACGTGGACCTGTCGATTGCGAGCTTGTTCCGGGAGGGTTAAAAGGTTGCAGTGAGATATCTGAGCGAAAGAAATTTGCAGGTCCTTGCTGCGGCAATGGGCTGGTCTGCTGTGTTCATTTTTATATTCTCTTCCAGAGTTTCCATCATCCTGATTTGTTCGGGGATTTCTGGTTTCTGTGATGGGGGACCGATAGAGAAGATGGGAGCTGATGGCAGTATTGATGGAGTGGAGTCGAAAGGAGGAGTGCTATGCCAATCAGGGGAGTGTTTGACCAATCTTAGTACTGTAATTGTTAAGAAATCTGCTATTTTGGATACTCGGGGACAGTGTGAAGGTCCATCGTCTGAGGATTATTGTATGTGTGAGTTCTGTGGGTCCGTAATTGATGAGAGATGCATCCAACGATGTCAACCCAAGTATAATCAGTATTGGGGTGGGTATCCTTTAGAGGATTATCACACCATGGTGGGCAAAATTTTGAACCAAACCGACTGTTGGGTGTGCTCTCACATTCCCCAAGGACAGCATAATGTAGGATTAGTGCCCTTCCCATTAAATATCTCTGAAATCCTAGAATTGCAAAAAGGGAAGACACAGGACGGAAAATTTCTTAATACCAAACCACCCAATTTTAAACTCCACCAGTACCTAGCAGATAATACACTTTTATGTTTAAACATCACCAACTCCAATGAACCAGGAAGTTGGGAGATGACTGGGAATTATCAGACGATGACCTTCTCACAAAGAGCTGATCGTGAGCCTATGAATTATGAACTGTTATGCAAAATTAGATCAGGAGGAAGACACTTCCGGTATAAATATACACTGAGTAACACCAAAGAAATGGTTGGCAGAATACCAGAAGGGTACTGTGCTAAGGTTATACAACCAGAAACATGTATTTGCCAGATGGGAGAACCTGAGATAGGATCATTCGTGAGGGAAATGTGTTTGATGATCATGATGCATACTATTCCTTATGCTCTTCCCGATGATGTATATTTTATATGTGGAAGGAGAGCGTTTAAGTGGCTCTCTCTGAGTTCTGAAAGTTTGTGTTACCTGGGAAGAGTAGTCCCAGAGGTTATGACCCTCACACATGGTGAAATACTTGATATTCATAAAAACACACCATCACCATATCTTCACACACAGTATGAACACAGAGACAAAAGAAATATGATACCTGGTGATGTGCATAAAGCCACACAGTTAATTAGTGAGACAACTGGCTTTCAAGTTTTGGTAGCACTGGATCCCACCAGGATCGCTCGGGGTACACAAAATTTTAGATATATCCAAGATCTTGCTAAATTAACAGATAATATCACCGAGATGTATGATGACACATTCAGGTATACAGGTAGGGAGTTGCAAGCGTAAAAAGAACTGGTGCAACACAGACTAGTGTTAAATTATTTAACAGCTGTCACTGGAGGGTATTGCGTAACTTTGGCCACCCAATTTGGAGTAAAATGTTGCACTTACATTACAAACGATACCAGCGATCCCAAGGAGGTAATAGACCAGAAGATGGATGAAATTCTGCAGCTGAAATGGGAATCTCGACAGAACCATAATGCTTCAGTGGCTGAAGTAGAGGAGAAGGTAGAGGAATGGGTTTCATGATTGAACCCAGTGAAATGGTTCTCAAGTCTAGGAGAGTGGGTCCAGGAAATGATTGTGAGCATAGGTAAACTCCTGATCCTCATACAGGTTGTCATCATAGTAATTGGCTTATGTGTCAGGTGTATGCCTACTGTGTTGAAATGTGGAAAATGTAAAGATAAGGTAAACCGGAAGAATGAAATTATGATGGTGGTCAGTAGTAACAATATGAATATTGAGGTAAATGTAGAACTGCATTACAACCCTGAACTAGAAGGTACCATCATATAATGTATAAGATTTAGACCCTATTCCCCCTCAAGATTTCCTTTATAGGATTGGTGCATCCCCACATCATTCCTATGATCTCACCAGGTTCTGTGGTGTGCGTATAGGGGTAGTTTTATGTCCCCTCCTAGAGACACATTATTGATGGCGTAAGAACCACCTTGTTCCATCCTATAATATAACATTAAATAATATGTCATAATGTAAGCCTAAATTAATTTTAAAATCAGAATATGATAGCATGTTGTTGGCTATCAAAGGGTGGACTGTCGAAGCTGGATAATTGGCTGAGACAGGATCGGTTTAAAATTAGATCGAGGCAACGCCATTTTGCGAATGGCAATGAGACGCAATTTTGCGACTGGCCACCCAGCGCCATTTTAGTGAAACTCGCCATTATAAGTACATACGACGATGCTATTACTTAGCGTCATGCGATTCCCACGCCATAGAAAGAAGTTAAAAGTCCTCACGACATAAATACAGACAGTCACTAATACATATAAATTGATTATCCCTGCAAACCACGTACCATGGTGTACTCCACAAAACACATAGTCACACAGCGCTAACTAGCGTCTTTTCCCAATTCCCCAATACTTACACACTGCACACTTACATAAAAGGTTCCCTAGCATTAAAGTGTAATATCCAAGGATTAAGCAGTAATTATAAATGTTGTGTAATAAAGGTTATTTGATATCTAAGGTTTAGTATATGGTAAGCAGACCGTGTTTGGTGTTGTACTGATCCACTGTGCCTCCACAGATTTCCGGTATCATCGGTGAGAAGATCGCAACATGTGTCTGCAAACTATGGACTATAGAGAGTTAAAACATTAAAATGTACTCTGTAATGTTGGCAGCTTAGATTAGCATGCAGCGGGAAAAAGGACACAAAGGGTTGTTAGAGGCTGTTTGTGTCCACTCGAATTGACCTATGAACTATCCTGTAACAGAAGCACCTTTAAGAAGAACCAATGGAATCATGCCAAACTTGTCTATTGTATTGCCTATCCCTGTACGAGTATATATGTGCGCTCTCTGACCCCAGTCGAGAGTCTTCTTGCTGTGCTGTTGACGGAGGTTTCTAATGCTGATGCCGGTATCTGGGCCCAGAGCGCGTGCGTATATAACAACTGCACCTTGGGTCTGTATTATTTATTTGCACTAATTGTCTTTAGATCACAGCGTGTAACCATCTGTTTTTATATTGAATAATAACTTTTTGTGCTTTGGAACTACATTCAAAGTCTGAAAGCATTTATTTACTGTGCGACTCATTACGCTAAATATCGACAATTTTAGAAGGTATAGGCAGGATTTTAGAAGGTATAGACAGGATTGCATAGAGGTTTTAATTAGGTATCCATAATAGCAACTAGCGACTATTAGGAAACAATAGATGGGGGTTAGGCCTTGAGGTCACGCTACCGGAAATTACCCAAAGCGACGACCGGATCCGCAACAAAGGGTGGACGCGTCACAAATGGGTAAGAACGCAATGCGTTTTAAACCTGTTTTATACTCAGTGTTGTGAAATCGAATATCCATTCTTTGGGTGATCTAAGGAGCGCTGATTAGAATCCAGGGACAAGAGAGAAAAATCCATGTCTTGCATTGTCACTTTTGCGCTGCAATAGGCGATTCGCAAATAGCGTATGCGTCTTCCCTGTATTACTGCCGTATGTTTAAACAATCCTTTTAATAGTTAGTCTTGTATCACTTGTTAAAATCCTCTGAATAGGTATTGCGACTAGGGAAAGCATTTTTCTGCGCAGAAAACAAAGGTATATGATTGTGAACGTATGCTTGTGATGTGATAAGGGAAAAGAAATACGGAAAAGGTTTTTCTTCACTGTCGGAGTGAGACAGGAGAGACCCGGTAGGTGTCTGACGAGGCACAACTACTACTGAGTAGGTATTCATAGCAGGTATACTGAGCAGGAAACCGGAGGTGGTTTCTCAGTCAACTTCCAATTGTAATCGCAAAGTCCATTGATAGGTTAGCGTCTCTGGGCAATGCGATCGGACCGCATGGTTGTGTAAAATACCATGATTGTGGAATTGGTTGTGGTGGAGGAAATCACTGGCTAGGCTAAGTGTTATTGGAATACTTAGATGCTACCAGGAGAGAATAACTCAAAGTAGGAAGCAGCAGGTGAAGCTTGTTATAATTCGTCTGAAAAGCAGAAGTATAGCATAGGCTAGATTTTGTTTCCTCATTGTGTACAACTGACAAAAACACGCTTAACAGGCATTTGTACACAGTGGGTGGAAGTGAGTGGACGCAACTTGTTGTAATTCGTCCACCAGTTGAAATCTCTAGTGAAAGTAGCAAAGCGTTGTCCCAGATGGGTGCTAAGCAGTCGCTAGGGATGGTCGAGGCAGAGCTGCTTATGAATGGGCCGATTGGATCGGCAAGGTATATCATTTATGTGAAGTATGGTGAGTGCGCTACTGCATACGGCGACATATGGGTCAAGATGACCAAAGGATGTGTGAAACCCTTTCCTAAAGTTGGCAGTTTCGATTCGTAGGTACTAAATACAGTTAGAGATAACATATGTTTAGTTAAATCTTTTAAGAAAAGAGTAAAGTATAATTGTTTAAAGTTATGGCAGCACGAGGGGAACACGTGGCACGGTGGTGTATGTGCATCGCAAGGCAGTGTACTCACACCGCTAGGCAGCGTGCACACGTTGCAAAACAGCGTGTTCACGATGCAAAATAGCGCACACACTAGTAGCACGCCGCAAAACAGCGTACTCATGCCTCAAAGCAAAACGTCGCCCGGTAGCATACCCACACTGCAAGGTAGCGTCACTGTGCATAAAGAAGACAGCGCAAGTGCACCTCTGTCGCTATATGCGACCGCAGGTGAAAGTACAGCCGATACCAAAAATAATAAAAAAAATTGTAATAAGTAACATGTATCCTGATTTAAGACCCTCCAGGAAAATGTTTTGATAGAAGATGATGAACCTATTGTAATTTCAGCCATTACACATGCTATTAATATATTAGATGTTCCATGGAGAGGAAAAGCAGCGATCCAATCAGCAGGGCCAGCAGCTGAAATTGGTGAGACCAGTGGAGACCGTACTAGGAGAGGTAATCCTGAACATAGTGATGTGGTAGGTGCACTTCCTGTCCGTACAATTGCAGTTCCCAATGGGAAATCGGACAAAGATGGTATAGTTCCCATAAGGAATGTAGAAATGCACTGTCCATGGACGAGAGCAGAATTACATTCAATTATGTCAGATTTTCCAGACCCTAGGAAAGAGTTAGCCAAATGCCAGAAATTTATTAAAGATTTATGTAATGCTCATGAGCCAACTAATAAGGATTGGCGAGTGGTGTTAAGGGCCTGTCTCTCCTCCAATACTGAGGTGCAGAAGTTTATTAAGGATTGTATATTGGAGGAGGATGAATCCTTGACGGATGAGGATAACCAGGCAAATATAAAACATATAATCACACAATTGGCTATATGTTTTCCAGTGGTAGTTAACTGGAGTAAAATCTTCACTATTAAACAAAAAGATAGTGAATCTGCATCAGATTATTTTGCCCGAGCACTGCTAACAATAACCCAGTACACTGGGATAGCAGATATTAAAGATGATGTACACCACAGGGAAGTAGCTGTTATGGTACTTATGGATGGTCTCAAGGATAATCTAAAAACTAGAGTGCAAACCTCTCTACCTAACTGGAGAGGAATTATGGTAGATGCACTTAGAGAGTCTGCCATAGAACATGACAAGAACATTAGCAGGAGGAAAGAGGCACTGAGTGAGAAATGAATGGCAGTGAGCATTCAGGCTCTAGAGGGATCACAGTCACAGCCTTACAACACATACATACGACGGAGTTATACAGTAAAGTGTTTTTATTGTAACAAAGAGGGACACATAAAGAGGGATTGTAACCTGAGAAATCAGGGACCACCTAGGAAGGGAACACCCAGATACACTCAAAGAGGGCACTCCCAAAATCCAGGAAATTTCCAATGGTCACCCACTCACATAGTGACAACCAATGCTTTGCTGGAGGAAGATAGTCAGTGCTAGGGGTCAGGTCATACTTGTAGTCTACAGCCAGTCAGGTTAACTGAGAATACTAGGGAAGAGCCTACAATGACAGTTGATATATCTGGTACTAAACACACTTTTCTTGTAGATACAGGGGCGACCAGATCCGTGATAACTTCTCCATTTAATTTACAGGTTACTAACAAAACTATAGCAGCAGTGGGAGTAACGTGGAGGGTACAGCATTACCCTCTAACCAGATCTGCAGATGTTACTATCGGGCACTGTTGCACTCTGCCATTTTAGAACAAAGTCCATCTCAGGTAAAAGAAATGTTAATGCAAATACCAGGTTCTCTCAGGACCAAAGATGGACAGGATACTGGATTCTTGGCAAATGTATCTCCTGTAATGGTAAATTTGAAGAGTGGCCGGCAAGCTCCAAAAATCCCTCAGTACTCCTTTAAAGCCAGAGGTGGAGCTAGGGTTTATCCCATAATTGAAAGGTTACTGCAACAAGGGATTTTAATTCGTATTGCTAGTCCCATTTTTCCAGTGAAGAAGGCTGGGGGAGGGGCTATAGGATTTTAGGGAGGTTAACAAAGTTGTTGAAAGCCAATTCCCCGTAGTGCCCACTCCAGCTGTCATCCTCATGTAAATTCCACCGTCTGCTACCCATTTCACTGTCATTGATTTATGTTCTGCTTTCTTCTCTGTTCCTCTTCACCCTGACTGTCAATATCTGTTTGCATTTTCCTACAGAGGGATGCAATATATATGGACACGATTGCCCCAGGGTTTCATAGATAGCCCCAGTATTTTCTCTCAGGCTTTACATGACTGTTTGCAATCTTTTCAACCAAGCAATGGGTCTGTCCTCATTCAATATGTAGATGATTTGTTGTTGTGCTATGATTCATTTATGTCATGTTTAAATGAGACTAAACTGTTGTTGCTTCATCTCTCACAAACAGGGCACAAGGTTGCTAAGGACAAATTACAGCCATGCCAGACTAAGGTCAAATACTTAGGACACTGTCTAACCCAGGGCCTACGACACTTGACAACTGACAGAATACAGGCCATACAGACCATGACACTGCCGCAAAACCAACAGCAAATCCATACCTTCTTGAGCATGTGTGGATACTGCATGACATGGATCCCAGGTTTTTCTATTTTGGTATTACCATTGCAGGAATTAGTTTCATCCTCAAAACCCAACCATGTCATACACACTGAGGAGACAGAGCAGGCTTTCCTTAACCTTAAGGATAGTCTGACAAGAGCACTTGCCATGGGAATACCAGATTATGAAAAACCCTCTGAGTTAATTTGCACAGAAACTGATGCTAGCAGACCTGTAGCATACTACAGTGCACAACTGGACACTGTAACAAGATCACTCCCAACATGTTTAAGAAGTATAGCTGCAACCGCTCTTCTGGTAAATAAAAGTGAGGATGTAGTATTAGGGCATGATACAACAGTCTATACACCAAATGCAGTATCTGCCTTGTTGAATTCTGCCCAAACCAGACATGTCTCTTCAGCTAGGTTCCCGAAATGGGAACTAGCTCTAATGGCACCTGCAAATATTATCATTAAAAGGTGCAATACGTTAAATCCAGCAACGTACTTACCATATGTGCCTCGAGATGCACAAAGGGTGAAGGAAGGTGAGTCTCTGGTTGAAGGTGAGTTTTGCATGAATATTGACACACATGATTGTATGGAGTATTTGAATCAGACTTTTACTGCAAGACCAGACATATGTGATACACCATTAGAAAATGTAGATATGACGTTTTACACAGATGGGAGTTGTCACAGGCAGACGGACACAGGAGAATTATGCACAGGTTATGCTGTTGTAAATGACGAGGATGTTGTAGAAGCTGAACCACTTGATCAACCTCACTCAGCCCAGGTGGCTGAACTGGTGGCATTAAGGAGAGCGTGTGAGCTGGCGGAAGGTAAATCAGCTAATATATACACTGACTCTAAGTACGCCTTCGGGGTAGTACATGATTTTGGGACACTTTGGCATCTTTGGAATATTTTGACAACAGCAGGCACACCAGTCGCACACTCACACCATATAAAAGGACTCCTGACAGCGATCCAGCTACCAAAGGCAGTAGCTGTCATCAAATGCAAAGCCCACACATGCGAGGAAGACCCAGTGTCAATGGGCAATAACAGAGCAGATGAAGCTGCCAAATGGGCAGCAGGGTTAGCATAAACTTAACAACTGATAATGTGATGGTCTTCCAGACAATAGACACGCAGAAATTATTTGAGGTGCAAAATTTGTGTTCCCTACAGGAAAAGGCAGGTTGGAGATCGAAGGTATGTGTTCAGGAGTCCTCCGGACTCTGGAGAGATGGAAAAGGTAGGCCCATTGCTCCCAAGGCATATTACCCAAGCTTGGATGAGGCAACGCATGGTCTGACTCACCTAGGAAAAGAAGGTATGTGCAAGTTGGTCAGAGCATATTGGTGCGCACCAGGCTTTTCTTCTCAAGCTGGAAAGATAGCAATGTTATGTCTGACTTGTTTGAGGAAAAATGTCGGGAAGACAATCCTCACCGAGCCATCCCACATCCCTCCGACAGACGGTCCTTTTCGCGTAATACAAATTGACTTCATTCAATTACCACCTTTCAGGAATCTCAAGTATGTATTAGTTTGTACTGATGTATTTTCTAACTGGGTAGAGGCATATCCAGCTGCCACTAATACTGCTGTTTTACTGCTAAAAAGATTGTTCAGGCGTTTGTATGCAGATACGGTATCCCTAGAATCATAGAAAGAGATATGGGTACTCATTTCACTGGTGATGTTTTCCAGAACATGTGTAAGCTTATGGGTAGTAATAGTAGACTTCACACCCCCTACCGACCGCAAGCCAGTGCAAAGGTGGAGAGAGTGAATGGTACTATTAAGAATAAACTGAGTAAGATCATGGCTGAAACTGGATTAGGATGGCCAGAATCCTTACCACTAGTCCTCCATAGCATCAGAACCACTCCTAGATCTCCGCTTAATCTGTCCCCCTTCGAGATACTGTTTGGAGGGCAACCTCATTTGATTATAAGTCCACAGGATGATTTGAAGAGTAATAATGAGGTTACTGTGAGATATCTTATAAAAATAAGTAGACAGTTGAAACAACAACAGAAATTGAAAATGTTGTCACCTGATATGCCAGAAACAAACTGTCATTATGTTGAATCTGGAGAATATGTTATGATCCGAATATTTCTTATGCTCAGGTTGTTTGACAGACTGGTGGGAAGGTCCGTATCAGGTGTTCATGACAACTACCACATCATTGAAGGAATCAGAAAGAGATACCTGGGCCCATTCCACTCACTGCAGAAAGGTCAACCACCTGAAGGAGATACAAGGTGGAGTTGAGACAGATAACATGGACCTGTCAATTGCATGCCTGTTCCGGGAGAGCTAGAGACTGCAGTGAAACACCTGAGCTAAAGGCGTGTGCAGACCACTGTTCCAGCAATGGAGTGGTGGGCTGTTTTTGTGTCTTTGCTTCCTTCCAGGGTTCTCCTCATCCTTATTTGTTTCGGGATTTCCTGTTTCTGTGATGGAGGACGAATGACGGAGAAGGAGGCCGATAGTGATGTTGATGGAGTGGGGTCGGGAGAGAGAGCAATAAAACAATCAGGGTGGTATATGGTCGACTTCAGTACAGGAATGGTTAAGAGATCTGTTAGACATTCTGAAATTCGGAGACGGTGTGTGGGATTATTGTCTGAGGAATACTGTATTTGTGAGTACTGTGGATCCCTAGTTAATGAGAAAAGCATCCAGCGATGCCAGTCCAAGAGTAATCTGTATTTGGGTGGGCATCTTTAGAGGGTTACCATTTCTTAGTGCGTAAGGTCTTAAACCAGACTGAATGATGGGTGTGCTCACAAGTACCTCAAGGACATAGTAACTCAGGATTAGTGCCATACCCATTAAAGTTAACAGAGGTACTTGAATTACATGGGGGAAGAATGCTGGACAAGAAATTTAATATATCTAGACCCTCTAGACTTAAGCTCCACCAGTACCATGTAGATAGATCCCTAGTATGCTTAGATATCACAAATTTCAGAAAACCAGGAAATTAGGAGGTGACCTGGAACAATCAGACAATGACTTTTTCACACAGATCTGATAGTGAGTCTATCGATTCTGAACTTGTACGCAGTATTATTGCAAGTGGGAGATACTTCCGGTATCGGTACACACGTAGTTACAACAAATTAATGGTTGGCAGAGTAGTATTAGGATACTGTGCAAATGTTATACAGCCAGAAATGTGTACCAGTCAAATGAGAGAAATAGGGACATGATTCTTTGTTAGAATAATGATGATAATGATGCATTCTATTCCTTACATTCTCCCAGATGATGTGTATTTTATATGTGGGAGAAAAGCGTCCAAGTGGCTCTCTCTGAGTTCTGAAGGTTTATGTTATCTTGGAAGGGTGGTACCAGAAATTTTGACCCTTACACATGATGAAATGATTGGTATCCATAAAACCACACCGCCTCCATACATACACACACAGTATGAACATCGTGACAAAAGAAATATGATACCTGGTGAAGAACATATAGCCACACAGTTGATTAGTGAAACAACTGGCTTCCAGATTTTGGTAGCACTAGATCCAACCAGAGTCACTCGGGTAACTTTAAATTTTAGATATATCCAAGACCTGGCTAAATTAATAGACAACATCACCGAGATGTATGATGACACTTTCAAGTATACTAGTAAGGAGCTACAGGGTTACAAACAGGAATTGGTAAAACATAGGCTACTGTTAAACTACCTGACAGCTGTTACTGGTGGATATTGTGTGACTTTAGCCACCCAATTTGGTTTCAAGTGTTGCATGTACATCACCAATAATACTGATGACCCCAAAGAGGTGATAGACCGGAAAATGGATGAAATTCTACAACTGAAGTGGGAATTTTGGAAGGACCATACTACTTCCTTGTATCAGACTGAGGTAAAGGTAGAGAAATGGTTCTCATGGTTAAACCCTGTCAAATGGTTCGCCGGTTTGGGAGAGTGGGTACAGGAGATGGTTGCTAGTGTAGGTAAGCTTCTTATTCTTATACTTGTTGTCATCTTGGTAATTGGATTATGTGTCAGATGTGTTCTTACTTTGGTAAAATGTGGAAAATGTAACATCAAGGTAAATTGTGGAAATGAGATCATGATGGTGATGAGTGGTGATGGTATAGGTACTAAGGTTAATGAAGAACTGCATTACAATCCTGAAATTGAATGTGCCATCAGATAAATAACAGGTGAACAGGCTTGGTCATGTATGATAAAATATTGTAAAATGTTCAGTTAAACATCCTAGATAATGTAGTCTCAGTTCCCCCAAACTTCCTTTGTAGGTTCGATGAGGTCCCACATCTTACCAATGGTCCCCTATAGATCCACTGAGTGTGTATAAGGGTTGTTTTACCCTTTCTGAAAACACATTGTTGACGGTTCAGTGACCAAATTGTGTCACCCCATCTAGAACATTGAATAATAATTTATTATGCATGACTAAGTAGGTTAGGAATAGAAGGTGATAGGTTTATGTTTGCTATCAAAGGGTGGACTGTCAAAGTCAAATAATTGCTTATATTCATTGTACAATTATTGTCTGATGATCTAATCATCTATGGTCTGATGATGTGTTTCCACGACGCTACTTTGCGTCATGCAATCCGATGCGCTAAACTGCATATTCACAACACACATTCACTGATTCACATAAGGCACACAGATATAAATTAAGATATACTTATATGCACGGATGCTCATGTGCGTATGCACATACTTACAAATGGATGCTCATTTGTATATAGTTGCTAATTCAACACACAGACACACATATGCGGATGCATACGTGCAAGATGGTTCCCATTCACAATAGTTACTAACCAGAGTTATTAAAGGTATTTTTAACTAATAATTATGATATAATATGCACTTAAATGAGATCTAAGGTTTATTGGAACAGTGGCAGCGCAGCACGTGACCCCGGCAGGAAGGGAGCCGGCGCATGCTGAGAGACCCGGAGGAAGGTTATAATTGGGGCTGCCCGATGGACCATTGGGCAGTCCTGAGGTACTGGTGACAAGGAGCTGGACTATGCTGGAGCACTCACCAGAGGGACCGCGCTGACCGGCAGACAGAGAGACGCAGGCAGGCTGACTGTAGCACCAGAACTTCAGATATTTCCTGTGAGTGAGCTGGAGGAGAGGCGGAGCTGTCTGGCTGGAAGGCGGCCTAGGGGCAATATCCAGGTCCGGAGCCAGGAGTGGCGACATCGGAGCTGGTTGGGATTGCCCTAAGGAGAGATACTGTATCACCACTGCAGGAGAGGTCTGTAACCAATGACAAGCACAAGTAGCACTCCGCATTACTACAGTGTCACCCAGCTGACAGCTTACAGCAGCATACATAGCTATCAGGGCCGGACTAAGGTCTGTGGGAGCCCTTGGGCAACAAACATGTGGGGCCCCCATCAATAAAACATTGTTGCTTTTGTTGGCACCTACTGTAGCATCAGGCTGCAGCTCTCTCCCTCCCTGGGGCTGACCCAAGTCCTTGCGGGTCCGTGTTACCTGGTAAGTAAATGGTGCTATTGTAATCAAAATTCTACACACACACAGACAGACACACACACACACCTGCTTACCTCTCCTGGTTTCAGAGGCAGCAGTTGGACCATCGCGATTCGCGGGTCTTTTTAAAAGTGGGTAGGGCCAAATGTCAGGAGGGGTGGGGCTTAACCGCAGGCCGCAGCAGGCGGCTCCGATTTAAAAAAAATGGTTCATCTGGATATGCCCGGGGGCTGGGGACAGTGTGTGGGGGCCCCCTATGTGTGGGGGTCCCAGGATGACCGCCCCTATTGCCCTGCCTTTAATCCAGCCCTGATAGCTATTAATGCAAGGGACTTAGTGATTCAATACATCATTATACATGATAACGTTAGTGTAGCAGCCCCATGGAGAGGAAAGAGAAACAGTAGGAGCAGCTTGTTTCACCTCAGGAAATGACTGATTCTAATTATAACCCAATCTGCAGTTAATTGATTGGGACAGTGTTCCAGTTATATTTAGTTACTGAAAATTAGCAGGAGGCTTTGTTATTAAAAGGAACCCCTACATTAGGATACCCATATCTGTAGTCCACAGGTCCTTAAAGGAGCAACATTCAGCAATAAAAGACTGTTTAATCTAATATTGAAAGTAAATTCCAGGGCAACCTGCATTATACCACTGATTGTAACAGCTTTACTCGCTGTTCAGAAGGAAAGACTAGCAGAGATAGAAACAATTAGCAACTAGGTTGATCTATTTGAAACATTCAATGGTTACTGCTACAAATGTTGCCAGATCCCCTTTATTTGGCCAAAAGTACAGGACAGGATTAAACTGTGTAACAATTCGTAGTGCAGACTTATGAGGAGAGCTAGGAAACTGCTTCAGTGAATTTGTAAGGAGCCAGTAAGCCAAGTTACTCATTGTCATTCACAATTTTCAGAGGAAATTAGTTCACCAAGTCAACACTTGTGCACCACCTATACAGAGAAAACTGTCCAGCAACTAGTAAACTATACTGACTTCAGTTTTCATAATATTTATGTTATAATGTACAGATACTTATATGATATTTAGTTAACGTATAATCATACTTGTTTATTGTTCTGACCTAACACGCTTCATTCTTAGACGAACAGCCTGGAGCCAGAGCAGTTCCAGCAAAATAAAGTATTCCTGGGTCATGTGTAATCTCTCCATATTGCATTGTTTTGGTATGTATTGTATGTAATATATTATGTGAATATTTATGTACTTATTACTGTTAAAATGGGATTTTGGTACCTACCGGTAAATCCTTTTCTCTGATTCCACAGGGGACACTGGAGGTGCTTACGCTGGGGTATAGAGGCGTGGATAGCTGGAGCCGGCACTTTAAATAATTTAGAAGTGTGAAGCTCCTCCCCCTCTATGCCCCACCAGCCCTCAGTTTAGAAAATGAAGACCGAGAGGAGATGGAGAACAAACGGAGTGAAAGGGAGAGAAGAACACACAATAATCAAAACATACAACATACGGAACAAACCGAACAGGCAGGCGAAGAGCGCTGAGGTGGGTGTCCAGTGTCCAGTGTGGAATCAGAGAAAAGGATTTACCGGTAGGTAACAAAATCCCATTTTCTCTTTCATCCACTAGGGGACACTGGAGGTGCTTACGCTGGGGACGTCCCAAAGTTTTCCCCACGGGCGGGAGCGCTCTGCGGCGCCTGCAGGACAAGGCGGCCAAAACGGGATGCCGAAGTAGCAAACGTATCAAACTTGTAAAACTTGACAAACGTGTGAACTGAAGACCAAGTAGCCGCACGGCACAACTGTGATGTGGAGGCTCCTCTACCGGCCGCCCATGATGCACCCACAGAACATGTGGAATGAGCCGAAATGGAGGAAGGAGGACGACGGTCAGCACTATTATAAGCCTGATGAATAGTCAGCCGGATCCAACGTGCCAAAGTCTGCTTAGATGCCGGCCAACCCCTCCGAACAGCATCATAGAGGACAAAAAGCGACTCAGATTTACGGAGAGACACCGTCCTGGCAACATAGATGCGGAGAGCCCTAACCACATCCAAGGTAGAAGATCCACCAGAGTCCTCCCGCAATGACGGTACGACAATAGGCTGATTGATATGAAAAGCCGACACAACCTTGGGAAGAAAGTAGGCTACCGTCCGGAGTTCCGCCCTATCAGCATGAAACACAAGGTACGGTGGCCGACAGGACAGAGCACCCAATTCCGAAACTCGACGAGCCGAAGCGAGAGCCAGGAGGAGGACAGTCTTCCAAGACAAGTACTTAAGATCAACCTCCTCCAAAGGTTCAAACATGGGCGACTGAAGAAACCGAAGCACTAAGTCTAGGTCCCAGGGAGCTATCGGAGGTACAAAAGGAGGCTGCACCCGCAAGACTCCTTGAAGAAACGTCTGCACCTCAGGAATGAGGGCCAATTTTCGTTGAAAGAAAATGGAAAGGGCAGAAACCTGCACCTTTAGAGTTCCTAGCCGAAGACCAGAATCCAGACCAGTCTGAAGGAAAACTAGAAACCGGGACAACCGAAAAATTCTAGACGGAAGACCCCGACTAGAACACCATGAGATATAAGCACGCCAGATATGATGATAATGCGCAGCCGAAACTGGTTTCCTGGCGCGTAGCATGGTGGGAATAACCGCATCCAGGATGCCCCTGCGTCTTAGGATATCGGTTTCAAGAGCCACCCCGTTAAACGCAGTTGCGCTAAATTGGGGTGTATGAATGGGCCCTGCTGTAGAAGATCCGGGCGTAGAGGAAGGGGCCACGGATCGTCTGACAATAGGGACCGAAGGTCCGAGAACCAACTTCTCCGAGGCCAGTTCAGAGCTACAAGAATTACAGAGGCTGTTTCTTGTTTTATCCTTTTTAGAAGACAAGGAAGAAGCAGAATCGGAGGGAAAATGTAAACGAAGTCGTAGATCCACGGACTTGTCAGGGCATCTACCTCTGCTGCCTGCGGATCCCGAGTTCTTGAAACGTATACTGGGAGCTGACGATTCAATCGCGATACCATGAGGTCCACCTGAGGACATCCCCATCGACGTATCAGCGCGTTGAACACCTCTGGATGAAGCATCCATTCCCCGGGATGCATATCCTGTCGACTCAGGTAATCCGCTTCCCAGTTGTCCACACCCGGTATGAATACTGCCGACAGGATTACTGACTGTCTTTCGGCCCACCGAAGGATCTGAGTTACTTCCCGCATAGCCATGCGACTCCGAGTCCCTCCTTGGCGGTTGATGTAAGCGACGGCTGTCGCGTTGTCGGACTGAACTCTTACCGGACGAGCCTTTAGCAAGTCTGTTGCCTCTATCAGAGCATTGTAAATCGCTCTGAGTTCCAACACATTTATCGGCCACTTCTGTTCTCGATGGGACCATCGACCCTGAAAGTGATGATCGAGGACTACAGCTCCCCAACCTCGAAGGCTGGCATCTGTTGTTATAATGATCCAGTCCCACACTCCGAATCTTCTGCCCGCTAACAGATTGGTGGATTGCATCCACCAAAGAAGGGCCACTCTGGTACCGGGGCTCAGACGGATCTGTCGATGAAGAAGCAGATGAGACCCTGACCCCTGTGATAGCAGTTCCAGCTGAAACTCCCTGGAGTGGAATCGACCGAACTGTAGCGCCTCGAAAGCTGCTACCATCTTCCCCAAGAGGCGCAGACAAAGAAGCAGGGACACCTTCCTTGTTCTGAGGACCAGCTGAACTAACAATCGGATATCCCGGGCCTTGTCTAATGGAAGAAAAACCCGTTGTGAGGTCGTATCCAAGATCATGCCCAGAAAAAGAAGTTTCTGGGACGGAGTGAGATGTGATTTTTTGAAGTTGATTATCCAACCGTGTTGGATTAGGGTCTGATATGTCAGTAAGGCCTGATTTGATAGAAGAGATACCGATGGAGCCTTGATTAACAGGTCGTCCAAATAAGGGATTATGTTCACTCCTGCTGACCGAAGGAGAGCGATCATTACTGACATGAGTTTGGTAAAGACGCGGGGAGCCGAGGATAACCCGAACGGCAATGCCCGAAACTGATAATGATCCTTCAATATGGCGAAACGCAGAAAAGCCTGGTGAGGTTCCCAAATGGGGACATGGAGATAGGCATCCTTGATATCCATGGATAATAGGAACTCCCCTGGTTCCAAGCTCGCTATGACTGACTGCAGAGACTCCATTTTGAAGCGATAAATCTTCAGATACAGGTTCAAAGACCTGAGGTTTAAGATAGGCCTGACCGAGCCATCTGGTTTTGGTACTACAAACAGGTTTGAGTAAAACCCCAAACCTCTCTGATGTTCCGGGACCGGAACTAGTACAGATGATACTACTAGAGACTGGATAGCCTCCTGTAAAACCTTGGCCTTGCTTGCAGGCGTTGGCAGACTTGTGGTGAAGAACCGAGGTGGAGGGGGGACTTCGAAGTCTATTCGGTACCCCAGGGAAATTAGTCTGCGGATCCACGGTTCTGTAGTGGTCTGGTTCCAAACCTGTTGAAAATCTTTCAGACGGGCTCCTACTGCAGGAGGTCCCAGGTGGGACGGAAGACCGTCATGCCACCTGCTTTTCCGCTGGTTTAGGCTCTGGTCTACGTGCAACAGGGTGTGGACGACCTCTACCTCTGCCACCTCTATGTTGCGTGGGAGCACCTCTGGCTGTACCACGAAAGGAATGTGGCGCACGAAAGGACTGAAAGGAAGATCCATTATAAGATCTCCTGGGAGCTGGAGCAACCGACGGAAGGAAGGAAGACTTACCCCCCGTGGCCTGGGATATCCATTTGTCCAGTTCCGGGCCAAACAGCATATCGCCTGTGAAAGGTAAACCCTCCACCGCACGCTTGGATTCTGCATCTGCTTGCCAAGCGCGCAACCACAGGGCTCTGCGGGCTGAAATAGCAGAAGCAGATATGCGAGAACTAATCTGACTAATATCTTTCGAAGCTTCTTCCAGGAAAACTGCAGACTCACGGATGTGTTCTGCTAGTAGACGTAACTCTGCTCTTGATGTACCAGAGTCCAAACCGGTAATGAACTGGTCAGCCCAGCCGACCACTGCCTTGTTAACCCAAGCGGTAACAAGGGTGGGTCTAAGTTGAGCCCCCGCTGCAGTATAAATTGATTTTAGCGTTGTCTCCAACTTACGATCCGAAGGATCTTTTAGTACTGTAGCTCCCGGTACTGGGAGTGCTGTTTTCTTAGAGAGACGTGAGACTGACGCATCGACTGGAGGGGGTGTTTCCCACTTTTCCATCATGGCTAATGGAAAGGGATAACTAGACGTAAACCGGCGCGGAATTTGGAACCGTTTATCCGGTTGCTTCCAGGCCACTGAGAGCTGCTGTTGAAGCTGCTGTGAGAACGGAAAAACCGTAGAGCTCTTTGGTCGTTCATGAAATAATTCACACTCCTGGGATGCAGGTAGTACATCCTCAGGTAGATTCAGAACTTTTCTGACCGCCAAAATTAGAGATTCCACCCCTGGAGAGGTGGACTCTAATTCTTGAGGAGAAGCGTCCTGTAACGCTTCTTCCAATTCCCCTTCTTCTGTTTCCTCCGTAGCGAGGAATTCTTCGTCCGACTCTTCTGATTGGAGAACAGTCGCCAGAGTACGCTTTTGTGTCGGTCTTTAATAGGAGGTGGAGGGTGCAGGCACCACTGTACCCATCACCTGTACAAGGGTGTCTAGAGATTTAGTTAGCCCTTCCACCCAGGGAGGTTGAGACCTACGTGCCTCAGCTAACTCAGACGTTAAATCCGTCATAACACCTACCATGTCAGCGGCCCATGGGGGAGCAGGTGCGACGGTAATAGTCATAGGCGGATCTATTGCTATACAAGCATCACATAAAGTGGACCCAGCAGCATGCAGCTTGGATAGTTTATTGTTACACTTAGAACAGACAAACATCTTTTGAGCCGCTTTTGTTCTGTTTGACATGGATACACAACAGTCACCCAGACACAGAGTACAGCAATGAAAAGAGAAATAGAAATAGAACAGAAGGCTGGTATGGGACACAGAGGAAGAGGCACTCCCCACTCTTTCCCACAATTAGAGTCCCTGCCAAACACCCCAGTTACTCACACCTCTTTGCCAGGGATGTAGCCAGGAGAATCAGCCTTCTGTAATCACTGCATACAGTCTGTAGTGGAGAGATGCAGTTCTTTTATGAGTTAAACATGGCAGCCACGATGTGCACACAGCCCCTGCCACGTTCTCTAGACAGGGAGCCGATCTATTAGGACAGTGAGCCTGCGCTGTTAGGCTCCGCCCCCTTTCTCTATGCCCTAAGGGCTAGAAAATGGCTGCCCCCGCCTGCAGGATCCTCTCCCCTCTGTGCAAGCCCCGCTGAGTAGGAGCCGCTAGCCGCGCTCATCAGCGGGGAGAGGGGAGAGAGTTGTATATAGTAAACAGCGCTATCGCGCTCTAACAAGCCAGCGCTGGCCGCAGGACAGGGGACTGGGGATGCGCAGATGATTTATACTCACTGCGCTCCCCTCCGGACGGCTCCTCGTGAACAGCACTCACAGTCTCTTCCGTGTGTGTGTGTGCTGTGTGCGGCAGTAAGGAGCTGTCAGATGCTTTTAGTGAAGCACTGCACACTCCTTCCTGTAACCCATGGAGTTAACAGGGTGCCAGTAACCCGGACCCCACCTTTAGAGAGGTGGGGAAGGGTACTCAGAAAAAAAAATGTAAAAGATGTAGAAAATAATAAAACAAAAATAAATAAATATATGTTAAATAAAAGAAATAAACTCTTTGACTTGCTGGAGCACAGCAGGTTGTGACCAGCTCCAAGGGCACTTTTTCTAAACTGAGGGCTGGTGGGGCATAGAGGGGGAGGAGCTTCACACTTCTAAATTATTTAAAGTGCCGGCTCCAGCTATCCACGCCTCTATACCCCAGCGTAAGCACCTCCAGTGTACCCTAGTGGATGAAAGAGAAATAATATTACTGTTTGCAGTACCAATTGGCCTGATATATATTGTTTGGTGATCAGAGTGCATTCACTTTGGTTGGTAAGACACCAGACATCATCAGCGTTAAGTGTAGGGTGTTACACTAGTGTATAGGGACAGTGGGCCATTCCGCGAGAGGAAGGTAAGCAGGAGATATCTGTGATACAAGTATATAGGGACAGCGGGCCATTCCGCAAGAGAAAGGTAAGCAGGAGATATCTGTGATACAAGTGTATGGGGACAGCGGGCCATTCCACCAGAGGAAGGTAAGAAGAAGATATCTGTGATACAAGTGTATGGGGACAGCGGGCCATTCCGCGAGAGGAAGGTAAGCAGGAGATGTCTGTGATACAAGTGTATGGGGACAGTGAGCCATTCCGCAAAAGGAAGGTAAGCAGGAGATATATGTGATATCTCCTACTTTTCCTTCTTGATGAATGGCCCGATAACTTAATTTCTATAATTGCATTTCACCTGCTTTTGTAGAAATTAAGTGATGATGACTAGACCCAAAATATATTGATTTGATGTAGATTTCTCTTCTGTTCATTCACTTTGCATTTTGTTAATTGATAAAAATAAACAATTAACACTTCTATTTTTTAAACCATTCGTACTTTGCAGCATTTTTTCCACACCTGCTTACAGCTTTTGCACAGTACTGTATCTCGAGCCCCCTCCTTTGAAGTTATCACAAGCACAGGCGTATTTTATTATAACGTTCAGTGATATAAGTTGGACAATCGCTATGGAAATCCAGAGGGCCTGAGCTTCTTCCTAACCTAAGGCTACTGATTCAGTCAGTAAAGCACAGCTGAAATAAATTTTATTTATTATTATTATAAAAATAATAATTAAAATTATATTATTGATAATGAGCCTAATTCAGAGTTGAGCGCTATGCCGATTGTTACACAGTTGAGCGATTATAGGTGGTCTGTGCATGCTTCACAGCTGCATTGCGCATGAACAAAGCTCCAGCATCTCAGTTACTGCAGCCATTCTGAGTGACCATAGACTCACTTGAGGAGTTATTAGATATATTCCAGGTGCTGGGTGATCTAAATAACATAATATGAAGGGATTGTGTTATATCACAAACATGTATCCATATATAATATAGGTTGTTAAGGTGTGTTAAGGGGATACTGGTTAGTATATATTCCTAAATAAATATTTCCGAGATACACATCTTTATGTAAAGGGATAACTTGGTGAAGGGAAGTGTTGGAAGAATCTATGTTAATTGAAGGTCCTTTCTAGTTAGATCTTAAGGCTATAGTTTATTCAATAGTTATAGCTCATAAGGCTATTTATGTTGAATGATTTTATGCAACAGATGCATGACAAGTATGGAAAAAAGACTTGATTAGGTTTTTTTGTTATTAAGTTATTGTACAGGTAATTAGGTATATAATAATGGTTCGTAATGTTAATCCCTGATCAAGAAAAACATATACACTCTACTCTAGATATTGAAAAGAGAAATAGAAAAATTTCTGTAATGTGGATTGATTCTCCTTGCAATTCTTATTTATAAAACATAGAATATATAAATATTTAAGTATATTTTCAATATTTGTATTTTTACTTATATTTTTATTTGTTGGTTTTTATTATTTAGATTTTTTTAATATGAAACTGCTATATAAGTAACCATAGTTTGATGATTTGTTAATTGACATCTATACACCTGTGAACTAAAATAAAATTCTGCTCTGAGAAGCTCCCAGTATGCACCAATTTCCTTTTAAAAAATCTGATGCAGTCAGAAGAAACGCGTCAGAAGGCTTCATACTGGTTAACCAAACTTCAAATAGCTGATACACTGCCACAATACTGCAACATAGATTGGATACAAACTTGCAACTTCACTCCCAGCATTGATATTGGATATCTACAGCAGAATATCTTATCTGTGGACAGAGACGGCGTCTCCAAACTAGCGGTGAGTGTTCTCATCGGAGCCTGTACTGGCAGATAGCAAGCCAACTCCGCCGTTCTCCACTCTCCGGGATCAGTGGTCATTGGGGTAGATGTATGAAGCCCAGAAGCGGTATCAGCGCACGTTATGTGCGCTGATACCGCTTCTCCCCCCAATGTATGATTGGGGGTCTGGGCGGTAAATGACAGGGGCGCTATGCGCCCCTGTCATTATTGGCGCTGCTATCTACAAGATAGCAGCGCCGAGCAGCAGGGCCATGTATGAACGGTCATACCGCATGACCGTTCGGCCGGCTGTAGCTGTCGTTATCGACAGCTACAGCCTGGCGCTAGCCTATAGCCACAGCAGGGACAGCGCTGTCCCTGCTGCTGGCTCCAGGCTGCATGCGGGGATCTTGCGATATTTGCGAGATCCCGCGCATGCTCAGTGGAGCCGGCCGGGACAGAGACACAGGGCATCAACACTAGGCTGGTGCACTGATTTCTCTAGCGGGTAGCGCCAGAGGGGGGAGTTAACGCTTACAACTCATTTGTAGTGCTTCCTGCTGCGGCTCGGTAAACTTAACATGCCGCTTTCATACATCTACCCCATTATCTGATGGATATCCGAGGATAGAGACGCCATCTACAAGTTAGCGGTGAGCGGTCTCACCGGAGCCTTTACTGGCAGGTCGCAAGCTGGCGCTGCCGTTCCCCGTGACCAGTGGTCATATTGGACACAAATATAACCAGGTACATCTGTAAGAAATGGATGGTTTAATTCAAGTAGTAATTGGTTGTTATGGGATAATAAGCTTTCTGAAAAAGTTTTTAATAGCATACTTTTGAAGTGTGATTTAAATATATTAATTGACATCTTGTAATATATGTATATGGTTGCTTTAATGGATATTTATGGAATGTTTTAAAAGTTTTTCTGAATATATAAAAGTGCAAAATAAATAGCTGGATAAGAAACAATTGTTGTGTCTAATTCACCACTATAGTGCTGTGTTTTGAAATTATTTTTTTGTCACTTCAGTTGAGGTTTGCAGGATCTGCGTCCAATGCTGTGTTTGTGTATGTAGTTGCAGGTATCTGCGAGGCCTCCGGTGGGCGTCTCAACACAAATTCCACTTGCTGATGCATTAGCATATTTTAGCAATTGCTAAGCGCCAAAATGCGCAAATGCGTTTGTATTAGCTTACATCTCTGAATCAGCCCCATTATTATTACGGTAGTAGTAATAATAATAATAGTAGTAATCATAATAATAACAATGATTATTATTAACAGAAATAATAATAATAATAATAATAATAATAATAATATGGGTTCTAAGACCAGTACTCTTGTACAGAAAGGATTCTCTTGACATTTGGAAAGTATGAGGTTCAGTAGTTCTGACATCACACATCCTAGATCAGTGATTCTCAAACTTGGTTCTCAGGACCCCACACAGGTCACGTTTTCCAGGTCACCCAGCAGGAGCACATACGTATTCATTACTCACCTACACATTTTAAAAGATCCACAACTGGAGCTAATTATTTCACTTGTGACTCTGTGAGGAGACCTGGAAAACATGCACTGTATGGGGTCCTGAGGACCGAGTTTGAGAACCTGTGTCCTAGATGTAATTATTTGCTTAATTCAGATAGTGAAACAAAACTAACATATTTGAGTGCAAAACTTTAGCACCTTTAAGGCCGCTGTTTTTTTTGTATTTAACAATAAATAAAATATTTATAAAAATAGAATTACTGTATGTGAGCGAAACCACCATAAATGTGTTTGGCTCTACTTTATGATTATCAATTCTGATTTGGTTGCTATCTTGTATATGAATGGCAATGTATACAGATGACTCCACTGAATGTGCAGGTGATCATGTTTTGTGAAGATTTATTTGGAAGCTGTCCTAAGGTTGTCATGGAAACATACAAGATCAATCATTAATTAACATGCTGGTGCTATGCTAAGTTGTAGTTTATTAAAAGAAAAGTATAATCACACAAACATCAACCATCACACAAAGTGGCATATTCAATTAGCCGTGAAAAGTCCCCGTACTGTTCGCATGCCAGACCTTTCGCCGACATCGCTGGTTTTCCATGCGGAAAAGTATCGCCATCGTCCCCACTTATCCCCGTATTCAATTCAAAATCGGTGAAAACGGAACCCGGCAAATTCGAAACCAGCAAAAAGTCCTGTCAGATTTGGGGAAATCAGCCTGACACCTCCCAAAAGATGCACTGACATTGGGGATCACTAACTTGCGCTGATACTGCTTCTGGGCTTCATACATCTACCCCAATGACCACTGATTTGTCAATAAGGGCTCTGGTGAAAGCACTCACCCCTAATATTAGATGCTACCTCCGTACATGGACTTTAGGATAAGTGAGTTCCAATACATATACTCCCCGCTGGTCACCAGATAATGACCACTGGTAACGGAGAATGGCAGCGCCAGCTTGCGACCTGCCAGTAAAGGCTCCGGTGAGACTGCTCACCGCTAACTTGTAGATGGCGTCTCTATCCTCGGATATCCATCAGATAATGGGGTAGATGTACTTAAATGCTCTCAATAGCTGGTAATTAGCGTCTTTGCAGAAGTGGTGAAAAATAGCATTTGGCAGGGTTTTTTTGCAGAAAATAACTACTCCCAGCAAATTTGGGGTGCATGAAAATGGGGGTCAGCATATTTTAAAGTTGCTAAAGTAAAATTTAAAAAAACTTTAAAAACCCACCTGCCGCAAACACCTGCAATCTTAAAAACACCTGGGGCATACTTGGGGACCCCCCAGGAGTCTATTTCGCTAGTTTTTTAGTTTGTCCCCCAACTTGGTTTTTTTTTTCACCCCCAAAATGAAAGTACTTTTTTGGGGTGTTAAGTTTTTTTAAAACTTTTTTGGGGGGCTGTCCCAAGGGTGCAGGGTGGTCCCCCAAGTTTCCACCCCAAAACCCCAATTCTGCAATTTTTTCCACCTAGTTTCATAGGCGAATCTTTTTCGCCTGTTACAATGCATTGACTTTCCGCACCGATGAAAAGACTTTGGAATTGAACACGGGGATACGTTTTCGCCTGGCGAAATTATGTCACCGGCGAAAACTTTTCGCTGAAAACGGCTTATCGCGGCTCATTGAATATGCTTCAAAGACCAAATCCCAAATATAAAAGCAATATAAATATAAAGATTCATTTTAGCAATGATGGGCAACAGGTGGCCCTAGGGCCGAATGCAGCTCTACTAGCTTTCACTTTCAGTCCCCAGTTGCAAAGTGTTTTCATATTTTTCGCTGTAGCTTGCTGATATGTTATTACAGATAGGTCTCAGATAGTGTCTTTCATTAATCAAATGTATTATTATAACGTATTACTGAGATTAAGGGATACATTTACTAAGCTTCGTGTTGGTCCGAGATTGCAATCTCGGGTGTAAATATAATTTTTTACCAAAAAGAAAATGTAATATTTTTAAAATCTGGTGTTTTTTTCATTTTGGGGGGTGAATTCGGCAGTGTGCAAATTCTGCAGTTTTTTTCACTAGAAATTAATACAACATTGACTCAATTCGGAAGTACTTTTCATTCACTTCAGCATAACACCGGAATTTACCATTATTTGTTTATTTTCTATTCTGCCATTTTTGCAGGCAAATCGTGTATTAAATAAAAGTTGCAAATAGACCACCTCCTGAGCTGTGAGTTTCCCTGAAACATATACAGATCAGTGTGATTTGTGTATGTTTCAGCATGGAAACAGTGTGTAAATGGTTAATTAAAAAAAAAGACAGGGTCCCCCTCCAAAAGGCATAACCAGCCCCAGGCTAAAATACGAGGGGAAAAATATGTAGGGTCCCCCTGTATTTTAGGAACCAGCACCTATCTGCTGAGCCAGTCCTGGTTTTAAAGATAGGGGGGAAAAATTGTGTAGGGATCCCCCTATATTTAAAACCAGCACCGTCCTCAAATCTGTTCGGGGTGTAATGCCACAGCCACGGGACCCTATCACCGGGTCTCCCCAGCCAAAGCATTAACACCCCAAGCCGGTGAACTCAGGTGAGGTGGGGACTCTCCCTATAAAGGAGTCCCCCCTCTCCTGGGCTCCCCAGGCTTTGTCTAAAGGCTGGGGATCTTCCCCACACCCCTGGGCTGTGGGTACGGGGGTAATAGTAGTGTAAACATAGTTCAAAATTGTATTTTACAGTGGAACTACAGGTGCCAGCATGCCTGCCCTTTGGCACTGTATATGTATATGGCACTAGTATATGTGATATATTAGAATGAGAGGGTGTAAAGTTGTTAATATATAACAGGATGATGGAGTTAATTGTGAATCTCACAATGAGGACTATGATAGTGATGACTGTGTTCTACTTGAAAAGATGATTATGGTTATGGTGATGATGAATGTGTAAAATACAGGGGGACCCTACTCTGTCCCCCACCCCGTATTTTTAGGAACCAGGACAGGCTGAGCAGCCTGGGGCTGGTTATGCCTTTTGGGGAGACCCTATGTCATTTTTTTTAACCCATTACATTATACTACCAAACACAAGCAGTCTGCACATATTTCATTGATCTATACAGGCTGCTTGTTTGGGAGGGAGACTAGGGCAGTAAACTCGGGGCTATAACATGGACAGGATCGATCAAATACACCATTGGACAACACTACCCTGAGCAATACGGGAGTTTGGTAAAATCCCCATTTTGTGTGTGAAAAAAATACCAGTTTTTGATCGATCCTATCCGTGTTTAAAAACGGATCAAATCGGGACCAACACGAATCTTAGTAAATTTACCTCTAAGAGTATTGTATCAGGTTGCCTATCACTGGTACACATGGACACAGGTACAGCTAATTGTAAGAGCATGGTATCATAATGGCAACATTGTCATAATATCGACATTGTGATTGTTGACAGACAGAATGTCGAGAGTACATTTTAAGATTAGGTTTAGGCTGTGGTTAGGGTTAGGATAGGGCTAGGGTTAGAATCAAGGTAATAACAACCATAACTACCGTAGGTGCAGCAGGATCAACTGGTAAGGGGCCCACAGCTGTGAGGAATGGGGAAAAGCACTTCCTTGTATGTCCCATGTTTCTATGTAAAGTTTTTTTGCCAGTGAATGGTATATGGGGCCCTTACATATGTTGCTTTAGGGCCCACAAATGACTAGTTACGCCCCTGTCTAGAATCACCTTAAAACAGAGGCATCACCGGGTCTGGTGTCACCCGGTGCACACTCCATAGCCCCCCTTGTGCGGCGGAGCTGGGCATGTCCAGAAAGGGGTGTGACCTAAAGTAAAGGGCATGGCCTACCGGGAAATCCCGATTGCATCACTCCGGGGGGTGCCCAGAATCCCCGCAGATGTTAGGCTGCCCCCGGAGACTAGTGCCTGCACTGTCAGCTCCTCTTCTGTGACAGGAGCAGAGTGCTGCAGGATAATGTCACACTGCAGCACCTGGCTCCTGTCACTGAGGAGAAGCCAGCAGTTTGGTATCACCCTCTGAGGGCAGTCTGCATCCCCATAGTGACACCACTTCCTTAAAACGCTATGTTGACATGTCGACTGTGGATATTCCAACATAGAAAAATGCATCATACAACCATGTGCATACAGGTGCATCATACAACCATTTAATAATTATACATCATATACGAGGTTTTTGGCATAAATTTGCCCAAAGTTATGAGATTACCCGTCGTCAAGGTAACCTCATCGGGTAAGTCTCTAACTAGCCCAGCCAAACTACCCCAGGGCACCACATAAATGAAAAACCTTTATGCATTTATAACTATATAGCAAGTCAGTTGTGGGGTGAACATTGGGGTGTGGGTCCTCTTGAATTGCTCAGGCTGGACTCCTTTGGTGCATACCCACTTAACACTTATTTTTAACACTTTATATCACTCTGTTTTTTATTTATGTTACATTTTCAAACATTTATTTTTCCCTTTTCTAACACTAAAAAGCTACTTACCTAACACTTCCACACTTCACTGCTATCTTTCATTTGTGTGGTATCCTAGACTGGTTTGGCTGGGTTAGTTTGAGGGTGCCCCACGACCCAGACATGGGGTGGTTTGGCTTGGTTAGTTAGGGGGTGCCCCACGCCCCGAACATGAACCCCTATAATGTTAGGCATTTACCCGATTAGGTTACCGTATATACTCGAGTATAAGTCGACCCGAATATAAGCCGAGGTACCTACTTTTACCCCAAAAAACTGGGAAAACTTACTGACTCGAGCATAAGCCTAGTGTAGGAAATGGCAGCAGCTGGTAGTGCCCCCAGTAGTAATTCCCCCTGGTTGTGCCCCCAGTAGTAATCCCTCCTGGTAGTGCCCCCAGTGGTAATCCCCCCTTTCAGTGCCTCCAGTAGTAATCACCCCCTGGTAGTACCCCCAGTAGTAATCCCCCCTTTTAGTGCCCCCTGTAGTAATCCCCCACTGGTAGTGCCCCCTGTAGTAATCCTCCCCTGGTAGTTCCCCCAGTGGTAATCCCCCCTTTTAGTGCCCCCTGTAGTAATCCCCCCTTTTAGTGCCCCCTGTAGTAATCCCCCCCTGTAGTAATCCCCCCCTGGTAGTGCCCCCTGTAGTAATCACCCCCTTGCAGTTCCCCCAGTGGTAATCCCCCCTTTTAGTGCCCCCTGTAGTAATCGCCCCCTGATAATGCCCCCTGGTAGTGCCCCCTGTAGTCCCCCCTCTAGTAGAGAGAGACGTGAAAAGAATTTAAAAAAAATAAACACTTACCTTAAACTCCCGCTCCTGGTCCCGCCGCTGTCCGCTCCTCCGCTCCCGCCGCTGCCCGCTTTGCATGGGAGAGACGTCGTCATGATGACGTGTCTCCCATCACCCACTGCGGGAGCCGGAAGATGGCTCCCGCAGTGGGAGCAGCAGCAGCCGCTGAGAGTCTGACAGACTCTCAGCAGCTGCTGATTACACCAAACACGCAGCTGCCGGCTCTGGCGGCTGTGTATTTGGCAGTGTGTAGCGCTGACCGAACTCCGTCCGGTCAGCGCTACACTTGACTCGAGTATAAGCCGAGGGGGTACTTTATCAGCACATTTTTTGTGCTGAAAAACTCGGCTTATACTCGAGTATATACGGTACCTTGACGTTGGTGGGTAAGCTCATTACTTTAGCCAAATTTATGCCAAAAACCTCGTATATGATGTATAGTTATTAAATGGTTGTATGGTGCACCTGTTCTCCCCGTTTTTTATGTTGTAGTACTATGTCTCAGCTAGGTAGCACATCCCATTAGAAATAGCTAGGGTGTGCAGTCCAGGCCCCCTCCCCCTAAGACTGTGGATATCCAAAATGTCAACATTATGTCAGCGTCAGGTGTCATACATCCAGGGGCAGATCTAGACTCTTGCTTTAGGGGGGCAGTGTGTGTGTGTGTGTATATATATATATATATCTAGACACACACATACGTTTATACAGTAGATATTTACAGTAGTCAAAGTGGGAAATTTGAAGTGGGGGTATGGAGACAAGCTGTGAAAAATGGGCGTGGCCATGTGTGACAAGGGGCGTTGCTACATGTCATGAGAGGGCAGTGATCATTGCGACTGATGATCGCGATGGTGATCCAAGGCAGCATCTATGGACACTGCACTGGGATGGCAACTGCATGCAGGACTCTATTTCCTACAGACGCCTCCTGCTGCATTTGCATTTTATTTGGACGGTCCACATCTAAATCAGGCCCTTTATGCACAGCATATGATATCCACCAATACAATTGTAGACATATATGCTGGGTCACAGATCCAGATATATGATTATTCTCTGAGTTAACCTTTTAACTGAATTGTAAGCACAGAAACAGCAGAACATTTTAGAGTAGAACTTAGTGATGCTGCTAAACTTGACAGTGAATATTAGAGAAATCTCTTGCTCAGAAGGTGAGGAGCTCCTCTCATTAGCTTTGCAAAAGTGGTTCCATGTGAGGGGGAGGTCCTCCAACCAAAGTACCCTCCCCTTTCTTCATGTGCAGTGGCACTTACCACCGCACCGGCATTCCGTCCATCATCATGGATACCAATGGGGGCCCTGGGAGTGAGGTACGTGTCGCCTGGGTCCTCAGACTCCTCATTAATCCGGTTTTAGCCATCTTTATATGGGGGCACCTTGTGTGTCATATAATGGCTGGTTCTAGAGAGTTCTAGTAGAGCCCAGGGTGAAAATTACTTTTGGTGCCCCACTTAAAAGGACAAAAAAAAAATCAATACTGTTTTTGTGTGTACTAAATAAAAACTTACCTTACCTATATGGAGGTTTCTTGGCAATGGGGAACCTCTGAAGAAATTGATTCTCCGTGGGCAGACAGTGTTCTCAATCAGAGTCACTATTCATGTTGAAGATCACATTGTCCGGAAGATGCTTATTTGTGTAGGAATATAACCAATGTCATCATCATCATACCACAGAAGTTCAACCAGAAATGTGCCCCCTGTGTCCATTCCAGCCCCGTGTTCCTTCCAGGTCCATCTGTCACGCTCGGGCACTAGGAAGACCTCTGTTGAGGTCAAGAACTGGGGGGTTAGGATAACCTGTGAGGTAAATGACAGGAAGATAATGACTAAGGGCCTGATTCAGAGCCGGTCGCTATTTGCACTCGCTCGTCCAGAAAGTAGGGGTGGCTATTCAAATGAACCGTTCGCTGTTTGTGGTCTGTTCACGCCTCTAGGTCTGAACGAGCAAACAAAACTTGCGTTCGTTTTTTGGTAAACTACGCCCCCTGGCCGCTCGCATCCTACGTCATGTCCGCTATTTATTAGATTAATAGAGTACATCAAACAGGGTATGAGCTGCTCGCTATTCTTGTGGTTGGTTTTTGCTACCACAATTTTGCGAGCAGTTCTGGCTCTAAAATAACCCAGTGACATGGTCAATGACGCTGCTGTTTTAAATATGCACACCCATAAAACGCCCATTTTGACCTTTAAGCACGCCTGCGATCGGATCTCCACTCCCCGTTTTCAAGCACCTTCCCCTGTTACCACCCACATACGCCTCATTCTGTCACTCAAATTAGCAGGCATTCGCTATTTTGCGAGCACATGAATTTCGACCGCACTGACTGGTTCTCGCATGCGTATAACGATCCGGACGCATGTGCAGTTGGGCAAACATCGCTCGGAGCGAATGAGCTGCCGCTTACGAGTGGCTCTGAATCAGGCCCTAAGTCTTCTAATTGCAACCAAACCCAGGTTTGGATAGACCTACCCAGAGGCGCGGAGTTTAACCCACTTGGTGGTCTTCTCCAGTGACCCCTTTAGTCGGGATTTGAGTTTTGCTGCACCAAGTGGGCAGGTCACGTCCCTCTGGATAGGTACCTGGGAGTGGCAGAAGACCGGATCTATATTAAATGAATAGAGTATAAACTAATACTAAAATACATGGAGATGAACTGAATACGGGAACACTGTAGATGAGCTGAATACTTGAATACTAGTGATGAAATTGAGAATGCTTGAACACTGGTGATAAACTTGAGAATACCTGGACACTGTTGATGAAGGGAATACTTGGACACTGGTGATAAACAGGATACTTGAAAACTGAAAATTAACTTGAGAATGTACTGAGAATAGTTAGAGGTCCAAGTGCTGATTTGCACAGAGAAACACAAAGGAAATGGACACAGGTATGTACTGGGAATAACTAGAGCTTCAGCTGAAAGCTAACTAGCAATTAGCATGAAAGCTGACACCACAGGAACACAGGGAGGTGATTAGAGAGCTCAGCAGCACACTAAAAGACAACACAGGGTTTTACAAGAAACACTGGAGTTCTGTAAGAGCTGAAGTAACACACAGAGATTTAGCATGGAAGCTAATATAAGTAGCACTGGTGGTCAGCGTGAGGGCTGCAACGACAAACTGTAGATTGTTCAACTTCCTATTGCAGGAGTCAGACCTAAAATATCCCTAAAAAGCTGGTCAGTGGATCATGAGATCAGCTGGGAGACTAGTAGGGCTGTCATTGGAGGAGACTGATCAGGTGAGATGAACCAACATGGCTGCACCCATGCCTGCTAACAGGAGTCCAGGAGTCAGGACGTACGCATGGAAGTCCAAACAGACCCCGGGGAAAATCCTCAGCCATAACCCACCACTACCACTGACGTCTGAACGCCTCGGAGCCTAAAGACATCAGTTCAGCAATGAGTAAAGGCAGATCCCAGGCCGGATCCTGACAGTACCCCCTTTCAGGATGGACTCCGAACACCAAAAATATGCACAAGGATTCCTTCCAGAAAAAATTCCAGGAATGCAAGGTTTCCTAAAAAAAAATAGAAAAAATCTTCACCAGAAGCATTTTTCATGAATCTTGAATGATTACTACTAGAAACACAGGAAAATCAAAATTTTACTTGGAACAAATCTTGTTTAAAGACATAAGAAAAAGTTAGACTTCCACAACTATGAAAAACAATTCCCAGACTCAATATGAGGACTTTGTAGATTTACCAATCTTGAGCTGATATTTAGTATGGAATAATGTTCTTTTCTTCCGGACTGATAATTCCTTTACTGTATTGTCTTGAAACGGGAGTAACGTGGTACATCTGAGTTTGATATCTGAAGGTGGTGAAATCAAACCTTTATCAGAAAAGATAATCGAAGACGGATCCACAGGAGTAAATTCCTTAATTAGGGCCATACTGAAAGCCATCACATCTTGTAGGATTGGATCCTTGGACTCAATAAGTGGGTTAGCCCACTCCAAAGCTCTTCCTCTGAAGTTCATGAGGAGAAATTTGATGAGATTGGTGGAAGCAATACCACAAGATGGATCGGTTCCAATTAGTTTGTCATAATCTTTAAGCAGCGCGGAGTATTGGGGCACCTCTCCATCAATAACTATAGGCACCAATGCATCAGACGAGTCCAGAGAAACAGAATTTTTCAAAGGAGACAATATCACTTGGAGATTCAACTAAACCTGATTGGAGCTCCTCACTCAAATCAACAGAAGAACCAGAAAGGAATTCAGGAGAATTGGAGTTGATATTTAATCATTCAAAAAAGGCTGCCTTCAACAATAATTTTAGTCCCTAAGCCCTTTGCTTACTTTCGCTTGGACTCTCCTCCATCACGTCCAATGATTAGGTAATTGATCTTAATACTAATATTCTCGAAGACTTTGCCTCCATATCCTTCAATGAATGTCTTCGCCTCATTTTTAGTTATGGATTCAAACTCCTGAAAACACGAAAGTTAGACCTTCCAGGCATCTACTTGTACCTAGGGAACTCTGCTTGGCATTGAAAGCTGTAGAATTAATTTTGTTTTCGGGAGAAAGATCTGACTAAGAACAAAAAATTTTCTTGGTTTTTAATTTAGAACTCTTTTCCTGGAGAAAGACACTTGAAGACCTCTCCTGAGATACAACATTCGAAAATCTCCGCCTGAGGTGTGAACTAGAATCGGAGACCCCATCATGGGATACAGAACTTGGAATCCACTTTTGGAATGAGATATTTGAGACCACATCCTGAGGTGAGAAATTAGAAGCCCCCTCTGGAGGGATACAACTTAAAACCCCCTCCTGTGGTGAGAGACTTAAAAACCCCTCCTGGGGTATGAAACTTGAAACCCCCTCCTGGGGTGCAAGACTTGAAACCCCCTCCTGGGATGAGAAACTTGAAACCCCCTCCTGGGGTATGATACTCAAAAACCCCTCCTGGGGTATAAAACAAACAGCCCCCCCTGGGGTGCAGGACTTGAAATACCCTGCTGGGGTATGGGACTTAAAACCCCCTCCTGGGGAAGCGGACTTGACTTTTCCTCTTGGGGTATGGAACATGAAACCTTCCCTTGAGATGCAAGACCAGAGACTCCCTCCAGGGGTGAGAGACCCAATACCCCTTTTTGGGGTATAATACTCGAAAACCCCTCTTGGGGTATAGCACCAGAAGACCCCTCCTGGGGAATGAAATTTGAAACCTTCTCTTGGGGTGTAAAACTCAACACAGAAACCCCCTCCTGGGGTGAAACACCTGTAAACCCCTTATGGTGTATGAGACTTGAAACCCCCTCCTGGGGTGCGAGACTTGAAATCTCATCCTGGGGTATGAAACTCGAAATGTAGGCCCCTTCCTGGGGAGTGAAACTTGAAACAAAGGCGCCCTCCTGGTGCACTAAACTCGAAATGTTTCCTTGGGGAGAGAAATTCAAAACCCTCTCCTGGGGTTTGACCCTTGAAATTTCTCCCTGAGGAATGGAACTAGACTCCTCCTGCTGGTGTTCAAGTCTTGAATTCCCCTCCTGGGGCTTGAAACTTGAAATAATAGAAATAGGAACAGGTTTGTTCTGAAGACTCTTCCTGAACCATACTGGGAACTAATTTTGGAGTATCAGAAGTTCTCCTAGGAATTTTAATACAGTGTACCCTTGTTGGTACTGAACACTCAGGTGAGGCACTGGTTTTTGATGAAGCAAACTGCTCCTCTGAAGGTGGTAATACATCCGCTTCTGGCGTGGTGACCTCAGACTCCCCCCCAGTGGGTAGCGACATAGTTGCCCCTCCAGAACCAACTAGATCACAAGAGTTCCTAACGCAGGGTTCGTTTGGTTTGAGACCGGATCTACCAGAAACTTGTGTCTCTGTGAGCTTCATAGAGAAAGCTCTTCTCCCCAAATTTCCCACATGTGGACAGCAATATTTTGTAGCTGGACCCCAATTGAAAATTAAAATTTTCTCATCTTGGGTGGACTTCCCTTCCTTGCCTGGACCAATGGATACTGAAACCTCCGATGGTGGATGGCCAGAACCAACAGTGCAGGCATAAGAGCTCTCACTTTTTTCACCATTTCTTGGTGGACGAAGAATACAATCTCTAAAAAAATGATCTTCGTGACCACAATATAGGCAAAGGTATAATTCTCTGCATCACTGGCGTTCAAGCTCAGTAAGTCTAGGATGCAGGAAACTTCTATGCTTCACTCTATCTTGGGTGGAAGAGATGGTAACAGAATCAGCAGTGGCACTAGAAACTTTAGAAAGACCTTGGAAAATTTCAGGGAGAAAAAATTGGATTTGTTCTAACAGATGGAGGAAACTCGTGAAATGTTTGGTAACACCAGTATCAGACAACTGCAAGGTTGCTAGACACTGGGAAGGTGGATTAGAGGATTTAGATGAATTTTCTGCCATAGGTGTTGATGAAACTTGAGGCTTGAAAGAACCAGGCACAGGAGACTTCACTGAATGAAATTGTAAATCAACTGGAGATAATGTAGTGAGAACAGAAATTTTTTTTTTCATTGGCCAGAAAATTCTTGCAGTTGCTGACTCATGAGTTACAGACTGATCTCATGAGCTTTAATTTGAGAAAGTAATTCCTGACAACTTGCTCGATCTTGAAACCCGGTGGCTTGCATGTTGGGCTGTTGAAACTGTCATGGTCGGGCACTAGGAAGACCTCTGTTGAGGTCGAGAACCAGGGGTTAGGATAACCTGTGGAGGTAAATGACAGGAAGATAATGACTAAGTCTTCTAATTGCGACCAAACCCAGGTTTGGATAGACCTACCCAGAGGCGCAGAGTCTAACCCACTTGGTGGTCTTCTCCAGTGACCCCTCCAGTCGGGATTTGAGTTTCGCTGCACCAAGTGGGCAGGTCACGGCCCTCTGGATAGGTACCTGGGAGTGGCAGAAGACCGGATCTATATTAAATGAATAGAGTATAAACTAATACTAAAATACTGGAGATGAACTGAATACGGGAACACTGTAGATGAGCTGGACACTTGAAATGAATGGAATACTTGAACACTGGTGATGAACTTGAGAATGCTTGAATACTGGTAATGAACTTGAGAAGCTTGAACACTGGTGATGAAGTAAATACTTGAATACTTGAGAATGCTTGAACACTGATGAACGGTATACTTGAACACTGGTGATGAATTGTGAGAATGCCTGAACACTGCCGATGAAGTAAATACTTGAACACTGGTGATGAACTTGAGAATGCTTGAACACTGGTGACGAATGGAATACTTGGACACTGGTGATGGACGGAATACTTGAACACTGAAAATGAACTTGAGAATATACTGGGAATAGTTAGAGGTCCAAGTGCTGATTTGCACAGAGAAACACAAAGGAAATGGACACAGGTATGTACTGAGAATATTTAGAGCTTCAGCTGAAAGCTAACTAGCAATTAGCATGAAAGCTGACACCATAGGAACACAGGGAGGTGATTAGAGAGCTCAGCAGCGCACTAAAAGACAACACAGGGTTTTACAAGAAACACTGGAGTTCTGTGAGAGCTGAAGTAACACACAGGGATTTAGCATGGAAGCTAATATAAGTAGCACTGGTGGTCAGCGTGAGGGCTGCAACAACAAACTATAGATTCTTCTTGGGAAACACCAGAGAGAACAGTAATCACAGGAACAGCAACTTCCTGTTGCAGGAGTCGGACCTAAATACCCCTAGGCAGCTGGTCATTGGATCATGAGATCAGCTAGGAGACTAGCAGGGCTGCCATTGGATGAGACTGATCAAATGAGATGAACCAACATGGCTGCGCCCATGCCTGCTAACACAGGAGTCAGGACACACACATGGAAGTCCAAACGAACCCCGGGGAAAATCCTCAGCCATAACCCACCACTATCACAGACGTCTAAATGCCTCGGAACCTAAAGACACCAGTTCAGCAGTGAGTAAAGGCCGATTCCAGGCCGGATCCTGATGCCATCATTCCAGCCCTCTGTGTCCCCTCCAGCCCTCTGTGAACCTTCCAGCCCCATTATTCCAGCTTCCAGACCCTGTAATTCCAGCCTTCAGCCCTCTTGTCATTACAGCCTCCAGTCCTCCTGTTTGCTTCAGCAGTGTCCCCTCCAGCCCCTGTAATTCCAGTCCTGTGACTCCACCAGCCCTGTCATTACAGCCTCCATTTCTCCTGTTTGCTTCAGTGCCATGTCCCCTCCACTCCTTGTCATTCCAGAGTTCAGCCCTCTGTCTCCCCTCCAGCCCCCTCATTACAACCTTCAGCCCCGTGTCTCCTCCAGCCCCGTCATTCCAGCCTCTAGTCCTCCTGTGTCCCCTCCAGGCTCCAGCCCCCTGTTGTCACACTCTGCACAAATTGTGTGACTTACCTTGCCATTTGCTGCAGGTCAGGATTTCTGCCTGACCTTGTTCGGGAACTTTGCAGTGACATCACCATCATGCACGATGTCAGCATTCTTCCAGTGAGAGTGCTCCTGTCTCAGCTGATCTCAGCAGCCTATCAGGGACGTGCAGCAGAGTCATGTCCCCTGTGAGAACTCCTACTGGTGCCTGAGAAAAGTGTTGCTTCTTAGAGTTCAGTTCTAACCTGTGGCTCCTTTGTGCAGAAAACCACCACTGTTATCAGGCTCATTTACCAGACTCCAGTGTTCCTGTGATATTCCGTTACCTGTTCCTGACCTTGTGACCCTGATTTCGCCTGACCCCTGGTACTGCATCTGATTTTGACTTCGGCTATTCCCTGTGACCTGTTTACGCCTGCTCCCTGGTTCTGTCTAATTCCGTTTGGTTCTGACCCGGCCTAATACGGGCTGCATCCATAACCATCCGGGAGTTGTGACACCTGTCATTCCAGCCCCGTGTCCCCTCCAGCCTCGTCATTCCAGCCTTCAACCACGTGTCCCCTCCAGCCCCCATCATTCCAGCTTCCAACCCCTTGTCATTCCAGCCTCCAGCCCCATCATTCCAGCATTTAGCCCATGTCCCCTCCAGCCACCTGTCATTTCAAGTTCCAGCCCCGTGTCCCCTCCAGCCCCCCAACATTCCAGCCTCCTGTCTCCCCTCCAGGCCCCTGTCACTCCAGCCTCCTGAGAAACCTCAACAACTAACCCGCTCCCTGGCCCCCTCCAATTTACCTTCATTTTGGCAGCCGGACTGCTCCTTTTTCTTTCAGTTCAGCGTCCTGCTACTTCAGCCACAGCAGCCAGTTTATTGCGCGCTACCTGCTCCTCAGGCTCTTTTTCCCAAGCACTTGACACTTACCACTTGTTCCTACAGAGAGCCGACTGGACAAGGGGGCATGGCCTAATCGCGGGAGGTGTGGCCACGCCCCCTTATAGGGAAAAAATCCTTTTTGCAGTTGTGTTACGGGGGACGATCGCACTGATCGGCACTTTGCCATATTTAGGCAACAGGTTCCTGCAGCTTACCTAAGCATAAGACAAGACCAGTATATTATCCATTTTGCGATGATCAGTTTAGAAGCTGGCCAGCCTGTTTTGTGAGAATCATACAAGACAAAAAGAACATGTGTTTTTCACAGTTCAATGGTTATGAGTGGGAAGGCCAATCCCGAACCATTTTTTCAATCCAAAGATTCTGGATTGAAAAAAACGCTCAATCCCTGTATTCAAATCCTGATGATTTTAGGCCAAAATCCCAGGATCCCCATCCTAGGTCCATAGGGAAACATTTTCATTGGAAGGATGATCCCTGCCCAGAATTGGAATCACAATTTCTGCTTCATGTGGAACATGGAAACCACCTTTGACTGAAAATTAGACTTTATCCTCAAAACAGCTTTATCCTAATGAGAAATAAGGAAATGGGACCAGTAAGAGAGAACTCCTAGTTCTGATACCCTTCTGGTTGGCTATGGAACACCTGAAAAAACATTTGGACATCCAGGACAGGAGTCCATTCTTCTGGGGAAAAGTGTTGAAACTTGAATGTATAAAGAGTTAAGATGTAAGATTGCATCTAAAGCTGGGTGCACACCATATATATAGCGCCCATTCCATTGAATGAGTGATATATCTGTAGTGCATCGTACAGACGATATGTCTCTGAACGATGTTGTTCACAGACATATTGCATCTGCTCTGCACCACAGCCAATGCCAATATATCTTGCAGATATGTCGGCAAATCTGGCTGTGTGCACGGGCGAACACCTGTACACTTGCTGTGGGGACCCGCCGGTGATCTCAGCTGGCAGGCAAATTTAAATGCCCGCCCAGTTGTGATGTCAGCACAGACACATTGGCCTAATGATTGGTAAATGCACATGCACTTACCAATCTTTATACAGGGCTGTGGCCTGTCATGCAGGTGTGTAACCAACTTAACCCCTCTTTTAAGAAAAGGAATACTGTTGCTAAATTAAAAGAAGTTGGCACTGTAAAGGCAGGTATCCACTTGCCGATTAAATTGAGTGATTGGACGTTAACGATATTGTTCAATCGCTCATTAATCGTGCAGAAATTGGTCATGAAAATGTCGGAAACAACCAGCGATGCGCGCTCCCGCTGGTCGTTTCCGACATCAATCATCACCTGAACATGCTGGTCAATCTGCCGATAACGACAGATTGGCCATGTTCAGGGATGAGGGCGGGTGCCTGCACTGAACGACATATCATTCAGTGTAGGCACTGCAGGGGAAGAGGAACGACTGTACCATTACAATTTTGTAATCGTACTGTCGTTCCACTATCTGCTAGTGGATATGCACCTTTACACCAGGTGGAGATGTACGCATAAAAATGTTTTGTGTTTCTTTGTGCTTCCCAGAGTTGGTTTAACAAGAGGGCAGCTGGGGTAGTCGACCATTGGCTCCCACACATACGGTAGCTATATCACCAGCGTGGGGGGTGCCCTTGGATATTTTGAACTAGAGTTTCTGTATGATATATTGTGAATCAGGGACACTAATGTGTGTTTAACATTATACTACTTTTATATAACATCACCAGCATATTTTATTAATTAAAAATATTATTGGTAGGGCCTCTCACACACCTTAATCCGGCCCTGGTGCCTTCCCTCTGCATATGGAGAGAGAGCAAGAAAGTGGAAAAAAAATTATATTAAAAGAAAAACTAAACCCTTAATGGTGCATACTCACAGTCAGATTTTTCCTTCAGATCTGAACGATAAAGCTGCATACACACACAACGATTTAGTTAATGAACGATTTTAGTAAACAATTTTTTCCCTTGAAAAAATTAACAAAAATCGTTTACTAAAGTTGTTCATTTACTAAATGTAATGAATGATTTTTTAGAACTACAAACGATTTTTGCATATTAACTTACTGAAAATCGTTCAGTTGACAAGTCTGACTGAACTACAAATGTGAACGCGCATGAACGATAATCGTTCATCGTTTGACTCAGAAAGTGAACGATTTTTACAAACGATTATCGTTAAACGATATCGTTTAACGATAATCGATCAAAAAATCGTTGTGTGTGTATGCACCTTTACGATTTAAAAATCGTTCAGTCGTTCATATCTGAAGGAAAATCTGACATATCTGACATGCCTGAACGATGGACGATGAGCGTTCCCGTTTGTCAGATAACGATATCTGACATCTGATGTGTTTGCAGTCAGACTTGGACGATTCCATTCATTTTAATGCAGTCAAAAATCGTTCAATCGTTCAAAACTTTGGTAAAATCATTCAAATCGTTCTTCTGACAAATCTGGCCGTGTGTATGCTCCATAAATCTTGACTGAATAAATGTAAAACAAAATGTATGTGTGTATATAAACTAATTTCTGCCAGGGGCAGCGCACTATGACGGCCGCTAGGGGCAGAAAGCGCGGTCCCGCTACGCCAGCCGCGTCCCCCGACGCGCGCTCCCGTGCCTCCTGCTGCGCGCGCACCCGCCCTGTGCCGCCGCTCGCGGGGGCTGCTGGGATCGCTCGCCGCCTTGGTAATGTCCGCCATGTTTGCCATGGCGCAGGGAGCGGATCGAGCCAACAAAACCCGGATCTAGGCACGACGAACCGCCGCCTGGAGCGTCGCTTTGTGCCCCTCACCGTGTCACGGGGGCCCCATGAGTCGGCGGGGGGAGAGAGTGAGCGGCTTGGGGGGGTCCTTCTGACCGTCGGTTTTAAGTGTTTTTTTTTTTTTTTATTCCTCGCCCCCCCCACCTCCCCCGGCTGTGGCGACAATGAGCAAACTGTCGTTCCGAGCGCGGGCACTGGATGCTGCCAAGCCGTTGCCTATCTATCGGGGCACGGACATGCCCGACCTCAATGACTGCGTGTCCATTAACCGGGCCGTGCCGCAGATGCCCACGGGGATGGAGAAGGAGGAGGAATCGGTAGGTAATCTTTTGTCAGACATCTGCTATTCAGGAACACACTTACGCCGGCCGGGCTGCGTACAGCGCGCTCTATTCTGTTTGGCTACGTCACGCAGGGGAGGTGGACGGCTCTAGCTGGCGTAGTTGGCGGGAGCCGCCATGTTGTGGCGTCCGAACCCTACGTCACAGTGTGCGCAGAGCTCGGCGTGAGCGTAACCCGCGCTGTGAATAGAAAGTGTCCGTAGCACAGCCCGGCAGGTTTAATCACAAATGTGAGGCTCAGAGCTGTAGCAGCAGTGTTTACGGGTCTAAGGCGTGCTGCAGCAGCTCAGGCCTCTGTCTGTGGACTTTCGCTACAGATACAGTGTGTAATGAGATGTTTTAGGCCGGTGTCATAAGAAAAAAAGTATATGTTAAACAATTTTTTTTTTATTAGGTTAATAGTGTAGTGTGTGTGTGTCTATATACTGTTGATACCGGAAATGTTCTATGTATTTATTAAATAAATGTTAATTAACATTGTGTGAGATATAATTGTGGACCTTGGTGATTTGCAGTGTAGTAGTAGATGCTGTGTATTTACTATAAGTATCATTTCTTTTTACGTTGCTATTATGATAGTAGTAGTGTGATATAATGAGTAATGGATACTTCGAAAATCAGAATTTTGAATATTGTGAGAGAAACGTGCTGGCTCTTTACATGTATGATCTCTCTACTATTCTGAGCCAGGCAATACAGTAGGTGATCAGTGATATAACATGTAACGTCCATGAGTATGATATGTGTATTACCATGTAAGTGCATGATGGTAATAATGTAGCAATATGGGACTGTGTTATTTGTGTACTGTAGTGCAGATGCATGGTGTCTCTGGGATCCACAGATGTGTAAATTGTCTTATGTAGTGCTGTCAGTGTCCCCGCTGTACAGGAATGATGTAGTAGTATGTGATGTGCAGATGTTTGACAGCACTACACGTGACTGACACAACAGTGCCCCCCACCCCCCGGAGCGGTGGAACGATGTAATGTGCTGGCAGTGTCCCCTGTGTAGTGGATTGATGTGGTGATGTGCAGGTGTATGCTGTGTAGTACTGTCAGTATCCCTGTTATAGTGGAATGATGTAGTGTGTGATGTGCAGATGTTTGTTGTGTCAGTCACGTGTAGAGCTGTCAGTGGCCCCGGTGTAGTAGAATGACGTAGTGTGTGATGTGTAGAAGTTTGCCGTGTAGTGCTGTCAGTGTCTCCGGCGTAGTGGAATGACGTAGTGTGTGATGTACAGGTGTATGCTGTGTAGTGCTGTCAGTGTCCCCGCTGTAGTGGAATGACGTAGTGTGTGAAGACTGCACGATGACGTCACTGTGACGGCACGAGCACTACTGTAGTAAGTGCGCCCAGAATTCATTGAATGAATGGAAGCTCCGCCCCCACCCTGCCGCCATTGGTTAAGTGATTGTTACTGTCCTTGTTATCACTGCGCTGATTGGCTGAGTCATGACGTTCCTCCCCCCCCCCCCCCCCCCTCCACCCCCCTTTGTGCGTGTGGTGTTTTTTTGGTCCCAGGTCTTTGGAGATCGCTGTACAGCGTGTGAGTGGCTTGTACTGCATACAGTGATAAATACTCGTGACTGTCATATTTATTTGTTCTGTGGAATATGTTCAGCTCAAAATTCGAATCAAATTGTATTCTTGGTCTTTAGTGTTTTACATAATTTATGTGAAAAAGCATAAAAAATCGCGTTGATTACATGGTTGTACTTGCTAACAAAAACTGTTATACTTCACTGTTTACATCATAAACCTTAAGGTTCTAATTACTTGGGAAGTTCTGCAGCATACATTGTGGTAGCTGCAGACCTGGAGTATTTGCTTGTAATTTGTTGTACAGCCACAGTCCAATACTAATTATGTATTAGAAGATGTTGAATTTTTATCCTAGGTAGTGAAACAACGTTTTAAATATGTTTATTGTTAGTAACTTAAGAATGTGAACTTTTATGCCTTTTTTTTTTTTCTTGTTTTGTTTTCCAGATTAAATATATTGCAGTTACCAAATGTCACTTTGTATTTGCAGTAGAATAATTACTCATTGGGCGCAATGGCGGAAAGTGCTGTTTGGGCGCCCAAACAGGTTACTTTTTCGCCCATTTCAGCTCGCACCCACCTGGGGGCTGAAATGGTGCGCTGGCAGCTGATCGCGTTAGACAGCAGCAACAATAGAATAGCTCCTATAGGGCACGTAAAGGGGTGAAACAATTGAATACCGCCCATTGTATGTGTCATCATTTAAAGCATTGCTTCTATAATGTTTTGTCATCTATTTGTTTTCTTTTTATATAGTGCATGGAGCACCATCTAAAAAGATATATCAATAAATTTTTAGAACAGTTTGAGAGAGGGCCATTTGTGCCTGAAATGTTGCTGACTTGCACAATAAACACACGGTTGCGGCTAGATCCCCTTCAGCTACAGAACCTCGACGTAAACCGTTACAAATTTCTACTATTGGTGGCCAGATACTACAGTTGAGACAACATAAGAACACTGTCAGGGCATGGAACCGCACTTCTGCCCTCACTTGATGTCACGTCCGGGTCCTTTAGTGGAAATAAGATAAACCATAAACACTCCCTGGTTAGTACAACTGTTCCTGAGTTCTTTATATCTACACACACACAATGTAACAAGACATGACATTGACTTACTACCAAAGTAAAAACAAGACAGCACCTATTGATAAAATCTATTTCTGCAATTAATAAAACAGATGAGATAAGTCACTTGTAAAACAAAACAATATTTTATAATAATTGAAACATTTTGCATATATCTACAAACTGCAATTCTTTTATTCACAATATACACATGGATGTCAAAAGGCACCGCTGCTGTGGACGGTAAGGGGCTGTGCCCTATAGCAATAGGCTGCACTGCCACTGCATCGCATGGAGGAGGAGGTGTAATGTGCGGTCTTTTAGGTAAAATACCACACATTACGCCTCCTCTTCCGTGCAGTGCAGGTGCTGTGCAGCCTATTGCTATAAAGCACATCCCCTGACCGTCTGCTGCAGCTGCTACAGTCCCTGCACCCAAGTTAGAGGGGGGAGGAGGAACGATTTTATGTTGTCCCCCCCCCCCCCCAAACATAAAATTTCCCGACTCCCCTCTATATACATAGATAATTCCTCTATCATCCACTAAGGGACACTGTAACTAGTACACTGGGGTATAGAGAGGTAGATAGTTGGAGCTGGCACTTTAAATAATTTAGGAGTGTGAAGCTCCTCCCCCTCTATTCTCCACCAACCTCAATTTAGAAAAATGTGCCTAAGGAGCTGGACACTATAGGACAGAGTTCCAGCAGTATACTTTTTTATTTATTTTTCTTTCTTTATATATTTGCTAATACTGATTAGGGACCCTTTGCCACCTCTCTAAAGGTTGGGGTCCAGGTCCCTGGCGCCCGGGAAGCCGACTGCCTAAATACCGGCAGCTGGCTTCCCGACTGTCTTATCCTGGCATGGGTGAAATGCCGGGCGTCTAGATGTAGACGCCCGCATTTCCCCGACGCTGGGAGACCGGCGCCCGGCATCACGATCGTAGTGATGCTGGGCGCCGTGAGCGGACAGCTGCGGGGGGGAGGGTTAGGTTTAGGGCTCCCGGGGGGGACTTAGGGTTAGGCACCCCCTGGGGAGGGTTAGGGTTAGGCAGCCCCGGGGGGGACTTAGGGTTAGGCACCCCCCCGGGGGACTTAGGTTTAGGCAGCGGGGAAGGGGGTAGTTAGGGTTAGGCACTTGGGGGGGAAGTTAGGGTTAGGCAACCCTAAGGAGGGTTAGGGGGGTTAGGTTAGCAGATACTTTACCTAGCCACGATCGGGATTTCCAGCGCTGTCGGGCTTCCGCTGCTTCGCACTCTGCTCCTGTCGGGCTGCCGCTGACGGGAATCCAACCGCAGGCCATGCGGCCGGCGGTATATTAAACTCATTCCCTGGCGCCCTGACTCAAGTCAGACAGGAGTGCACAGGGCTTAAACAAAAGCTCGTGACCGCTCCTCTCCACCGCACCATCGGCAAGGGAGACGCAGTGAGTTCACAAGTAGGCTGTGTCTCTCTAACGGGAGCAGTTCAAGGGAGCCGCAGTGAGTATGAAACCCAGCTGCGCGCTCCCTCTACCCGACGCCGGCAGGGAGTTATGAGAGCCGCGCTGTAGCACAAGTACAAAGGGCTGTGAGTACTAGCACCTGACATCCCGCTGTTTCAGGGACTGAGGCATCGGCAGCGCTAGCGGCTGCTTGTGTGTGTGTGTGTATATGTAGCGTTCCCGCTGGGCTGTTTAGCGGGGCGCCCTGCCCTCCTTCAGGAGGGCAAAAAGCGCCCTGCCCTCCTTCAGGAAGGCAAAAAACGCCCTGCCTGCGGGTGCCGTCTTCACCCGCGGGTCGCAGTGTCCTGCGGGTGGGGAAATGTGCGGTGACCCGGTCACCGCCGGTGAATATACGCCGGGCGCATGCGCCCGGCATCTATTTTCCCTGTCAGCAGCGCTTGGGGGCTGCCCGGCGTGTCCCCCAAGAGTGACGTAATGGGTGATGCGTCTTATAGACACGCCCCCTTTTCAATGGCCACATCCCATTTTTGGGTGCGCGCGCGAGCCTTTACCTTCTCTAGCTCCGGCGCCCTGCCTGCCGCTGGCGCCCTGCCTGCCGCTGGAGCTAGAGTGAACTAATATATATAAAATATTCTACACACACACTGCAAGGACCATCTTGGCGCCAGGGATGATGATGGGGGGGGGAGGGGATAGAGCTTGATAAGCGCAGGCTCTCTCTCCCTGTGCGGCACAGGCATTGCTGCTGCTTCTACTGAGCACACATTCTCCTTGCACCTCTCCTCCCTCCAGGCTGAGTGCAGGCGCCATTTGACAGAATAGCAAGGCTATTTCTAAAGGCCAGAAAGCACCCTGTCCGGTGCGGCGCCCCGCTGAAACAGCCTGTGAGTTCTGTCCCCTCTAGCGGGTTGCAGTGTCCCGTGGGTGGGGAAAATGGCGGTGCAGCGGTTACCGCAGGTGAATGGATGTTGGGCGCATGCACCCGGCATCGATTCACAATGCCCGCAGAGCTTGGGGGCTGCCCGCCATGTCCTTAAGTGACGGGCAAGCTCCCAAGATTGTCGAAGAGGGGACACGTGTCATAAAGACATGCCCCCTTTTCGGGCATAAGTGCCCTTTCTCTAGGTCAGACGCCGGACCTAGAGTGAACACTACAGAAGGTTACCGGGATTCTCCTAGCACCTGACATCCCTTCTACACAGGATCCTTTCAAGGACGGTGAGTACACTGGGGTGTTGAAATTAGCTGGTGTATGCAGGGAATCCATTCATTAGGAATGGAGTGGTGCGATTCTCACCCTCTGTCTCCCATTAGCCTTCTGATTTCTGACTGTATATTTGCTGGTTGTGTGTCTCTACCATGACAGGCAAGGCAGCCACCAAAGCATCTCAGAAGCTGTTTATTTGTAATAACAAACTGACACAGCCAAATGCTACTGGAACCACACTATGTGATGCTTGTGCAATAGTAGATCCGCCTGTTACTTTAACTACCTCGCCTACTCCTCCATGGGCCTCTAACCTAGCGGGAGTTATGGCGGAATTAACGTTAGAGTTGCTGATTCTCGTTGGTCACAACCCCCCTGGACGACAGGATTGGCCAAATCGGTGGAAAGACTTGTACATATTATGGGTTCCACTAGTAGAATGACCTCTACTTTCTATCAAAAGCCGTCGCAGAAACGTCCACTACAGACAGTACTCCAGTCGGATGATTCGGACGAGGAACACTTCTCACAGGAGTAAAATGCAGAGGGTGAATTGGAAGAGGTTTTGGAAGATGTTTCCGTACCGCAAGATTTAGAATCTGGTTCGCAGGGGACAACCAGAAGGACTTACTCTGGTCCCAAGTTTCATTCCTTTTGTGTTAGAGCCAGGGGTACTTCCGCGCTGGCTAGAGGTGGCAGAGGTAGAGGTCTCCAACTGATGGTCGCATGTCTACAGGGACAAAAGCCGGTTGAAAAACAGGTGGGATGACGGTCTCCCGCCCCCCCTGGAATCTCCTTCGGTAGGAGTTTGCTTGAAGACTTTTCAACAGGTTTGGAGCCAGACCTCTTTGGACCCGTGGATTCGCAGAATAGTCTCTGTAAGGTACAGGACAGATTTTGAAGTTTCCCCTCCAAATCAGTTCTTCACTACGGGTCTGCCGGTGTCAGCAGACAAGGTCTCGATGTTGCAAGAGGCGATTCAATCTCTCCTGAAGTGCTGGTCCCAGTTCTGGTACATCCACGGGGTCTGGGGTTCTACTCAAACCTTTTGTGGTACCCAATCTGGATTGGTCTGTCGGGCCCATCCTGAACCTCAAGTCTTTAAATCAGTATCTGATGGTTTATTGCTTCAAGATGGAGTTGATTTAATCAGTCATTGCGAGCCGGCGGAGTTTCTAATTTCTCTGGATTTAAAAGATGCGTATCTCCATGTCCCAATATGGGAACCACATCAAGCTTTCCTGCATTTTGCGATATTGCAAATTCACTATCAGTATCGGCTATTGCCGTATCCTCGGCACCCCGTGTCTTCACCAAGGTCATGTCTGTCATTATTGCACACATTCGGACATCAGGTGTGACCATCATTCCACACCTTGCACATACAAGACTGACGTAGCACGGCTGGATGATCAATTTAAAAAAAATCCAACCTAATTCCGTCTCAGACTCTAGTTTCTGAGGATGATCCTGGATACGAGGTTACAGCGGGTGTTCCTACCGGAAGACGAGGCTCAGGACATTCGGCTACTAGTTCAGCTAGTTCTAAGACCGAAGAAGGTGTCTTTACTTATTTGTCTCCATCTCTTAGGAAAGATGGTAGCTTCCTTCAAGGCTCTACAATTCGGACGATTCCATTCCCGTGTTTTTCAGCTGGACCTCCTTACAGAGGTCAGGGTCTCACCTACATCTACATCGGATGATTCGGTTGGCTCCGCAAATCAGTGTCTCTCTCCTCTGGTGGATGCAACCCAACAACCTCTTGGTGGGTCGAATATTCGGACTGTGGGACTGGATAATCATGACAATAGACGCCAGTCTCCGAGGATGGGGATAGTTAGTCCTAGACTGTCAGTTTCAGGGCCGTTGCTCGGCACAGAGAAGACGGTGGCCCATAAATGTGTTGGAACTCAGGGCAAATTCCAACGCTCTGCTCGAAGCCGCACGTGGCGGCCATCGCTTATATCAACTGACAGGGCGGAACTCAGTCGAATGGCAAAGAGAAGATACTCAGATTTTCCGGTGGACCGTGAGTCAGTCAGTACTCCTGTCGGCGGTATTCATCCCAGGAGTGGACAACTGGGAAGCAGATTCTCAGTCGACAGGATCTCTACCCCGGGGAATGGATGCTTCACCCAGACATATTCCAGGCATTGGTCCGTCGTCGGGGTTGGCCGCAGGTGGACCTCATGGCATCTCGATTAAACCATCCGCTACCAAGATACGTTTCCAGAACTCTGGATCCGAATGATGATTTACCTGTTTCCTCCAATTCCACTTCTTCCTCGTCTACTAAAGCGGAAAAAAAACACGGCCTCTGTCATACTCGTGGCACCGGACTAGCCTCGAGGATTTGGTTCTTGGCCCTTCGGACTCTCTTAGCAGACTACCAGTGGCCCCTACCACTTCGTCTGGACCTTCTGCAACAGTGTCTTTTTGCACCCCCCCATCCTAGCGCAGCTGCGTTAACAGGGTGGCTGTTGAGGCTGCTATCTTGAGACGAAAAGGTATCTCAGAATCTGTTATTCCCACTATGCTTTGTGCCCGGAATCCGGTTACGGCTGCGCATTACCACTGCATTTGGCGGTCTTATGTTGCATGGTGTGACAGTCGGGACTTTCCATTTACAACTTTTCGTTTGTCTAGACTATTGCTTTTTCTTCAATCCGAACTTGCAGTAAAGTGGCTATAAGAACCGAGTAAATCCGAACCTGCTCATCCCTAAATGCAACCAGCTTAGCTGCTTTTTCATTTCCCAATCTGTTGCCTGTTTTGGATTGTACAATCCAATACATTGCAAAAATCCTGCACTTGAAACTGCGGTGAGCATCTGCTTCAGAAGATTTACTACAGAAGTGTCTAACTGAAGTTGAGCTGCGTAGGACATCCACCAGGCTAGATACTTGGCATCCACTTCAAACATGTATAGTGCAAATGGTTTCATGGATGCACGAAAGTTGATGATGACCAGCATAATTTGACGATTATTGGCATGAGCAAACTCTATAGCAGTCTCAATTTCAGCAGGACTAAGCTTTTTTTCCCCTGTACCTAGGATCAAGTAGATTAGCCAGAAAGTGGGTATCTGTGAGTGCAATTTTAGCTATTGCTTTTGCCATCTTTACTACATTGCTGTGGTTTCCAATCTCTTCCAGATCATCTAACAGCTTCTTCCACACTTGCACGACATCACTGATTGTGCAGTTGCGTCTTTGTACACAATCCAGAGCTACAGCTACATCATGTGATTTCAATCGTGCAACACTGATGTTTTAAATCATGATTTAATAATTCGATTTAAATCGTGCAACCCTTTTAAGGGCAGAGCGCAGGACTCACGCCGCTTTCCTTCCTGAGGTTGTGTTGGTTTTCCACATGATTCAGCCTATTGTGGTGCCTTCCTTGGTTGAGAACTCCGGAGAATCCTCAACTCTGGATGATGTTAGAGCACTCCGTGTCTATGTGGCGTGGACAGCGTCTTTCCATAGGTCTGCTACGCTTTTTGTTCTTTATTATGCTTTTCGGAGGGGTTGGCCAGCGTCAAACATTCACGAGGTGGGTTCGATTGACTATATGTCACACTTATGTCAGCAGCGACAGGCAACCACCTCCGTCTATTTCAGCACATTCCACATGCTCTGTGGGTACGTTGTGGGCGGCACGTCTGGGTGCCTCCACCATGTCAGCCAGTATTATGGGCAAGTGTGTGTCTCGGCTGGGAGAATAAAGGCTTCTAACACCAAGGATGAGCAAGAAGTATAGTGTGGCATCCCAACTTCTCCCTGCACCTCTACACAGGGCATCTCCCTTACAACAGGGCCATGTCCCGTGGAAGCGCACGTGCCTTCGCCGCACGCAGGTGTGCACTCGGTGATCAGCACCCTGCCCTAAAACAAATCCTAAAGTGAACACTACCAAGCAATCACTGCAACGGCAGCGTCTCCTATCCAATCGCCCTCTGAGACCTCCGTCCTTCTCCCCTCTTGGGTGTCAGGAGGGGTCCTGCTTTCCGCCCTCTCCGCTCCTATCAGTCGCACTCCGGACAGGACAGCAGGCATGGGGCGAGCAGAGATGAGCTTCCCCGTTAACTGTACTCCTCAGGGGGGCCTCACATACACCTGATTTCAGTAGTAGTCTGTCCCCTTCTCCCAGAGCATCCTAATTGCTAAATTGCTTAATTTTTAAGACTATTTTTTTGTTTTTCTCATCCAATTTAGTTTTGGATTAACACTTATTAAGACTGATTAAGGCTTCTTTAATCTTTAGCATCAACATTTTAGAAGGGGCATCTGGAGATGGTGTAAACTACCTGGGCTAAACGCCAAAAAAACAAACAAAAAAAAAAAAAAAAAACCACTGTGTTTTGAAGTTTAGTACATAGGGGTCATATTGTACTCCACATAATAATGTGGGCTGGGATCTGCAGCGCTAATTAGCACTTTGCCAGAGATTTCTGTAAAATCTCCTCCATTGTGCTTTTAGTACATAGGAACAATACATAAAAGTATGCAGATACTGCAGTTTCTGTATACTTTTATGTGAAGAACAGCTTGATATATAGGCCCCATATAGTCTGTGCTCATTTCATACGTTTTTATTGATTTGGGTGCTGTTATGGTCATGGGGGCTGGGGGAGATCTCAATAATGACACTAATGGGAAAGATTATTGGGTGTTTGACTGACTTTCCATAGTATACAGTATGGTGTAGGGCATGTGGGGTGGTTTCATGGCATGTGGGGAGCTCAAAAGCATAAATTGTGTTGAGACCCAGAAACTGTGGAGTAGGACCACAATTTTGTAAAGTGAGGGGTCCCTGGAACCCACATTTTTCTCTGCTCGGCGCCATCACTGATACTAGTTCCAGTGTCCCATGTGGAATCTGAGAAAAGGATTTACCGGTAAGTACCAAAATCCCATTTTTCTCTCATGGCAGCATTGTAAGTTTTTAAAGGCTCATTTTTTTTTTTTTTCATGTATCTTGAGCCTAGCCGGTTTAAGCCTCTGCGAAAAACTAACATTATTCCTTTCTTTAAGAATAAGTAGTATCCCAGTTTAGTAATAAAGGAGATGGCCCCAATGAATTTTGACACTCCACTCCATTCCTTTATAGCACTGATAGGGGGGGCAGCATAAACAATAAGCATACATAAGGACCCTTTCTATAAAAGAGCAAAGGTTTTTAAGTATCAAGAAATTGATACAGGATAGGGTTCCATCAGTATCCCAAAGGAAATGTCTCTGAACAGTCCATGAAACCATGACCCTCATCAGTGTTCAAAGCTTTGTATGACTGTTTACATCTTTAATTTATTAATTAATTGCCTGAACAATTTCCAGAGTTACTTCAGAACAGAAAGGTAGAAGTTTTGACTCAAGGATATCTTTTTGCTGAAAATCCTCAGGAGCCTTTAATACTATTCTTGTCCTGAGGACACAACATGTTTGAGGGTCAGATATGGGACCAAATGTAATAGGGTGAGAGTTTAGAAAATTTAAGAGTTTAGCAGTAAACTCTCACACTATTACATTGGTCGAGTTGAATCTTCAATATGGGAAAACTTCTGGATGAGAATTTAAATCGTGCGTTTTTTTGAGTATGAAAAACATGCGAGTTTGCCGAGTTTAAAAATTGTGAGAAAACGCTCACATTTTCTAAACTTTCACCCTTTTACATTTGGCCCATGGAATCAGTAGTGTTCCTCCCAAGAGTGTGGGCAGGGAGCCTCTGCACCGAAGGTTCTGCTCGCACCCTCAAGAGGGTGCCAGAATAAATCCTTTAAGGTGCGTATCCACTAGGCGATTAAAATGAGCGATTGAACGATAACGACATCGTTCAATCGCTCAATAATCGTTCACAAATCAGGCATATCGGACATATTATTCAGTGTAGGCACTTACAGCATGAGGAACGACTGTACATTTACAATGTTGTGATCGTACTGTCGTTTCTCTATCGGCAAGTGGATACGCACCTTTAGTCCGGCTAACAGTGCGGTCAATTGAATAGCTCCGGGAACCCCATCACACTCAATTGAATTTCCCCCAAGGAGTAATCTTGTCCTGTGCCAGCGAATAAAACATAGGACATGTAAGTGAATGCCATACAATAAAGGAAGGCTTTTTTTTACACTGGGGGGGATTCAATTGTTTACGCTGGTGGCTCTGACTAATGTGCGCCCGATGGAGCAATTCAATTACTGCTCCATTTGGGCGCGATAGCCACCAACACTGGCATTTCTGTACACACCCTTCTGAGGTGGCGAGCAGAAATGTGCTAGAAGTCTTTTTTTGGGCACCCAAACTACTGTTTTGTTTGCCCTAACCAGGATTTAATTCTGGCTTAGCCATTTTACGCAGCTAAACTTGGTCTAATCGGGGGCTGCAAGCGCAATAGTTTAATGAGTGCCCAAAAAACATTTGAAATGCAACATTGGGCGCCCATTAATTAACGCACCTTTTAAAACAATTGAATTGCCCCCCAAGCTGTCTGAAGAGCGTGCTTTAACACCATACAAAACAAAGTAACTTAGTTGGAAGAAAGTTGTGTCTAAGATAAAGTTCTTGATGCATAAGGAAAGGGCATTATTTGTGAGGAATCTGTGGCCCTCTAGTACATGTACAGTCTCGAACTGGTGGTATTGATCCTATATGGATCACATCCTGATGTTATTCAGAGAAGCCTGCTTATAAAATACTACCAAGAGGTCTATTATCTGGTGGAAAAATATCAAAAGAAAGTGGGAGGATTACATTTTTTTTTATGCCCATAGTGCAAGTCTTAAGTGATCGGGAGCTAGTCAGTTGTTTTAAACACCCATCACGTATTGGCTTTCTACTCGCACCCTCTTGAAGTGTGAGCCAAAATTCGCCCAAAATCTGGCTTTTGGGTGCCTCAGCTGCAGCGTGTCTGGCTTTTGAGGCCCTTAACTGGCACTTTGCACAGGGGCGAGAACACTGTCATCGCAACCAGCATGGGGCCAGTCACACAAACAAAGTGACAGAATAGCTTCTGTCACTTTAGATGAGATGGGAGCTACGTGCGCACAAAACAATTGAATCTCTCCCAAAGAGTGTCAGTCTTAGACACAGTGGAGGTGATTACATTTTTTTTAAAGGCTCTAATAATTAATCGGCGCTCAATGTTGCAATTTAATTGTTTTTGGGCGCCTATTAATTATTATGCTTGTTGCGCCTAATTAAACCAAGTCTAGTCATGTAAAACTATTTTACCGTCTAAAGTCCTGGTTAGGACGCACAAACAGCAGTTTGGGCGCCCAAAACCAGGACTTATCTCACATTTCTGCTCGCCCCCTCATGAGCCAGTAAGCAGAAATGCCAACCGCTGTTCATGCCCGAACAGTTGAATTGCTCCATCGGACACCCGGCACTACCAGCTGCTGATGCTAACAATTGTATCGCCCCCAGAATGGCAAAAGGAATATGACAGACTCAAGTGCTGCAGGCTTGGAAGCTACCTCCTGGCAAATATAGCCCAAGTAATAAAGCAATTAAACATTTTCATCCTCAGTTTACAGGGGAAGCACCTCAGAACATTCTCTGACAACAAGTTAGTGGCGGCTTTGGTAAATCAGTGAGACACCAGAAGGGATGTGGTATGCAAAGTCGAAATTCAGGATGTGGACAGTTTCTGAATGTCGACATGGATTTAAGATAAACATGGTTAAAATGTCGACATGTTCACAATGACGACATTTAACATATCAACACTAGATTGTCAACATGCATTTGTTTGTTTTTTGTTTTTTTTATATTTTATTTTAGCCTAATCCTAAATATAAGCAAAAAACTACATGTTGACATTCTGGTGTCCACATGTTAAATGTCAACATTATAAAAATGTCGATATTTTAAGCATGTCAACATATTGCTTTATAGACTTAAGGTCCATGTGAACATTCTGACTGTATCCCCACTAGAAGCAAAGCTATAATGTTGGAGTTAGCAAAGCTTAAATCTTGGGCTGAAAGTAATACAAAGATTATTTCAGTCTTTGATGTAGCAGGCAAGAAAAATGTAGTGGGCAATTATTTAAGTCAAAGACAAGTTTTTGCAGAGGAGTGGTTTCTGTATCAGGAAGTATTCCAGTTACTGATGCAATTTTTCCGGTTTCTTTAAGTAGACTATATGGCAGCAAACCGGAATACCAAAGTATGTAGGTTTTTCTCTTGGCCCAAGGCGCATGGACAGAGAGAGTTGACAGTCACATTGGCATTTCAGCTAGCCCATGTCTTTCATCTTTCAAATGCTGTGAAAAATCAAAAAAGAGGAAGGAGATGCGATGTGGGTCCTGGTTGCCGAGAGATACTAAAGGAAGAAATCTGGCGTCTACCTCTTTGTCAAGATCTATTGCTCCAGGTACTATTTTATTCATCCAAACACAGAGCAACTACATTTAATGACCTTTACATTGAGTCAGAATTGCTTGTAGACAAATGAGTTTACCAAATGGGAATTTGGCGCTTTGTATAAAAGATGTTGAAAATCTGGTTAATACTCTAATGTTAAATATAAAATATAACTTTTAATGATGGAGTTTAAAACCTCTTCAAAAAGAGGAAATAGGACAACATTTACATACAATAATAAACATGTACGAATGTGGGCCTACAAAGGCCGTCAATTACCACTAGGACAACAAATAAATATTACTACAAACATGTAAATAAAAACATAAATGCCACAAATATCAATGATATCTGTGATCCACATTTATGTGTTAAAGAATATACTGCTCAATTAGCACGCGAAAGATCAAAGATCACTGAATCATATTGCTAAGTATTATACAGAAAAGAAACAGCCACTAATAGTGTTCTTCACCAAAGTAACTCACGTTTCCCCCCTACTGTCAAGAACATTCCCAAGGGGGAATTCCTGAGACTACGCAGGAACTGCTCTAAGAAGACAACCTACAAAGGGAAAAGTGTGGAGCTCTCACAGAGACTCAAACGGGCTATAGTAAACGATCCATTAAGTATGCCCAATACCAGGTATCAAAACTTTAAGAGGGATCATCTCATTTTCTCAGACAAAAGGATTGATTCCAGTAAGAACAAAATTCGTTTTGTTTGGAATTTCTGCCAGGAATGGTGTCAATTACAGGAAATTGTCAACAAACATTGGCATATTTTACTATTGGATTCAGATTTGAAGAATTAATTGGATCAGAAAGCAGCCTTCAGCTGGCGAAGATCCAATAACCTACGAGATAATCTAACCAGGAGTCACTTTAATCCCAATCCGAAAAAGATCTCTAAAATTAAAGGCACCTTCCCATGTGGAAGCTGCAAAGCCTGTAAATATATGACTAAAAGGAACTCAATAGTGGACAGATTTAACAACACCATAGAGATTAGACAATTTTTCAATTGTAACGCCATTGGGATAGTATACTGTTTGGAATGCCCTTGTAAATTGAGATATGTGGGCATGACCACAAGAGCCTTCAAGCTAAGATTGTTAGAACATGTGGGCAACATAAGAAATGCCTCTGCTGATGTTAGAAAGTTTAAAAAACTAACATCAGTAGCAAGACACTTTTTGAAAAAACATGAAGGCTCACCACAGTATTTACAAGCATACGGCTTGGAGCATGTGAGACTAGGTATTAGAGGAGACCTAATGAAAATACTCCTTTAAAAAGAAAGCCAGTGAACCTTCAGATTAAAAACTGTGAACCCTTTTGGTCTTAACGAGAACATAAACTACATGGCTTTTCTTTGATTATATACCTCTGATTTAAAACAAATATTCTTTTTTCTTTCTGATGAATTTATTCTGATAGATATGGCTTTAGATTAATATGACATTTTAGTTATCTAGTCACTTTCTCTTTTTTCTTATTACTATTTCTGTTCAATTGTGTACTGTCGGCAGCACAGTGAGAATCCATTTGGGTGCACATCTTGAGACAAGCACCATTTTTATGTATATGTACACTCATGCATATATATGCACTTATTATTTTTTCATATTTTTTGCATTTTATATTCCACTATGAATATCTTCCCTTTAAATCTTGGATTTTTGTCACTTTATTCTCTCATTTTATATTATGGAATAATTTCTTATTCATATAGTATTCTCATAAATTTTTTATGCTCACAACTGCAATTGCATATCACATTACTTATTCACTTCACACCTTTTCCTATATCTTACACTGTTTTTTTTATTTCTAATATTTTACATTATTTTCTTCACCTACTCATCATTCCTGACACCACTACACTTATTAATATTCAACCTCTTTCATCCTTCTTTAATCTTCCATTACACACATACATGGTCGTACTTTGTACAGTATAACCATGTGTGTTCACATATAACAATTTCTTAGCAATGATACATTTTGCACACACCCCCCGTTTCTTTCACTGATTTCATGATTTAATTGGCCCATAAAAATTTCTTTTATTTTTCCTCCCCCTCCTTCTTTTTATTCTATATAGGTTATTTATTAATTATTTTCTATTCAATAATTAATTTTCATTATTATTTCTGATTTGTTATACATGTGGTATCTGTTATGTTACTACATGTATACAATCCTATCACACCAATTATGTTATATTATTATGACTAAAAAAAACTTCTTTGTAGACCAATACTGCTATCTATTAGCTGTCTATTACCCCTTTTACTCCAAACAAATAACCCGGGTTATTGCCAGGTCGATCCGGGTTGAGGCTCTGTGTGAACGGCTCCCAAAAAATTAACCCGGGTCGATTTACCAGGCAATCTTACTTGGGTTGAAAACGGGTTGTTCCCGGGTCATGAGGCAGTGTAAATGGGTGCTACCATCTTATTTGACCCGACTAGCTCTGAATGATGCTAATTGGAGCTTCTGGGGCACTGACAGATGATGTAATTTGTCAGTGCCCTGCATAGAGAGACTCACATGAAGCCATCGCTTGCCTGCCTAACCTCCTGCACCACAGCAGCCTGACCAGCCGCCACAAAAGCAGGCTAATACACAGCCTGCCACAGCCAGAACTGCAACCTGCACCACAGCCTGACCAGCCGCCACAAAAGCAGGCTGATACACAGCCTGCCACAGCCAGAACAGCAGCCTGTAGCAATGCTGGAAACAGTCCCCACCCCTCTCTTTTGCTGCCTTTTGTGACCATCTTTGTCAGACCTTAAAGCAGACCATTTTTAATTACTTCTATAGAGAAAGCAGGGATTACCCGGGTTCAGTGTAAACGGGGCAAACCCGGGAATAACCCGGGTCGAGTTGCAGTGTAAACTGGGTCTGAAGCCGAGTTCAACCCGGGATTGACCAGTGTTCAAATTCCAGGGTCGGACCCGGGATTTTAGTGTAAAAGTGGTATTTGTAGCAAATACCCATGAAATTTCTCTGGTAATTCAGTATGCTAAGTCAGTGTTTGTATGCTTATATTTTAAGTTGGTATATTGCAAACTCAGTATCTCCATTTCAACACACAGCTTTCTCCCCAAGTGATTATGCACTTATTTGCCGTGGGACAGTTGATCCCGCCTATCAAGATTTCTGATAGGCTCTTGACCTACACACCCTTATACACTATTGGCCGATGGAATCTTTATACACGGCCAGCTCCGTGACACATCGGAGCTCAATTGAAAAATCCATTTGGTGAAACGCGCGTCTTGATGACGGGAGTCTCCGCTGCGCACGAGGAGACTCCACAGTGACACTGCCGCTGCCTCATGCCCTCTCTATTCAGGTTATTACTCTTTTTCGCACCACCTCATGTACTGTTCCCGCTGCACTCCTGTATAGCATCAGCAGGGTGAGTGTGCCCATGCGAGCAGGCTGACTCCCACTATACATTATATCACTATCCTTCCTAAGAAAGTTTTGGGTGCCGCTGATAGCGCACTAAGCATTCACTAAGGATTATCTTGCATGCCTAATTGCAGCATCTCCGAATTTCCCTTATCCTCCTCTATACTATTATACTTATATCTGGCAATCCCATTTTCTCTACTGACTTGCCTGATATCTTGCAGGATTGTCAGAACCAGGGTGAGCAACAGGGGGATTATAGTGGGTGCCATCTACCGATCTCATACTCTCATAGTATATGTGGAGGGTCCACTCATGTCCCATTCTATACTATTAGTACATGGGACACAGCAGCCACCTTTCCCCTTGCTGTTAGTGAGTGGTATCTGCACTATACGTTTATTCTTTATGTACCTGTAAATTAACACACATTTACCTCATGATCACATCATACTTGCTGTTTATGTACAAGCACACCATGCTGTTTATAGTGAAAGTCACTGGACAATTCCTTGTGAACTATTAACACCTATATCCTTTCCGATTTCATGGATATAATGATTTATTGATATGAGTGTCCCTGGATAGACACACTATGTATAATTTTCATGTTTACTGTATTGGTGTACACTGACAGCTCATATTGGATCATGTTTGAATGATCTCCTGGTACCACATCACGTTACTCATGATATTACATATGTAGGACTGTATACTATCCCTTTTGAGCCAGGAGTCTAGTGCGTTGTTTGAATTTAGAAACAGACGATTTAGAAGGTATATGTAGGCGGTGGCATATGGTCACTTATGATAACCCTTGATTATTTATATTGTTTTTTTATTTTCACCATGATTTTTTGATTACTCAACAATACTTAGCAATATGATACAGTGATCATTGATCTTTCACGTGCTAATTGAGCAGTATATTCTTTAACACATACATGTGGATCACTGATATCATTGATATTTGTGGTATTTATGTATTTATTTACATGTTTGTGGTAATTGACAGCCTTTGTAGGCCCACATTCGTACATGTTTATTATTGTATGTAAATGTTGTCCTATTTCCTATTTTTGAAAAGGTTTTAACCTCCATCATTAAAAGTTATATTTATCAGGTAGAATTCGTACCCCAATTTAATAGAGTACTTGCTCTCCCTCCTTTTTCTATCCATACTATTACTCTTCTGGGCGCACCTCCACTTCCTCTAATTTTTGTTCATATGACTAATTATATTTATTAACGATTTGTGGAGTATTTCTACCACCTTACTGATTCCCATTTCCTGTTGGTACCAGTGCTTGGGGTATTCCAAATCTTCCCTTCCCTATTTGTGCTTTGTAATACTCTAATGTGCCAAAACTCATGAGGTGGAAGACTTGGAGAGATATTGACCCATGCCATCTGGATATCTTCCCACAGCTCCATGATATTTGTTGATACAGAATCTTATGTGCGAATGGACCTCAGTATTCGATGGAACTCTCCAGAATGCTACTCAAACCAATTCTGGGCAACTTGGGACCAATGAAATGGAATATTACAGCAGGATAATACACCATCGTCATGCGGTGTACATTTAGTCCGTTAAGGCCTGCAAATGGTCATCAAGAAATGCAGCGTAGCGGTTACCGGTCATTGACGTGTTCAGGCGGACCAGCAGACTCAAGCCATGCCACGTGGATAAACCCCACACCGTTATGAAGCCACCACCAGCCTTCACGGTGCCTTGTTGACAAGAGGTCCATAGCCTCATGGGGGTCTAAGCCACACCCGAACCCTACCATCGGCCCGAAACAACTGGAACCGTGACTCATAGGACCACTCCACATGTTGCCAGTCCTACAGGGTGCAATTGGTGACGGCACAAGCCCAGGTGAGGCTCTGTGTCTAGTATTGTAGTGTTAACGGCCATTCTGGTGGGTCTTCTGCTCCCATATCCCATGGAAGCTAAAGAACGATGCAGTGACCTGCTGGATATGCGCCTGGTAACTCCTGCATTGGATGTGGGTGTGATTTGAGCCACTGTCACTTGTCTGTTGCCACTGACACTTCTGGCCAGACGTTGCTGGTAATGATCAATAAAGGTGGTAGTGCCTTCTGTGAGGTATTCGCAGTACACACACCGTAGAGCAAGAAATGTTAAATGTCTGCACAACTTCGAAAATGGAATGTCCCATCCGTCAGGCATCCAATCCTAATGAACTTCCACCAATTGTTCACTTTCTTGTTGAAAGTTCACAATAATGGAGATGAAGCATCTCTTTGAATTGTTTGATGTCACAAAGTAGCCAATATAAAGCTAGACATACATGGTCAGATAATATGCCTGTCACACAGATAGACTTTTTGTGACAGCCTTTCCTGGGGAGGAAATATTTCCTCATCCCTCTCAGTGAAGGAACATGGGGAAATGTCCATCGGTCGGCAACTTCAAAACATCGCGTCAGAGGGACATGCTGGACAATATGAAAATATTGATCAATCGTGCCAGATCAGTTGCACTCATAAAATTATCTGGCTGATACGAATGGTACCTCGGAATGGTGCGAGCATAAATCCTCTACTTGGGCCAATTGAATAGCTCCGGGAACTCATTCCAGACGCTATTCATTATCGCACTGAATTTAATTCTCCCATACCATCTTTGGGAGCTGGCAAATCTGTAGTAATTAAAGGACAGAAACCTCTTGCTTGTGATATTTGGCAATCCAATCTCTATTGTATGAACTTGGACTTCAGACAATAACGGTCTTAAAAGTGCAGTATTTATGCAGTATTATAGCTTGTATAATGCTGAAACACTTCATATTCATACAATTAGATTGCAATATGTAAACAGTGAAAATGTACCTGTTTAAGAGTCTTAGGGGAAAATTTACTAAAGTGCAGGCTTTTCGAAGTGGAAATGTTGCCCATAGCAACCAATGCGATTATATTTACCATTTATCTAACATCTTATAGAAGATATTAGCTAGAATCTGGTTGCTATGGGCACCATCTCCACTTTTAAAAACCCGCATTTCAGTAAATATACCCCTTATACTCTATATTATGGGTGGGCAATAAGCCACAATAGCTGGAGGGACACTTACTACTCTTTCATCCACTAGGGGACACTGGAGGTGCTTAAGCTGGGGTATAGAGGCGTGGATAACTGGAGCTGGCACTTTAAATAATTTAGAAGTGTGAGGCTCCTCCCCCTCCATGCCCCATCAGCCCTCAGTTTAGAAAATGTGCCTACGGAGCTGGTCACAATCTGCTGTGCTCCAGCAATAGACCTAATTTATTTCTTTTATTTAACAATAATTTTTTTTTTTATTCTCTTTATTATTTTATAACATCTTTTACACTTTTCTTTGAGGTACCCTTCGCCACCTCTCCGAAGGTGGGGTCCGGGCACCTGGCGCCCTGTTACACCTCTATGGGTTAACAGGAAGGAGTGTGCAGTGCTTACAAAAAAGCAACTGACAGCTCCTTAACGCCACACACACACAGCACTTCTACACTGACTTCAAAAGAAGTGCTGTTCAGAGGGAAGCCGTCCAGGCAGCGCAGTGAGTAGATCACCTGCGCATCCCCCGTCTCCTGCCCTGCTAACAGTACTGGATGCAGAAAGCGCTATAGTGCTGCTCATTAGTCAGCTTCTCCCCGCTGCTGAGCGCGGCTAAACGACTTACTCAGCGGGGCTTGCAACAGCTGCTAGCACTGCTCATTAACATCTCCCTGCTGCTGAGCGACTCCTAGTAAGCGGGGCTTGCAGGGGGAGGTGATTCCTGCATTGTGGCAGCCATATTAGAGCCCTGTGGGCTTGAAGAAGGGGGCGGAGTCTAACAGCGTGGGCTCCCTGTCTCCTTTACGCGGCAGCGGCTGTTAGAACAGCGTGGCTGCCGTGTTTAACCTGTTGTTGCCTGCATCTCTCCAATACAGGAAGCGTGCAACACATGCAGAAGGCTAATTCTCCTGACTCCATCCCTGGCAAGAGGGTGTAAGTGCAGGGAATCTAATCTGTGAGAGGGGGTACTTTTTCCTCTGTGTCCCAAACCAGCCTTCTGTTTTATTTCTAATTCACTTCTGTTTCTACTGTGTCCCTCTGGGTGACTGTGTATCCATGTCTAACAGAACTAAGGCTGCTCAAAAGCTATTTGTATGTTCCAAGTGTAACAACAAACAGACTAAACCGCATGCCACTGGGTCCACGTTATGTGATGCTTGTATAGCAATGGATCCATCTATGGATATTACTGACTCATCGGCTCGCAATGGGCCGCTGACATGTTAGGAGTAATGACAGATTTAACGTCTGAGTCAGCTGACCAAGTCTCTAGACACCCTAGACAGATTTAACGTCTGAGTCAGTTAACCAAGTCTCTAGACACCCTAGTACAGGTTATGGGTACGGCGGTGTCCGCACCCTACACCTCCTACCAAAGACCAATACAAAAGCGTCCTCTAACGACTGTTCTCCAGTCAGAAGAGTCAGACCAAGAATTCCTCGCTACGGAGGATACCGAAGAAGGGGAATTGGAGGAAGCGTTACAGGACGATAACCCTCAGGAGTTAGAGTCCACCTCTCCTGGGGCGGAATCTCTAATTTTGGCGGTCAGAAAAATCCTGAATTTACCCGAGGACATAATTCCTGCATCCCAGGAGTGTGAATTATTTCATGAACAACCAAAGAGCTTGGCGGTTTTTCCATTCTCACAGACCCTTCAACAGCAGCTCTCAGTGGCCTGGAAACAACTGGATAAGCTGTTGCAAATTCCGCACCGTTTTCCGTCCAGCTACCCTTTTCCAGCATCCATGATAGAGAAGTGGGAAACACCTCCTCCAGTAGATGCGTTAGTCTCTCGTCTCTCTAAGAAAACAGCACTCCTAGTATCGGGAGCTACAGTACTAAAAGATCCTTCGGATCGTAAGTTGGAGACAACGTTAGCATTCCCGCTAGGCTATTTTAGCCGGGCGCAGCGCCCTGCCCTCCTTTTGGAGGGCAAAAAGCACCCTGCCCTCCAGAAGGAGGGCAAAAAGCGCCCTGCCCTCACAGCCTGCGGGTGCTGTCTTCACCCGCGGGTCGCAGTGTCCCGTAGGTGGGGAAATGTGCGGTGACCCGGTCACCGGAGAATAGACGCCGGGCGCAATAGACAGCCCCTGTCGGCATCGCTTGGGGGCTGCCCGGCATGTCTGTAAGTGCCAGGCACGCCCCCAAGAGTGACGAAAGGGGGATGCGTCTTATAGACACTCCCCCTTTTCAATGGCCACGGAAGTGCCCTTTCTAGCTCCGTAGCCCTGCCTGGCGCCGGAGCTAGAGTGAACACTACAATGCTAAGATCTTTTTATACTGCAGCGGGTGCTCAACTTAGGCCCACCCTTGTTACCGCTTGGGTTAACAAGGCTGTGGTTTGCTGGGCTGACCAGTTGATTACAGGTTTGGACTCCGGTACTTCCAGAGCAGAGTTACGTCTACTAGCAGAACACATCCATGAGTCTGCAGTTTACCTCGGAGAAGCTTCAAAAGATAGCAGTCAGATAAGTGCTCGCATATCTGCTTCTGCTGTTTCGGCCCGCAGAGCCCTCTGGTTGCGCGTTTGGCAAGCGGACGCAGAATTCAAGCGTACGGTGGAGGGTTTACCATTCACTGGCGACATGCTGTTTGGCCCGGAATTAGTCAAATGGATATCCCAGGCCACGGGGGTTAAGTCTTCCCGTCAACTGCATCTACTCCCAGAAGATCTTGCCCTGGACCTTCATTTCATTCCTTTTGTGCGCCACATTCCTTTTGTGGTAGATCCAGAGGTCCTTCCACGCAACCTAGAGGCGGCAGAGGTCGCCCACATACGGTTGCACATAGACAGGAGCCTAAACCAGCTGAGAAACCGGTGACATGACGGTCTTCCGTCCCACCTGGGACCACCTGCAGTGGGAGCCCATCTGCAACAATTTCAACAAGTTTGGAACCAGACCTCTCCAAAACCGTGGATCTGCAGAGTAATTTCCCTTGAGTACCGAATATCCAGGCTCTAGTAGTATCATCTGTGCTAGTTCCGGTTCCAGTAAAATGAACTCAAACCTGTTTGTAGTACCCAAACCGGATGGCTCGGTCAGGCCCATCTTAAACCTCAAGGATGCCTATCTCCATGTCCCCATTTGGGAACCACACCAGGCCTTTCTGCGATTTGCCATATTGAAAGATCCATTATCAGTTTTGGGCATTGCCGTTCGGGTTATCCTCTGCTCCTCACCAAACTCATGTCAGTCATGATTGCTTTCCTTCGGTCATCAGGAGTGAACATAATCCCTTATTTGGATGACCTGTTACTCAAGGCTCCATCGGTAACTATCGAACCATGCCTTACTGACGTATCACACTCTAATCCAACACGGTTGGATAATAAACTTCAAGAAATCAAATCTAAACCCGTCCCAGAAACTCCTGTTTCTGGGCATGATCTTGGATACGGCATCACAGAGGACTTTCCTTCCAATAAACATAGCCTGGGATTTACGGTTCTTGGTACAGCTGGTCCTCAGACCAAAGAAGGTGTCCCTCCTTCTTTGTCTGCGTCTCTTGGGGAAGATGGTAGCTGCTTTCGAGGCACTACAGTTTGGGCGGTTCCACTCCAGGGTGTTTCAGTTGGACCTGCTAGCACAGTGGTCAGGGTCTTATCTGCTTGTACATCGATAGATCCGTCTGAACCCGGTTACGAGTGGCCCTTCTTTTTGGTGGATACAATACAACAATCTTTTAGCGGGCCGAAGATTTGGAGTGTGGGACTGGATCATCGTAATAACAGATGCCAGCCTTCGAGGATGGGGAACAGTAGTCCTCGATTATCACTTTCAGGGTTGATGGTCCCCTCTAGAACAGAAGTGGCCCATAAATGTGTTGGAACTCAGAGCTATTTATAATGCTCTGATAGAAGCAACAGGGTTTCTAAGGACACGTCCGGTAAGAGTTCAGTCTGACAACGCGACGGCCGCCGCTTACATCAACCGCCAAGGAGGGACTCTGAGTCGCATGGCCATGCGAGAAGTAACTCTGATCCTCCGGTGGGCCGAGAACCAGTCAGTAATCCTGTCGGCGGTATTCATCCCGGGTGTGGACAACTGGTAGGTGTACTACCTCAGTCGCCAGGATATCCATCCTGGGGAACGGAAGCTCCATCCAGACGTGTTCAACGCTCTGATTCGTCGATGGGGATGTCCTCAGGTGGACCTCATGGCGTCACGATTGAATAGTCAGCTCCCTGTATACGTGTCAAGAACTCGAGATCCGCATGCAGAGGCGGTAGATGCTCTGACAGTTCTGTGGATCAACGACTTAGTTTACCTTTTTCCTCCAATTCCACTCCTTGCTCGTCTTCTAAAGAGGATAAAGCAAGAGTCCGCCTCTGTCATTCTCGTGGCTCCAAACTGGCCTTGGAGGAGTTGCCCCTTCCTCTGCAGCCAAATCTTCTACAGCAGGGTCCTTTCGTACACCCCAGCTTAGCGCAACTGTGTTTAACGGGGTGGCTCTTGAAACCGATATCCTGTGGAATCGGAGAAAAGGATTTACCGGTAGGTACCAAAATTCCATTTTACCACCCCTGCTCCTATCCTATGGTATGCAGTCGGGAAGCCGGCGGACCTAATCCCGACAGCCGGCTTCCCGACTGTCATATCCCGGCAAGGGTCTAAAGACAGGCGTCGATATGCCGACGTCTGTCATTAGACATACGCCGGGAGCCCGACGTCCCCCCGGGAGACTTAGGTTTAGGCAGCGGGGAGGGGGATTAGGGTTAGGTACTGGGGGGGAGGTTAGGCACCCCTAGGGGAGGGTTAGGGGGTAGAATTAGGTTAGCAAATACTTACCTGAGGACGATTGGGGCTTCCACTGCTGCCGGGATGCTGGTGTCGGGATTCCAACCGCCGGAGGTGCGGTAAATCATACCGATTCCTATCCTACATTGTGTGTGTTTACAAACATTTTGTGACGTGGTCACAAAAATTTGCTTCAAAATAAAGATGGATGTAACATAGCCTACATTACACATTTTGTAGCCACTTCCTGAATGTATTTTTGAGGTGCTAAGAATATACAATGCAGATATCCAGTCTGGCATACAGTATATACAATCCATAGAGATTGTATCGCTCATGTAACAGTCTGATATAATTAGTATTTTGAACACGTACAGAAGAGCTTCAATGATCAGAATTAAACAGTGTTCTCATAATGAGCTCTCATTCATCAAACTTGGCTGATTACATGTTAATGGTTGTTTTGGGTGTCATTGCTTTGCTTTAGATCTGTTTTATCTAACTTTTGGTCTAGATTTTTAATTTGGTCAAAGGAGTTACAGGGTCAAACAGAATGCAAACCTTATCAAATCTGAATGGTAAATATTTACCTTGCATGATATGAGCATGTACTTCACACACTGTAGTGCAATAAAAACTTAAGGCAAGAAAGTAAATCCTATGCATAATATACCTAGTGTTCACACTAGGTCCGGCGCTGTCTTTGGTGGATATCGGTTCTGGGCCTCCTACGAGTGGGACACCCTGGACGAGGGGTGTGCAATGCTTTTTGTGTATTCGGAAACTTATTATAGTTACAAACAAAGTGAACATTAAATTTTTTTCTAAGTATTTGCCAGAGGAGTCTAGTTGCATATGCTCAAACCACTCGGTGAAGCAGCTGGACCAGTCCAAAGCAAGTATATAGTCTACATGCTGGATGAAGGTCTCAACTACAGCTTTGGGTGACTCAAACTGAACCCCACTCATTTTGTGCTTGATTTGTGTAGTGTTTCCGCTTGGCTGTTTTAGCGGGGCGCTGCGCCCTGTCCAATTTTTTTAAAATTTCCCTGATCGGCCATGCCCCTTAAGTGCGCACTGAATCGGCCGGCCGGCAACCCCAGCACCCTAGTTTGCCTGCTTTTTAGTGGGAACACTATCGTAAGAACACACAGAAGTTACAGGGTCTGGACTGTATGGCGGATGACCAAGCTCCTGGATGCGTTCAGGGGCCAGAAAATCCACACACATCATAGAGCTCCATTCAGTTGAACGCTAATTAAATAGCGCCGGGAGGGAGCTCCCGGAGCTATTAAATGCAGCACGCTGTTAAGGATTTCTTCTCACACCCCTCTGACAAAAGTACAGGCGGAATGCTGTTTTCTGCCCTTAGCGCCGCGGAAACAGCATCGCGCCAGGAAGTTTAGTCACGAGGGGCTAGAGAACGGGCATTCTCCAACCTTACAGTGCGCTGAATTGAATAGCTTCGGGAGCTCCCTCCCAGCACTATTTAATTCGCGTTCAATTGAATCGAGCTCCTAGACTTGTGTGTAGGTGCATTGTTGTGATGGAGAAGGGCATCACTAGTGTGAATTTTTGGACTGTGCCTGAAAATGGCTTTCAGCACTTGCTGCAGGCATTGGTTGGTGTACCAGACCCCAATAACTGTGCGCTGCTGCACAAGTGGTACAGTACCTACGTGACACTGACCAGTCTGGGCCACCAAAACAGCCACCGTTTGCTTCCATGCTGCACTCACATCAGAATGTCTGTGGTGGTGCACCTCCAACTGGGGGCCACTGGATCGACTATTGTTTGGTCTCTGGGTCGAAACTATAGATCCAGGATTCATCGCCACTGATAATCTCCCAGACAGAGTTTGAGGGACCACAATCAAACCTGGCCAGCATGTTGCGTCGTCTGAGCCGCCTTCTGCTCACGAGTCAGCCGATGGGGCACCCAGCATGCAGAAACCTTGTTTAGGCCAAGCTTTTCATGGAGTATTTACTGGATGGATCCTGTTGACATGCCTGTCTCCTTCTCTAACTGGGCACAGTCACCCTGGGGTCCACATCAACTATGGCCCACATGGCAGCAGTGTTATCCTTGATGATGGTGGACACAGGTCAGCTGCAGCGCTCCTCGTCTTCCGGGGACTGTCTCCTGAGACAGAATTCTGCAAACCACTCAAACACAGTGGTTTGGGACGGTGCTCCCCAAAAGCAGCTCGCAGTCTTGTCAAAATTCTCCTGCTGTCACAGACCACTCTTGTAGTCGTAGAAGATCATGGCTCTCCAGTGGCCTTAGTTGATCTCCATAACGAGTACATGAAGGAAGTGAACAAGCTGACTACTTTGTTGTGCAGTGCTGCTTATATACGGTTCTGTGCCTTGAAATTTCACAAATAATGTAGTCATAAATTACAGTTCACAACCAGTCTGATTCTGTCTACTCTACCTACACATCCGGGAATTTATTGCACATCCCTCGTACTTGTATTACAGTCACATGCCTAGTAAAGAATTCCATTTCCAACAAACATAACCTAAATTTAACATGCTAGAGTTAAAGGTCCCATGTCATTCTAAAGTGGCACGAAATACTATTCACCCGCTTTGGAATTTATTGTTTTTTTTTCCCCAATACACTCTGCAGTGTTGCACAAATGGGATCTATCAGCAACTTGACACCACTCCTGAGGGTGTGAGCAGAAATCAGACTAAAGTGCCAGCTGCAAGGCTGTTTTCGGTCTTAGTGCGGCGCCGGCACCTTAGTTGGAGAATGCTGGTTCTCGTGAGTTAACACACAGGTTAAGTCATGAGAACCGCCATTATCTGACTTAACTTGTAATTGTAGTACTAAACAGCACAATGAATTGAATAGCTCTTGAACCGACTTCCTGGTGCTATTCAACTCCAACAGAATTGAATCGGCCCCTATTAAAAGTGGTCTCGCAATACAGTTTTTAGGAGATCGCAATTAGTTGACGTGTTCCCTTTTGTCTACTGGGTCGATATAGGAGGGAATATCAGTCTTTGTGTGTTCTTATATTAGCCTGCCTCTCCTGGTTGCAGTCGATTTTATATATTTTGCTCCTCTGGTCACTGTTTTTATTTTCTTCTAGTGATTCCTCAGTAGGTCCTTCTTCTCTACTTACGTTACCTTAGTTGCCTTCTGGTTTCCTGTTCACAAATTTTAAACATTTGTTACCAGGAGTATATTTAAGGAAGGTTTTAGTCTGCTCTGCTCCGCAGGTAGTCTTGCTTAGATTTCAAGGTTCCCTAGTGTATTCAGTGTCCATTCATGGCAAGATTATAATCTATTGTTGCCCTCATGCCTTACCATAGCCTACGGTTTCTTTCTCTTTCATCCACTAGGGGACACTGGAGTTGCTTACGCTGGGGTATAGAGGCGTGGATAAATGGAGCCGGCACTTTAAATAATTTAGAAGTGTGAAGCTCCTCCCCCTCTATTCACCACCAGCCCTCAGTTTAGAAAATGTGCCTACGGAGCTGGTCACAATCTGCTGTGCTCCAGCAATACATTTATTTTATTATTTTAATAGCCTCTTTTACACTTTATTGGTACCCTTCGCCACCTCTTGAAAGGTGGGGTCCGGGTACCTGGCGCCCTGTTATACAGGATGGAGTGCACAGTGCTTATCAAAAAAGCAACTGACAGCTCCTTATCGCCACACAGCACTTCTCTACAAGCACTGAGGACAAGACAGTGTGAGAAGCAGGAGTGCCATTATCAGAGAAGCCATCCAAGGGATGCAGTGAGTACATCAGCTGCGCATCCCCCGGCTCCTGTCCCCGCTGCCGACGCTGGCTTCAGAGCATAGCGCTATAGCGCTGCTCTATATTACATACTCCCTCCTTCCCTCTCCCCGCTGGCACCTGCGCATAGCGCTCCTACTCAGCGGGGCTTCACAGGGGGAGGTGAAAGCTCCAGCGCGACTGCCATTTTCAGAGCCCTTAGGGCATGAAGAAGGGGGGCGGAGCCTAACAGCGGGCTCTCTGTCTCCATTCAGAGCGGCAGCGGCTGTTAGAACAGTGTGGCTGCTGTTTCACATGTGTCTGACTGCAGCTCTCCAATTTAGGAAGAGTGTAGGAGCACTACTACAGAAGGGCTGGTTCTCCTGATTGCATCCCTGGGAGCCTGTGAGCACAGGGGAGAGTACAGCAGGGAATCAATTCTGTGGGAAGGGAGTTGTGTGATCTCCTCCTCTGTTTCCCAAACTAGCCTTCTGTCTTCTATATCTGTCCCTCGGTATGGGTGACTATGGTTGAAGCCAAACTCTTTGCAAAAGATGTTTGTTCAAACTGTACAAGCATGTTATGTGATGCTTGTTTAGTAATCTATCACCTATGGCATGGTACGAGTGATGGCGGACTTAACGTCACAGTTGGCTGAGGCTCACACCTCCCAGGGTGTCAGGGTTAACCAAGTCTCTAGACACCCTGGTACAGGTTATAGGTACCGCTGTTTCAACTCCCTCCACTTCCTACCAAAGACGGCCCCTAACGACTGTTCTCCAGTCAGTGAGGGTCTGACAAGGAAATCCTCACAACAGAGGATACTAGGGAATGGAGGAAGTTTGTATAATGACGGTACGCCTCAGATTTTCTCTGCCTTTTGGCTAAGATCAAGTTAAAAAGGGCTGCAATAAACAGGCAAACAGATCAAGAGAGTCCCATTTAGTATCTGTTCTTATCAGTTTAATATCTGATACGCCCCCTATCTGTGGGCCATATATAGAGTCTGCCTCTACTGGGGTGGAATTCTTATTTCTGGCGGTCAAGCAGGTATTTAATCTACCTGTGGATATAGTTCCTGCATCCCAGGAGTGTGTATTATTTGAGTACGTTACTCCCTGTGTCAGGGTCAGAACAGCAGTACTCAGTTAGCCTGGAAAATTACAATGTAATTGGACGCTACGTATCTTCTCAGTGACCAACAAAAAGGGTCGTCTGTTTTTCAGTTTTCGCGGCCCTAGGGACACTCCACCCTGAACACGCCTGATCTCGGAGGGTCAGGCCTTGGTAATGGGAGACTGCCTGGGAATACCAAGTGCTGTAGGCTAAAATTTTCTGGAATCAACCATATAAGAGGTTCCAAATTCCTCGTCTGTTCCTGTTCAGCTACCCATTTCCGTCATCCATGATAGAAGAGGGGGAAACATCTCCCCCTGTTGACGCGTCTGCTCACTGTCCCTTTAAGAAAACTACACTGCCAGTACGGGCTGCCTCATTGTTGAGGGACCCTTCTGATTGCAAGTTGGAGTCAGCGCTGCGCTCTATTTATACTGCAGTGGGAGTATGACCAGTTGATTGCGTTAATCAGGTATTTCCAGGGCACAGTTACGTTCTTCTGGCAGAACACATCGTGAGTCTGCAGTTTACCTGGGAGAAGCTTCTAAGGAGCTCTCATATCTGCTTCTGCTATTTCGAACTGCTGAGCCCTCTGGTTGTGCGCTTGGTAACCACATGCAGAATCCAAGCGTGCGGTGAAGGGTTTACCATTCACTGGTGACATGCTTTTTGGCCCGGAATTGGGCAGATGGATATTCCAGGCCACATGGGGGTAAGTCTTCCTTCCTCCCTTCGACTGCTCCAGCTCCCAGAAGATCTTACATGGGACCTTCGTTTCTTTCCTTTCGTGTGCCACATTCCTTTCGTGGTAGAGCCAGAGGTGCTCCCACGCAAGCAAGAGGCGATAGAGGTAGAGGTCATCCACACAATGTTGCAGGTTGACAGGAACCTAAATCAGCTGAGAAACAGCTGACATGACGGTTTTCCGCCCATCTGGGATCTCCTGCGGTGGGAGCCCGTTTTGCAGAAATTTCAACAAGTTTGGAACTAGACCTTTTCAGATCAGTGGATTCACAGACTGATTTCCCTATGGTAACAAATAGACTTCGAAGTCCCCCCTCATCTCGGTACTTTCCTACACGTCTGCCAATACCTGCAGACAGGGCCAGGGTTTTACGGGAGGCTATCCAGTCTCTACTCCGATCCTCTGTGCTAGTTCCGGTTCCAGAACATCAACGAGGTATGGGGTTTGTACTCAAACCTGTTTGTAGTACCAAATCCGGATGGATCGGTTTAGGACCTCTAGTCCTTTAAAACCTGTATCTTAAGATATATATATATATAGTTTCAACATGGTGTCCCTGCAGTCCATCATTGTGTGGTTGAAACCAGGGGAGTTTCTATTATCCCTGGATATCAAGGACTATCTCCATGTTCCCTTTTGGGAACCACATCAAACCTTCCCGCGTTTTGCCGTATTGCAGAATCACTACCAGTTTCGGGCATTGCCGTTCGGGTTATCCTCGGCTTCCGGCATTTTAACCAATCTCATGTCAGTCATGATTGCTCTCCTTCGGTCATCACGAGTAAACATAATCCCCTATTTGGACGACTTGTTCCTCAAGGCTCCATCGATATCCCTTCTAACAAACCATGCCTTACTGACATATCACACTCTAATCCAACACGGTTGGATAATCAACTTCAAGAAGGGAGCAGTAGAAAGAAGGTGTCCATAATTCTTTGTCTGCGTCTCTTAGGGAAGATGGTAGCTGCCTTTGAGGCACTACAGTTCGGACGGATCCACTCCAGAGTGTTTCAGCTGGATCTGTTGTCACAAGAGTCAGGGTTTCCTCTGCTTCTACAGCGACAAATCCGTCTGAGCCAGGTTACCTGAGTGGCCCTCCTCTGATGGACACAATACAACAGTCTTTTAATGGGCCGAACATTCGGTATGGTTCTGGATCATCGTAACAACGCATGCCAGCCTTCGAGGATGGGGAGCAGTAGTCCTCGATTTTCACTGTCAGGGTCGATGGTCCCCTCTGGATCAGAAGTGGCCCATAAATGTGTTGGAGCTCAGAGCGATCTACTATGCTGTGATAGAAGCATCAGAGTTGCAAAAGACTCGTCGGTAAGAGTTCAGTCCGACAATGCTACGGACGTCGCTTACATCAACCGCCAGGGCGGGACTGGTAGTCGCATGGCCATGCGAGTAGTATCTCAGATTCTCCAGTGGGCCGAGAAGAAGTCAGTGATCCTGTCGGTGGTATTCATCCAGGCTGTGGACCACTGGGAAGCAAATTACCTAAATCGACAGGATGTACATCCCGGGGAATGGAAGATTCATCCAAACGTGTTCAACGCGCTGATACGTCGATGGTGTTTTCAGGTGGACCTCATGGAGTCATGATTGAATCTTCAACTCCCACTATAAGTGTCAAGAACTCGCGATCCACAGGTGGAGGCAGTAGATGCTCGGACAGTTTCATGGATCTACAACTTCGTTTACCTTTTTTCCTCCGATTCCACTTCTTCCTTCTAAAAAGGATAAAGACATGAGTCAGCCTCTGTCTTTCTCGTGGCACCGAACTGGCCTCGGAGTAGTTGGTTCTCAGACCTTCGGTCCCTATTGGTAGACGACCCGTCGCCCCTTCATCTGCGTACGGATCTTCTACAGCAGGGTCCTTTTCGTCCACTCCAATGTAGCGCAACTGCGTTTAACGGGGTGGCTCCTGAAACCGATATCTTTTAATGCAGAAGCATCCCAGACTCTGATTCCCACCATGCTACGCGCCAGGAAGCCAGTTTCGGCTGCGCTTTATCGCATCTGGCATTCTTATATCGAATGGTGTTCCAGTCGGGTCTTCCGTCTGGTTGTCCCGGTTTCTGTTTTTTTCTTCAGATGGGACTGGTTTCTGGTCTTCACCTTTGAACTTTCAAGGTGCAGGTTCTGCCCTTTCTATTTTCTTTCAACGAAAATTGGCCCTCATTCCTGAGGGCAGACGTTACTTTTGTACCACCGATAGCTTCCTGGTACTTAATTAAGTATTTGTCTTGGAAGAGTGTCCTCCTCCTGGCTCTAGTTTTGGCTCGTAGAGTTTTGGGTGCTCTGTCCTATAAGCCACCTTAGCTTGTGTTCCCAGGGTTGGGTCGGCTTTCCGTGTCAATCAGCCTATTGGGTACCGTCTTTGGTGGAGGACTCCGGTAATTCTTCTACTTATGTAGTTAGAGCTCTCCGTGTCCCTCCGCAAGTCGGAGTCTTTTTTTTTTTTTTTTGTCCTCTATGATGCTGTTCAGAGAGGTTGACCAGCGTCTATGCAGACGTTGGCATGTTGGATTAGGCTGATTAGTCTTCAGGCTTATATTAGTGCTGACTGACTGCCTCCTACGTCCATTCGGCTCATTCCACATGTTCTGTGGGTGCGTCATGGGGGGCCGTTAGGGGCGCCTCCAGGTCACAATTGTGCCGTGCGGCCACTTGGTCTTCAGTTCACACGTGGGTCAAATGTTACAGTTTTGATACGTTTGCTGCTTCGGCATCAAGTTTTGGCCGTCTGGTTCTGCAGGTCCCACAGAGCGCTCCCGCCCGAGGGGAATAACTTTAGGACGTTCCCAGCGTAAGCAACTCCAGTGTCCCCTAGTGGATGAAAGAGAAAATGGGATTTTGGTACCTACTGGTAAATCCTTTTCTCTGATTCCACAGGGGACACTGGACGCCCACCTCTGCGCTCTTAGCCTGCCTGTTCGGTTTGTTCCTTATGTTGTATGCTTTGATTATTGTGTGTTCTTATCTCCTTTTTTACTCCGCTTGTTCTCCATCTCCTCTCTGTCTTCATTTTCTAAACTGAGGGCTGGTGGGGAATAGAGGGGGAGGAGCTTCACACTTCTAAATTATTTAAAGTGCCGGCTCCAGTTATCCACGCGTCTATACCCCAGCGTAAGCAACTCCAGTGTCCCCTGTGGAATCAGAGAAAAGGATTTACCGGTAGGTACCAAAATCCCATTTTGTGACTTCCTTTGGAGATTGGACTGTTCATACTTGCCGATGGGGTCCAACTATTCTACACCCTCTTCAGAGGTCTGTGGCACTGGCCATATGATTTTATCAGGGTTCCACGTCTATCCTGGCTTTGTCTTTTTACGTTCCTTTATCTTGCAGGTGACCCATCGCTGTTGCTGTGTTGGTTGGTGTTCGTCTGCATAGCTAATTCTTATTACCTATCTGACCTGGACTGATGTCGTGGTGCTTCCATCGCTTAGAGGTCTTCTGCTGCTTGGTCTGCCACACTGTCGTTCTCAGGGGCAGCACAGATGGTGTGGTGTGATGGTTATCATTACTGCTTTACAGCACTGAAGTTGTGGGTTCGATACCCACTACAACATTAACTGTGTAGAGTTTGTATATTCTTCCTGTGCTTGTGTGGGTTCCTCCCACACTCCAAAAATATACTATACTCATCCGTTTTCCTGCTGTTCTGTCTTTTTTCTCCTGCGGGGAGTTGAACTGTCTCCTGAATACATACCCCCGGGGGCTCTCTTACACGGAGAGAGATTGAGACACTGAGTAGCCTCATATAAGGCTACTTCTTTTCTATTTTTGCACCTTACAGCCTGCTTCAAATATAACCAAGCTGCACAAATAACAGCCAATCCTTTCCTTTTATTACACTGTGATGCTTATTGAATCCTTTCATAATTTAATGTTTATACAGTCACATTTTTCTGACTGCAGCACAGTTTGCTACGAAGTGAAACAGTTTATTTTTTAACCAGATTAATTTTCTTTATTCGGATTGTAACAGTTTGTGACATGTTGATTGTTGAATGCTGAATAGATTATCTAATGTCTAGATTGTAATAATTTCTATATACATTTTTAGGGGACCTTTTCAGTGTTTCTGAGCGTGCAGCCAATAATTTTAGAGTATTGATTTTTGAGATTTGGCACTTTCTTGTTGATTGGCAGCTGCACTCTACGAATAGGTTACATTGGTATCGAAAATGTTCTAGAAGATGGGAGTTTGGGTGCCCAAAGCAGTACTTTAGATGGGTTTACCGCTTTGCTCGGCTAAACCCAGTGCTTCTGGACGTGCACACGCGCCCTATGGGTGGAACTATTAAATTGTTTCGATAGGCGCCGATTACATTTAGACACCCACAAAACAATAAAATTTGCCCCCAAGGAACATGAAACAACCTTGCAGATAAGGATATACTACTGATTTTCATCAGGCTACCAGACAATACTGACCACTACTGGGAAAACAAAAAAAAAATAACCAAAGTAAGGCCAAATCAGAAGAAGCAATCATGGAGCATGCGGGTTCTAAATTAATTGTACTGGCCAGTGTACCTGCATGAGACATGGAACAATACAATGGTCATAAGACTAAAGGACTAGCAGATCTGTCTTCATTAAAGGGGGATGGGTGACAGGTTTTCAGCAGTTGTGTTTATAGTCCTTTTCCACTTCAATACGTCTACTTCACAGCGGACAAGCCACTGTGAACGCAGTCCAAATTTTGATCTGGATATGCAGCCTGTCAATTTACTAGGAGGTGTCTAGTACTTGTCGTTAGTTCTAAGGCTGACTAAACAGTCTCACCTATTACTCTTGGTTCAGGAGAGAGCTTAACATATCAAAAATTTTTAAGTTTATGCTCATTGCGTTAATGCCATGCAAGCCCTTTTTAGGCAAAGGATCATTGCTCAAAGTCGAGCAGGAGCATAATATAGGACATAACATATGGTCTTACTCTGAAACCTTATTTTTGCATTATTTTTTTTCCTTTCAATAATTTAGTCACATGTTTGTTGGGTATATATTCTAAGTAGCAGGCTTTCAAAATGGGATGTAGTCAGCATGCCAGCGTGCAGGATCCGGACGCTCAAAATACCGGTTCCGGAATCCCGACCGCTGGCATCCCAAAAGTAAGTTTCAGGAGGAAGGTTTAGGTTTAGGGTGCAGAGAGGGAGAGGTAACTTTCATGCATCGGGGAGGAAGGGTTTAGGGGTAAGTGTTAGTGTTAGGGTACTTACCTAATGGTGTCAGGATTCTCACTGTCTGGATGCTGCTGTCAGTTTTCTGAGCGGCGGCATCCCGACTATCGGGATCCCATACCCAACCCTTTCAAAATTGCCTATTCTCTGCAGATGTGCCCGCAAGATTTAAAACCACAATAATAAATGCAAAAGCAGGCATATATTTACTAACTCACTGCTTATGCATTAACACCTAGGGCTATATTTACTATGTGCTTGAAAAAACTGGTATGTTTGTCATGTTTAAAAGTTTTTCTTGACAAATTTAACCTGGTATTTAGGTCATTCAGTAGTTTTTCAGACTTGGAGTAGACATGTGGCTATCGCCATTGTAGTGTTGCATTGCTTCCTGATGTGTTCCTGATAAGTTCACAAAGGATTGACACAACAGGCAGACCTAAAGTAAAGGATAAGAAGCAGTCACCTCAGCAGTGCAGATTACACATACCCTGGCAGCTTTGTATTCAAGTTCTGGAAGTATTTAAAGGCTGGTGGAAGATACTGACAGCTTAGTGCCGAATGTGATCTTATTGTGCCTGAGGCTAATAAAAAAACAAAAAAGTTGATTCTACGTAAAACATAACTGGAAAGAAAACCATATATGCTTCCATGTTATTTTGAGCACCAAAAATGCATCATTTATTGACCAATGGTTTGTGTGCTTTGACTTCATTAAATCCGGATTGTCAGATGCAGCATAGTAATAGTGGGCCGAATTCAATTCAGTGCGATGACGAATAGCTCCGGGAGCTCCCTCCCACAGCTATTCAATACACCGCGCTGTTTGCCTTGTCAGAGAATGCCGGTTCTCGTGACTTAAACTAGGTGTTAAGGCTTGGTTACCGGCATTCTCTGACTAATATGCCAGACGCATGGCTGTTAGCTAAGCCGGCAAACAGTTGCGCGCCCGACACATTTGTTGGATTTCTCCTCTCATCCCCAGGGGGATGTGAGAAGAAATTCTTTAGCCGCCCAAACAGCGCGGTCTATTGAATAGCTGTGGGAGCTCCCTTCCGCTGCTATTTATCTTCTCATTGAATTGAATGTGGCCCACTGAATTTGATGGCAGATAAGAACCATTTGGCCAATCTAGTCTACCCACTTAGAGTTGGCTTATTAGGGTTTGGGGATGGATTAGGGGTTTGGCTAGGGTCGGGGGTTAGATATGTTTGGGTATTAGGGTTAAGGGGCCTATCCACTAGGTGACCTGAAAGACTGAACGTCTAGCATTCAGACCTTCAAGCCGCTGAGGTGCAGTGCCCGCGCTGAACGGCGTTCACTGAACGTCATTCAGTGAAGGAGCCCGACCTCCTATCTCTGAACATGCCGAACCTGACGAGCGTCATCAGGTTGACTGGTATGTTCAGTAGACAGTCTGGGATGGCAAGGACCCAGCATCCACACGTATCGCTGGTCCTTGCCGGCTATCCATTACCCGACTTTGTGAACAATGCGACCATAGTCTGGTAATGGATAGGCCCCTTTTGGGGTTTGTTAGACTCTGAGGTTAAGACGCCTGCCGGCGCAAACTATTGAATTGCACCCTATGCTGTTAATGTAATTTTGTGTTTAGTACATGTTACATGGTTGTACATCTTGCCTCACCACGTGCAAGGCAAAGACTCAACTGTAATTAACTTTTTTCTGTCACAGAGGGTGATTCAATTAAGCGCTGAATAGCGCCGGGAATGAGTTCCCGGAGCTATTAATTGACCGCGCTGTAAACTCCTGACTAGAGGATTTCTGCACGCACCCCCCTGAGATGCAAGCTGAAATCTGAGCAAACTAGGGCCGCGGTGCTGTTTTCCGGCTTGGTGAGTGCGCTAACTGCATCGCGGCCGGCACTTAAGTCAGAGAATTCCGGTAACTGCGACTAAACACCCGTCTTAAGGCGCGGTAACTCGGTGCAACGGGTACAATTGAATAGCTCCGGGACCTCCTTCCAGGTGCTATTCACATTGCGTTCAATTGAATCGCCCCCTATATGCAGGTTATTCATAATAAATGTGTAGTAATCTGTTAACCCAACAAGGCATACCATCTTTGAAAGTAGTAAACCTACTGCAACAAATGAGGGGATCCCAGACCACCCACTGAAATTACATCTCTGTTCAGTTTCAATCTGTGACATTATGTGCACCTTTGAACCAGGACCAAGATGAGCGATAACCTGCTGGGCATTAGATTCACAAAATTCCCCCCCACCTCGCCTTCCCCCATCTGTGGGACATGTGTTTTTTTTTGTTTTTGTTTTTTTTTGGGGGGGGGGGGTTTGTGTACTGTTTTATGTCACTGTCTGGTGATCACCATAAAATGCCTAGTTCTCCAGTGCCCTTCCCAGTGTTCCATACTGCAGTGTAATATTGTCTGGTGACCACAGGAGCTTATAACGCAGTAACTACCAATTTTGCAGATGCCAGAATGAGGTAAATAGGGGTTTACTTCTTTGTCCACCTCTACTGCAGCCTCCAACTCCCCACTCGTAAACCGTAGCAGTGAGGAGAAGGTAATCACGCATATATATGTGTTCCTGCTAGCGAGCGCATAGGGCAGGGTGTTGAGGGACCGGGCATGTACTATCTGCATGCCTCTAGTGGAGGAGGGGTTGTGTCCGTTTGACACACCACCAATTTGTCACACTAGGGGGCGTGCCCAGCACTTGCGATGCTGGAGTTCCCCCAAGCTCTCCCCTCACAGTGAAATATATATAGAATAATAAGTGGCACTCACTAGCTTTAAACACATAAGAAATATCAAATTTTAATCCTCACATATTCCATGAGAAAACAGGTAATTTCAGTCTCAACGATTCGGTCCTGTCCGGACCACTTCAGGAGATACAACAATACACTGTTTGCATCAGTAATCAACCAATTCTTAGAGAGCCTATATAGTGGTTAGGTTTAGGCACTAAGAGGGCAGGGTTAGTTTTAGGCAGTGGGGAGGGAGAGTTAGGGCTAGGAGATGTGTAAGGATATCTATCGACAGGTCTCAGTATCCTAACCATGTCGGGATGCCAGCGTTGGGATTTGATCGCTGGCATCCCGAGCCCAATCCTATGGAACCACCACAAACCTGGACAGTGTCTTGTTGACAATTGGGTTCCAATGCTTCATGGAGTTTGCGCTACTCCCGAACCCAACCATCAGCTTGGAACAACTGGAGCTGTGACTAATCGGACCACGCCACATGTTGCCAGTCCTCCAGGTTCCAATTAGCGACATCACAAGCCCAGGTGAGGCGCTGTGTCTATCGTAGTGTTAACAACAGCACTCTGGTGGGTCTTCTGCTCCCATATCCCATGGAAGCTAAAGAATGCCGCACTGACCTGCTGGATATGTGCCTGGGACCTACTGCATTGAATGTTGATGTGATTTGAGCCAGTGTCGCTTGTCTGTTACCACAAACACTTCTGGCCAGACGCTGGTGGTCACAATCATTAAGCACCCGTGGTCGGCCAGTGTGCTGTCCAGGGTGGGTGTTAATGCCTTCTCATGAGGTATTCCCGGCTCACACTTAACACGTGACACCGTAGATCGAGGAATGTCGAATGTCTGCACAACTACGGAAATGGAATGTCCCATCCGTCGTGCACCCACTATCATGCCCCGTTTGAATATCGGTAATTCAGTTCACCTTGCCATGAGTAGCCTAGCCGGTGTTTAGACACACTCGCGAGATGCCAGGTTACAACTGATGCAGGTCTGTGCATTTCTATGACGTCACATTGCCGTGATGCCACGTACCATTACCTGTATATACTGCTATCTCATGAGTATTGGCACTTCAGTGTACTCCAGTGTGAAATCGGAAGTATCTATTTTAGAAAGCATAAGACTTACTGCTGAAGTGTGGGGGGGTTTAATTGTCTTATGGGTGCCCAACAGAGCTATTGCACCGATCAGACACGCTTGCCGTGGTTATCATGTTTCTCGCATCCAAATTCACTGGGTGTGGCTAAACCTGTCTAAAGTTTAGAGCAGTGCACCCAAATGGCTGACGTTTTTTTTTCAGGGGTTTTGTGTGCCACCAAATGACCGTGCATCCAGAAATCTGGGCCCCGCGGCAATCATGCCCGATGGGAGCAACAATTCAATAGTTTTTGCTTAACAGAGCTATTCAATTCCCGCTTCATGGCTGCATCTAAAACCATTATTAATATATATATATATATATATATTATCTATATATGTATATATTTTCTAAATAAATATATATATATATATATATATATATATATATATATATATATATATAGAAAATATATATATATATATATATATATATAATCTATGTGTGTGTATGTGTATATATATATATATATATATATATATATATATATTTTATCTATGTGTGTGTGTATATATATATATATATATATATTTTATCTGTGTATGTATATGTGTGTGTGTATATATATATATATATATGTGTATAAAGCACTTAGAAAAGTTAAATTTATACAACAAATTGCAGTTATTCGGTGTTGCGTCAACTTGTCTGGTGTGTAGTGTACAAAAGTCTTCATTTCTACTTCAGGGTCCATAGGGTATCCACAGGATACCTTGGGGTATAGGTGTGACGTCAGTCGCAGGGCACCAAAGAGTTAAGCTTTCAGCCTCCCAGGATGCACTAGGTCCCCCTCCTATACCCCGCCCCCGGGCCAAGGCACCTCAGTTTAGTTTGGTGCCCGGCCGGAGTCGGGTGCACCTGTTGGAGTGGGGGCTAGAAGAGCCCCTGAAGCTTATTCTTCATGCAGCTGTGGCTGCACATCTGGATGTACAGCATGGACAGTCAGTCCTGACGTCCATGCTGTCTTCCCTACACCCCGCCGGTACCAGAACGCCGGTACTGATCCGGGGATGCTGGTGGGCGTCTGGGGTCACAGCTAGCGGTGACCCCAGATGCTCCGGACCATGGCCGGATTCAAGGGGGACAGAGGTAAGCAGCGGGGTCCCGCGGTGGGTCCCCGCTGATCACATGGTCCTAAGTCCCCAGGCAGGGGGCTCCCTGGGGACTGGCTGCAGCGTGGAGCCAGGCGACCAACCTGCGCTTCCACTACCCCCTGGGACAGCGGACCGCAGCAGAGCGGTAGCGCTGCGGCGTCCCAGGGGTTAAATGCATGCCAGGGGAGCGCGCCTTCCCTGTCTCACAGCCGGCGCCTCCCCCGCTGCACACAGCCCTCTCTGCATGCTGCCGACTGGTCCTGTGGCAGCGCTCCTCCCCCAGGCCAGCCTCCTCTCTGCTCCTCGGCGGCCATCTTCTCCAGAACGCATGGTGAACGCTGCTGGAAGCGCTGGACGGAAGCATCGTGGTCTGGGTCCCCCCGCATACCTCTCCTCCGCTGTGGTCAGGTCTGTGTATGCAGCGCTGTGTCCTACCAGGCCCTGTGTCTGTGTAGTTGAGTGATCAGCGCTGTTAGTGCAGGAATTGTTATTTTTCTGCATTGTATGTGACTGTGCTAGCGCTGCTGCCTGTAATCTTTTCTTCTCTAAACTGTCAGCTTTATTACTGTCCCTGTTCTTTCTGCTAAAGCCCTTGCGGTGCGGTGCTGCAGGGTGGTCTCTCGCCTATTTAATACTTAATTGGTGAGAGAGGTCACATACGTGGTGCCATCATGTCTGAAAGTGATTTTCCCCTCCGGCTACAGTGTACCACGTGCAAAGTACCGTTAGCGGAGGGGGAGGGTAGCGCGGAGGGCCTTTGCCGGCAGTGTTTGTCCATGGCGCGGCCTATTACGGTTACAGCACCGGTACAGGAGCCGCCCTGGGCTTGTTTCGCTCAGGCGTTAACAGCTTTAGTGGGCCAGTTAGCTCCGCAGCCCGCGTTTACTCCGATGGGTTTGTCCCAGCAGTCTGTGGTGTCGTCACCCATGCAGGGGTTCCCACGACAATTGGTGGTACCCCACAGTCTCCCTATTTCCCCGCTCCCGGGTTCTCAGGAGCCAGCGTGGGTTAACTCCCTGACGAGTTCTGTACAGCACTTGTCGGATGTGTTGCAAGGGGAGTCTGTGATGCGGTCTCATAAAAGGCCGGTGGCGTCTCTGTCCGCTCCTTATGAGGATGACGAAGGGACGTCTGATGATGGGGAGATTCTAGATCCTTACGATCAGGAACCTCTCCATACTAAGGACGCTGATGCTAAGTCCAAAGTATATATTCCTGGACTTATTCGGGCGGTCCGCACAGCCTTGGTGATTGAGGACGAAGTTCCCCCAGCGGCTAAATCTAAGTATGCCTTTTTCAAAGATGTGAAGGGCGATGCCACAGTCTTTCCTCTTTCGGGTCAGTTGGTGGACCATTTAGAGGAGGCGTGGAAACAACCTGGCAAAAGATACCAGCCGCAGAGACGCCTGGCGGTGGCTTATCCGTTCGCGGATAATTATTTTGCGAAGTGGGAATCCCCTCCACAGGTGGATTCTCACGTGACCCGTCTTGTCCGTAGTGCCACATTGCCGATGCCATCCATGTCCTCCCTTAAGGATGCTACGGACCGCAAGGTAGAAATCTGCCTGAAGTCCGCTTATTCCCTTGCTGGGGGGGCAGCACGGCCGGCTATGGCCATTTGCTGGGTTGCCAGAGCGATGGAGCGCTGGGCGGATTCATTAGAGGCTTCTTTTGAATCCGACTGTCCGGCCGATCAGGCGGAGTTGATTGGCAATCTCCGTGATTCGGCCACCTACATCAACGAGGCGGCTCTAGACATTAGTACTCTGGTGTCTAGAATTTCTTCAGCAGCGGTAGCTGCTCGTCGCACCTTGTGGCTGCGATCCTGGAAGGCGGACGCAGATTCCAAGAAAGGTCTGGAAGCGTTGCCGTTTACCGGAGAAGTTCTCTTCGGTCCGGATCTGGATAAGATTGTGGCCACGCTGGCGGCAGCCAAATCTGCCTGTCTCCCGTCGGCCGCTGCTCCTTCTGGTTCGGGGCAATCGTCCTTTCGGTCATCTAGGGCCCAGGGCAGGCCCAAACCACAGTCGTTTCCTCGACAGGCTGGCCCTAAGAAATCGGTCAAGCCCCGGAAGCAGGCATGGAGTACCAGACGTCCGGCCCCCAAGCCAGATGGCAAGCCTGCGGCCTGACGGTCCGGGCCTCCCTTTGGGGGATCCCAGGGTGGGAGGCCGCCTGCTACAGTTCGCCCAGTGTTGGTCGACCACTACGACAGACACTTGGGTTCTGGAGGTGGTTTCCCACGGATACGCCCTCTCCTTCCGGCACAGACCCCCGGCTCGCTTCTTCACCACGGGTCTCCCATCAGACCGGAACAAGGCTACGGAGCTGCGGAAGGTATTGCACACTATGCTCCAGGCTGGAGTTATAGTGGCGGTTCCATTCTCCCAGAGGGGCCAGGGTTTCTATTCAAATCTATTTTTGGTACAGAAACCCAATGGGTCATATCGTCCGATTCTCAACCTCAAAGCACTCAACAAGTCTTTGCGGGTCCCGAAGTTTCGGATGGAGACCCTACGGTCCATCATTCTGGCGCTGGAACCTGGGGACTACTTGGTGTCATTGGACATACAGGACGCTTACCTGCATGTCCCTATTCTTTGGCGCCATCAACAGTTCCTCAGGTTTGCAATCAGCAGCGACCACTTCCAGTTTCGGGCGTTACCTTTTGGCCTGGCAACAGCACCACGTGTTTTCACCAAGGTGATGGCGGTCATGGCGGCTTCTCTGCGGCTGCAGGGAGTCCGCATGTTGCCGTATTTGGACGACCTGTTATTGGTGGCAGGATCTCCAGAGCTCCTGTTACGCCACTTGGACCTGACCATTGCACTGCTGCAACGGCACGGCTGGCTAATCAACTGGCAGAAGTCCACTCTAATCCCGTCTCGGAGGATTCTGCATCTTGGAGCCTTATTGGACTCGGGACAGCAAAGGATCTTCGTGACGGAGGACAAGATCTCTGCTTTACAGTCAAGGGTGCGCAGTTGTCTGCACAGCCGCCGGGTGTCCTTACACTCGGCGATGAGGTTACTGGGCTCCATGGTGTCGGTGTTCGACATGGTGGAATACGCCCAGTTTCACTCCAGACCTCTGCAGCACCTGATCCTGTCCAAGTGGAACGGGCTGACTCAGTCTCTGAAGTCCCAGACGATTGTGCTCACCCAGGAGGTTCGCCTGTCCCTTACGTGGTGGTTACAGACGACCCACCTCAACAAGGGACGTCCGTTCTGGGTTCCAAATTGGGTCCTGTTGACAACGGACGCCAGTCTTCGGGGCTGGGGAGCAGTTTCGGGTCCACACTTGTTCCAGGGCAGGTGGACGCCGACAGAAGCGGAGCTTCCAATAAATATCTTGGAACTCCGTGCGGTCTTCAATGCTCTCCAGCAGGCACAGCGGTTTCTCCAGGGTCGCCCGGTGCAGGTCCAGTCGGACAACGCTACCACCGTGGCCTACATAAACAGGCAAGGAGGAACTCGCAGTCGGGCGGCTCTCGTAGAGGTCTCTCGGATCCTGGTTTGGGCGGAGCGCAATCTTCCGGCCATATCAGCGGTCTTCATCCCGGGAGTGCTCAATTGGGAGGCGGACTTTCTAAGTCGCCAGGACGTTCATCCGGGGGAATGGTCCCTGCACCCGGACGTTTTTCAACTACTGGTGGACAGGTGGGGTCTTCCAGAAATCGACCTCATGGCGTCCCGGCACAACAACAAGTTGCCGGTGTACGGGTCTCGCACAAGAGACGAAGGGGCGTCTCTGGTGGATGCTCTGTCCGTCCGGTGGACGTTCCGGTTCGCATACCTGTTCCCTCCGGTCTCCCTTCTTCCACGGGTAATCCGGAAATTCAAACAGGAAGGAGGGACGCTCCTGTTGATAGCTCCCGCGTGGCCCAGACGGCACTGGTTCTCAGACCTTCAGGGTCTGTCCGTGGACATTCCTCTGCGGTTGCCGCTACGACCGGACCTTCTGTCTCAGGGTCCTTGCCTTCACCCGGACCTGACTCGGCTGTCTTTGACGGCGTGGCTGTTGAGACGGCCATGCTGAGGTCCCGGGGGTTTTCCAGCTCTGTGGTGCGTACCATGTTACGAGCTCGGAAACCGTCTTCCGCGAGGATATACCATCGCGTGTGGCATACGTTCTTCCAGTGGTGTCGACCGAGAGGTTATGCACCGCGGGAGTTTCGTCTGTCTCGGATTCTCGCCTTCCTGCAAGCGGGACTAGATCATGGGCTTCGCCTTGCTTCTTTGAAGGTACAGGTTTCGGCCCTATCTGTCTGGTTTCACCGTAGGATTGCTACAATCCCGGATGTGCGCACCTTTATGCAGGGTGTTCTCCGCATTCAGCCGCCCTTTGTTCCACCTGTGGCGCCTTGGGATTTGGCTGTGGTCCTGAGGGCTCTCCAAGGACCGCCGTTTGAACCACTGGGCTCAGTGGATCTTAAATGGCTAACAGCTAAGACTGTTTTCCTTCTGGCCATTGCTTCGGCCAGACGTGTTTCTGAGTTAGGGGCTCTTTCTTGTAGACCCCCTTTCTTGGTTTTTTATGGGAACAGGGCAGTGCTCCGCACTCGGCCCGAGTTTCTTCCCAAAGTTATTTCCCAGTTTCATATTAACGAGGAAATAGTTGTTCCGGCCTTTAACTCACCGGGTCTTTCCGTGGGTGAGGCCTCTTTGGATGTTGTGCGGGCCTTAAGGACTTATGTTGACCGCACTTCTTCGTTTAGGAAGTCGGACGCTTTGTTTGTCCTCTTTGGCTTCCGTAAAAAGGGTTGGCCTGCTTCAAAGCAAACTTTGGCAGCCTGGATCCGTATGGCTATTTCTGAAGCTTATCTTCATGAAGGCCTACCGGTCCCTCCTTCTCTGAAGGCTCATTCCACTAGGTCTGTGGGTCCTTCGTGGGCAGCTCGACGTGGTGCCTCGGCAGTTCAGATCTGCAAGGCTGCTACGTGGTCTTCTGTCCATACCTTCGTGAGGTATTACAGGTTTGACACCTTCGCCTCTCAGGATGCTTCCTTCGGGCGGCGGATTCTCCTTTCTGCACAGGAGCGTCCCCACCCTTAAAGGATACTGCTTTGGGACATCCCCAAGGTATCCTGTGGATACCCTATGGACCCTGAAGTAGAAAATATGAGATATGGTAAGAACTTACCCTTGTTATCTCTATTTCTACGAAGTCCATAGGGTTCCACAGGACTCCCGCCCTGTCGCACCTGTGCTGCAGATGGGCTTTGCTCTGGTCACCGGTTTTCCGTCTCCCTCTGGTGAGAATGTGATTCTTGTATGTGTCCAGATCTTTGTTCTCTCTCTTCCTTCTCCTCCTCCGGCCTATGGCTTGGTAACTAACTGAGGTGCCTTGGCCCGGGGGCGGGGTATAGGAGGGGGACCTAGTGCATCCTGGGAGGCTGAAAGCTTAACTCTTTGGTGCCCTGCGACTGACGTCACACCTATACCCCAAGGTATCCTGTGGAACCCTATGGACTTCGTAGAAATAGAGATAACAAGGGTAAGTTCTTACCATATCTCATATTTTTTTGGCACTATATTTCTGGGGAGTACCTAGTTTTTCACGTTTAAACAACAGACGTTCAAACCCCTGTGACACCACAAGTCAAATGTGAACACTTTTCACAGGGTACTTAATGAGCTCTTGTAGTGTCCTCAATTGACCTCTGAAAAAAAAACCCATTGATCTCTGTGTATTTGACTTGAATTGAACTGATAAAATGTAGCAGGTAGTATACAACATGAACTCTGCGTCATGACCACAAGTAAAAATGTGCCTGGATATGGTGATAGCGATAGTATTTGGTTCCTATGCCCTGTTTACTTTTTGATACACCCTTTTCACATCAAGAACTAAATATAAGAAACTACTTTGATACCTTTTATTTGTACTGTTTTACAGTGTTCTCCCCAGGCTTTTTTTTGTGGGTGCACCACCCTACCACCCGCAGTTTTGGAGCCTGCAAGTGGGGAAAGTATCTGGGAGCTGTATAAAAGGACCAGATCCTACAGACTTTGTAGATTTTTCATAATCAGACAACTTGGCTTCTAATGAAAGGAGAATTAATATATAAAATATTATTTCAAGAAAATCATTATAAGGTCAGGGTTTAAAACATTTTATTACTGCGAAGGCGCTCACCCGGCTACTTCTTGATGCCACCCGGCTGGAAACATTTTCTGGGGAGGACACTGGATTTACCTTTCCATTGAATTCTGAATAGTTCTGTTGATTCAGAAAGTCATTCAGAAGTTTCTGAAGAGATTTTGTTAATTATGTGTGAGTCATTCCCTAATTGTAGAATTGAATAAATAAACTGCTCTGATGACAGCAGTATATTCAATAGCAGTGTTCCAGCATTTCACACCATGCACTACTTTTAAGAGAGAGAGAGGTCCCGGAGCTATTCAATTGACCGCGATGTCAAGTTACCGAAGGAGGATTTCAGCTTGCACCCTCCTGAGGTGAGAGCAGAAATTCGAATAAAGAATCGGCTGTCACACTGTTATACAGCTTAGTCGAAAATGCCAGTTCCCGCGACTAAACACCCTGCTTTAGTCGCACTATCCGGCATTCTCTGGGGCGATTCAATTCAGCAGGAATTGAACAGTGCCGGGATGGAGCTCTAGGAGCCATTTAATTCACTGCAGCGTTTACTCAGGATGGAAGCAGTTAAGGCGGAGAATGCTGGTTCTCGCGAATTAACTTGGGTGTTTAGTCGCAAGAAGCAGCATTCTCCGACTCAAGTTTTGGCCGCGAGGCTGCAAGCGCTGCGTTAAGCCAGAAAACAGCCTCGCAGCCGGCACTTCAGTCAGATTTCTCCTTGCACCCTCAGCCACGTCTTCTAAGGCCCCTACGAAGAGACTGATTCCTAATCCTCTTAGGTGGAATGGATCTGAGGAATAGGAGATACAGGGGACAGAGGGAGGTGAGGTTCAAGAACCATAGGAACAGATTTCTCAGGAGTCGGAACCTGTATCTCAGGGCGTAGAGGCGCTGATTGCGGCAGTTATTGTTAGAGCTCTTCGTATCTATGTTGAGAGGACAGCATCTATCCAGAAGTTGGATGTGCTTTTAGTTTGTTTTTGATGTTGTGCGGCCAGGTTGGCCGTCTTCAAAACAAACTATTTCTCATTGGATTCGTCTGACAATCAGACAGGCTTATCTAGCCGCTTCTAAACAGCCATCTGTTTCGATTATGGCACATTCAAAGCGCTCGCTGGGTCCTTCATGGGCGGCTGCTCGTGGTGTTTCGTTGATTAATGTTTGTCGAGCGGCCCCCTGGTCAGGCAAGAATACTTTTTAAGTTTTACCGTTTTGACACTTTTGCGGTCTCTGCTTCGCCGTATGGCCGTGCTGTTTTGCAAGGTTCTCAGCGCCCTCCCGCCCGGGATGGGAGCTCTGGGATGTTCCCACTGTTCTGAGACTCCAGTGTCCCCTAGTGGATGAAGGAGAGATCAGGATTTTGGTTATTTACCGATAAATCCCTTTCTCAGATTCCACAGGGCACACTGGACGACCGCCCGCCACTGTTACATCTGTATAAGTTTGTTGCTTTACAGGTGCAGACAGTTGTTTGTCTACATGGTCTGCTTGGTAATGTGTTTTATCCTTATACCGCGGTATTCAATTCAATGCGCTATTGAATAGCGACGGGAGGGACTCCCGAAGCTATTCAATACACCGTGCTGTTCGGGCGGTCTAAGGATTGATGCGAAGAGAAATCCTGACCAAAGTGCCGGTGCGCGGCTGTTTTTCTGCATAGCACGGCGCTAACAGCTACGCACCCGGCACTTTGGTCAGAGAATGCTGGTTACCGCACCTTAACACCCTTGGAACTCGCTCCTGGCGCTATTCAATTTGCGTTGAATTGTATCGACCTCATTGTTTGTTCACGCCTTTCTAGCTTTTCTTCTTCCTTCTTAATTTCCAGCTCTCCTCGGGCACAGTTTTTTTTAGACTGACCTGTTGGGGGGTATAGAGGGGTAGGAGCTAGCTACCATACAAATGTATTAAAGTGCCAGCTCCCGGTTAACCCACTTCTATACCCACTGTTAGTTGCGGGCCTACCACATGCGCTAACAGCTTCGCGCCCGGCACTTAAGCTGGAGAATGCTTCTCACAGCGACTGAACCCGTGACATTAGGCGCGATGAACTGCAAGTTTTCACAGAATGTAGCAAAAGTACCTACCATACTTTCCAGGAATGCCCAGCATATACCATCCATGCTAAACACATTCTATGCAGTAGGGTCACAATGTTAAGCAGTGTTTATCACAACAACCCAGCTGTATAGTCTAAAGGTGCCTATACACTAGACGACTCGCTAACCTTGCAAGGTCATCAACTATTTCCCTCGATCACCCCGGCACTCCCGGACATACGATATCGTGTTTTAAACTGTGCAATCTGACCAACGAACTATCGTGCATCCTTAACTATTTCCAGTGCATCGGTAACGAGATTGCCAGATCTTACTGCATGTAGGTAAGATCTGAGGATACGACAAATGACCCGCAGGACCGCGCATCGGGATTGTTATCGTTCCTGGACACTGCACGATTTGTCTTTCCAATATGTCTGAATAGGCCAAATCTTGCAAAAATTTGTTTAGTGTGTAGGCACCTTAACTCATCTACTGACCTATGGTCCCCAAAATATGCGCAGTCCATTTACCCACCAGTGTTACCCAGCTTACTTATTAAACTATGATGTCCATATAACTCTGATGGCTAGTATTTGCTCAGCCCAATTTACCACCTCTATCTGTAATGCTGAGAGCACTTCTAAGCAGACGAGATATGGCTACCTGTAATCTTCTTAAACTACTTGTCACTTTTCTGTTTTGACTTTTTTTTGTGTGTGTGTGTTAAGATAACAGTGGCAACATACTAATGTCCATTGAAATATTATGATTATCTATCTATACTGTAAAGGGCTCTAACCTGAAGTCTGAGCTCGGTGAATGCGAGTTTGCAGAGGCATTGCAGCTGGAAGCTGCAATTGGACAGTGAAGCAAGAGGCTCAGTAATGCTATATTGTTGTGGCCTGGATTTTCTGAATTAGAGGAAGTCTCTGTTCTGGTTACCAGATCATATTTCTAGTTGCCTTTGGAATCTCTGTGGCCCACCTTTTATGTACATACATTTATAACAAAGGTTTGATCGCTACCATGGGCAATATAATAGCAAAAAAAAATGTTATGACTAGAAGAGAGAGCCATCTAATCTTAATAGAGACTAAAGCTGGGTACACCCCATACGACTGTGCGCCCCAGCTATACAGCCGCGTGATGTAACAATACATTGCACGTGCCATACACACTGCATGATCCAGCGTACGATCCAGCGTGCATGTAACAGCATTGTCATATCTGCCATGCAGCACAACAGATGGAACTAAGCGATGAACAACGGATCGGGTATACACTCTGGGCCTGAATCAGTGATGGACAGAATTGCAGATCTGCACAGAAGTGGCGGTGCAATTCCGTCCATCTTTTGGCCATGCGTATGCGGAGACACCAAAACATCGGAGATGTGCACTTACCATCGGGTTAGCGTACAACTCTGAATCAGGCCTTGTGGCCGGTGCCCAACCACACGTGACCAAAATAGGCGCCGTGGCACTGAAGGGGTTAACCCTCATGCTGTGACACCATTTTTAAAAAAAACTTATAGGCTAGGCACCATATTTTTTTTTTTTTACATGCATTACCGACGCTAGGTGCCTGGTATTTAAAAAAGGTTTTTAAAGGTCTAATCTGCCGTGGTCCGGACCCTCTCTGGCAGCTGCGGCACTGGTGTGTATTACTATGGGGATTATGGGCAAGCAGCCACTGCAGCAGGGGCTTAGCGTCTGGGTCTGTACCAGGTCCTAAAAAGCGTTCACTCGTAGCTGGCCGATGTTCGCATTTTGCGTATGCATTGCAGTGTGAATGCTCGGGAGGCGTTCGCTCGCTGCACATAGACCACCCAGCAGAGTGAGTGACAGGAGAAGCCGTTTGTGGGTGGTAACCAGAGCAGGCCACTAGAAACGGGTGAGTGGAGGTGTGAACGCAGGAGCACCTGAGCATCTTAACACGGTTTCAGAGGCGTGCATAATTAACAGGCAGCGTCATTGTACACGTTGCCTGGTTGTATTTCACACTGAAGTGATCGTAGTGCTTGCGGTAGGATATGGTCAACCTCAAGCGCTGCGATCGCATCTGATGGTCCTCGATGTACCCAGGGTTACATACACTTACAGGAGATGACGTGCGCAGGTGGGCGTCTTAAGACAGGCTGGTGGCCGTCTGCATACACATGTGATCGCACACCAAGATATAGTGGGCGTGCTTATACCTTGGCGTGCGTTCGCCTGCCTTGCTGGGTGTGTGCCGGATTTGCATATGCTGGGTGCGAACGAACGCATCTAGCGAGCGGGTCTGAATGAGCTCCTTAGTGCCAGGGCTGCAGGACTGTGTGTGCCTACCGCTTAGGACTGGGAACAGAGCTCCCGGCGCTCCAGCACTACAGGGCGGCAAGGGGACGTTGCAGTTGGGACACTTGTCCCAGACTGCAGGACTATGCTTGGCCGCACGCTGGGGGTCAGGAGTGCGGCAGGAGGGGCCAGTAAACCGTGCTGTGTGCATGCCCACCGGGGGACCAGGAGAGCCTGCTCCCCGGACCCCCAGCGTTGATGGCAGGCAGTAGATTTAGCCCCTAGTGCTTCTCGCTGCACTAGAGGAGAGCCCCAGCAGTCCGAGACTGCAGGGGACCCCAGTGCTGGGCACTGTGTGTGCTGGGGTCTGGGAGGGTAGCTACCAGTACTGCCAACACTGAAAAGGTTTAAAGTTCCATTGCTGGGACTGATGTTAGAAAAACAACACTGTAAGTGTTTATATCAAGTGTGAACAGATATGTATAAAATGTTTAAAGATATATGTATAAAGTGTGCTTTAAACATTTATGTGCAGCACTGAACCGGACACACAGATCCCAAGCTGCAGTGTTGCTGTGTGTAAAGCCGGATGCTAGTCACAGGCACATAGGGCTCAATTCAATTCCACACGATTTTAATAGCGCCGGGAAGGAGCTTCCGGAACTATTCAGTTCAGCGCGCTGTTATGTCGAAGTATGCCGATCTCTCGCCTTATACATGGTGTTTAGTCGCGAGAACCGGCATTCTCCGACTTAAATGCTGCTGCAGTGCTGTTTACTTGTGCTAAGGGCAGAAAATAGCATCACGCCATGAGTTTTGTCGGATTTCTGCTCGCACCCCAGGAGCAGGGCTCGAAGAAAACCTTTAGTCAGGCATTGAATTGAGCCCAAAGTTTGTGTGTGTATATGTGTGTGTGTATGAATATGTATATATAATGTGTGTGTGTGTATATATATATATATATATATATATATATATATATGCAGGATGACCTCCCATGCAGCCTCATGCCTGAAAGTGGTATTAGGAGGTGCAATGGGTGATGGACAACGCGGCCAGCTATTTATTTTCAGGATGCTCTATAGAGGGTCCCCGCCCGTTGTCCAGGAGACTGTTGGCTGGGCATCTTGTTTGCCTTGTCCAGGAGCCCAGATTCAGTTAGAGGAGGCAGGCTTGGTTCCTTAGCAGATTCCTGGAAGTACGTTTTCGATGGAACTATTTCCTAATCACAGATGTGCTGGCACCTGAGCGGTGACCTGCACTACTTGTGGGCTCAGGCACAGAGGAGTGGCCACTCTTCCCTGTCCATAGAGGACAATGTTAAAGATGAGCATGTCTTGTGCATGCTAGGCACATGCACTTAACTTAATTGGGTAAAACTACAGGGTCAACTGGTGGGGTATTGAAGTAAGATAAGAGAAGAGCCTGCGTGCTCTGAGTGTGTGTATCTATTTGGACATCAAGAAAGCATGAAGTGCTATAACATCTGTATGCTGTACTCCCTCAGCACTTACAATGGGAAAGAGTATTTTTGAAGACTATTTAAGCAATAAATCATCTTGCCTTGAGACGACTTAATCTATAAACTGCGACAACAACATTGCGCCAAACTCTATTCCGTTCTCCGGCTGTTCTGGATTGAGCCCAGTGTCTCCATTTTGAGCAATCGGTGGGTATCGGCCAACACCAGTCAGGAGGTTTGGCCTCACCTTGTCTACGCATATGCAGCATAGGCGGTTCCAGGTGCCGACGTAGGAACCTGGGAGAAGTGGTTCCAGGTGACAATATAGGTCCTGGATGGAAATAAGCGGTTCCAGTGCTGGTGGAGCTTGGTGGTGGCGAAGTTACACGCCTACGGCGCAGTAGGTGGAGTCTGTAACAGGCGGTTACTGACTGTAAGAGGGAATCCCTTATACCCCAAGATCCAGTGGGATCAAAAATAATCTGTGGCCGCTTGGCGGAGGCAAGGTCATCCGGTCACAGGCCCTCTATACACGATGTGTACGATATGTCATTTACAGGGGTATTCAATATGGAGCAAAAACTCTGTTTTTGCGATGTCTTCGCACTGATGATGTCATTTTCGCAGGTTTTAGTTTTACACCGTATTCAATTTCAAAGACTTTTCGCAGGTTCGAAAAGTCTTTGAAAAAAAACGGGGATAACTTTTTACCACTGAATAGGTGGTGAAAAAAAGTGCAGAATTGGGGTTTAGGGGTGCAGGCTTAAAAAAAATAGCCTGCACCCCTGGGAATGACATTTTAAAAATAACTGTATCAAAAAAAGTTTAAAAAAAAAAATAGGGACACCCCAAAAAATGTATTTCAAAATTGGGGTGAAAAAAAAAAGGAAAAAAGTGTTTAAAAATAGGGAAATAGGTTCAGGGCTATTCTGCAAGTATGCGGCAGGTGTATTCTAGAATAGGCTATTAGCGGCAGGTGCATAGTTGCAGAATTTAAAAAAACTTACTTTAGGGACATAAAAATATGCTAGTACCCATTTTCATGTACCCCAAATTTGATGGGACCACTTAAAAAAATGAAAAAAATAACCTAAATGCTCTACTGCAACACTTCTTCCATGTTGGGAAAAAAACACCTGCTGCGGCTATTTAAATCCCCGACTTTCATTTGCAGGCTAAAACGGGGGTACCCATAGTGATCCCCCATGTTTTTACAGTTTTAGGGGGGCCCTACAATTTATTCCAGATATATTTTGGTTTTTTTTCGCAGATCCCACTTCGCAAGTTCCCATTTTCGTAGCTTTTATATTGAATACGGGGATAAAGCGGGTGCGCGCCCAATACTTTATCCCAGGTAAAGCTCCGATGTGGAGCGAAAAGTCCAGCACGGACTTTTCGCTCCCATATTGAATACCTCTGTTAGTGTTTTCTCAGCTTAACTCTTTATCTATTGCCACCACCTTGGTTCTCCACTGAACACAAACTTCTCAGTTTCCTCTTTTTCCACTGCACTTTTTCTGCAAGGCTGCCCCACACTTCAAGCTACTCACCAGCAGCCTAATTCCAGGCACTGGGTGCATAGTCTTTACACCCTTGCCTATTTTTGTGTATGTTTCTTGCCTCCTGTATGATTGATTTCTCACACTACTCCCTGGTGGTAAATCATACCAAACCCCTTAGCTACCCTTTGTATGTGTTGGCCTGTAGTGTCTCTTTGCCTTGGGATTTGCATTAGTAAAAATGTTAATTTTAGATTTTCTTTCTCAGTTACTCTCTTAGCCGCCTGAAAGGTCATTTGCACATAACATATACTGCCTTCTCAAAAAGTACAGCTGCAATTTCTCTCATTAGTTTATTGATCAGCATCAACAACAAATGAGTATTTTAGGATTTATTTACGTGACATTGATTTTCATTAATCCCACTTTATGTACATCTTTATTATATTAGACTTCTATTGGTGATTTCTTAAAGCTATTTGACAGAAGTGATTGCCCGTTTTCATCTGTATGAAGGATCTTTGGGGGAATTCAATTCAGCGCAATGTGCCAGCAATTTAGATTGGCGATGTGATTTTGCAGGTAAAAGTCATCTCTTCACAATTTTTCGTTTCTAAACTACTGGACAAGCTGCAATTTTTTTATTGCATAAATAACTGGTCTTAACTCAGTGGTTCCCAAACTTATTGAATTACGGAACCCCTAGAGTATCAACATTCATTTATTTTTTTTTTTTCATGGCACCCCTAGAGCAAAAGTTTCTTATTCAGAAAACAATATTAAATTAAGTAAATTGTGCTTACCTGTCACCCTTATGTGGTGATGGACATGGTTGCACTACTGTTTGTCCACATGTTTTATATGATTGGCAGTTACCAGCACTGGTTTTGTCTATCAAATTGACTATAAATAATTTTGATTCGATATGCAAATGACTGGGTATATGTTCCTTGAACACTACATGCACGAAAAAAAAATAAATCAATTGAATATTGCCCCATCAGCTTAGATGGGGGATAAGACGCAGTCAGGCATGCGAAAACATTTGCTTTCCCCCCCATTGTGGACACAACATAATGTTGCCATTGTAAATGTGGACACCCTTTTTCCTGGTTTTCAGGTTCGGAAGGATGTGCTTAGGGTTAGTTAAGAGCCCTATCAGAACTGCATTGTCAACCTGCCGAATGTCAGCATTCTGTCGGTGTTGACATTTGTGTATTTTCTACCGCACCAAAATGACGGTGTGGTACAACTGTGTACTTTATTCTTCAGTTTACAAGTCATCATGATGTTTGCCATCTCTAGCACATGTGTAAATTTGAGCATGACCAGATAGTGCCACCCCTTACTAAATTATTTTGTGCGATATTAAAATATGTTTTATTTACTCAATAAAATTGAGAAAACAGCTCTCTGTTAATCCTCCTTAAAATTTTGCTAATTGAATCCCCCCCCATAAGTAGCAGTTTTCTGCTATTCTATTTATTTACCATATTGACACCTTATTATTTTGTAATCTTTTACTCATCTTCCTGTGTCCCAGATTGTCAGATCTGACCTACTGCACGGCAGATATGACGATGTGATGTGCGACCAGCGGGGACGCACATCGCATCATGATCGTGAGTGGGGACTCACAATTTACTCTCAATTTGGCCATATTTTACACGACCTGTCGTTCCAATGTGTCGGAATCGGACAGATCGGGTAAAATATCACTATGTGTTTGGCCAGCTTTAGAATTGAATCTAAATTAATAAATAAATATTGGAGAGCCACATGTTGAGTAGCTGCCAGTTAGTCCTAAACGTTGGATCCCAGGGTTAAAGGAAATTGCTCAGAAACCGAGAAGATACTGTATGAGTGAATGAACGTTGCAGAGAAGTCGTCCTTTGTGTTCTTAACAAGTCAGTCTATCCATTCACCAAAGACTAATTAGGCTGACTATAAAAAATATTCACCTTCTTTGTTGTTTTTAACTTTTTGATTCCTTACTGAAAAAATTACTTGGTACATTAATTATGACTCCATACCCACTGATTACTGCAAATAATCTCTAATGTCAAAATCTTCCCTAAAGCTATATAGTAACTATAAATGAAAATTCAGCCAATAACTGATTATTCATCTCTTCTGAGTTCACATAATTATACAATGTAAAATGTTTAATTTAAATTTAAAGTCTGCACCAGGCTAGGAGGTCTTGCAGTCACTTACTGCACTTTCAAACAAGTACACTACCTGTCAAAAGTTATAGGATACTCCAATTTTATCAATTTATTTATTTTTTACATTTACGCAGTTTAATGTCTCAAAGGGAGACAAAGTGCAAGTTTGTTAAGCTCCCAGGATGAGTGCCCAGCGTTATTCACTAGCCCGCTCTGTAATTTCACCACTAGCTGATTTCTGAATGCACTCTCCTGAGAATTGAGCGTAATCCGTGCTAACTAGTTCTTTGGGGCAGCATCTCGTGCAGTAACATAATCGCGTCCGGCAATTAGGCTGGAAAATGACGTTTTTCTGTGACTAAGCACTACACATTAGGCGCAGTAAACTGCATCACCATCTATGGGGAGAACTCAATTCAGCGTCTGGTCCTAAGTGCCAGACGTGATGGGGACAATTGAATAGCTCCGGGAACTCCTTCCCGCCGGTATTCACATCGCACTGAATTGAATCGCCCCCATAGAGTCTAAAATCCTGTTTTGTATTTGTGAACTTTTGCCATTGATCTCCACAAAATACTATGGTGCACAGTTTCACGCAAGTCAGTTTTGCGGATGGAACTTGCAAGTTATCACACAACACATGCTCTGTAGCCGAGCGCAGGCATCTACTGAAGATTCACAGTTGGATATAACTCAGTGGTATCTCTTTTATCTCTATTTGTGGATGAAGGAGTGTAAGTCCGTCATAATGGGGGGTTCCCACATATGCTAAATTCAGTGAAGGTGTGTAAATGGAATTTCAGTCTATGCATGTTTTCAGACAGCTCATTTGCACCAAGAAAGGGGATTGTGCAAGTTTGCGATTTAATTCAGTTCGATATGAACAGCGTCGGGAAGGGGTTCCCGGAGCTATTCACTTGACTATCCTGTTAAGTCTGACCTAGAATATTTTTACCCTCCCTAGGTGCGAGCAGAAATCCGACTTAAGTGCCGGCCTCGATGCTGTTTTCCGGCTTAGTACAGCGCTAACAGCATTGCGGCTGGCACTTTAGTTGGAGGATGCCGGATACCACATCTAAACAGGGGTGGTGACCGGCATCTCGCAACTAAGTGCAGGACGCAATGGGAGCAAATGAATAGTTTTGGCAACTACTTCCCGGCGCTATTCACATCACGCTGAATTGAATCGCCACCAAAGAGGAAAGTCATAAAATCAAGGGAGTTGTGTTTGGGGGAAATTAACTGGGGAAATTCAATTCAACGCTTGGCGCATATTGGCCATATATGGTAGGCTCGACATCGTAAGTTATCTTGCGATACCGCCAGGCACAATGTGCTGTTCCGGAAAGGCACATCACACTGAATTGAGTTCCCCCCCATAGATGGTGAATCTCCACTTCTTTTTTTTTTTTTTTTTTTTTTTTTTTTTACAGGCACATAATGAAAGTGTAATTATGGCCAACTTCTATGGAACTTTGAATCAGTGTATATACAGCTAAAACTTATTATTCACTCATGATTACCACATTTTATTATAGAAAAAAACACCCTTTCTGCAGTTACATCTCAGCAGGGTTTCTACCATCTTCACATAAACAGATCCTACAATTTCCAGTCTTTTATCATTGCAATATTGCCGGAGTTCCATCAGGTTGGATGTGGGCAGCAATTCTACAGTTTAACAATGTCCAGGACAGTTTTGTTTCTTCAATGTGGCTTTTGCTATATGCATTGGATAACACTCCTACTGCAATAGAAGTAAACTTTCCTTTCCTAGGTCTCTAGAGTCGACAAAAATAAAGATTTAATTTCCAATGTGGAGATGTTGCCTCAAAAAATATAACCGTACAAACTGCGAATGATGTGGTTCTTAATAATCCTATAAAATAATTGACAGTTATATCAGCTTTAATGATGCACATTCTAATTAGTTTGGTGTAGATCTGTTCAGTGGCAGTAATTTAGCCCAGTAAGATGGCAGAAGGATCGCATGCATTGTTTTTGATGAATCAAATTATAATTGAATTGAATGTTTATGCTCCATCTGATTAGGCAATGTTTCTTGTCTGTTTTACTTTATTCCTCTTTATGATACAAAGTTAATATCTAAATATTCCATTACATTTTACTTTGTGTAGAATTGTGCTTTCGGAAAGGTAATAGCCCATTTAGGCTTAAAATATTATTAATTTCCATTTGTCGAGTTCGAGAACATCTGTGAATCAGCCAGCACAGACCAAGCACAATTTAGCTTTATGTCAGTGGAAAGGATACTTTGTGAATGGCAACATGTCCCTACTTTAAAAACCACATGTATTTGGAAAGCTTCAAGATTCACTATTAATTTGTTGTATGCTGATTGGACATGACAGTGCTGCAATTTGTGTTAATGGCTATGTATACACATCTCATAATAAAGCTTATGATTTTTGGTTATAGAATATTTGTTGATTCTGCTATTTGATACAGGAATGGTCATCCTTCTAGACCTGCATCATGCATTTGTTAGTGGAATGCAAGTATCGGTAGCGTGAAATAATGTTATTGAGCTCGTTTTTATAGTCTGGTTTATAAAAAGTACAAAAATGTAGCTGGAGCATAGATTTCCCAAAATGTTTTTTTCCTTTATATAAAAAGGCAGTGATTGGGGTATAATTCCTTATAGTTGATAGAATATTTCACCTACAAGCTCAGAGGCAAATAGTTATTTCTTTTTTTTTTGTTTGAATATAGGCCCTCATTCAGAGCCATACGCTCTGAGCAGAGCGCACGCTCTGAATGAGGGCCGGGCTCCATGAAAATGGAGCGTCCTCCTGGACGCTCGTATAGCTGTGGGTCACCACCCACAGGCTATACGAGCGTGCATTTTGATGGCCGCGATGGTCGTGACCATCGCGACCATCGAAATTGCGAGCCGGAGCCTGCGGTTGAGGTTTTCAACCGCAAGCTCCGGAGTGATTTTGGCTCTATCAGAGCCAAAATCACTCCCACTGACATCACTAGTGATGTCAGTGGGCCGACTTTTGACGGGAGGCGTTCCCGTTGGAACGCCCCCGTCAGGGAGGCACGCCCCCGGAACGCCTACCAAAGGGGGCGTGCTGTCAATCAACATTGACAGCACGCCCCCTTTGATCGGACACAACGAGCGAAGGACTTTCCTTCGCTCGTCGCGTCTGGCGCATGCGCACGACGGAGCTCCCTCCGTCGTGCGCATGCTCAGTCCATAACATCGACCCACTTGCGAGTGGACAGCCGCTCGCGAGTGGGTCTGAATCAGGCCCATAGTTCTTATAGCAGATGGATGGTTAAAAAAGTCATTTACATTTAATTACCGTATGTCATAAACCAGCAATATACACATTTTCTAACACAAATGTTTAAATTTTAATACCACATTTTGTTGTCATTTGTGACTGAGCTTGTGCTGAAATTGCTGCCTGCTCTGCTAGCCATCAGTGCTGTCATGTGAGAGTGGGGGATGAGTCTGTACGTGCTGGGATTTATGAAAAGGTTTTTTAACTAGAAGGCAAACCTCTAATGTTGGTTCCCATTCAACATTAGAAGAATGTGGCTAGAATAACTATACATCAGTTCCTGTGCTTTTTGCTAGATTTGAAATGAATTGTTGCTGTTTATTGCTGTAAATGGATATGTATCTGTACAGTGGTCACTTACATAGTTGGTTTCTTATAATCTGTGGTTTATATTATCTGTGGTAGTGTAATTACAGTTTACAGCAGCTTCCAGGGAAACTGCTCAGTGGATGCATTCAAGCAGGTCACATCCATACTGGCATCTCCGAACCCGTGAAGACATGTTTCCTGAACTTGGTTATGTAATCTATGACGATGAGTAGTGCATGTGATATGCAGAAGAATAAGAATTGTAAAGTGCAGTTGGTTAATCTTGGAAAAAAAAATTTAACCTTTCCAGGACAAATCTGTATCGTCTGCCAACATTGGTGATTATTGACAAAGATTATGTGGTCCTTGATGCATTGCACCCCCAATTTTTACTGAATCCAAATTATTTTTATAAATGTATAATTTATTTATTTATGATTTACTGTCTATATTTAAATAGAAAATATGTATTTTTTTTTTATATATATGTATGAATGACATGATATAAGTTATTTTTGACATTTCCGGTGGTCCTTTAAAAAAAAAAAGCAAAAAAAAAACATTGAGAATACCACAGTAATTTTAAAATCTCTACAAATGGATTGTTATGTGCTGGGATTTCACTGGGGAACAGAAGGGGGGGATGGGTCTTGTTCGTAGTGTTTTACAATTACAACATGATCCTGTACACTTCCATACTATACATACACCAATGGCCTCTGTGTTTACTATAATTACTTAGTGATTGAGACTGCAGGTGAATGGGAATTTTGCCACTAGCATTGTTCAATCATAATGGGGGAAATTCAATTTTCGTTGCAGAGATTTAGAGGCATATGTATCAAAGCTTGATGTGAGATATATATCACCAACCAATCAGCTTCTAACTTACATTTTGCAGGCTGTGTTTAAGAAATGATAGTTTGGAACTGATTGTTTGGTGATACATATATCACAGGGATTTACTTGTGATAAAGCTCTGTCCCTGCGGATCTCATCCGCACTCTAGTCGCGGTATTTTCGTAAAAAATACAGCGACTAAGAGCACTCGCATGCGCCGACCCACCGTCACTGCTACCCCCCACCGACGCTAAGCCCCGCCCCCCGCGATCGCGGACCCCTCCCTTCATTACACTTACCTGCATCCTCCTGGCCTCCGGTGATCTTCTTCCGGCTTCCCGATCAGGTGATCTCCCATACTGCACTGGGACCCGATCACCTGATGACCGGGCCGCAGTGCACTATGGGAGACCAGCTGACCGGAGAGGAGCCATCACCGGAGGCCCGATCACCGGTCCCTGGATTCAGGTAAGTAAAAAAAAAAAATGTTTAAATTTTTTTTTCTTTTTTATACAGCAATCAGCTTGCGGTCTGTTTAGACCACATAGCTGATTACTGGTACCGGCTCCCGCCTCTGCTCTCCCCGTTAGAGCAGAGTGGGAGCCCGGTAACCGGGGGAGACCCTGGATAAGGCCACCTCCAGGTGGCGTTATTATCACAGGGCTTCCCCCGGTATTTTTTTTACAATTTATTTTTAGTAACTCTGGTCGGATCACATTTCCCATTACAATTATGGGAAATGCGATCTGCTTTACTAAAAATAAGTGACACTAGGGGTTGGAGTAGAATTTTACTAATTCTACTCCAATTGCCCTGTAATAGCTACAGGTGAAACTAAAATAATGTGAAAAGGTTGTGAAAACACCCTTTTTCACTTTATTTTAGTAAAAATAATGTTAATAAATAGAGCCCTTAGTGTATAATGACAGATCAGATGTATAGTTTGTATCATTCATAGCCAAATCATGGCATGTCTGAAAGCTCTGATAATTTGTGAGCTGCTAATCAGCCGCATTCGGCAGTGTATGTGCTGCCCAGGGCCGAGCGACTAATATTTCCCCTGTTGCTTCACAGGGGAGGAACGCAAATATTGTATGGCCATGATAACTCATGGGTTACAGGCTGTCATATAAAATGTATGTCGGACTGATAGACCTTTATCTGACAATGTATGCCCAGCTTTACTTTTTACATTTGATAATTTATAGTTGCCACAAAAGAATGTTTCTGGTTTTACCATTTGTGGAGTTGTGAAGCTTGTGTAAGAAAAAAAACAAAACAAAGGCCACCCCCTAAAGCATTATAACATAACATCTTAAGGTTTATATTTAGTTTAATTTTATTGTAAAATGCAAAAACACTGCAGAAAAAGTAAGCCTGCAGTATTGTGCTACGCATGGAAATTCATCCACGTACATACTACATTGTTGTGTAAATACCACACAGAATGATGCATCGCTGCTGTCCACGTAAGAGTGCTGATACTCACTGAACGATAACCATTTCAAAAATCATTCAATCGTTCATATCTGAAGGAAAATCTGACAAGTTTGAACGATGCGCGTTCCCTATGGTCAGATAACGATATCTGACATCTGATGTGTTTGCAGTCAGTTTTGGACGATGTCAGCCATTTTAATGTAGTCAAAAATCGTTCGTAGTTCAAATTGTTTGCAAAATCGTTGGTCAAATCGTTCATCTGACCATGTGTATGCTGTATTAGCGTTCCCGCTAGGCTGTTTTAGCGGGGCACGGCGCCCTGCCCTCCTTCTGGAGGGCAAAAAGCACCCTGCCCTCCAGGAGAAACATGCAGTGACCCGGTCACCGCCGGAGAATAGACGCCGGGCGCATGCGCCCGGCATCTATTCTCCCTTTCTGCAGCGCTTGGGGGCTGCCCGGCATGTCCGTAAGCGCCGGGCACGCCCCCAAGTATGACGAAAAGGGGACGCGTCTTATAGACACGCCCCCTTTTCATGACCACGCCCCCTTTTCGGTTCGCCTCTGCCTGCCGCCGGAGCTAGAGTGAACACTACTCTATTACACATCTATGGGGGATTTCAATTGTTTTTGGGTGCCCATAAGTAATGGGCTTCCGACAGGTGATATTCAGTTGTTTTGCTGGTGGGTGCAAGTGTTGCAGGCACCTATTACTTATTGCACATGCCATGCTTAAATGCACCAGGATTAGTGAAAAGTCTAAAACCCATGAAAAATACTGTGCGCGATGAGTTTGGGCGCCCAAAAGCTCAACTTTGGGCAGATTTCTGCTTGCCATCTCACCAATGTGCGAGTAGAAATAATTAGGCTTTGAAGTGAAACTCGTTGGGATATGATTAGTCTTAGGGCCGTATTCAGTTAGCTGCGAAACGTCATTTAGCCAGCAGAAACTTATCTTCGTATTCAATTGTTGTGACTTTTCGCCGGTGTGAAAACGCATTGCAATGTACCCTGCAGAAAAGTTTCGCCTATGAATAACTGTCGGAAAATAGTGCACAATTGCGGTTTTGGGGCGCAAACGTGGGGAAATCACCCTGCACCCTTAGAACAGGTCCCCAAAGGTAAACTGCGTCAAAATAATCCTAAAAAAAAAAAAAATCCTCAAAAATTACTTTGAAAAAGGGGGCGAAAAAGTTCAAAGTTAGGGTACTAACCTAAAAGCTAGCGAAATCGACTTTAAGGGGGGGGGGGGTCTGCAAGTATGGGGGAGGTGTTTTTTTGATTGCAGGTGCTTGATTAAGGTGCGTTTCTAACGTTTTTTTAAGACCTCACTTTTGCAATTTTTAGCCATGCTTGCACCCATTTCCATGTACCTCAAATTTGCAGGGACTAGTTGTTATTTTCACCAAAAAAACTGCTAAATGCTATTCTTCACCACTTGTTCAAAGATGCTAATTAGCAGCTAATGAGAGCATTTAAGTACCCCAAATGGCTTCGGCAGGGCTATTCGGGGGCATCTACCATGATCCCCAATGTTAGTGCATCTTTTGGGGGGTGTCAGGGTGATTTCCCCAAATCTTACAGCACTTTTCGCCTCTTTGAGTTTTGCCGGGACGCGTTTTCGCGTCCTTTGTAATTGAATACGGGGATAAGCGGGGACAGCGAGATACTTTTTTGCATGCAAACCAGCGATGTCGGCGAAAAGTACAGGGCTTTTCGCGGCTAACTGAATTTGGCCCTTAATTGCAAACTGTGTTCTACCAAATATAATATTGTTTTATAATAATATTATACACACACACACACACACACATATATATATATAAATATATAATATATATATATATATATATATATATATATATATATATATATATAAAAATACTCCTTTTGTTTCTAATGAAATTCCCTTACAGCCTAGTTCATGGTTCACGGTGACCTCTATCTACTAGCCAGCAACTGGATGTACAGCTGTAGGATATGTGATTACCAGCACTCTTATCAGTGATCACGCTAAGCAGAAGAAAATGTCTCCCGGGGACCCCTCACTTTAAAAAATTGAAGTCCTATCACAATTTATACCTCACAACCTGTAGCACGTAAAAACGTGCTAAAGGGCATATTTTGCACTGAGAATTACATGGGGAGAAAGGAACAGTGGGCACGGGTGGGAGGGCAGAGTGCACAGGAGAGCAGAAGGGGAGAGGGAAACATGAGTGGGAGGGCAATGTGCAGAAGGAAGAGGGGAACAGGAGGCACAGGGGTGGGAGAGGAGACTACACAGAAGAGCAGAAGGTGTACAGACATAGTGAGAGGGGAACAGGGGGCACAGAGGTGGAAGGGCAGAGTACACAGGAGAACATAAGGGGTACAGACATAGGGAGAGGGGAACAGGGAGCACATGGTGAGAGTACAATATATTTAATATTTCTCTTTCATCCACATCTCCTCTCGGTCTTCATTTTTTTTATAAACTAAGGGGAGCTTCACACTTCTAAATTATCTAAAGTGCCAGCTCCAACTAACCACTCCTCTATACCCCAGTGTAATAGCCTCCATTGTCCCCTGTGGAATCCGAGAAAAGGATTTACTGGCAAGCACCAAAATCCCTTTTCCTTTTTTTTTTATTTTTTATTTTACAGCAGTTCCTATAATAAACGTGCTAGTTGTGTAATAATAGACTGCAGCCTGCCCCATCAGTATTCTAACAGGATACCAGGTACTGTCAGTGCTGTGGATTGGGGCATCTCACCTCCTTCCCCCTCCGGCAGCAGTAGCTGTTCCTGTCTCTCCCCGAATCTCTTCAGGTACCAGCACAGGTCGCTGCTCTCCGCCATCTCAGCCGCTGGTTACCCGGGATAAGAGCGGACTAGACAGGAGTTGGGACAGGATCCAGCCAGCCCAGACCAATCCAGCACCAAGCGCTTTCTCAAATAGAACCGATAGTATGCAGCAAAACGCTCCCCCAGCTGGCAGCATCTCTCCAACTTATCACCGCTGGAGGTGATTGATTGCTCTGCGGCGTTCACACAGCGCGCCCTGTGGGACCCTGTCATTTTTAAAAACAGTCCCTCACCTCCAGTATCGGCGAAAATCGCACTATAGCACGTATTTTGCGATCACTGCTCTATGGGGGGAATTCAATTGAATGCTATGTTAAATAGTGCCGGGAATGAGTGTAAACCCCTGACTAGCGGATGCGAGCAGAAATCCGACTGAACTACTGTCGCAATGCTAGTTGCGGGCTTACCGTGTGCGCTAACAGCATCACACCAGCACTTAAGTCAGGGAATGTCTTTTACCGCCAATAAACCTCTGGTATTGGGTGCAGTAAACTGTAACTTAACAGGGCGTGATTTGATTGTACACCCTGTTAATTTCGAGATACCGTGCGGACAACTGAATAGCTCCGGGCACTCATTCCCGGTGCTGTTAAACATCGCATTCAGTTGAATGCAGGAGAGAATTGTATGTTTTTTTTATTTTGTACAGATTCTGTATTTCTGCATTTATGAACAAAAAAAATAATCTGTTAAATGGCGAAATGAATGTACATTTTTTTATTAAGAAGTGAACAAATATTTGCAAAACAGTGCCAAACTTATTCTGTGCTGTCGCTGATTTCCTAGTCATACACATTTAACTATATGCTCCATGAGCGATATTGTTAAGTGTTTCCCTTGCACTGCCGGGCTCAAAGTCGTTGAGCATACACACTGAATGATATCGTTCAGTGACGGCGGCACTCTCCCTCCTCCCCAAACTTGCAGAACCTGATGATATCATCAGGTTGCCCTGCAAGTACGGGCGATGGTCCCTGCAAATACAGGAGTGTGCATCGTTAACGATATCTTGCATACACACTGGATTATATTGAATGCGATGAATGATGGCGATATCGTTATTAAATTTATCGTCTAGTGTGTACGCGGCTTGAGAGAGGAAAGCACAACCACCTATGTTCTGGGGCTATTCCTTAAGCTTGCCATCCGCTATACAATTTTCTGTCATATATCTGTCCAATCTGGCTGGTTGGAATGAAAACCTCGTAATGTATGGGAGCAAATGGGGATGCAATCGGAAACCGGCTGACGTGATCCCGACAACCGGCTTCCCGACTGCTTTATCCCGGCGTGGGTTAAATGACAGGCGTCTATATCTAGACGCCTGTCATTTTCCCGACGTCGGGAGACAGGCGCCCGGCATCCCGATCGAAGGCCGCTGTGGGGGGGGGAGGGTTAGGTTTAGGGCACCCGGGGGGGACTTAGGGTTAGGCACCCCCCGGGGTACTTAGGTTTAGGCAGCGGGGAAGGGGGGGGTTGGGGTTAGGCACTTACAGGGAGGATTAGGGTTAGGCACTTGGGGGGGAGGTTAGGGTTAGGCACCCCTAAGGAGGGTTAGGTTAGTTATTACTTACCTCAGGACGATCAGGATTTCCAGCGCTGTCGGGCTGCCGCTGCCGGGATCTGTCCATCTGTCGGGCTGCCGCTGCCGGGAATACAAACACTGGAAAATAGCCAAAAATGGTTGTTCAGAAAAATTTGTTAAAATATACAAATGTAACCAATTTGAAGAATTTTTTTTTGTCCTTTTTTCAGTGTTTAAAACCATATGATCGACTGTCATTTGCTCCCATACATTACCAGGTTTTCATTCCAACAAGCCAGATGGCACAGATATCTGACAGAAAATTGTATAGTGGATGGCCAGCTTTATGGGGCCCATCCATCAGCGATGGATTGCCGCGATCCCGCGATGCGGCAACCCGGCATCACTGGATCTCAGAAATCCAACATGTTGGATTTTGACGATCGCGATCAAAAAATGATCGGAAATGTCTGCGATCCGAGCGCAGAACATCAGGTCGGCGATTCCACCCGGAGACGGCGGCACTTCCCATCGCATCGCCGGATCGCAAAAACCTGTTTCTGATGTATGGTCACCTTTTAGATGTATTGCTCTCTCAGTGGTTCTCAAACTCTGTCCTCAGGACCTCACACGGTTCACATTTTCCAGGTCACCCAGCAGGTGCACTGGTGTATTCATTATTCACTGACACATTTTAAAAGATCCACAGATGGAGCTAATTATTTCACTTGTGATTCTGTGTGAATACCTGGAAAACATGCACTGTTTGGGGTCCTGATGACTGAATTTTAAAACCTGTGCTCTTTCTCAATCATATTTTGTCTCCCTCCTATCTGAATGTAGATTTTCTTGTTCTAATAATGCTTTTATATTTAGAAATAAACTATTTTCTAATAATGCTTCAGGATTTTGAGATTTATGAATGCAGGATTAATTTGGATACTTCTTTTTTTCAAACAGGTTTACCTTGGCATGCGTTTGTTTAGATCAGAGATTCCCAAACCCATTCCTCAAGGCTCCCCAACAGTTCAGGTTTTAAGCTGCATACACACACAACGATTTTGTTACCAACGATTTTATGAATGATTTTCTGTCAGATTATCTGTCACATTTTTTAAAGTGTAATGAACGAGTTTTTTTTTTTAACTACAAACGATTTTTGCATATTAGTCAGACTAACCAACGCAATGAAAGTTTGAGTAAACTACAGACGTGAATGCGCATGAACGATAATCATTCATCATTTTAACTCAGAAAGTGAGCAATTTTTTAATGATTGAACGATATCGTTAACGATAATCGTTCAAAAAATCGTGTGTGTATGCACCTTCAGAAATATCCATGGTTGAGAACAGGTGACTTAATTGGTACCTCAGGCAATTTTATTTTAACCAACTGTGCTTAACCATGGCTATCTCTAAAACCTGAACTGTTGGGGCGCCTTGAGGACTGCGTTTGGGAACCTCTGTTTATCCACTTGTCCACTGCACAAGACAATTTATCTAAATCAGTCACAAAATCCTAAATGTGGCGAATGAACAGTGAGTGATGTCTAATTTTAGTTTATATAAAAAAGGGTTAAAAGAGAAGGAAAGAAAAAAACCAAATCAAAGAAAGGGTGAAGGGTTGGCGAAAGCAACAATGGACGGCAGAGTGGGAAATTAACATTGTATCCACTCGCTCTCTCTTCTCAGAACCTTGTCTATATGATGTTGCTGTTTGACCGGTTATACGTTCTTCCTGAAAACTTGAAACTTGTAAACATTGTTTTTCATACCTTGTATATGACTTATATTTTGATTACTTGGGTGCTTTCAATAATAAAATACAGAATAATGGGCAGTACTAAAATGAGGAGCCTCCTGTTCATCAGACCATATGGTAATGCAATGGAAGTCCAGTCTGTACAAATTAATTTGTAATAAAAAATTATTCAGAGGAAGGACTTAAAATGGAGTATAGACTACAAAACCAAACAGGAAAAGGAACTCAAGAGCTTAGATCGATGCCACACAATTAGGGAGAAATCTTACTCCAGTGGAATTGCTCCTGCAACTCATCCCAGGAGCTACACCCCCTTGCTTCTAATTGAATTGCTAAGGGGGAAATGTATCAAGCCTTCTAGAGAGTGGATAAGTTGCCCATAGCAACCAAGTACCGTCTACCTATAAGTTTCTAGAATATACTTAAAATATATTAGCTAGATGCTGATTAGTTGCTATGGGTGACTTCTCTACTCTTTTACACAACTTGATACATTTCCCCCTAGGTAGCAATAGCCAGCTTTTCCTCCATATTTTATCGAACTGGATGTTTTAGGAATATGTTGATATCGAGGTGCTTCCTTAGCCATGAGAAAGATTCAGATATAACAGAGACATTTCATCTTTTTGAAATTATTAATTGTGTGTTTTCTGCAAACTAATCACGTAAAGAAGATTGTTCATAGGTGACAGTTAAGATGCATACACACACAACGATTTTATTACCAACGATTTTCTGTCAGATTTTTTTAAAGTGTAATGAACGATTTTTTGAATTACAAGTGATTTTTGAAACTTCCCTTAATGAAAATCGTTCAGTTGGTCAGAATGAAATGCAAATGGGAACGAGCATGAACGATAATAGTTTCATTGTTATAACTCAGAAACTGAACGATTTTTTCAATGATTGAACGATAACGACGTCGTTATAGTTAAATCGTTAAAAAAATTGTTACGTGTGTATGCACCTTTTCGTGTGGAATATCATTTATAATATAGGTGTGTGTGGGGGGGGGGTTCTTTATCTCTCAAAGCACTAAGGACCTTATTCAGAGGCGGCCGTACGGTCTACGACCGCACGGCCGCCTCGATGTTTTGCCAGTGCGCATGTGCACGAGGGAGCCGGCTCCCTTGTGCGCATGCGTGAGACCCGCTACGACCAACAGCGCTGGTCGTAGCGGGTCTCTTTCCAAAGGGGGCGAGCTGTCGATGTTGATTGACAGCTCACCCCGTTTGGAAGGCGGGCCGGGGGGGTGGTAGCCCAAACGGAGGCATTCCTATGGGAACGCCTGCCGTTTGGGGGAGGCCCCACTGACATCACTAGTGATGTCAGTGGAGAGCTTCCGGCTCAGACAGAGCCAGAAGCTCTCCGGGGCTTACGACAAGTGAGACCCTACCCTCGTCTCTGACCATCGCGACCATCACCCGAGCGGTCGTTAGAGCTGTGGGTGTTAACCCACAGCCTAACGACCGCAACAGAGGCGGGCGGTCAGGATGCAAGTGGCCGCCCAGTTTCTGAGTGACCGCTTGCATCCTCCGACCGCCTCTGAATGAGGCCAAAAATTCTAATCTCCGTTTGGTTTTAAAGATGTGTGATGTGTTGTAATTCCATTAACTTGTACACTTTAGGGGTAAATCAATTGTTTGCGCCGGCTGCTTTATCTATCGGGCGCCCGATGGAGCAATTCAATTGTTGCTCCTTTCGGGCGTGATAGCCTTTGGCATTTCAGCTCACAACCTGTTGAGGTGGCGAGCAGGAATGTGGGACAAGTCCGTTTTGGGTGCCCAAACAATATTTTTGGTGTTTTCCTATCCAGTACTTTAGACTCGTTTAGCCGTTTTACTGGCTAAGCCCTGTCTCTTTGGGCACAATAAAGCATGGTAGCTCAAAAACAATTGAATATCGCACGCCGATCTCCTGTCTCTTTAGACGGGAGATCAAGTGTAATAAAACAATTGAATTGTCCCCATTGTAACAATAGCATTGCCATGTACTTGCTTTGGGGGTCCTGAGCTTGTGAAAATCATTAATAGTTAATTATTCCTCAGACAGTGGGATTTGGCAACTTCTGTTACATGAATGTAAATGTCTAGTATTGTTGTCTCATTGGGGCCATGGGTTCATTGTTGATCAGGGCACTATCTGTGTGGAGTTTGTATTTTGTCTCCAGTTTTGTCACACAGTCAACATACTGGTAGATTAATTTGCTTTTGACAATAATTAAATAAACTTGTGGAAGGAAATTTGGATTATAAGCTCCAATGGTGCAGGTATACATTTATATGACAAAAAAAATAATATGAAAAGCATTACATAGTACAGTGACACTATACAAATGATAATAAATACACTGCTCAAAAAAATAAAGGGAAGACTAAAATAACACATCGTAGATCTGAATGAATGAAATATTCTTATTAAATACTTTGTTCTTTACATAGTTGAATGTGCTGACACCAAAATCACACAAAAATTGATTGGAAATCAAATTTATTAACCCATGGAGGTCTGGTTTTGGAGCCATACTCAAAATTAAAGTGGAAAAACACACTACAGGCTGCTCCAACTTTGATCTAATGTCCTTAAAACAAGTCAAACTGAGGCTCAGTAGTGTGTGTGGCCTCCACGTGCCTGTATGACCTCCCTACAACACCTGGGCATGCTCCTGATGAGGTGGCGGATGGACTCCTGAGGGATCTCTTCCCAGACCTGAACTAAAGCATCTGCCAACTCCTGGACAGTCTGTGGTGCAATGTGGCGTTGTTGGATGGAGCGAGACATGACGTCCCAGATGTGCTCAATTGGATTCAGGTCTGGGGAACGGGCGGGCCAGTCCATAGCATCAATGCCTTCGTCTTGCAGGAACTGCTCACACACTCGAGCCACATGAGGTCTAGCATTGTCTTGCATTAGGAGGAACCCAGGGCCAACTGCACCAGCATATGGTCTCACAAGGGGTCTGAGGATCTCATCTCTGTACCTAATGGCAGTCAGACTACCTCTAGCGAGCACATGGAGGGCTGTGTGCCCCCCAAAGAAATGCCACCCCACACCATTACTGACCCACTGCCAAACCGGTCATGCTGGAGGATGTTGCAGGCAGCAGAACGTTCTCCTTGACGTCTCCAGACTCTGTCACGTCTGTCACATGTGGTCAGTGTGAACCTGCTTTCATCTGTGAAGAGCACAGGGCGCCAGTGGCGAATCTGCCAATCTTGGTGTTCTCTGGCAAATGCCAAACGTCCTGCACGGTGTTGGCCTGTAAGCACAACCCCCACCTGTGGACGTCGGGCCCTCATACCGCCCTCATGGAGTCTTTCTGACTGTTTGAGCAGACACATGCACATTTGTGGCCTGCTGGAGGTCATTTTGCAGGGCTCTGGCAGTGCTTCTCCTGTTCCTCCTTGCACAAAGGCGGAGGTAGCGGTCCTGCTGCTGGGTTGTTGCCCTCCTACGGCCTCCTCCACGTATCCTGATGTACTGGCCTGTCTCTTGGTAGCGCCTCCATGCTCTGGACACTACGCTGACAGACACAGCAAACCTTCTTGCCACAGCTCCCATTGATGTGCCATCCTGGATGAGTTGCACTACCTGGGCGGAATTCAATTCTTTTCATCCCCTATCACGCCCGACAGAGCTATTCTATTCTTGCTCCTATCGGGCGCGATCAGCTGCCAAGCGCTACATTTCAGCTTGCAGCCCCTGGGGGATAAGAGCTGAAATGTGCGAAAAGTGACATGTTTGGGCGCCCAAACATCACTTTTCGCGATCGCGCCCAGCACTTTGGTCGGGGTTAGCCGATTTACGCTGCTAAACCCGACCACTTTGGGTGCGATCAGCGTGAAAAGCTGGCACAATTGAATAGCGGCCCGCGATCTCCTGTCACTTTAGACGGGAGATGCGGGCCGCGAAATCAATTGAATTCCGCCCCCTGAGCCACTTGTGTGGGTTGTAGACTCCGTCTCATGCTACCACTAGAGTGAAAGCACGGCCAGCATTCAAAAGTGACCAAAACATCAGCCAAAAAGCATAGGAACTGAGAAGTGGTCTGTGGTCACCACCTGCAGAACCACTCCTTTATTGGGGGTGTCTTGCTAATTGCCTATAATTTCTACCTGTTGTCTATTCCATTTGCACAACAGCATGTGAAATTGATTGTCAATCAATTGCTTCCTAAGTGGACAGTTTGATTTCACAGAAGTGTGAATGACTTGGAGTTACATTGTGTTGTTTAAGTGTTCCCTGTATTTTTTTGAGCAGTGTATATAGCTCAAAAAGGATTTATTTGTGCATTGTATGTTCAACTGTTGGGATAAAACTTGTCCCTGTGCATGTGTCTTACTTAAATAATAACCGGTTAGGAAGAATATGGAGATTTGGTGGGTTATCATTGGGCTTATCTTCAACATTGTTCTTGGGAAGAGGAGACTATTTGCAGCTATTGTAATGACAGGCTTGAACAGTGGTCGCATTGGTTGTTTTTTTTTCTGTGGAGTTTGTGTGTTTATATAGCTTGAAAATGTTGTAAAGGTTAGCACGGTTGACATAGTGGTTAGTGTGACTATCTAACAGTACTGAGGTCATGAGTTCAATTCCTGGTCATAGCTTACTGTGTCTGGAGTTTGTATATTCCCATTGTGTTATGTGGGCTTCCTATAGGTGCTTTGGCTTCCTCCCACATTCCAAAAACATACTGCTGGTTTAATTGGCTGCTGTCAAATAAATTAACCCTAGTGTGTATTTGTGCCCATGTGATAGGGCAAGGGTAGGCAACATCCGGCACTCAATGTACACATCCCAGCATTCCTTGCCACAATTTTAGCATGCCTTGACAACAAACCTGGCATGGCATGCTGGGATGTGTAGTTCCACAGCAGCTGGAGTGCCACAGGTTGCCTACCCCTGTGATGGGGAATACAGATTTGTAAGCTTCACTGGTACTAATGTGAATTACTGAAATATTCTCTGTAAAGCGCTGCATAATGTGTGCACCACCATATAAATGTTGATTTGCAATTTAAAGAATATGTTCACGTACAAAATTAAAAAGGCTACACAATCTTATTGTAATTGCATTTTATTTTGTGATGCAAGTACTTCAAAACAAGATATATCACATCAGACCATTTCCCCCCTTTAATGTGACCCGACAAGACAAATAAGAAAATGCTAATTGAAAATAAATAGGCAGTTATTCAGAAAAAAAGTGAAATACAAAATCTACAATAACCTTGTTACATAATTGTGCACACTCTTTCATAGTGGGGCATTGGCTGTGTTCAGAGTTAACCAAGTCATGTAACATGGTAATCAACATACATGGTAATCAACATAATATGCCAGTATTGGAATGGACTGTGATTAACCCAAATAAAGATCATCTGTTCCTGTAGGATTTCTGTGCACCTTCTTTGTTTTTATCCTACTGTGATATCTATTGTCCTCAAGGAAATCAGTGTTCATTACTAATGATCAGGGATGGGTATAAATTAAAAGCAGTAAGTGGCATTGCCAGATTAGGATGTCCCTCCAAAATTGATAACCGGGTTAGCTATGGGCAGGGCCGTAACTAGGGTGGTGCGACATGTGCCCTGGAACAGGGCACCACAGGGCAGGAGGCGCTGTTCAGGCCTGTCAATTCTCTGTATATAATCATTCTCATTTCTAGCTTACTCTTCTTTTATTCACGGCATCTCCTGGCTGCCCCTCTCTCCTCCCTGGCAGCCTCCCCCTCCATCTGACCACCTTCCCAAGCACCTTCATTCATCCTCTTTTATTACACACACGTTTCAAAATACTGTCATACCCGGGACTCAAACCCATCACCTCTCACATGACAGTCAGACACCTGAGACACGGAGACACTGGCGAGTGCCGCCAGTGCTGACCAAAAACGGCTCTGGCTATGGGGGTTACATTTCTTGCTCATGAAGAAGATCAAATCCTATATAATTTATGCAAAACATAAATTAACCTTCAATGGAGGGGATTCAATTGTTTTTGCACCCTCTCCCTCTTTCAATCTAATGAACCTTGAACTGTTTCGTTTGTGAGACAGAATTGGAAGGCCCAGATGTGAAAAGTTGATTGAGACTGATTCATTATTATTATAAAAGTAAAACGTGCTTCCAAAAAATATTAGTTTAGGGGTGTGAACAGTTATGTATCCAGGGTATTTTACGTTTTATATTTCAGTTCTTTTCCCTAAAAAACATCTATTTTTCAGACAGTTGCAAGGTCACAATCTCCTAACCCCACGGATCTCCGGACCCACGGACTGCGTTAACCCAGAATTGATGGGTTAACACGCAAGTAAATGGGCTTGTGATTAAATAGCTCCTAGGCATTAAAGCCTGGAGCTATGAGTTCGCATTAAGCATCGGGGCTAATTGAAACCAGCCCATAGTATAAGTTGATCACCCTTTTTATTAATTTCCTATCTGGTGCAATGACTGATATCGAGGAGCCACAGAGCATTGCAGGGCACCAGGAAAGCTAATAAATGTGGTAATGCAATCTATGGGCTTGAATGATGTTAGAATATGTGTATAATTTATTCCAGCCATGTTCTGTGTGCCTCATGTCAGTCCCTCCGTTATTGACAATTTGCTATGTCCAGTTTAACTGTCAGAATGATTGATTATTTTGCTTTGTGCTGGTGATTTATGTGAATCAATGAAAGTTATCACTTTGGTTATTATCTCAACAATATAAAGATGTGTGATACATTTATATGTACTTATTTCTTGCTTTGTCAGGGCTGTGATTTGGGATAAATAATGATAAAATTGCTTTCATTGCCATTTGTACAGCATCTGTACACGTTTCTGTCTTTCTTCATTTGCAGGAACATCACTTACAACGAGCTATCTCAGCACAGCAAGTTTTTAGAGAAAAAAAAGAAAGCATGGTTATTCCTGTTCCTGAGGCTGAGAGCAATGTTCTCTACTACAGTCGCCTGTACAAAGGAGAATTTAAACAGCCCAAGCAGTTCATTCACATTCAACGTAAGTTCATGTGTTAAAGTGGCAATGTGTCTTCCTTGTTAGCATTTCATTAGCCACACAAGCTGTATCTGTTGCTTGGAGCTGGACGAACCACCTGCCCTCTAGAACAGGAAGCTGAGCTTCCATAAATGCTCTACAAACATGACTCTGTTTCTGATTTGTTTACTTTTTGCTCCCAGTCCCCTTCACCCTTTTAAAATCGCTTTCTGAAAATAATAGTGTCACCATTTCCTTGTGATATTATTGTATAACAGAAATATAACTGAGAAGTTTGTTAGCCACCTTTAGCAAACTTGCCAGTAATACACACAATCTATTGCGGTTACTGAGAATTTTTGTAGGTCATACAGTATGAGTCTTGCAGATCAGATTTTAGTGTGTGTGTGTGTGGCAGTCCTTTACATCTACCATTAAAGCCAGTAATATCTTGGCTGCAAATAGGACAGTCCTGTCAATGGACTAGATGGGCTAAGTGGTTCTTATTTGTCGTCAAATTCTATGTTTGTATCTGGAAACTTATGTAGATGTAAGCATCTTCATACACTTGGGGAGGAATTCAATTGTTTTCTCCGGCGGCTCTGACTAATGGGTGCCTGACGGAGCAATTCCATTGTTGCTCCGTTTGGGCACAATAGCCACCAGTGCCGGCATTTCTGCCCGCAACCTCCTGAGGCGATGAGCAGAAATGTGTTAAGTCCTGGTTTTGGGCACCGATCTGCTGTTTATACACCCTAACCAGGACTTTAGACGGGTTTGACCAATTTACGCGGCTTAACCCGGTGTAATTGGGTGCAACAAGCTCGATAATTAATGGGCACCCAAAAACAATTGAGTTGCGTCATTTGGACGCCCATTAATTAGCACGCCTAAAAAAAAAAAAAAATAATAATATTTTATTACCCCCTTGAAGTAGACTTATTCAGTCAATGTACTTAAGCCTGTATATCCGTTCAATCTATTGTATATGTGTTAATTCATAATATTACTACACATTTTGTATTCGAATGATATTAGCATGCATTGTTCTCTTGTTGTCGGTCTGAGCTAGTTTTTATTGTGTACCTACACATTTTCAGCAAGTTGGATATAACCGTCCTGTCTTTGCAAGAGTCATTGCCAATCTTCCTTAGTGCCTTGACTAATGGACACCAAAACTAAGTAGCAGTTAGGACTTTTTTTCAGGAATAGAAACATTATTGCAGCTAAATAAATAAACCATAAGGCAGGACAAGTATTTACATTCACAAATATACACTATCAAGAACTGTTCAGACTCCTTTCCGTGGGAACCTCATGTGAACACCAAGAGACCCTTTTTCTATGTCTTTCAAACACCATCATGAATCCTGTTTGTGTTTAGTGGAAACATTTGTGGTATTTTTGTATTGTTACAGTGATGCATTTTCATGTTACATCAGGTAATCATTTATTCATTTTCATCTCTAGCATTTAATCTCGACAATGAGCAGCCAGATTATGATATGGACTCTGAAGATGAGACTTTGCTTAACCGACTCAACAGGAAAATGGAATTGAAACCACTGCAGTTTGAAATTATGATTGACAGATTGGAAAAGGCCAGCTCCAATCAGGTATTGGGAGTATAAACTGTTGACAGTACATTTTAACAATTGTTTGCTATTTTCCATAAAACATCAATTGATGTTGTGGGGATAGTTTCTTTCTGAGGGTGATCCAGGTTTCCATGTTGCATACATTGTGTATTTTAAAGAGAACCTTTCAGCAGTTCCTCTTATAGGATAATGTTCTATGAATTCTCTTGCACCTATTTCCTCTTTATTTCACCTTTCTCTTGTTGAGGGCGCAGACCTGGGCGAGAACATACTGTGCATACACAAATACATTGTACACAGGGTACTATGCAATAAACCAGTGAGACAAAAAAGGGAAGACCTGCTGACAGGATTTCTTTAAACAATAGGACATCTACATCACTAGTGAATTGACCCTTTAAGCCGGCTGTACATGCAGTGGTGTTAAAGTTTTGATATATTATGTATCTGACTTGGTCGGCACTGAAATTGATACCATTTATATGCCTGTGTTCATTGCAACAAACTTCCGTTAGGCAAAGGATCACAAACAGATATCTGGAGGCTTCAGGAAATGATTTGGGCAATAGTACCTTTACACACATACAGTATATGCTACACACTAATAGTAATCTCTAAACACCTGAGTGGCTTGCCTTTCAGTGTAGTTAACGTATACATCATATTGCCATCCAAATTATCAGATGTAAGGCTCTATGAGAAACATGCTTATATTTTGTTGACATCAGTTGTTTTGGAGTTTTTTGTTTTCTAATCAAAGGTATTTTCAGTAAAATATAACTCTTTTAATTCATCATAGTTGCCAATAAACGTCTATTGAAGGTGTCCCTTATAAGAAAATGTAACCTTCCCGCTGTAGACTCACACTTTTAGATATGCATTTGCCAAATTACCTGGGGTGAGGGGGGGGGGGGGGGGGCGTGCTAACATTACATTATATCAGCTGGACCCAAAAAGATGATAGCCTCAATAGCTGCCCATTACAATACGATATACGCAAATATTATTAATTAGAAAACCTATATTAAATTCATTTGATGAAACACCTGCATAGTCTGTCACACAAAATCTTGACATTAGCCATAATTTATAGGAATTTAAGCCAACACAAAGGTTCTTTGGCAAGTAAGTGTCCTGACTAGTTAGCGCCTCTACCATACCCTACTAATATCTGTTATGGGCTAGCTAATGAAGCTCTTCTGCTGGTCTTTCTCACATAATTCATTTTCTGAATAAGACTAGTGCTTTTCCATTTGACATATTGAGCAGAAGACTCTTGTCTTGGAGATCTAGTCATCTTCTCTGCTTTCTTATAAAGCAGAGAACGAGTCTGAATGGCTTCTGTGCCACGTGTCTTCCTCTGCACACTGAAGGAAGGTTGTGCTGCACATCCTATTAGAGGTGTAGGAGAGAGTGCAGTGTATTCTGCACCACAGCTTCCTCTGCGGGTTCTGGAGTAAAGGTAAGTATTCTTACTAAAGCTCACAAAATTAGATAGTAGGTTATTTTTAGTGTCATATAGGAAATACTGGGTTACATTGGTGGAGGTCTGAGTGATGTCTGGGGACTTATGATAGGCATATGTAATGGTCTGATTGGCAAGTGGGCATGTGGGCCTTTTTGGAGTACATGTGGGAAGCACATAATGGCAAGTGGGTGTTTTGGACTGCTTGTGGGGGCATTTTGGAGCAAGTGAGGGGTGGAGCATTTTAGAATGTGATGGGGTTGCTGAGGTCATTTTGATGATATTTTTTTAATTATTTAAATAAATGGATAATGTGCAGCCCTTTTGGATGCTGGAGGTGTAGTATGTCAGGTTGCTCTTCACTGAAATAACCACTAGGAAACTTCAGCCTCTCCATCAGTGAAATAAGTCCTAATTGCACATTTCTGAAATATAGAACTGTCATATTTCCATGCCCAATCCCATTCTCTGCTTACATTCATAGTAATATCATTATAAACTTGTAATACAGCACACTATGTGCCTGATTCAGAGACATACTGTAATGCATATGCAACTACATACTCTCCCGGATCGCAGTTCTTAAAATATGCTAATGCAACAGGCGGCATTTTGTATTGAGACGTCCACCGGAGCCCTCGTAGCTGTCTGCAACTGCGTACACAAATGCAGCATTGTATGCAGGTCCTCAAAACATCGACACCTCGAGTAAGTCTATGGTCACTTAGAATGGACGTTGCAATTGAGGCGTTGGAGCTTTGTTCTCTGCGTGCAGGATCGCACAGGCTGACTAGTATACGCCCAGGAAACGGCCCTGACACGCCTGCCTTTTGGCCGGAATTCCCTGTAACCACCTACAAATCGGTCTTTTCCTGTCAGTCAATTGCAAGTGAATCCTCTAAGCGACCGCAATAGCAATTCATTTGCATCGCGTGCATAATGCAGCTGTGACACTTGTGCAAACTACAGATAATCGATTAACTGTGTAAACTTCGCAATAGCGTTCAACTCTGAATTAGGCCCTATGTATATTACAGCCAATTATTCTCAATCCTCTATATTTTGTTACACTTATAAGTGTAGTTATCAGTAACCGATAGCAAATATGTAAACGCTCCTTCATGCTTTATTACAGCTTGTCACCCTTCAGGAAGCAAAGTTGCTGCTAAATGAGGACGATTACCTTATCAAATCTGTGTATGACTACTGGGTAAGAAAACGTAAAAACTGCAGGGGGCCATCCCTCATCCCCCAAATCAAGCAAGAGAAACGCGACGGGTCTACAAACAGTGACCCATATGTGGCATTCCGGCGGAGAACTGAGAAAATGCAAACACGGAAGGTAAAGTCCTCCTAAACATTACAACCCCCCCCCCCCCTTACCGTAACGCAATGGTCTCTATACAGATGTCTTCTCATATACTATTGCTTGCTCTCTCTCCAAACAGCCCTTCTCTCCATGCCAGGTCCTGTGCAACTCTGCTTGTGCCAAGCATCTTTTATTGCTGTAATATGCGTCTGAGTCACAATACGATGCGAGAAAACGCTTAATGACACTGCAGTGATTAATTTGATATGCAACACTTGTACATTTGTGCGAATTAAGCTAAATCTGTATATAAAGTGCTATGATGCTAAGTTCCATTGTGCTTCATCTGTGACTTGGTATATATCTAAAACTAATTCCTGTGCGTTTAAAGTTGCAGCTCAGCAACTCGCAGATGGAGTGGTGTTTTGCTGTGTCTGCAGTGTGAATAAGATGCAAATTTAAAGAAAAAGTTGCTATTCTCTGCTCGGTGTGGGTCGCGCACCAGATGCCTCGTGACGTATGGAGTGTTAAGGCTAGGTGTATGATGACACATCTGTATCTTTCTACTATCGCACGGATCTAAACCACCCCACCATCACTTATTACATTACATGTTTTAATGAGCAGTTTGTGTGTCTTTGTGTAATCAATGCAGAATCGCAAGAATGATGAAGCTTCTTATGAGAAAATGTTAAAGTTAAGAAGAGAGTTCAGCAGAGCCATAACCATTTTGGAAATGATCAAAAGAAGAGAAAAGACGAAACGGGAACTGTTGCATTTAACGCTGGAAGTTGTAGAGAAGAGGTAAATTATAATGCATGGTTTCCAGGATACTGAAGTGTGCCATTCTGCAGCCCTGTAATGGTAGTTATTTAGACTAGTGTCATATATTGACTAATGTATTCAACCAAAACGGTCCAGCTTCATCCATGCTACAATAACTCTTATTGCTTTTCATTTTTATGAAAGGTATAATCTGGGTGACTTTGGAGGTGAAATTTTAAATGAAATTAAAGTTTCAAAAGTTGAGAAGGAGAGCCATACCATACCAACATCTCTTCACAATGGCAAACTTCACCGAGCTCCTGAATGCAAAGCCAAGGTAGGTCATGCACAGGCCATTCTGTCCCCTCTCATGATATTCTATGTAATGTGTAATAACATTGGATACCATCTGCAATATATGGGAATCATAATAATGATTACTACTAGTACAATCATCCATCCGCTCTAATATAATATCCACATTTCAGCAGGTCAGTCTTTCAAACTCTATTCCCAGTGCACATTATAACTGTGCTTCTAAAGCAATACATTCGTTTTTGTTTTACCGATTGTAGTAATCCCCTGTACATTTTATTTGTAGACTATTCACCATCCCTCTGTGAAAGAAGAAATTTTTGAAATAGTCCGGCTAAAAAAGAAGTACCCAAAGAAGCCAAAAGCAGACCCAGTTGTCACTCCTCAGCCAGCCTCCGAGCCATTGCCAGTAATTAACAAGAGTGATATCAAACAATATGACTTCCAGAGCTCTGATGATGAAGAGTTTCCACAGGTTAGTCTTAAAACTGTGCTTAAAGAACATGAAGGGGTTCAAGAGAAGAGTCTCCTATTTAAATTATTATATTCCTTTTCCAGGTACCCTCTCCAGTGTCTGAGGTAGAAGAAGAGAACGACCCTGATGGGCCCTTTGCCTTCAGGAGAAGAACTGGATGCCAGTATTACGCCGTAAGACTCACTGATGGATTTCTTGTGGTGTTTTTTTCTTTTCAATATGAATTATTCGGAACTAGAGATTATTTGAAATGTGTGATGGGTGAATGTTTCTATTGGGACTAAAACATAAACTAAGTCGTGTATTTTTGTTTCCAGACAGTTTACAGATACTATGGTGGAAATGCAATAGCTTGCGAGATGCAGACATCAGCGTAATTCCAGGGAGTCTCCCCAATTTTTTTTACAATGGCAATAATTTAACATTTTAATCCAGGTTGGGTTTTGCCTTTTAAAAAGGTGCTGCTTTTAAAAAACACAAAATCAGACTCCCTGGAATCGCGCAAATGCGTATAAATCTACTGCCATCTGTATGAATTAATTAACTAGGGGGTTAATTCAGAGTTCAGAGCAAAGCAAGAATGAAAAAAACAAGTAACTTTGCACCTTGACAAAACCATGCTGCACTGCCAGTGTGGTTAAAATGTGCAGAGAGATTTAGATTTGGGAGGGGTGTATCCAAACTCATCTAAATTGCAGTGTAAAAATAAAGCTGTCCAGGGTTTGTGGACTGCATGCAAAAGTAGCCAGTGTTTACCCTGCATGAAGAAAAAAAAAATTATTTACTTGAACTTCTAGCATTGCAACATGGTATGTCCAGGTGCAAAGCTAATTACTTGTTTTGCTCCCAAGTCAGAATCAGACCGAATATGTTTAACTTCTTAATTCATGTAGTTTATATCCTCTTAAAACAATGAAATGTTTTGTGAAAAACTCATGAAAGCTCCTTTGGTCACCCATTTCAATATCTTTCACAGCTAGCAGGAAGTTTGCATGCTTTCTACAAACTGCTATAAAAATAATATTATGGCTTTAGCATTATCCAGTCTAAAACCTGAATTTATGAAGGGATGGGGCGGGGGGTGGTAATAGACTTTAAAGAGAACTCCCCGCCCCCTGACTTACTGATAGTACCATAGGAATCGAATGACTAGGAGGACTCCTATCATTCAAAAGCTATAATTACCCAGTCAGCTACAGTAGGTTTTTCAGGCATGCACTTGTTGAATTTTGAAAAAATACATGTTAAATTGATCATTTATCCAATAACTTAATTGATGAACACTGCAATCACATGCAACCATTCAGTTTAGATAAGTTGTTACACTTTTGAGGCACCTGTGTTGGTTGTAGATGGACAACAACTATAGTAGACCTTTCATTGAAATACTCAATGTTAAGTGAATGTATGAGTAAATTAAACAATCTCTTGTGCCAGGACATTAAAGGTTAAATGTTTCATTGTCCCAAAACAAAAATGTTCATGGTTACTGGCTGTTTTATGTCTGTAGCCACGTTTGGACCAAATCAACGATCCTTCAGAAAACCCAGGTTTGTCAGGACTATCTAGGCTTCGGTACAAGCATTGCCTCACCACTCTCACAGTCCCCAGACGGTGCATAGGATTTGCAAGGAGACGACTGGGCCGAGGTGGAAGGTAAAATGTTTTGTTTTTCTCCCCGGTTGAGTTTTGTTTTCATTTGTCTAGGGCACGGACACTTTTTGTGCGTTGTACAGTTTTGTTTAGTTTATACTGTAAAAGTAAAGGTTACAAATATTATGACTTTATATATTTCTGAAGTGTATCTTTATGAAATAGCCATTTGTCAGTAAAGAACAATCACATTAGACTGTGATGAGTAGCAATTAACAAACCTTTTTTTTTTTTTTCTCTCCATTTTGTGTTCTAGGGTTATAATGGACCGGCTATCAACAGAACATGACCCTATTCTAGAGCAGCTTGACCCTGAAATGTTGTCTAGTTTTTCAAGCTCTTCCCAAGTTGCACATTCCCCTCCTGATTTCTCATGGACCAATGCTTCCGATAAACATTGTGCAAACAGAGTGTCTCTATCAGAGATCTTAAGCAATATTCGGTTATGTCGACTGCAGTGTTTCCAGCCAAGGCGAATACATTTTCAAGACAACGATAGCGAAGAATGTACCTCAAGGATAGTAGGGCATGCTGTCAGCATTAAACGAGCTGCTTTACTGAACACCAGCAAGAATGGACTGACAGGTACAATTCTGACCATTCCATACAAGATGGATCAAGTGTCTGAGTATTTATTGGTGATCGTATTTCAATACCCTAAAGCACTGCTTACAAACTTATGGTTTGTCAGAATATCTCACATGTTTAATTTGCACAGGTCTTCCCCAGCTTTTTTGTGCTTTACTTTTCTCTTTCATCCACTAGGGGACACTGGAGGTGCTTACGCTGGGGTATAGAGACGTGGATAGCTGGAGCTGACACTTTAAATAATTTAGAAGTGTGAAGCTCCTCCCCCTCTATGCCCCATCGCCACCTATCTGAAAGGTGGGGTCCGGGTACCTGGCGCCCTGATGTTTTAACAAACAAATGGCTCATTTCCAAAGAGCTCCTGACAGCTCCTTACCGCCACAGCAAGTCTTCACACAGAAGAAGAGAAGACTCTGCTGACCTGCCAGAGAGAGACTACAGGGGACACGCAGTGAGTAAGAAACTGCACATCCCCCGGCTCCTGCTGTGTTAGGGAGGCTGTGTGTAATCACTACACGCAGCTCCCTGCTTCTCCACTCTCCCTGCTGTCCAGCGCGAGCACATGTCAGCGCTGTGTTTAATTATGCATAGCGCAGTGGTAACAGCGCTACAAGCGGCTCCCTGCCTCTCCCCTCTCCCACTGTCCAGCGCTAGCACATGTCAGCGCTGTGTTTATTTATACATAGCGCAGTGAATCAGCGCTACAAGCGGCTCCCTGCTGCTTCTCCCCTCTCCCCGCTGTCCAGCACTGGCACAGGTCGGCGCTGTGTTTAATTACTATAGCGCAGTTGAAAAAACGCTACATGCGGCTCCCTGCTTCTCCTCTCTCCCCGCTGATACATGCGGTGTTGCGCGAAGGGGGAGGTAATGGCTCATAACAGCCATAATGGTCGCCCTTTGGGGCATGAAGAAGAGCCTAAATCTGCAGATGCTCTCTCTCTATACGCGGCAAGCGGCTGTAGAAAACAGCGTGGCTGCCGATCTTTAACTGTTAAATGCCTGCATCTCTCCCTTATACAGGAAGAGTGCAGCATTCAGAAGGCTGGATTCTCTTGCTCCCCATTTCTGGCTACATAATACACTGGGGTTGTAAGTGCAGGGAATCTGATCAGTGGGAAGGGAGTGGGGTGTATCTCCTCCTCTGTGTCCCAAGCCAGCCTTCTGTTTTCATTACTGCTGTTTGTACTCTGTTCCTCTGTGTGTGGTGACTGTGTGTATCCATGCCAAACAGAAAAGGCGTCACAAAGGATGTTTGTCGGTTCTAAGGGTAACAACAAACTACCTAAGCCGCATGCCGCTGGGTCCACGTTATGTGATGCTTGTATAGCAATTGATCCACCTATGGCTAGTACTGCCTTGCTTGCACCTATATGGACTGCTGACATGTTAGAAGTAATGACGGATTTAACGTCTGAGTTAAAGTCTCAGCCTCCCTGGGTTGCTGGGCTAACAAAGTCTATTGACACCCTGGTACAGGTAAGGGGTACAGCTTGGTCCGCACCCTCCACTTCCTTACAGGGACCGACACAAAAGCGTCCTTTATCGGCTATTCTTCAGTTAGAAGAGTCTGACGAAGAATTCCTCGCTACGGAGGATACTGAGGAAGGGGAACTGGAGGAACCATTACAAAACGATACCCCTCAATAGTTAGAGTCCACCTCTCCTGGGGTGAAATCTCTAATTTTGGCGGGCAGAAAAATCCTTAACTTACCTGAGGATGTAATTCCTGCATCCCAGGAGTGTGAAAGCGCTCGGCGGTGTTTCCGTTCTCACTGCAGCTTCAACAGCAGTTCTCAGTGGCCTGGAAACAACCGGATAAACGGTTCCAAGTTCCGCGCCGGTTTCCGTCTAGCTACCCTTTTCCATCATCCATGATGGAGAAGTGGGAAACTTCCCCCCTCCAGTCGATGCGTCCGTCTCCCGTCTCTCTAAGAAGCACTCCCAGTAACCGGGAGCTACAGTACTAAAAGATCCTTCGGATCGTAAATTGGAGACAACGCTAAGATCTATTTATACTGCAGCAGGTGCTCAACTTAGGCCCACCCTTGTTACTACTTGGGTTAACAAAGCGGTGGTTTGCTGGGCTGACCAGTTCATTACAGGTATGCCTACTAGCAGAACATATCCGTGAGTCTGCAGTTTACCTGGGAGAAGCGACAAAAGATATCAGTCAGATTAGTGCTTGCATATCTGCTTCTGCTATTTCGGGCCGCAGAGCCCTCTGGTTGCGCGCCTGGCAAGCGGACGCAGAATCCAAGCGTGCGGTAGAGGGTTTACCATTCAATGGCGACAGGCTGTTTGGCCCGGAATTAGACAAATGGATATCTCAAGCCACAGGGGGGTAAGTCTTCCTTCCTCCCGTCTACTGCACCGGCTCCCAGAAGACCTTACACTGGACCTTCGTTTCATTCCTTTTGTACGCCACATTCCTTTCGTGGTAGAGCCAGAGGTGCTCCCTTACAAGCAAGAGGAGGTAGAGGTCGCCCACACACGGTTGCATGTAGACAGGAGCCTAAACCAGCTAAAAAACAGGTGGCATGACGGTCTAACGTCCCTCCTGGGACCACCTACAGTGGGAGCCCGCCTGCAAAAAAAAAAATAGAAAATTATTATTTTTATTTTTTTTCAACAGGTCTGCTAATACCTGCAGACAAGGCCACGATTCTGCAGGAGGCTATCCAGTCTCTAGTAGTATCTGTGGGAGTTCCGGTTCCAGAACGAGGTATGGGTTTTTTTACTCAGACCTGTTTGTAGTACCCAAGCCGGATGGTTCGGTCAGGTCCATCTTGAACCTCAAGTCATTGAACCTGTATCTGAAGATGTATCAGTTCAAAATGGAGTCTCTGCAGTCTGTTATTGCGAGCTTGGAACCAGGACAGTTCCTATTATCCCTGGATATTAAGGATGCCTATCTCCACGTTCCCATTTGGGAACCACACCAAGCCTTTCTGCGTTTCGCCATATTGAAAGATCATTATCAGTTCGGGTATTGCCGTTCGGGTTTTCCTCGGCTCCCAGCATCTTCACCCAAATCATGTCAGTCATGATTGCTCTCCTTCGGTCGAAGGGAGTGAACATAATCCCTTATTTGGACGACCTGTTACTCATGGCGAAATCAGCCTTACTGACATATCAGAGTATGATCTTAGACACGGCATCACAGAGGATCTTTCTTCCAATAGACAAAGCCCGGGATATCCGGTTGTTTGTTCAGCTGGTCCTCAGACCAAAGAAGGTTTCCCTACTTCTTTGTAGGCGTCTCCTGGGGAAGATAGTAGCTGCTTTCGAGGCACTACTGTTCGGGCGGTTCCACTCAAGGTTGTTTCAGCTGGACCTACTAACACAGGGATCAGGATCTTATCTGCTTCTACATCGACAGATCCGTCTGAGCCCAGCTACCAGAGTAGCCCTTCTCTGGTGGACACAATCAACCAATCTTTTAGCAGGCCGAAGATTCAGAGTGTTGAACTGGATCATCGTAACAACGGATGCCAGCCTTCAAAGATGAGGAGCAGTAGTCCTTGATTATCACTTTCAGGGTCAATGGTCCCATCTAGAACAAAGGTGGCACATAAAGGTTTGGGAACTCAGAGCGATTTACAATGCTCTGATGGAAGAAATAAGAATTCAATCGCGACGGCCGTCGCGTGCATCAACCGCCAAGGAAGGCCTCTGAGTCGCATGGTCATGCGAGAAGTCAACTGGGTACAGCTTACCTAAGCCGCCAGGATATCCATCCTGGGGAATGGAAGCTTCATCCAGGTGTGTTCAACGCGCTGATACGTCAATGGGGATGTCCTCATGGTGTCATGATTGAATCGTCCGCTCCCGGTTTACGTGTCAAGAATTCGACATCCGCAGGCAGAGGCAGTAGACGCTCTGACAGTTCCGTGGACCTACGACTTCGTTTACCTTTTTCCTCCGATTCCATTTCTTCCTCGACTGCTAAAGAGGATAAAACACGAGTCAGCCTCTGTCATTCTCGTGGCTCCGAACTGGCCAGGGAGAAGTTGGTTCTCGAAACTTCGGTCCCTATTCTCAGACGATCCACGGGCCTTCCTCTGCGCTAAGATCTTCTATAGCAGGGTCCTTTCGTACACCCCCAGCTTAGCGCAACTGCGCTTAATGGGGTGGCTCTTGAAACCGATATCCTGAACGCAGAGGAATCCCAGACAGTTATTCCCACCATGCTATGCGCCAGGAAACCAGTTTCGGCTGCGCATTATCATCGCTTCTGGCGTTCTTATATCTCATGGTGTTTCAGTCGGGATCTTCCATCTTGGATTTTTCGGTTGTCCCGGTTTTCTGTTTTTATCTTCAGACGGGTTTGGATTCTGGACTTCGTCTTGAAACTTTAAAGGTGCAGGTTTCTGCCTTTTCCATTTTCTTGCAACGGAACTTGGCCCTCATTCCTGAGGTGCATTCGTTTCTTCAAGGGGTCTTGCGCTTGCAGCCTCCTTTTGTACCTCCGGTAGTTCTCTGGGACTTGAACTTAGTGCTTCTGTTTCTTTAATCGTCCATGTTTGAACCTTTGGAAGACGTGATATTAAGTACTTGTCTTGAAAGACGGTCCTTGGATGTGGTTAGAGCTCTCCGCATCTATGTTGTCAGGACTGCTTCCTTCTGTAAGTCTGAGTCGCTTTTTGTCCTCTCTGATGAGGTTCGGAGGGGTTGGTCAGCGTCTAAGCAGACTTTGGCACGTTGGATCCGGCAGACTATTCATCAGGTTTATGTTAGTGCCGTCCTTCGTCCATTTAAGTTCATTCCACACGTTCTGTGGGTGCGTCATGGTCGGCCGGTAGGGGAGCCTCCACGTCACAATTGTGTCGTGCGGCAAGTTGGTCTTCAGTTCACACGTTTGTAAATTTTTACAGATTTTACAAGTTTGCGGATTCAGCATCGTGTTGGCCGTCTTGTTCTGCAGGTGCCGCAGAGCGCTTCCGCCCGTGGGGAAAACTTTGGAACGTCCCCAGCGTAAGCACCTCCAGTGTCCCCTAGTGGATGAAAGAGAAAATGGGATTTTGGTACCTACCGGTAAATCCTTTTCTCTGATTCCACATGGGACACTGGACGCCCACCTCAGCGCTCTCTGCCTGCCTGTTCGGTTGTATCGTATGTTGTATGTTTTGTTTATTGGGTGTTCTCTTCCTTTTACTCTGCTTGTTTTCCATCTCCTCTCGGTCTTCATTTTCTAAACTGAGGGCTGATGGGGCATAGAGGGAGAGGAGCTTCACACTTCTAAATTATTTAAAGTGCCAGCTCCAGCTATCCACGTCTCTATACCCCAGCGTAAGCACCTCCAGTGTCCCCTGTGGAATCAGAGTATTTACCGGTAGGTACCAAAATCCAATTTTTTCAGTGTATTGGTGAATGGAACACTAATGAAGGTTGTAATAATGGTTATAGAACCCTATGTAAAATGGAGGTGCGTAGCCAGTATATTTCAGAATATTTTTTTTTTTATTCTGTGCAAAAACGGTGGTTGTACACTTTTTTTATGTATGATGTATTACAAACTCTGCCATTCATTCACCATGTTATTCAGTGAAATGCTCTTGGATGCAGGCAGACAAATAATTAAAAACAATCATAGCGGAGGAATTCAATTGTTTTTTTGGGTGCCTTAACTAATAGGCATCCGATGGAGCAATTCAGTTGTTACGTTTGGACGTGAAAGTCGGTGGTGCCGGCATTTCAGCTCGCAGCCTCCTGAGGTGGCACACAGAAATGTGTGAAAAGTCCAGGTTTTGGGCAATCAAACAGTGTTTTGGGCCTTCAAACAAATTTAGCCCCTTTACGCAGCTAAACCCAGTGCTTTTGGGCGCGACAAGGGCAATAACTAATGGGAGTCCATAGTTATTTAATTGCTCCTTCGGACACCCATTAACTATCACCATGCAAAAAAAAACAATTCAATTACCCTCATAAAATACAATAAAGTGGTAGCTATACTTCATTAGGAAATTTATTTGAATCTGCACATGTTCTGAAGACTCTCTCTCCCTTTTATATCTCCTCAGAGAAACTCTATTTTAAACTAAGTGCCCAACGTATGCTTCTTCTGCACAGGACTGTCTATGGAAGTGTAAATTGGTAAATCTATTTCTCCTAGTATCTGAGCAATACTGCTCTTTAGGTGGTATTAATTGAGGCCAGGGCTTCAAACTCAGTGGTTGCAGTGTCGTACATTTTGGTTTAGGGCCTGGAAAGTGGGTTCAGAGTCCAAGCGGTCTTTTGAACCCTTAACTTTTGAGAACAATGTCATATTTGGCTCTGAACTAGATAAAACTAGTCGGGCCACAATGAAACACCTTTCCTTGTTGACTCTCATAGGGGGAAATGTACTAAGCCTTGGAGAGAGATCCACTTTATCGGTCTCTAAGGGGTATATTTACTAAAGTGCAGGTTTTTAGAAGTGGAGATGTTGCCCATAGCGACCAATCAGATTCTAGCTATTATCTTCAAAAAGGTGCTAGATAAATGTTAAATAGAATCCTCCACTTCTAAAAACCAGCACGTAAATATACCCCCAAGGCTTAGTACATCTCATACGTAAACTCATAGGCTATAGATTTTAGTTCTCGGGTAAATAATATAATAGTCACAACTCCAAAAGACAATCTTCTTCTCTGTGTAGAGGAAAGCAGGCTTCAGAAGCTAAGCCACAACCCCCAATCCCAAAGATATATTTAGGCAGCGTGATCGGCTCTCTGCTCACCCAGGAGTTCTTGTGGTGGGAGCCCGCCTTCCCTTCAAGGATTAGTGGTTCAACTACACTGCAGACGCCTGGTGAAATTGTAGATAAAGGTTACATACTTGATCTAAAGTCCCCACATTAGCAGTTTTTCAGGAGACAAGACAAAAAGACTGCCTCTGAAACCAGTCTCAAGTATCCTTATTTGTTGGCATTCCAATACTAGAAGAGCAGAAGGGAGTTGGAGTTTTATTAGTCTTTTCCTGATCCAGAAATCAGAATTTTCTGACACATTTTGAACCAGACATCCATACATACTCATCTGCAGATGGGTAGATTCAAGATAATTCTGAAATTAGTTTTGAAAGGCATGGAGCAAGACAAGTTCATGGTCTCTGTGGACATCAGACATGCATATTTTCATGTCTTTTTCTTGGAAGGTTATACGTGCCTTCCTAGAGTCGCAGTGCACTCTCCCCATTATTAATTTTTTGCTTTACTTTTTGACCTGGCAACAGCGCCAATAGTATTCACAAAAATCAAAAGAGTGACTGTCGTAACTTACCTGGATGACCTGTTAATCGAAGAAGGATCGTCATCTCTTCGCCAAACTAATTGCAGGTGATGGCCCAAACTCTAGAGCTGTCTAGAAGGATCATAAAATAAATTATTGAAATGGAACTTTGCACTTGATTCATTACGGACCGCAACTGTGTACGCAGATCGACGGATGGTGCGTACTGCGCATGCATCACAATGTGAGTGAGTTTGCATTGCGATCGCACTGCGTTCACGTACGCAGATACAAAGCCATCGGAGATCAAGGGACGGGATGTCAGCGTTTGGGGGTGGTGACAGGAGTGGTAGGAGAAACGCAGGTGTGCCTGTCCGTTTGTACGCCGTTGCATGGGCGTGCATAAATTAGCCACTGCGACGGCATACACAGCTTGAGTACTCACTGCATGCAACGAGGTTAGCAATTTCTGCGTGAGGGGCCGAAGTTACCGATGTACACACCAGGACTGCAAGGTATTAAGGATGTGAGATAGCAGTAGTGGGCGTCCCTATGCTGGCTCTGCAGTTACGTTCATTAGCATAATTTCTCAGCAGACCTGCGTGCGTAATCGCAGCCGTGATCGCAATAGTGATCCGTAATAAATCAGGCCCCTAGTACCTATACATCAAATTATATTTCTCTTTCATCCTCTAGGACTCTGGAAGCTAGGGTATAGAGGTGTGGATAGTTTAAATAATTTAGAAGTGTGAAGCTCCTCCCCCTCTATTCCCCACCAACCCTCCGTTTAGAAAAATGTGCCTATGGAGCTGGACACTATAGACAGAGTTCTAGCAGTATACTTTTAATTTTTTTTTTATTTATTTATTTGCTAATACTGATTAGGGACCCTTTACCACCTCTCTAATGGTTGGGGTCTGGGTCCCTGGCGCCCTGACTCAAGTCCAAGCAGGAGTACACAGGGTTTATGTGAAAAGCGCCTGACAGCTCCTCTCCGCCGCAAGCACAAGCCTGTCACATTTGTCTGAGACCAAGGAATCCCCAGTGAGTATGAAACAGCGCGGCTCTCGCTCGTCTCCCCCTCCCTCCCAATCCCAACGCTACCGGCAAGCCAGCCACCAGGCATATTTTCAATAAGCGGCAAGTGACCATCTTAGCGCCGGGGAAGATGAAGAAGGGGACGGAGCTTGACAGCGCGGGCTCTTTCTCTCCCTGCGCGGCAAAGGCGGCTGTTACATAGCTTGGCTGTTCCTTCTCCTGACATGCAACAACAGGCTACACTTTGAGTCTCCTGGCACCTGACATCCCTTCAACACAGTATCTTTGCAAGAGCTGTGAGTACATTGGGGTGTTTATAATTGGCAGGTGCCTGCAGGGAATCCATTAATTAGGGAAGGGAGTGGTGTGTTTCCCCCCCTATGTTTCACATTAGCCTTCTGATTTATAACTGTATATTTTCTGGTTCTGTGTGAGTGGGCTGTGTGTCTATACCATAACAGGCATGGCAGCCACCAAAGCTTCTCAGAAGCTGTTTTTGCTCAGAATGCAATAACTGACCTAGCCAAATGCTACTGGCTCCACACTATGTGATGCTTGTGCAGTAGTAGATCCGCCTGTTACTATAACTACCTCGCCTACTCCTCCGTGGGCCTCCGACCTAGCGGAAGTTATGGTGGACTTAATGTCAGAGTCTCGTAGGTCACAGCTCCCCTGGGCGACAGGATTGGTCAAATCAGTGGAAAGCCTTGTACAGATTATGGGTTCCACTAGTAGAATGCCCTCTACTTCCTTTCAAAAGCCATCACAGAAACGTCAACTACCGACAGTACTTCAGTCGGATAATTTAAACGGAGGAAAATGAGGTGGTTGAATTGGAGGAGCTTTTGGAAGACGATGTTTCCATACCGCAAGATTTAGAATCTGGTTCTCGGGCTGGAGCCATTAATCTTGGCGGTCAGGTAGGTCCTTAATTTACCAGAGGACATAGTACCTGAAGCTCAGGAGTTCGATTTATTTGGTAAACCGCAAAAGAGGTCTGTTTTTCCTTTCTCGCAACAGCTTCAAGACCAACTTTCAGTGGCCTGGAAGCACTCGGATAAGCGTTTCCAGATTCCACAACGCTTCGCCTTCAGCTATTCATTTCCATCATCTATGATGGAAAAGTGGGAAACACCTCCTCCAGTGGATGCATCCGTTTCTCGCCTATCAAAGAAAACTACGCTCCCAGTCCCTGGTGCTACGTCACTCAAGAACCCTTTGGATCGTAAGCTGTAAACAACACTACGATCTGTGTTTACCTTGCGCCGGGGACACAACTCAGACCAACGCTTGTTAGCGCCTGGGTTAACAAAGCTGTAACCTTCTGGATGGAGCAGTTGATAACGGAGCTGGACTCCGGTGCCTCCAGAGCAGAGCTACGATTACTAGCAGAACACATCCGTGAGTCGGCGGTTTACCTGCGCGAGGCTTCCAAGGTTATCAGCCAGATCAGTGCACGTATATCTGCTTCCGCTATTTCAACTTGCAGAGCTCTATGGCTGCGCTCTTGGCAGGCGGATGTTGAATCCAAGCGGACGGTTGAGGGTCTATAGTTCACTGGTGATATGCTTTTTGGTCCAGAGCTGTACAAATGGATATCCCAAGCCAAAGGGAGGGGAGGGGGGCGGGCAAGTCTACTTTCCTCCCTTCAACTTCCCCGACACCCAAAAGGACTTACACAGGTCCCACGTTTCATTCCTTTCGTGTGGTGGCAGAGGTAGAGGTCGCCCACAGACGGTCGCACGTCGACAGGAACAAAAGCCAGTTCAAAAAAGTGGCATGACTCTCCCGTCCCATTTGGAATAGGTAGGAGCTCGCTTAAAGACTTTTCAACATGTTTGGAGCCAGACCTCTTTGAATAGATAGACCTCTACAGGATAGATTTCAAAGTTTCACCTCCAAATTGTTTCTACACTACGGGTCTGCCAATGTCAGCAGATAAGGCCAAGGTTCTGCAAGAGGCAATTCAGTCTCTCCTAATATCAACAGTGCTGGTTCCAGTTCTGGTACATCAACGGGGCCTGGGGTTCTACTCAAACCTTTTTGTGGTACCCAAGCCGGTCGGGTCTGTCAGGCCCATCCTGAACCTCAAGTCTTTAAATCAATATCTGATGGTTTATCGCTTCAAGATGGAGTCGATTCAATCAGTCATTGCGAGCTTGGAACCGGCAGAGATTCTCATTTCTCTGGATATAAAAGATGCGTATCTACATGTCCCGTATGGGAAACGCATCAAGCTTTCCTGCACGATTACTAGCCGTTTCGGGCATTTCTGTTCGGTTTATCTTCGGCACCCCGTGTCTTCACCAAGGTCATGTCTGTCATGATTGCATACCTTCGGACATCATGTGACCATAATTCCATACTTAGATGACCTGTTGATCAAGGCCCCATCGGAATCTCTTCTCTTGGACCATGCCTTACTAACATACAAGACTGACGCAGCACGGCTGGATGATCAATTTAAAAAAAAGCCAACCTAATTCCGTCTAAAGTCTCCTGTTTCTGGGGATTATGGTTGATACGAGGTTACAATGTGTGTTCCTACCGGAAGATAATGCCCAGGACATTCGGCTACTAGTTCAGCTAGCTCTCAGACCGAAAAAGGTGTGTCTACTTATTTGCCTTCATCTCTTAGGAAAGATGGTAGCTGCCTTCGAGGCACTACAATTCGGACGATTCCACACTCATGTGTTCCAGCTGGACTTCCTAACACGGGTCAGGGTCTCACTTACTCCTACATTGGATGATCCGGTTGGCCATGATAACCAGGGTCTCTCCCCTCTGGTGGATGCAACCCAACAACCTCTTGGCGGTTCGAAGATTCGGAATGTGGGACTGGATAATCGTGACGACAGACGCCAGCCTCCGAGTATGGGCATCGGTAGTCCTAGACTGTCAGTTTCAGGGCCGTTGGTCTGCACAGGAAAGACGGTGGCCCATAAATGTGTTGGAACTCAGAGCAATTTACAACGCTCTGCTCGAAGCCGCACACTTACTAAGGTCTCATCTGGTTAGGGGACAGTTTCACAACATGACGGCCGTCACTTATATCAATTGACAGAGCGGATCTGGAAGTCGCATGGCTATTTGAGAAGTTTCTTGGATTCTCCGGTGGGCCGAGACTCAGTCAGTGATCCTGTCGGCGATATTCATTCTGGGAGTGGACAACTGGGAAGCAGATTATGTCAGTCGCCAGGATATCTAGCCCGGGGAATGGATGCCTCACTCAGATGTATTCCAAACTTTGGTCCATCGTTGGGGTCAGCCTCAGGTGAACCTCACGGCATCTCGATTAAACCATGAGCTACCAAGATACGTTTCCAGAACTCGGGATCCGGCTGCAGAGGCAGTGGATGCACTAACAGTTCCATGGACCTACTACATGGTTTACCAGTTTCCTCCAATTCCACTACTTCCTTGTCCACTAAAGCGGATAAAACACGAGTCGGCCTCTGTCATACTCGTGGCACCGAACTGGCCTCAGAGGAGTTGGTTCTCGGACCTTCGGACTCTCTTAGCAGACGATCCATGGCCCCTACCACTTCGTCCGGACTATCTGCAACAGGGTCCTTTCGTGCAACCCAACCTAGCGCTGCTGTGTTTAACAGGGTGGCTGTTGAGGTCGCTATCTTCAGATGCAATGGCATCCCAGAATCTGTTATCCCCACTATGCTTCGCACCAGAAAACCGGTTACGGCTGCGCATTACCAACGAATTATCCGGTCTTATGTTTCATGGTGTGACAGTCAGGACCTTCCGTCTAGGATTTCTAGTTTATCTAGACTATTGCTTTTTCTTCAAATTGTCCATCATACCTGAGGTGCAGACTTTTTTCTACATCAGGGTCCATAGGGTATCCACAGGATACCTTGGGGTATAGGTGATGACGTCAGGCATCGTGCACCATAGAGTTAAGTTTTCAGCCTCCCAGGATGCACTAGGGTCCCCCTCCTATACCCCGCCCCCGAGCCAAGGCATCTCAGTTTCGTTGGTGCTCGGCTCGGAGTCGGAGCACCTGTTTAGAAGGGGGTTAATGATAGCGCCTGAAGTTTTATTCAAGGCAGCTGTGGCTGCCCATCTGGAAGTACAGCATGGACAGTCACTACTGTCGTCCATGCTGTCTTCCCTACACCCCCGCCGGTACCAGAACGCCGGTACTGATCCGAGGATGCTGGTAAGCATCTGGGGTCACAGCTAGCAGACTGGACCATGGGCTTCGCCTTGCGTCTCTGAAGGTGCAGGTGTCTGCCCTATCCGTCTGGTTCCATCGTAGGATTGCTGCAATTCCTGATGTGCGCACCTTTTATGCAGAATTCAGCCACCTTTTGTTCCACCGGTGGCGCCTTGGGATTTAGCTGTGGTCCTGAGGGCTCTCCAGGGACCGCCGTTTGAACCACTGGGCTCAGTGGACCTCAAATGGCTGACAGCTAAAATAATTTTCCTTCTGGCCATTGCTTCGGCCAGACGTGTTTCTGACTTAGGGGCTTTCTCATGTAGACCCCCTTTTCTGATTTTTCATAGGAACAGGGCGGTGCTGCTAAAGTTATTTCCAGTTTTCACATCAACGAGGAAATCGTTGTGCCGGCTTTTAACTCACCTGATCTTTCAGTGGGTGAGGCCACTTTGGATGTTGTGCGGGCCTTAAGGATTTATGTTGACCGCACTTCTTCGTTTAGGAAGTCGGACGCCTTATTTGTCCTCTATGGCTTCCGTAAAAAGGGTTGGCCTGCTTCAAAGCAAACTTTGGCAGCCTGGATCCGTATGGCTATATCTGAAGCTTATCTTCATGAAGGCCTTCCGGTTCCTTCTTCGATGAGGGCTCATTCCACTAGGTCTGTGGGTCCTTCGTAAGCTGCTCGACATGGTGCCTCTGCAGTCCAGATCTGAGCGTCCCCACCCACAGGAGCGTCCCCCACCCTGTGGATACCCTATGGACCCTGATGTAGAAAATATGAGATATGGTAAGAACTTACCTTTGTTATTTCTATTTCTACGAAGTCCATAGGGTTCCACAGGACTCCCACCCTGTCGCACCTGTGCTGCAGATGGGCTTTGCTCTGGTCACCGGTTTTTCCATCTCCCTCTGGTGAGAATGTGATTCTTGTGTGTGTCCAGATCTTTTTTTTCTCTCTTCCTTCTCCTCCGGCCTATGGCTTGGTACATAACTGAGATGCCTTGGCTCGGGGGCGGGGTATAGTAGGGGGACCCTAGTGCATCCTGGGAGGCTGAAAACTTAACTCTATGGTGCCCGATGCCTGACGTCATCACCTATACCCCAAGGTATCCTGTGGAACCCTTTGGACTTCGTAGAAATAGAGATAACAAAGGTAAGTTCTTACCATATCTCATATTTTTTTTCTCTGTCAGGAGCAGTTACCCGGCCATGGCCACGGCCTGGGCATCTAAGGCCATTGAAGAATGGACAGGGGCACTGGAAAATTCTCTTATAGAGAGGCTTCCAGAGAGCAGCTGACAATCATCTCCTATATCAAGGAGGCAGCCTCCTATCTGGGAGAGGCGGCATTATACGCCGGTATTCTGGCTTCTAAGGCATCAGCTGCCTCATTTGTTGCTCTCAGAGCCCTATGGTTAAGGGACTGAAAAGCAAATGCAGGTCCAAAAAGGCTTTGGAATCCCTGCCGTTTACGGGAGGCTTTCTGTTTGGCAAAGAATTGGATAACATTGTAGCTACTTTGGTGGCTTCCAAGATGGCTGGTCTGCCTTCAACGACTACCCCTAGACCTAGGCAGTCATTTCGGGCCTTTCGCCCGCCAGGAAAAGCAAAAAGTCAGTCTTCCTTTAGACAACTCAGTTTTCGTAAGCGACTGCAAACTAAGAGATCTTTGGCAATCAGACGTCCGGCTTCCAAGTCAGACGATAAACTCTTGGCCTGATAAAACGGGCTTCTTCAGTTTTCGGATATCTGGCATCACACAACAGATGCCTGGGTCCGGGCAATGGTCTCTAGAGGGTACGCCCTTACTTTCTGGAAAAGTGCCCCACAAAGGTTTTTTTGCACAACTCCTCCCTCAGTCTGCAAATGCCTTAGCCCTCCAGCAGGCCATTCGTTCCCTGCTGGATTCAGGGGTAATAATCCAGATTCCGTTGGATCAACAAAGAAAGGGTGGTTATTCCAATCTATTTTTGATCCAGAAGCCCAATGGGTCCCACCGGCCTATTCTGAATTTGAAAGGTCTCAACAGATTTATCCGGCTGCCCAAGTTCTGTATGCAAACTCTTCGGTCGGATTTTATGGTGTCCTTGGACATTCAGGATGCATATCTACATGTGCCAATTACACCTTCCCACCAAAGATTTCTGCGGTTTGCTGTTCTGCAGCAATATATCCAATTACAGGAACTGCCTTTTGGTTTGTCAACAATCCAACGGGTCTTTATCAAGATAATGGCAATAATGACTGCCTACCTCAGGCATCAGGGAGTCAGAATAATGCCATACTTGGACGATCTCCTGATATTGGCACAGTCTCCAGAGGTGTGTTGCAGCATCATCTCAGACTGACGATTGCCTGCCTACACAGACACTGCTGGATCATAAATTGGAAAAAGTCATCGCTTTCTCCAGTACTGGTACATTTAGGTGCACTCCTGCATTCTCTGGCACAAAAGATATTAATGCCAGGAGACAAGATTGTGACACTTCAATTGCAGGTTCGCAGATTTCCCCGCAATCAGTGTCTATCCACTCAGTGATGCAGATTCTTGGGTCCATGGTGTCCACCTTCTACATGGTGGAATATGCTCAGTTCCACTCCAGACTACTGCAACAGCTGATCCTCTCCCGGTGGAACAGGGAGTACCTGTAATCTGACAGCCGGTTTATTGTGCCTGACACCGTGGCTATGAATCCATAAGCCTATAAGTGGTGCCATTGCATAGAAAGTCACGCTTCTCACCAGCAAGTACTATTACTCTGAGAATGTGTGTATGTATATATATATATATATATATATATATATATATATATACACACACACACACACAATCTGTCAGGAGCATAAATATTGGGACATTGACAGAATATTCATATTTTGGCCTCTGTTCACCACCACAATGGCTTTGAAATGAAACAAACAAGATGTGCTTTAACTGCAGACTTTCAGATTTAATTTGAGGATAATTACATCCAAATCAGGTGAACGGTGTAGGAATTACAACTGTTTCTATATGTGCCTCCCACTTTTTAAGGGGCCAAAAGTAATGGGACAAACTAAACAATCCTAAATCTAACTTTCACTTTTTAATACTTTGTTGCAAATCCTTTGCAGGCAATTACAGCCTGAAGTCTGGAACGCATAGACGTCACCAGACGCTGGGTTTCATCCCTGGTGATGCTGTGCCAGGCCTCTACTGCAAATGTCTTCAGTTCCTGCTTGTTCTTGAGGCATTTTCCCTTCAGTTTTGTCTTCATTAAGTGAAATGCATGCTCAATCAGAGGTTCTTGATAAGTCATTCTGTGACTGAAATGTCGAACTATACAACACAATTGTTGGCTCATTCCTTTGTTACAAGACCCGTGAGTGCCACTGCTTTTTGACTATCTGTTAGGTTTTTTACCTCTGTTGGCACCTGGGCAAGTTTTTTCTTGGGTTAATGTGGAGTGCCAGCCCTGTGTATTCTCGCTCGCTGTCTCTCTCTATATATCTCTCTAGCTATATATATATATATATATATAATGTCTGGCCCGCAGAGCTTTTTCCTGCTAGCCTCATTTGGCTAGCAGGATGCCTACAATAGCACCCTGCAGCTAAAATCTATGCAGCAGTGCCGCCAGGAGCGACCTTAGGATTGTTGAGACAGTCACACCGCTGCAATTACAGCTCCCGGAGCATCCTCAGGATGCTCTGGGCATTGCTGTAATCATCGGTGATTGTGGCCCCGCTCCTGTGTGACATCACACGGAGGTGACGTGGCCTGCACCAGGCCTGCAAATAATGTTATATATATCAAAATGGCCCTCGACAGAAAAAAGATATGAACAGGGCCTATCCGGGAATTACCCTGGTTGAAGATGCAGTGTGAAATGGGCATGACCTGAGTTGCAGCCGGGTTGGACCCGTGTTCAAAATCCTGGGTCAGAGCTGGCTTTGCGATGTGAAAGGGGGTAGTAATCTCTACGGTGAGAAGAATTTCTGAACTAGGGTCACCATCATGCAGTTCTCCATATATCTTACTTCATGAAGACTGAACTTTGTTCTAAGTATTATTTTCAATGTACAGTAGTGTCAAAATTCCACCTAAATAATGATCTAGATATTCTGGGCCAAAAGTAATAGGCTGAGAGTTTAGCAGTAAACTCTCACACTATTACATTGGTCAAGTTGTACAACATCTGGATGAGAGTCTAAATCGTGAGGTTTTTTAGTCTGCAAAACATGCGAGTTTGCATGTTCTTGGACTCTATTACACTGGCAGAGTTTAAAAAGTGTGAGATAACTCTGCCTATTACATTTGGCTACCTTACTTTTCTCCCTGGACAATCTTCCTAAGATTCAGATATGGTTGCTAATGCAGCCTTGGTCGCAGCCACTCTCAAAATAGTGGTCGCGCGAATATGCAAATGCTAATCTCAGCCTTCCCTTTGTGCTCCACTGTGAAATGGAGTCTGCAAGTGGTGAGACGGCCAATTTCAAGCTGTGTGGTCTGCAGGTTTGCAATGGAGTTTGTAAACACACCAACATTGACGCAACATCGGTCGCTCCATTCGAAATTTAAGGTAGCCTAAAGCCTACTCTAGCTATTCTCCTCAAATCCAACTAAACATGACCTCTACAGCATTGTATTTGCGATTGGGAACGCTGCTGCGTTCCCAGACACGTCTGTTAAACTTCCATAACACATCCATTCAGTTCTTCCTTTTTGAGATCACTTTTTAGGTCACCTCCCAGTCTCCACCATGATACTCCCATGGGATTGCAAAAGCCCTTCTCAAGTGTTAGCAATACCATATGCAGTTGCTAACAGTATCGCACACACTGGGTCGCGCATGCACAGTAAGGGTTTTCTAGACTTTTGCACATGCGCAGTAGCAAAACATTGCTCAACTGCTTAAAAATCTGCACTGTGTCCATTTCTAAATCAGGGCCCTTTTTTAAAAGTTCAGACGATCTACCTGAATAGGACCTCCGAAATTTAAAAGACAGAATAATTATAGGCCCTTAGTGGTCCACAAAACAGAAGATGGCCTGCGAATAAACCTACTGTTCCGTAATTACACATATTTTGTAACTGAAAAGCCTGTTCTTGAAAATATCATAGCACATTTTACCAGATCTGTGAGTGCCTCCTGTGTGGTAAGGCACAGAGTCTCAGCTGAGCAGCTTTGTCGGCCATCTTCCTGGTCTTCGGACCAATCATTCACAATATACAGGGTGGTCCATAAGTGTGGAAACACCCTTATAAAAAGGAAATGAGTGAAGAAATATTAATCCAGTGTCTACACATATAATATATGGGAGTGGGGTAAAATTTAAGGTATGTCACCAGCATGGCGGCCATCTTGGGTTCAACTCTGATTTATTAATTAGGAAAGTAGTCATGTGACATATCAAACAGATGCAGAATTTCATAAAAAAAAACATTTAAACTTGCCTCCTCACATCCTGAAAACATCAGTGTGCCATAACATTTCTATTAATCTAGTACTACAAAAATATTTGAACACCTACGCTTTATATTGATAGCGGACAGATGCTGAATCAGCCCCTGAGAACGTATGCTGCAAGTGTCCCCTTCTGTCTTCTCAGACAGGGGTTATTGGTTTTTATTCATATTATTCCTGCACGGATTCTGCCCGATCTGAAACCCCAAGGTTAAGCAAAACCACCTCAATATATTAATAATTTAATTTATTCAATCTCTTTATCTCTGTCTTAGGCAGCAACATAAAAGTGCCTCTGAGGTACTATAGAAAAACTGATGTCTTCCAGGCTATGGAATATTGTGGGTGAGAACAATTGAAAATAGGACATACAGTAGGTCTGAAACATTGGGCGGAATTCAATTGATTCCAGCCCCTATCGCGCCCGACGGAGCTATTCAATTCTTGCTCCTGTCGGGCGCGATCAGCTGCCAGCACTACATTTCAGCTTGCAGCCCCAGGTGGATGAGAGCTGAAATGTGCGAAAAGTGAACTATTTGGGTTCCCAAACATCACTTTTCGTGGTCGCGTCCAGCACTTTGGTCGGGTTTAGCTGCTTTACGCGGCTAAACCTGACCTCTACGGGGACGATCAGCGCGAAAAATGGCATCAATTGAATAGCGGCCCGCGATCTCCTGTCACTTTAGACGGGAGATCCGGACCACGTAATCAATTGAATTCCGCCCATTGTAGTGTCCATTAGAGGAATGAATATAGAATGGGAGGAGTCTTTAGAATTTGCAGATTCAAATTAAGGCCCTGATTCAGAGCCGGACGCTCTGACCAGAGCGCTCGGTCTGAATCAGGGCCGTCCTAGTTAAATTTGGAGCGGCCTTTTGGACGCTCGCATAGCTGTGGGTTACCACCCACAGCTTATGCGAGCGTCCATGATGATGGTCAAGACCATCGCGACCATCGGGCTTGCGACGAGACCCTGCGGTAGGGTCTCGCTGCCGCAAGCCCTGGAGTGATTTTGGCTCTATCAAAGCCAAAATCACTCCCACTGACAACACTAGTGATGTCAGTGGGGCCGGACCCAGACGGTAGGCGTTCCCATGGGAACGCCTCCGTCTGGCAGCCACGCCCACCAAAGGGGGCATACTGTCACTCACCATCGACAGCACGCCCCCTTTGGTGCGAGACCCGGAGCGACAGCTTGGCTGTCGCTATCCGGGTCTCGTGCATGCGCACGACGGAGTTCCCTCCGTCATGCGCATTTGGGTACCATCGACCCGCTTGCGAGCGTCCTGCGCTCGCGAGCGGGTCTGAATGAGACCCTAAGTGCCCATTTTATTATGCTGGTTTTAGCACTACTGCAACAGAGTGCATATTTTTATGTTAATAGGGAAACAAATGTTTGTTTTATGCAGCAACAGGGTCTGGGAATGAAAATAAACATTTCATTGTTCAACCGGTTTTTTTCCCTGATGGATGCCTTTCTAGTGCTTTGAACACTAAAGGAAGGGCAAGAGTATTTAATGCTGATAGTGGGGAATTTGAGGATAACATCATTATGTATGGTCACAACTCATGATATACATCACGCAATTTAGAAAGGCTTAATAAAACACTGCTGTTTGTGAGTTACAGCATAGCCCCATATTCAATTAGGGAGCGAAAAGTCCGTTCTGGACTTTTCGCTAAACATCGAAGCTTTTCTGGGGATAAAGTATCAGGCGCGTGCCCGCTTTATCCCCGTATTCAATTCAAAATGAGCGAAAACGGCACCCGGCGAATTTGGATCTACAAAAAAAACGGTAATTTTCGGGAAATGTGCCTGGGACCCCCCTAAAGATGTCCAGACATGGGGGAACACTATAGGTACCCCCGTTTTTGCCTGCAGAAGAAAGTTGGGTTTTTAAATAGCCGTGGCAGGTGTTTTTTTCCCGACATTGAAGAAGTGATGCAAAAGAGCACTTAGGTTTTCTTTCATTTTTTTAAGTGGTCCCATCAAATTTGGGGTACATGAAAATGGGTACTAGCATATTTTTAAGTCCCTAAACTAATTTTTTAATAATTCTGCAAAAATGCACCTGCCGCTAATAGCCTATTCTAGAAAACACCTGCTGCATACTTACAGAATACCCCTGAACATATTGTGCTATTTTTAAACACTGTTTTTCCTTTTTTTTCACCGCAAAATTTTTATTAATTTTTTTGAGGTGTCCCTATTTTTTTTTTTACTTTTTTTTACACAGTTTATTTTTAAATGACATTCCCAGGGGTGCAGGCTATTTCTTTTTAAGCCTGCACTCCTAAACCCCAATTCTGCACTTTTCTTCCCCATGTAAAACATGGTGAAAACTAATCCCCTTTTTTTTTTTTTTTAATCAAAGACTTTTCGCACCAGCGAAAAGTCTTTGCAATTGAAAACGGGGATAATTGAAATAGGCGATAATTATGTCATCGGTGATAAATTATCGCCGATTCCAACTTTGCTCAGCCTAATTGAATACCCCACCTTAGTGTGGAAAGCTCTTGGGAGACTTTTAACTTTTTTTTTCCTCTCCATTTGGGCCACCCACTCCATAGCTCCAAACAAGAGCATACCTTCATCCGCAGCTGTATGTTTCTCTAACGTGTCACTTTCTAAAGTGAAGGGCCGATTCAGTTAGCCAGCTCCCGGTGTCTTCTGCACGTTAACTGCAGAAGGCTGATACTAGCCGTACCCAATGGAGGGTGGAAAATGCACAACGCGAGCTGCTGATAGCAGTTCGTGGTTAATTGATTCTACTATAAAAACTTCTAACTATTAATTACTTTGGTTCAAGATGCAATTTCATCACCATGTGTGTGTAGGTTGGCATTTGTGACTTATAACTTCTACTGCTTGTAGAATTTGTTTTGTAGACAAATGCTTCTCCAATTCTGGTTCAAACAAATGTGATGATTGATTGGGTATTTCTGTTTGATAGTTTTTAATAATTTTGGGGAAAATGTATGATTTGCTTGTATGTTTGCGCAGAGATAATGACGACATATTTTGTGTAACTGAGTTCTTTGGCACTCATTTGTGGACCCTGGACCAATGGGCTATAGAGGTTTGTGTTTGAGCTTGAAAGTTTCCTGTGTTTTTTTTTTTTTTAAATGAAGTTTAAACTACTCCCCCTCTATATACACTGCCAGATAACTTTTTTCTTAGTGGTGCCTAAGCAACATGAACTGTTAGTGTATGTTAATGCATTTCACAAACAATAAGGTAATGTTTTCTTGGGTCCAAAATAAATAAATTTTTCTCCCTTTACTTCCAAAAAGGTCAGTAGTCCTCAATAGGGGTAATATTCAAAAATAATAAAATTTGTAAGGAACAATATTTCTTCCTGATTCTCACGTCGTGTAGAAAATTTAATTTTTGGAAGTCCCGCAGAGGTACAGCAGGAAAAGGGGAGATTGTACGTCATCAGATATGGTCACCCACAGATGTCATAGAATCAAACTCCACCTCCCAAACAAACACCACATGGTGTGAATGAGGATGAAATATTGTTCCTAACAAATTTTGTTTGTTATTTCTGGTATTGTGGAAGATTAGATGACTTATGTTTTGGTAATTTCATGCCTGTAGCGCTATGGTTTGGTTCTTTTCATTTTATATAATGTATTCTGTAGTAAGTGGGTTAAATTGCTTACATGTGTTTCTTCATGCCGCTGGCCCCATTGTTTTAGATGCAGGTACAGCCCGAGAACGGTGCAACTATTAACAGTAATTAATAGCAGCCATTTATGCAGGGATAGCAACCTGTAGCTGAAATTGTATTATATCAAACTCTTTTTCCTCTTTGGGGATGAGAGAATCTCTGTTGAGCGGTCATTGCTACTTTAGGGTTTTGTGAGGGGCTGCTATTTCAATCCCCTCATAGCGCCATTTTAGGTAGAATTGGTGCTAGATCCACAGCGTCTATGGTGCTGGAGCTTCTCAGAGACTGACTTTCACTCTTGGTGGCTTTTCTGTATGTAAGAAATGGTGATTGGATACTGCTGGCACACCTTGATCTCACTGTGTGTCTCTTATCTCAAGGGTAGGAATTTGAGAGCAGTTCGTTTGTCATTTCTACACTATATAATTATTTCATTATCTGGGCACCTTTTTTGCCTATTTCAATCTTTTTTTTCTTCTCAACTAGTAACCATCGATAAAAGTAACCCTACTAGCGGCGGGGTGATATTGACTTTGTTCATCTGTTCTCAAAAGGGGAATTAAATTCTTTGTGATGTACATACCTTACCACTTAGTACAAAATCTCCACTCATTTTTCTGCGCACCACTATGATGTGTGAAAGGGAATGAGCAAATAGACATAATTTTGGAGGTACTCCACAGCAGATCACCTAGAATTTAATTGCCAGTGATTGTCACTCTAAATTGCCTACTGGACAGACATAATGAGAATGATCAAGGCCATACGCCATCTTCACCCATGGTTAGCGGTGCAGACTTGGTGGAACCTGTCTGGGTGAAAAATTTACGAGACCGTACATTCTTCTTGTGATTATCATGTTACAGTATCTGCTTATAGGATTTGAGTACCATTCCTGCCAAATTTGGTCTTATGGTGCATACACACGGTACGATCAGTCAGCGATAACGATATCGCTGACTGATCTCCCTGCACCTTCCCGATGATGATGATCGATATCGATCATCCAGCACACCACCAACCCACCAACGACGGGCCCCTATGTAACCTGGACGATATCGACCAGGTTGGCCTGCATGCACAGTTGATATAGTTATCGTCCATACGTGCCCGCGCATCGCTGGTCTTTTGAGGGTTGGAAGGCACAAAAAAAAAAATAACGATATGAACATTATCGTTCATATCGTGCAGTTTTATTGTACTGTGTGTACGCACCATTATTCCTTAACCTAAATCAGTAATATCTTTCATCAAAATTTACTTTTTCCTTTGAGACTAGTGTATTAAAATAGCTTTGCCTTGGTTCAAAATTGGAAAGGCCCTGAATCTGAATTTTCTTCTCAAGAGGAGGGGGAACTGGCAGATCATTCAGATTTAGGAGAATTCTACTTTACTGAGGTGGATTCTTCGAAGAGATAAGGAATTGATGGTTAATTAGGAGCTGTGCGTCATACTTTCAACGTTCAAACAGCTGGTAATCTAACATCTCCTGAGACGAATAAACTATTTGTTTCTTTTATAGCATCTACCCAGTTTAATGACTTGTTATGAGAAGCATGGACAAAGCCTGACAAAGTTTAAGATTTCTCGTAGGCTTTTCGATTATTACCTTTTTCCTGTAGAAAATAAGTAAAAATAGAAGACACCTAGGTTAGAGAAATTTTAGATCTCTTGAAGCCCATTCTAATATAGGTCCTTTACAGTAGGTGTTCTGCGGGCAATAAATCAAGTAATGCAATCACATCAGTAGAGGTTGAGTTTTTATTCAAACCGATTTCTGGTTCAGAATCGGACAGCACTTTCCATCTAATTTTAAACTTGAGATCTAAATGTCCATCTTTGAGTCAACAATTTCAAGATGGACCGTGAGATCTATTGTTCAGTGTATGGACCAAAACAAGTTCCTAGTGTTTATAGACCTAAAACATGCTTATTTGCATTTTCTATTTTGGGAATTACATCAATGCCTTCTCAGGTTTGCAGTTCAATTTTAGCACTTCCACTCGATTTTAGCGATGATACCAAGGGTTTTCACAAAAATCATGGCCACATTGGTTGCCTTTTGGAAGCTAGTGGCCTGACGGTTATTTCCCATCTGGATGACCTGTTGAACAAGGCAGACTCCCTTATCCGTATACATTTTCATACTGAAATAAGTGAACAGATTTTTCAGTCTCCGAAGTGGTTCATCAATTCTCAAAAATTCAGTCTAGTACCCGTACAGAGGATGATTTTCCTCGTGCTTCTTTTCAGTACATTCCAACAGAGTGTTTTAGCTAAGATTTAGGTTTTACTGAAACTTGCCAGGTCTCTGATGGTTTTGGTCCATCTAGCCATTAGGGTCCTCTGTAGAATGGGGTTTACCTTCAAGGCCATTCAGCTTGCACAGTTCTACGCAAGAAAAATTCAGATGTAATTTTTAATTAAGTAGAACATCTGGTCAGGGTCTGTCCAGTCAGTTCTTCATGTTGTTTCCTTGGAAACAAATCTCTCTTCTATGGAGGGACAAAGTAGGGTTAATCCATTTTCTATTTTTTTATCTGAATAGTTGTAACAACATATGCCAGTCTCCAGGGCTGTTTGGCCGTTATCATCAGCAGCATCTTTAAGGGCTTTGAACGTAGTAGGAATTAACGCTACCAACTATTAAACTGGAACTCTCTTGTAAATGCTCAGCCTCTAGAGCAGCGGTGGCCAACCTGTGGCTCTTGAACCACATGTGGCTCCCCTGCCGACGACACTGACTGCTGGAATGACACATGGAGAGGCTGCTGTTGTGACGCATGAGGGGCTGCTGGAGTGACACATGGAGGGGTTGAAGTGACACATGGGGAGTTGGATTGTATTATGTGAATGTTTTTTTTTTTTTCCAAGGTATTTTTTGTGGATGAGGCTATTTTAGTGTATTTTATGTGGATGTGGCTTTTTCAGTGTATTTTATGTGGATCTGTTTTTTTTCAATGTTTTTATATTGTTCTGACTTTTTCTTTCCCTTTTAATAGTTACCTCCACGGTGATTGTGTGCATGTGCTTTTACATGCTCCTACAAAATTCATGCCAGGGGCGTGGCCTAGCTGGCACAAGGCCACACCCCTTTTTGAATGTGTGCCTGCAGCACGCACATGATATCAGCTCTTGGACATACCTACAGATATTTTTGGGCTATTGACTCTGACTGGTTGGCCACCACTGCTCTAGAAAGTGACTAATAAAATATTGTCCAAAAATGCCACGTTAGGCACATTTCGTCGCAACAAAGAGTTTTCAGGCTATGAAGGAGGTCAATAGAATCATAAGTTGAACGGAGCGCAACTTTTTCAGCGATCTGCAAAAATACTCTTCATCCAGAAATGCTGCAGATTGCTAAAAAAAAAAAAAAAAAAGAATGGAAGGCATACAAACGATTCTTCTAGTTCCAGATTGTCCGATTGTGATAAACAGATTCTGAAATTGTGGTATATCTTTCATTCAGACATGCTCTTCTAAACCAGTGGTTCTCAAACCTGTCCTCAGGACCCCAAACAGGTCACATTTTCCATGTCACCTAGCAGGTGCACAGGTGTATTCATAACTCACTGACACATTTTAAAGTTCCACAGGTGGAGCTAATATGTCACTTGTGATTCTGTGAGGAGACCTGGAAAACATGCACTGTTTGGGGTCCTGGGGACCGAGTTTGAGAACCTGTGTTCTAAACCAATGGCCATTACATCATAAAAATTTTGCTCAACTGGTTTTATCGCATGGCTACTGAAGCCATCGTTTGGAAGGTTTAGATTGAGAATTAACTCTATGGTCCATATTTAATTTGGAGCGAAAAGCCAGAATCGGCGGAAAAGTATTGCCTTATTCAATTTCAAAGACTTTCCGCCTAAGCGGAAACTCAATACAATGTAATAGGCAAAAAAGTTTTGCCTATGGAATAGCAGGCGGAAAAAAGTGCAGAATTGGTGTTTTGGGGTACAACATTGCAGGAACCCCCGTGCAGCCTTAAGACAGTCCCCCAAAGGTAAACTGCATAAAAAAAAAAAAAAAAAAAAACACTTAAGAACACCCCAAAAATCACTTTCATTTTGAGGGCGAAAAAAAATAATTGGGTAACAAAGTTAAAAACTTGCAAACTAGACTCCAGGGGGGTCCCCAAGTATGCCCCGGTGTTTTTTCCATTGCAGGTGCTTGCGGCAGGTGGATTTTTCAGGATTTTTTAAGCTTAACTTTAGCAACTTTTAAATATGCTGTCCCCCATTTTCAAGTACCCCAACTTTGCTGGGATAAGTTATTTTCTGCAAGAAAAACTCCAGAATACTGTTCTTCACCACTTATGCAAAAAACGCAATTTAACAGCTATTGAGCCCGTTTAAAAACACCAAATACTTTAAGCAAGCCAAATCGGGGGGAACCATAGGGACCCCCATGTCAGATCATCTTTTGGGGGGTGTCAGGCTGATTTCCCCAAATCTGACATGACTTTCTGCTTGTTTCAGTTTCGCCGGGTCTCATTTTCGTGTACTTTCAAATTTAATACAGGGATAAGCGGGCACGCGCGCGATACTTTTCCACCTCCAAAACAGGCGAAGTAGGCGGAAAGTCCGGGAGGCGAAAAAGTATCGCGGGTGCGAATCAAATTGAATACGGCTCTAAAGCTGGCTACTCACTTACCGATGTGTGTACCTAGCGATGCGACTGCTGACATATCCGGTGCCTGGTACACATTATACGATCCGGTGCCAATCCCCCTGGCATTCCATTCACCTGCCTGTCGTCGTCAGCTGGGTCATTCCATTGGCCCTATATGCAGGCCGACGGAGCGACCCCCGATAGACGACCTGCGAGAGCGCACATGGTCTGACATAGTGGGTGCACATTTGCAGATGTGAACGATGTGTCGGCCCTATCCGCCGGATCAGGCGACATATCATCTGTGTACCCACTTTTAAAGTTCATATTTCTGTACTGTCAGTCTCTTTTCAAAAAAGATAGCCCATATTTCCAAACATTCAAACTTCCATGTGTGTTTTCTGGCTAGGAAATATAGAGAGAGGAGGAGCTCAGACCTTATTCATTTTGTTTTTTGTCCAGACTCCCATATGCACCTCTATATGCATTGTTCCAGTGTCCCCCAGTGGACTACAAGAAAACAATTTAAATCCAAAAATAAATTTTTGTAATTATCCTCTTAGTACATAAGGACTTCAGGGAAGTTGATGCATAAATGACAACATAATGTGCCGTGTTTTTCCTTTCTTTTTTTTGTTGAGCTCTACATTGGCTAAAGTGTACTTTAGCCGCACACAACAGACATTTTGTGGTATGAACCAGTGTTCATCACTAGGAAGTGGTGACATCACTGAAGCATGAAGCTCTCTGAGAATTACCAACGTCTAAAATTATTTCCTGTGTGGTCAAAGTGGCCTGTTCTAATTTTTAAATTCTAATATACAGGTTAATTTTTTTTTTTTTTGCAGCCTCACCTCTGCAGAATGCGGGAATAACCTGTGTAACATTTATTTTCCAGTTGCGGGGGGTATCACAGAGGAACAGTTCCAGACGCATCAGCAGCAGTTGGTTCAAATGCAAAGACAACAGCTGGCTCAGCTCCAACAGAAGCAGCAGTGCCAGCAGTCCTCACAGCAGATACATCCAAACGCACAGGTACCTTGTCTATTCTTAAGTTTAAGGAGAGATTCCGCACAGAACCAAAATCAACTAGATATTAATTATTGACCAACCATTATGCTTCACTAAATATAGCACATTAATTGATGTTGGTGGTGCTCCCACAGCCTAGATTTGAATATAGCAGCAAGTAAAAAAATTGAGTCCGGTCCGTGCACTGACTGGTTCTCCTAAGGTATAAGCAGATTTGATAGAAGGGACGCGCGTTTCGCCCAAATTGAAGCTTGTTCACCTAATGAGGTACATTTGGAGATCTATCAGGCTAGGATATTTTGTTCATTGATTTACTTCAAATAATGTACCTATTGAAATTTGTGTAGATACCAAGTATGCTTATGCATTACTTTTCTTGAAATCTGCTTTTTAATTAATTGGACTTTTCTGAAGGTGATAGTCCTACATTTATCTACCTATGCTTAGACCATGTGTAAAGGGCAAATCCTCATGTGTCTGCGGTGATAATATTACAGCCTACAGCCATACTTTACTGAATATGCCCAAACTCGTCTGATCTTGGAAGCGATACAGTAAAAGGCCTGGTCAGTACTTGTATGGGAGACCACCTAGGAAGACCAGGTACTGTAGGATAAACCTTCACTGATTGATGTGGATTATAGGACAGCACATGGTGTAGCTAACATACCAATATGTATGGTAATAACTACAGAATATTTCACTAATATAGACTCACTGATACCCATTTCTAAGTGTGTTCAGTGGAATGCAGAAATTGTTTAAATATTTTCGCCATATATAATCTTTTGTGTATAGATACCTCTGAATTTTATATATATTTAATAAAAGTTATATTTTAATTTAATATTTATGAATTTTCATCTAAGTGTGCCCCAACAAATAGCCTTACTTTTTTCTTACTTGCTGCTATTCTTAAGTTTCTAATATTGGTCTGTAATTTAGAAGGTATGGTGCTAGGATTAGTAATAGGACAGGTTTAATGGATGCTGCAACACTGGTACTACCAAGTAATTTAAGGGTTTAGCTGTCTTATTTTTTGTAGTTTTCACCATGTCTTAAAATGAAATGGTCTCTCAAGAAGGCAGCCAACTTATTGAACCAGTTATCATCCTTTTCCATTACTGTAAGCTAGAGAAGTTATCAAGGCATGAGGTGCAAAGTGCCACACTCATCAGCAATGTTATTAGTTCCCAATGAATGTTTAGGCTGAATTATTTAAAATATTGTCTTGGCTCACAGAGTGTCTCTGCTGTAAATATTAAGTCCACTATAATTGTACAATAGAAATGGTTTGGAACCACAATTTTCTTGTTTACTATGGCTTATGTTACGTATTAGTTCAAACACAAATCCATGCATAGACCGTATTAGAATCACGTAGATGTTATTACAATGAATGCACCAGAGTTATAGTACAGCAAGAATTGCGTAGACTATAATACATGTGAATCAATTGATCAGGTTTTTTTTTTGTTTTTTTTTTACATCTTCTTACTGATAGTTACATTGATTTTCCAGGGCTCTGGAAACTCTGACTGCATGTCCAAGACACTGGACTCAGCCAGCGCCCACTTTGCTGCGTCTGCTGTCATCAATTCACCAACTCCAGGCCGCAGTGAAGTAACCAAGGATCAAAGCACTGGCCACAGCCTGAATGGTATTGTACAACCTCCGGGAGGTATGTGTTGGTCACAGAAATAATATATACTTATTTTATAGTCCCAGTCAGCTTTGGTCTTTCCTCTTTGTGATGATATTGCCATAGTATGGCATGTCTGTTGGATTAAAAGGAAGAAAATATATTTGCTTTATGTTGCTCAAAATCAATTACACTTGTATTGTATAATTAGAAGACCATGCAATTTGGTAAATATAGAGGTTAATAAAATGAGTACAGCTGATTGTGTTTATAACTGCATGTTTCTATAAATGCAGTATAAATCATTAAGAGGTGTCGGGTATTATGTTTATTGACAGTCTAAATGATTTACCATGGTGAATCAATATGGTATCTATACACACCTCAGTGACTGCAATGATTACTAAAGCAGGTGAGCTTTGATCCTTGGTACCAGAGAGTAGGCCACAACGTCGGCCAGAAGGCGAGCAGGCACAGAAATTGGATTTTAGCCTACTCATGTATTGGGCCTCCCATTGTATTGGAGCCTACCCCAATTTTAACATGAATTCCAAAAGTGCTGATGACAGGGTTCCAGGGGAGGGGGACACCTACAATCCAGGTAAGGGAGTGCGTGTGCTTTAGGAAATTTTCAGTATAGTGGTGGAATTTGCCTTTTACCGTTCATCTCTGGTTTAATGCTAGAAAGAACAGAAGATAGTTTGCTGGTGGTATACTGCCAGAACTTCATAGCCATCCACTACTTACACACACAAGCAGATTCTACCGTTTGGGCCAAATTCCTGGTAACCGGATCCGTATGTTATGTGCACTTGAGCCACCATCATTTTGTGGTTATCTGCCTACTGTATTCAAAGTTCTGTCCAAAAATCTTCAGTATATCTTTAACCTAATTGTTTTCACGAGTGGAGCCACAGGCCAGTTTGATGGTGGTGTCTCAAGGAGGAATGTCGCTGCTGCAATTTGTCAACTCTGTGTAATGATCAATGCATAGGGAAACAAGGTTCTGTCTCATGGGCAGCACAGTAGTATGAGCTGCTGGGGAAAAAGCTGTTGTAAATGCTGACTGCTTTATTAAACGCATCTACTTGCAAAACTAAAAAACCTAAAGCTAATAGATAATTTTGTTTGCTCACAGACAAGAGTTCTGATATGTTTTTGTGACCTGTGTACGATTTAGAAATGCATGTTCTGGATTTTTCTGTTTCCGAACTGACACATTGCTACTGATAATTGCACAGACTTTAAATAAGCCCTTTTAGGTAATGGTCTTCAGTTTTGTGAGGTCATATAAATGTGTTGATTATGTCGGTATCTAACCATTTTTGTTTTCTTGGGTTCTCCAGGGACTGCTAAAACGCTGTACTCCACAAACATGGCTTTATCATCCAGCCCAGGGATCTCCACCGTTCAGCTTGTACGGACAGTCGGACACCCCACCACTAACCACTTAATCCCAACTTTGTGCACAAGTAGCCCTCAGAACCTTCCTATGAGTAATTCCTGCCTAACGAACACTGTTCACCTCAACAATGTCAGTGTTGTGTCACCTGTCAATGTGCATATCAATACAAGGACTTCTGCGCCATCTCCCACAGCCTTAAAACTTGCCACAGTCGCTGCCAGCATGGACCGAGTGCCAAAGGTTACTCCAAGCAGTGCCATCAGCAGCATAGCCAGGTGTGTATTATAATGTTACTATTCACATAAATAGTTTGTTCAGGGTGGCTTTCTCTCTGGTTACAAGGGAATATAAGAAAAAAAATGTTATTTATTATATATGTTTATGGCTGGATAGATAAAAACAGCTATTTATTGTTACCCTTTGTTCATTTGTTTAATTAGCCAGGGAGATAATATATTATAATGCATTACTGATATGTCATCTGTACATGTACATCTTTTGTTCTTGCAGTGTTCTTATTTTTCTACTTTTGTTTGGAAATAAAAATTATCCACCAAACATTTTATTTACCATGGATTGTGTTCTGTTATTTGTCAGTGGCGAGTTCTCGGATTAGCCTCCTGGTTTCTGAGCCAGAGGCCACAATTTTAAACAGAATCTGGGTGAGCAGTAGGTCTGTAGTACAGCTCATGTTATAGGAGCAACCAAACATTATGCTCCATCATTTGTGTGTGGAGTTCTGGACCACACTTCATCTTAAGAAGAAAAGGCATGTTCTAAATTCGTTAGACAGCCATCCTGTTGGGCTTCCTGCAATGATCTGAAATCTATTTTCTTATGTCATTCCAATAAAATAATTAAAGAATTTGGACTGCATGAATCTTATTGTCACATTTTCTTAGTGCATTTAGGGCTGAGAGGGGTTCTCCTTGCCACACTTACTAGATAGGCACAACAGGATTGCAGAAACTTGAAACCATCCTTGTTCCTTATTAGATTATCTTTAGTTAAAGTGATTGTCACACTGTGTCTTATTATACGCAAGTTATGTGTAGTGTCTTTCTTCTTGTGTCAGGAGCTTGTAAGCACTGGCCCATTCACCTTCCAAAGATCTGCAAAGTAATTTAGCATCTCTGAGAGCCCTGTACTAATTTTATGTTTTCTCTTCTGTTCTAGAGAGAACCATGAACCAGAAAGGTTGGGCTTGAATGGAATTGCAGACACAACAGTAGCAATGGAGGTGACATAACTTAAGAACATAGACGTGACCTGACATGTCAGGGTTTCTTTTTTCCACCGAAATGCAAGCTGCAATGCTCTGCGGATCAGCGCATGCTAACATGGACCTAAATGGACTATTAAGTGTATGGGACATTCTCCCAATATACTCTGTGTACATTTTGTAAAATTGGAAAAAATCACTACCTTGTAAAATAGTTTATTTGTATCATTCATATTATTTCTGTTACTTGAATAGTACATATTCATCATCATGCTTTTGCACTTGAATTTGCAACTGAATGGATATAAAAACAAATCTTTAATGGGATCATGAGCATGGAATGGGGTCCTGCATCACTTGTTTTAGCTATTTATTTTGCCATGTTTACATTTTGTATCTTGTACAAATAAATCCAACTTTGTGTCTAAAACGAAAGTTAAAGTGCCCCGTCACCTGGGCACAGCGGAAGCCGCCATTCTGTGGGCTGAACCAATATTTGGCCTACATTTGCCCTAGAAACCAGTGAAAGAACTGAGGTACGCGACCCTTAACGGTCTCAGGAGACCACAGCATGGCTGCCTCCGCTGTGGGGATGTGGCGGATCCACTTTAAAGATTCATAGCTAGGAAATTAAACTTCTTGTAATTTTTTTCTAAATGAAATGTAAAGTTTTCACTTTGTTCATTTTGTTTCACAATTTGACTATATGGACCTTTTGGTAATAGTGGCACTTCACTGTCAGATATGAAGTTTAAGGCAAAATAGTATTTTCTATTACTGTGCAGGGGGAGGGATGGATCGATACATACAAAATTTAATGTAAAAACTCACTTTTCCATATATTTCGAATGTATATTTCTATTTATAATTCCAGTTTATAAGAGTAAAATTACACAGAGTCTATGAAAGAAGAAATAGATGAATCCAGCACCTGAGCTGTGCAGTCATTTCCATTTTATCAAAAATTGCCTATTTTACCCAGCTTTCACATCTTTAACACCCAAAGTAGAGATTCTATCAGTTCTGATTGCATCATATACCATTGCAATAACTATTGGATGTTTACTATCGAACCATCCCTGGTGTCGGCGGGAGGGGACATGCTGAGTGTTTTCCTGTACAACAAGGCAAGTAACGGGTCTGAAATCGTCTGATTCTTAACTGTCCAACACTTTTTTGCTAATGTTAGTGAATTTATTTTTTTTTCTTTTTAATATATATATTTTTATTTTACTTTTGTATTTTTTTATACCGTTTCTGTAAATGAGATGTGTAGTGCTCTTAATCAGACTGTTTGTTGATGCACTAGTTCAGACAGCTTTCCCTGTTACTTGTTCTTGATAAGTGAAAACTGCAGGGAAATAAAATACATATGAAAACCATAGACAACTTGCACAAATGTTTTTTGCACAGTGTGTAAAAAATAAGAAAAAAAACATTTGCTGGTTTAATATCGTTGGCTGGTATTTTTTGAAAAAATTCTGCAACGCGAACATCAACCATGTGGCTTGTGCTCCTTACACAGGACCAAACATCGGGCTTTCTGTGTACCATACTGAAGCATTACCCGTTTTAATGAATTGTGTGCTTTAAATGACTCTTCATGCTTTGTAATACAGGGCTGCTCCCATGTATCAGAGTTCCATATTTTATTGTTTGTTTATAAAGTGTTCCTATCTCCTACACACAGTGGAAACTGCCATGCTGTGGGCTGAATCAGTATTTATGACAATGCAGCCTGTCGTGACATCATTCAGGTTCAGAGGCAGCCATGATGAAGCGGTCATTTTAGAAGCTGGATGAATGTTCATGACCATACAGCCTATTTACTTGCTAAGACTTAATATCATAAGGCAAATGGCACAAATAGGCCGATGCTTCTGTGAGGTCAATGGCGTCTGGGGAAATTGGCAGTTTGCTTACTTGTAAATGTTTATTCTGCTGATAGTGATTCATAGGGGCATATCCAATTGGCCGCGGGATTTCACCCACGGCTAATTGACAGGCAAAAGTCCAGCGACGCGGGGTTTAGCTATTCAATTAAATATCTATTTCCCTGCATCATTAGACTGGGACTCCCGCGCGAGAACACACTGATTACGCGAGAACTGCGGAATCAGTGTGTTATACCCTCTCGCTGAAGGCGGAATAGGATGGCCACACGCTGATTTTACCTCGCACCTACATGAGGTAAAGTCAAACAGCGGGGACTCGCGCGTGAGGTCTCAGGGACACCCGTGCGTGGAATCCCCGGAAATTGAATTCCGTCCAGCGCGACAATTAGTTTACGATGCGGCTAATTGGATATACCCCTTAATGTTATAAGACACGGGGGGGGGGGGGGGATTCCATTTTGTTTTTCATCACGGCCGCACTTCTCGTCTAAAGTGACCGGAGCTATTCAATTATTTTTGGGTGCCCATCACTTTTCACAGATGTCGCACCATAAATGCAGGGAATTAGCCGCTTAAAGGGGCTTCTCCTGTCTAAAGTGACACAGGAGGGTGCGGGCACAAATCTGCAATACGTTAAAACAATTGTATAGCTCCTGGTCACTTTTAGACAGGCGCTACTGGCATTGCAAACAATTTAAATCCCCCCCCCCCTCCCCCCCCAAGACACTTCGAAGCAATAGGCGGCTGTCCAGATGCTGTAGAACTACACATCTCAGCATGCCCTGTCACAATTTTAATATTAGGCCATGCTAAAATTGTTGCAGGGCATGCTGGGATGTGTAGTTCAACAACAGCTGGAGAGCCGCTTATTGCCTGCTCCTGCTTTAAAGCCAAGTAAGAATTCAACAAATCTTCTAGACCGTTTGGCCACTAGGAGGCAATGGCACATTGGAGTCTGTACATAATTATCTGCTTACAAGCACCAGGGCAGCTTCCAACTAAAAAAGCTTCTGTGCAGAATAATTCCTATACATATTATATAGAGACATTTTATTTAGTGAAAAGAATTATGTGTCTTACACGTTTCCATTAAATTATTATTAATTAGTTACAAAATATATAACTGAACCTCTTCTTTTTTTTTTATCATTTAAATACAATAAATCCCGTCTGCATAATGCAGCTGGAAAATGTCATTCTAGTCCTGCAGTTGAACAGGAACCAACAAAGCCTTGGATTTGCAATAGAAAGAAATCTACAATTCTCCATGAGCTTGGGTCAGCCCCACCCTACACTCTGCTCTAGGAAATGGGGAGTTTTCATTGACCAGCCAAAAGACAACCTGTTTTAAGTCTATGCCATCATCTACAACAGTGTTTCCCAACTCCAGTTCTCAGGGAGCACTAACAGTGAATGATTTTCATGTCCCTTCAAAGAATCACATGTGAAATAATTAGTACACCTGTGGATTATTATTTTTTTTTTATGCATCAATCAGAATTGAATACACCTGTGGAGCAGCAAAGAGTGTATGTGTGCAAAAAGACAATTGGACATTTGCTCCCAAACGCTGGAAAACGGTCATTGAGACAAATTGCTTAAATCCGTTTTGATTTAACCAACTTATCTGCTCATCCATTTTCCAGTGTTTGGAAGCAAATGGCGAGTGCTGTTTGCTCTCATACATTACCAGATTTTCTTCTTCGAGTTCCATAGGGTCCACAGGAATTACCTTGGGGTATGGGGTTGGAGTGATCCAGGCACCAAACAATTACAACCTTTAGCTCCCAGGATGCACTGGGTCATCCTCCATATATACCCCGCCCCTGGCTACAGGCACTTAGTTTTTTGTTTGGTGCACAGGATCAGTGCACCTTGTAGACGGGACTGCTCAAGCAGTCCCCAGCTTTGTTTTTTTTATGTTTTCTTTTAAATGAGTAAACAGCGCTAGTCATCCGGATGGACGCCCGTGCTACTGCTCAATCTACTCCCGCCAGTGCCGCAACACCAGTGAGGGAACTGGTGATTTTGGCAGGTGCCAGCGGAGTTTCACTAGACGGTGGGCTCGGGACTGCAGCCGAAAGACAAGGGGATGGCAGGTAAGGTGGTTCCCCGCTTGCGGGGAACTGCGAGACAGTCCGTACCTCCAGCAGTGGAGACCTGCCGGAGATCGCTGTAGTGGGGAACCAGGGATGACTGCTTCTCCCACTAGACCACCGGGGCATATAATTCTGGTGCCGGCGACAGTGTGTCAGGGTTCAGCCTAGGATCAGCTATCTCTTACTTCCGTGCCGGATTCCCCTGACTTCCTTGTTGTCAGACCGTCTGGTGCAGTGATGGGTGAGATGCTGAGTATTCTGCCTTAAGTGCTTTCTGCGGACTTCCATGGTCGGCTGTGTATGTTGGGGATCGGAGTTCCCATCATGGGCGCCGCCATGACAGTTCTTCTCATGTGACAGTCCTCCTAACCAATGGTAGCATGATCTCAGTCAGCTGACGCTGTGCTCCAATAATCTGCTACCCCTGGGTATAAATCCACCCCCAGAACTCCAGGAAGTTGCCTGATCAACAGTTGTCACTCCTAGTGTGCTAGTTGAATCTGTTCCAGGTTCCCTTGGCTTCCACGTCTAGTTCCTGGTGTTTCCCAGTGAGCAGCAGTGCGACTTAACATCTCTGCCTGTGTGCCTAAGTCTCCAGTGTTATTCCTGTGAGCAGCAGTGCAACCTCCATCTCTGCCTGTGTGCCTAAAGCTGGCCACACACTAGACCAACTTACATCCAACCAGCCAACTTGTTGATTGGTTGGAATAAAAATCTGGTAACGTATGGGAGTAAGTGATTATCAGCAATTTGCTCCTAAATGCAAGAAAACAGATGAAAATGGTCATTCAGACAAGTTAGTTAAATGTTTGATCTAAACTATTTGTTCAAACAACAATTTTGGTCCATTTTACAGCGTATGGGAGCAAATTGCTGATTGGTTGGAATAAAAATTTGGTAAGGTATACAATCAACTAGTTGGCTGGTTGGACAGATAATCTTTAGATGTGTGGCCAGTTTAAGTCTCCAGTGTTACTCCTGTGAGCTACAGTGCTTTAACATCCCTGCCTGTGTATTGCTACCTGTGTCTCCCAAACCAGCAGTGGTAATTACACCTTTGCCTGAGTGCTTTATTCCCAGTGACAGTGCTACTACATCCTTGCCTGTGCATTCTGTTCCTGTGTCTGCAAGCTGCAAGATTATCCTGTGTGTCTCACAGCTGCACTATGGTGCAATTATCTCCTCGTTTACTAGCTACAAGTGTTTCCTGTGAGCAGCAGTGCTGATTACATCCCTGCCTGTGTGCCTAGTTACCAGTGTCTCCTGTGAGCTACAGTGCAACTTACATCTCTGCCAGTGTATTCCTTCCAGTGCACCCCATGTTGCAAAAGTGCGTCAGCATATCAAATACCAGAGTCTCTTTTGAGTCGCACCCCGTGGTGCAAAAGTGCGTCAGCACATCAAGTACCAGTGTATCATGTGTTACCCTGTGGCGCTAGAGTGCGTCAGCACGTCATCTTCCTGTGTATCCCCTGTGAGTTTACCTGTGCCATCTCATTGTGCAAAAGTGCGTCCACATGCCATTGTCTCCCTTGAGTGCTACCTCGTTGTGCAAAGGGCATCTTCACATCATTACCTGTGTCTCCCTCGAGTGCCACCCCGTGGTACAAAGGTGCGTCTGCGCACCGTTACCTGTGTCAACTCCAGTGTACCTCAAGTGCTAATTACAAGTACTCCACAAGTATCTCCTGGTGGATCTCCCAGTGTAATAGTGCCTTTGTTAGGCACTTCCCTTGGGCCACTGATATTCGAGTCTCTTCCCACAAGGCTTGGATACCTGGTCAAAGGACCGCAACCTGCCTGCAGGGTGCAGCTAAGCCCATATTCCGCTTGGAGGGGTCACTGGCGAACACCTCCCTGCAGGTTAGACTCCGCACCTTTGACCAGGTCTCGTCAACATCCAAGACCTGTGGATGAGGAGTCCTGATATGCAGGCCAGTTCCCCGAATTCTTCCAACACCACCATCACAACCCCTCACTAGGGGATTCCAGTACGTCAACCTGACAGTGGCGGTGGCCATGTAAAAAGCCAGTGCTCCCGGTGGATTGACACAGCTCAGGGAAGGTAGGCTCTCCTCGGCAGCCCCAGCCCAGACGCTGATCCAGAGATGAGGTTTCCCGCATCTGGGTTGCTCCTCCCTGGTATATAAGATGCCCAGAGACCACTTTCAGGTGCTCTACTGTAGCTGCAAATCTCAATAGGTTTGGTCAGTCTCCCTGTATACCTCTACTTTGGCTAGGTTGGACAGAGCTCAGTATCCTACTAAGCGTTTGAGCTTTTCATAGTTGACTATTGCACATACAGTGTGTGTGTATATATATATATATATATATATATACACAATATATAGTTCTGCTATGTGTTACACTGCCTTTTTTTATTCCTGAATAACTGTCAGTTATAACTATCACTGCTATTTCTCCTCATAACCCTCTGCTACAGGTGTGTGGGTTGTTTTGGAGATGAACACTGTCACATTGTATTGCATTACCTTTATGTCTAAAGATAAGGAGAAGCAGGAGGCTAAATCCCTTGTGCTGGTTTCATGTATGGCCTGTCAGGCGGGCTTGTCCCCTCAGGATTTCATACAGGATGGATTATGTGGTCGCTGTTATAAGGAGCCACCACATCATTCCAGCCTACCAGCTCCTGGGTAGGAACCACCTTGGGCTTCTTTTTCTCAGGTAATAATGCAGGTTGTGAACCGTTTATCTACACCCACGCCGACTCCTACTATGGGGTACCCTCAGCAGCTGCAACCTGCTATGTTTATGCATCCGTCCTGGATGGATATTTATGCCCACTCAAGCCAGAGTATGGCTCCGTCTCCTATTGCATTTCAGCAAATGCAAGCAGGCAGGCCGGTAGTACCTAAAACCAGAAGGCGGTCGGCTTCTTATCAGTCCGTCCAGCCTGTAGATTCTGATGTATCTTCAGATGAATTTGAAGAGGTACAGGGCTCCTCTCAGGAGAGGAGGACCATCTGGCAGCAGTGGATGTTCCCTAAACATAGATAGTGAAGAGCCATCTCCGGTGTTCAAGCACCAGAAGGTTGTTAAGGCTGAGTTTCCCAAATCTGAGCAACTCTCTGAACTTATGGGGAATACATGGAGTTCTCCTGATAGACTATTCCATGTTACTTAGAAGGTTACAGTTTTATACCCCCTCCCACCTGGCGAATGTGCTAAATGGGTTGTTCCGCCTACTGTGGATGCTCATGTGGCACATCTGGTTAAGAGCGCCACATTGCCCGCCACCATCTGCATCCTCCCTTAAGGATCCTACAGATAGAAGACTTGAGGCCTGTCTCAAGGCGTTTTTTTTCTCCGGCAGGAGCTGTTACCCGTCCGGCCATGGCTATGGCCTGGGTGTCCAAAGCCATTGAAGAATGGGCAGGGGCACTAAAAATGCTCTTCCAGAGGCTTCCAGGGACCAGCTGACATTTATCTCCTATATCAAGGAAGCAGCTTCCTATTTGAGGGAGGTGGCATTAGAATTGGATAAGATTGTGGCTACTCCTGCAGCTTCTAAAGCGGCCGGTCTACCTTCGGCGACTACCCCTAGGCAGTTGTCGTTTTGCGCCTTTCGCCTGCAAGGAAAAGTGAAAGGACAGTCTTCCTTTAGACAATCCAGTTCTCGTAGGAGACCACAAACTAAGAGATTTTGGGCAATCAGACGTCCGGCTTCCAAAGCAGATGACAAACCCTCGGCCTGATGGGGCGGGCTTCCCAGGGTGGGAGTCCAACTTCTTCAGTTTTCGGATACCTGGCATCAGACAACAGACGCGTGGGTTCGAGAAGTGGTCTCAAGGATATGCCCTGACTTTCTGGAAGGGTCCCCCGCAAAGGCGTTTTTGCACAGCTCCTCCTTCGGAGTCTAGCAAGGCCTTAGCCTTCCAGCAGGCCATTAGTTCCCTGCTGGGTTCAGGGGGTGATAATCCCAGTTCTGTTGGATCAGCAAAAAAAGGGTTATTATTCCAATCTATTTTTGACCCAGAAGCCCAATGGGTCCCACCAGCCTATTCTGAATCTGAAAGGCCTCAACAGATTTATCCGGGTGCCCAAGTTCTGTATGCAAACTCTTCGGTCAATTGTTCTGGCAATCTAACTGGAGGATTTTATGGTGTCCTTGGACATTCAGTATGCGTATCTGCATGTGCCAATTATGCCTTCCCACCAAACATTTCTGCGGTTTGCTGTTCTGCAGCAACCTTTCCAATGTCAGGCGCTGCCTTTTGGTTTGTCGACGGCCCCATGGGTCTTTACCAAAATAATGGCAGTAATGACGGCCTACCTCAGGCGTCAGGGAGTTAGAATAATGCCATACTTGGATGACATCCTGATACTGGCACAATCTCCAGATGTCTTACAACATTATCTCAGACTGATGATTGCCTGCCTACACAGGCATGGCTGGATCATAAATTGGAAAAAGTGGTCTCCTTCTCCAGTACAGAAAATGGTGCATTTAGGTGTACCAGAGGATATTTCTGACAGGAGACCAGATTTTTGGCCCCTCAATTACGGGTTTGCAGATTTCTCCACAATCAGACGGTGTCTATTAACTCAGCGATGCACGTTCTGGGGTCCATGGTGTTCACCTTCGACATGGTGGAATATGCTCAGTTCCACTCCAGACCACTGCAACAGCTGATCCTCTCCCGGTGAAGTGGGGGGTATCATTTAATAAAGTCAAAGACGATCCGTCTTTCTCCAGAGGTTCGGCTTTCCCTCTCATGGTGGCTGCAGGTGTTTCGTCTGAACATGGGTCGCCCCTTCTGGATTACAGATTGGGTACTCCTCACTATGGATGCCAGCCTCCGCAAAATGGGGCGCAGTGACAGGTCGTCACACTTTTCAGAGAAGATGGATGACCAAGGAGGGTCACCTATCCATAAACATCCTAGAACTTCATGCAGTATTCAGGGCACTTGTTCAGGCACAGGATATACTAACGCCTGTCCAGTTACAGTCCGACAATGTTACCGCAGTAGCCTACCTCAACCATCAGGGAGGCACTCGAAGTCTGGCAGCCATGGCAGAAGTGACAAACATGCTGGTCTGGGCAGAATGTCATCTTCCAGCAATCTCGGCAGTATTCATACCAGGAGTCCTCAACTGGGAAGCGGACTTCCTAAGTCTGTCTTTGCCTGAATCCGGACCTTCCCCATCTGTCTTTGCCTGCGTGGCTTTTGAATCTTCCAGGGCCAAGGGTTTTACTGCCTCTGTAATTCAGATGATGCTTAGGGCATGAAAGCCTTCCTCTGCCCGCATCTATTACAGAATTTGGCTCTCACATTTTCAATGGTGTAGTCATAAAAAAATATGATGCTGAAGTTTTTAGGGTCTCACAAGTGCTTGCTTTCCTCCAGATCTGGATCTCCGCCTGGCCACCCTGAGAGTTCAGGTGTCTGCACTCTGTTTGGTTTCAGCGAAGGTTCGCCCCTGTGCCTGATGTTATAAAATTTTTTCATTGGGTGGTTCGTCGTGGTGCTTCTGCTGAACAATTGTGCAAGGCAGCCACATGGTCTTCTGTCCTCACTTTTCTAAAATTTTACGCCTTTGATACGTTTACCTCTCAGGATTCTTCCTTTGGGCGCCAGATTCTCCTTTCTGCTAAACAGGAGCGTCAACACCCTTGCACCCTTCTTTGGGACATCCCCAAGGTAATTCCTTTGGACCCTATGGAACCCGAAGAAGAAAATAAGAGCTATGGTTACCTTTTGTTAGCTCTTTTTCTTCGAGGTCCACAGGGCACCCACCCTAATGCACCAGGTGTTATTGGGTAATCTCTTTTCTTCTGTATTTCAATGATTCCCTCTTCTTAGTGTTTCTGGTATACAATTGTCCTTCCTTCTTCTGCCTTGGGCTTGGTAGCAAACTAAGTGTCTGTAGCCAGGGGTGGGGTATATATGGAGGACCCAGTGCATCCTGGGAGCTAAGGCTTGTAAATGTTTGGTACCTGGATCACTCCAACCACATACCCCAAGGCAATTCCTGTGGACCCTATGGCCCTCCAAAGAAAAGAGTTAACAAAGATATGTTATACCATAACTCTTATTTTTGTTAGACCAGCCAACTAGTTGGATGGTTGGAAAGGTAAAATTTAGATGTGTGGCCAGCATTAGAGTTCCATGAGGGCTGAATTTGGGAAACATTGATCTACAAGACACCCAGTCCTACATTCACACAGAATATATTCAAAATCTTTTGTTAAAAACAAGCCGACTTCATACTTGAGGACATCATATCCCATCAGACCCTCAGCACTCCTCCCCCTCCTTTTCCTGACCACCCCTCCCCTTCTGTCTCATCCTTACCATAACAGTATAATAAATGGGATATGCTGTAGTAATACACTTCCATGAAGAGATCTTAAAAGACTTGTAATAAACAAATATATAACATGATAAAAGAACAGTAATACCATATAATTGGGGCAATTCAATTCGGTGTGCAATGAATAGCGCCGGGAGGGAGCTCCCGGAGCAAGGTAAGGCACTGTTTACTCTGACAGATTTAGTTAAGTCGGAGAATGCTGGTTCTCGCGACTTAACCTGGGTGTTTAGTCGTGAGAACTGGCATTCTCCAACTAAAGTGCAGGCTGCGAGGCTGGCACTTTAGTCGGACTAAACGGCTCCCTCTCGGCGCTATTCAATTCACGCTGTATTGAATTCCCCTCAATGATCTTACAGTTATAATTTACTCCTGGTACTCAGGTTTGAGATATTGTGCAATCTAGAATGACAGTAACTAGTAATGTACAGATTACAGGTATATGGTACTCTCACTGCTGTGTGCTTCCAAAAACTCAATGAAGAAGGTAGGACAAATGTGTCAAATTGTATACGCTGCATAGTTAAGCTGGGGGTCGCCATGGTGGTGGTGTTGGGGTCCTATCCACCAGTTATTCCTACCAGCTAATACCCTCTGAACCATCCCTTACATTCACCACATTTGAGGTTCATGCTATACGCCTCTTCCAACCAGTAGACCTCAGAGTAGCTGTCATTTACCGTCGCCCTGGCTCTCCCTCCAAATTCCTTGACAACTTCGCTTCCTGACTCCCTCACTTTCTCTCCTCAGATCTTCCTTCCATTATCCTAGGTGATTTTAATATTCCTATTGACAGTCCCACAGAATCCTCTGCAGCTAAACTCCTTACCCTCACCTCTTCATTTGGTCTCGCCCAATGGACCTCATCACCCTCCCATGTGAGTGGGCACTCACTTGACCTGGTCTTTACTCACGATTGTGATATTTCTGATTACTCTAATTCCCCGTTTCCCCTCTGACCATCACCTCTCTTTAAACCTATCCCTCTCTCCTTTACCTCCTAAGGCTACCATTACTAAGCTCAACATTGAGCCTATTGACACTGTTGCTTTTTCCTCCCTGCTGGACTCTTCTCTCCCCTATCCTTTCTCTCTCCTGTCCTGAAGAAGTTACTTCCCTGTACAATTTCTCCCTTCTGCTCTTGACTCTGTTGCTCCGGCAATAACTACTCACCCTCGCAGATCCACACCACAACCCTGGCATTCCAAATGCACCAGATACCTGCAAAAGTGTTCAAGAATTGCAGAGCGTCAGTGGAGAAAATCACGCTCTAAGGCTGACTTCCTCCATTTCAAATTTATTCTCTTTCTAGAGTGCTGCCCTGTCTCTCTCCAAACAAACATGTTTCAAGAACCTCATCTCCCAGTCCTCAAACCCCCGGCGTCTCTTTGCCACTTTCAACTCCCTCCTCTGCCTTTCCCCTCCTCTCCTCCCCTCCTCGCTCTTTGACTTTGCCACCTACTTTACATCTAAAATTGACTTCATACGTGAGGTCATCATATCCCATCAGACGCTCGGCACTCCTCCCCCTCCTTTTCCTGACCACCCCTCCCCTTCTGTCTCACCAACTCTGACATCCTTCTCCCCTGTTTCTGGAGAGGAAGTCATGGCCCTCATCTGGTCCTCCCCTCCTTCCACCTCCCCTCTTGACCCTATCCCTTCCTGTCTCCTGCCTGTTCCCATCTTGCTCACCTTAATCTATCCCTATCATCCGGCACTGTCCCTTCTGCATTCAAACATGCCCTTGTCTCCCCCATTCTTTAAAAACCTACCCTTGATCCTAACATACTTTCTAACTATCGACCCATCTCTATTCTCCCTTTTGCTTCCAAACTCCTTGAGGATATTGTCTACAACTGCATTACCACCTTTCTTTCCTCCCACTCCCTCCTTGACTCATTTCAATCTGGCTTCCGTTCTCTCCACTCCACTGAAACTGCCCTTACGAAAGTCAGCAATGACCTCCTTGCTGCCAAATCCAAGGGCCATTACTCTCTGCTCATTCTCCTTGACCTCTCTGCTGCATTTGACACTGTAGACCACCCTCTCCTCCTGCAAATACTTTACTCTCTCGGTTTACATGACACTGCCCTCTCCTGGCTTTCCTCCTACCTCTCTGATCGTTCCTTTTATGTGTCCTCTCATGACTCCTCTTCCCCCCCACTCCCACTAACCGCTGGAGTTCCCCGAGGTTCTGTTCTTGGACCTCTCCTTTTCTCCGTATATATGTCCTCTTTAGGTGAACTCATAAACTCCTTTGACCTCCAATATCATCTCTATGCCGATGATACTCAAATTTACATTTCCATCCCTGAGCTCTCCTTGCTCCTTACCCGTCTCTCCAACTGTCTCTCTGCTGTCTCTTTATGGATGTCCCAGCGCTTTCTTAAACTTAACATGTCTAAGACTGAGCTGATCGTCTTCCCACCCTCTTCCACTACATCACTTCCCACAATTTCATTATCTATTGATGGCACAACTATCTCCTCCAGCCCCAAAGTGCGCTGTCTTGGAGTTATCCTAGACTCATCCCTCTCCTTTAAACCACACATTCAGCACCTCTCGCAGTCCTGCCGTTTCCACCTAAAAAATATCTCCAGGATTAGACCCTTCCTGACCCAGGATGCCACTAAAACTCTCATCCACTCACTGGTCATCTCCAGATTGGACTACTGTAACCTCCTAGCTGACCTCCCAGTCTCTCACCACTACAATCGGTTCTCAATGCTGCTGTTTGGCTCATCTTCCTCTCCAGACGTTCTACATCTGCTTCCCCTCTCCTTCAAGCCCTACACTGGCTCCCCTTCCCCTTCAGATGCCAATTAAAGTTTCTTACACTCGCCTACAAAGCCCTCGGCAAATCCTCTCCCACATACATTTCTGACCTCTCCCTTCACACTCCCGCCCGTCCACTTCGCTCAACAAATGCATGCCGCCTCTCTTGCCAACTGATTACTTCCTCCCACTCCCGCATCCAAGATTTTGCCCGTGCTGCGCCCTATCAGACTCTCCACCTCTCTACAAATCTTCAAACAGGCTCTCAAGACCCACTACTTCCACCAAGGCCTTCCAGCACTCATCCTAACCCACCTCATGCTCTTTCCTCTCTATCTTCCCCTTCTGTGTCACGCCTGGCTTTCTGTCCCTCCCATTTAGAATCTAAGCTCTCACGAGCAGGGACCTCTTCCCTCATGTGCTTCTCTTTACATTTTCTTCTACTCTTTAATCCCCATAAGGGCACCTAACACGTGACTGCCAACTCCCGGCTGCTTATTGTGAGTGCTGCAATAGCGATTAAAGCAATGTATATAAATCGTGTCCTTGTATGGGCACTGTAATGTACTGTAAGTTACTTGTTTCTTGATCACTTGTTAGTTCTATGTACTATGTAAGGTGCTGTGGAACACTTGTGGCGCCATATATATAAAGGATAATAATAATACACAATCTACAATATATTGTGCAATCTTGGTAAATTCGACCAATCTGCACAATCATCGTACATGGTGTATACCCAATCCGTCATTCATCCCATCTCATGTTCTGCACGTCAGATGGGATCATGCAATGAGCGATGTGGTGCTCCTACTGTAGTGTGTATGCAGAACCACACAATATAGTGATACAAACTTTCCTCTGCCATTGAGCTACACAATGATTGCAAAGTGTGTACAAGAGAAATATTTGAATACAATCTCTTGACATGATATATTGTGCCATCAGTCAGAAGATTGCATAGTGTGTACGCTCAATATCAAGTGTTCTGGGATTAGTGAAACTTCAGCGCCCTTTGCATCGTTTGTTACAAATGTGTACCTAGCTTTAGTTTCATAGTTAGCATAGCAATACACATATGTGGAAAAAAAAAACTACCTTCCCTCTTTCACATTTTATTTTTTTCTTTAACATATCCAAACAAAATTAACAATCATCTTTTCTTCTTCGGGGTCCATAGGGATCCACAGGAATACCTTGGGGAATATTATGGTTGGAGACCAGGCACCAAACAGTTAAAGCTTCAGCTCCCAGGATGCCTCGGGTCCTCCTCCATATATACCCTGCCCCTAGCCATAGGACTTCAGTTGTTCGTTTGGTGCGGCAGGATCAAGATGAACCTTTGTAACGGGACCGCTCAGGCAGTCCTAAGCTTTTATTTTATGTTTTTGGGTTGGCAGTACTGAGCATCTGAATTGAGACGCATTTACTGCGACTCCATCTACCTCCACCGGGCTGCAGCACCAGTAACTGGGCTTGTGATTTCGGCAAGTCGCAGCTGAGCTTGCTAGCAGCAATTCTGCAACCGGACGCACAGAGTTGTCCGGTAAAGCGATTCCTCGCTTACGAGGAATCGCGCGCAGCAGTCCTTGCTTCTGGTGTCAAAGACGCACCAGAAGCCACTGCAGTCAGGGCCCGGGATTGTCCGCATCCTCACTACATGCTTCTGCTGCCACAAGGCCAGCGTACCCGGCTAGTTAATGCAACTTAGGGGATGTAGGTGCTCCCCCGGCAGCTCCTCCCCCAACTCAGACGCAGTCCCTACAAAGGGTTTTGCGTGTCTGGGTTGCTCAGCCTACCCTCCACATGTGTATGAGACGCTCACGTTCCACTCTCAGTGCGCCCTGTAGCGGTTGGTCTCAGGAGGGTTTGGGTCAGTTTCAATGTATACCTCTCCCTTCGTTAAGGTATATATAGTGCTCTATATTCTACATATGCAATGTATGTGACTGTTTGCTAGCTGCTGTATTGACACTTTCTACATCAGGGTCCATAGGGTATCCACAGGGATACCTTGGGGTATAGGTGATGACATCAGGCACCACAGAGTTAAGTTTTCAGCCTCCCAGGATGCACTAGGGTCCCCCTCCTATACCTCGAGCCAAAGCATCCCAGTTTCGTTGGTGCCTGGTTCGGAGTCGGAGCACCTGTTTAGAGGGGGGCTAAGAATAGCCCCTGGGAGTACAGCATGGACATTCACTGCTGACGTCCATGCCGTCTCCCCTACACCCCGCCGGTACTGATCCGGGGATGCTGGTAAGTATCTGGGGTCACGGCTAGTGTTGACCCCAGATGCTTTGGACCATGGCCGGATTCAAGGGGAGCAGATAAGCAGCGGGGTCCCGCGGTGGGTCCCTGCTGAGCACATGGTCCACAGTCCCCAGGCAGGGGGCTCCCTGGGGACTGGCTGCAGCGTGGAGCCAGGTACTAACCTGCGCTTCCACTACCCCCCTGGGACAGCGGGCCGCAGCTGAGCGGCAAGCGCTGCGGCGTCCCAGGGGTTAATTGCATGCCAGGGGAGCGCGCCTTCCCTGTATACAGCCGGCACCTCCCCTGCTGCACACAGCCCTCTCTGCGCTGCCGATTGGTCCTGTGGCAGCGCTCCTCCCCCAGGCTGGCCTCCTCACTGCTCCTCGGTGGCCATCTTTGTATGGTGAACGCTGCTGGAGCTGCTGATCGGTGGCATCGCGGTCTGGGTCCCCGGTATACCTCTCCTACAGTGACTACAGGTCTGTGTATGCAGCGCTGTGTCCTACCAGACTCTGTGTCTGTGTAGTTGAGAAACAGCGCTGATAGTGCAGGGATTGATTTCTTCTGCTTTGTATGTGACTTCTGCTAGCGTCTGCTGCCTGTACTTTCACTTTCTACTGTCAGCCATTTTACTGTCCCTGCTCTTCCTCTGCTAAAGGCCTAGCGGTGCGGTGATTGCAGGGCGGTTCTCCCACTATACTAACGAGTATCAGTGAGAGGGGTCACATACTTACCATCATGTCGGCAGTGTTATTTATTGGCGCGGCCAATTACTGTCACGGCTCCGGTACAGGAACCTCCCTGGGCTTGTTTCGCTAGGGTGCTTACAACCTTAGTGGGCCAGTTAGCTCCACCACCTGCATTTTCCCAGATGGGATTGTCCCAGCAGTCAGTGGTGTCGTCACCCATGCAGGGTTTCCCGAGACAACTGATGGTACCCCACTGTCTCTCTATTTCCCCTCCCCAGGTTTCACAGGAGCCTGCGTGGGTTAATTCACTGACAAATTCAGTACAGCATTTGTCGGAAATGTTACAGGGGGAGTCTGTGTTGCGGCCACATAAGCGGCCTGTGGCGTCTCAGTCTGCTCCTTATGAGGATGACGACATGACGTCCGATGATGGGGAGATTCTGGATCTATCTGACCAAGAACCTCTCTGTACTAAAGAGTCGGACGCTAAGTCCAAGGTTTATATTCCTGGCCTTATTCGGGCAGTCCGCACAGCTTTAGTTATTGAGGATGATGATCCTCCGGTATCCAAGTCCAAATATGCCTTTTTCAAGGATATTAAGGGTGACGCCACAGTGTTTACTCTTTCGTGTCAGTTAGTAGACCATTTGGAGGAGGCGTGGAAACATCCCGGAAAACGGTATCAGCCTCAGAGGCGCTTAGCTGTGGCTTATCCATTTGCTGACAATTATTTTTCTAAGTGGGAATCCCCTCCACAGGTGGATTCTCATGTGACACGCCTAGTCCGAAGTACCACCTTGCCCATGCCTGCCATATCCTTCTTGAAGGGTGCTACGGACCGCAAGGTGGAAATCTGCCTAAGGTCCATTTATTCCCTTGCGGGGGGGGGGGGGGTGCGTCCAGACCGGCTATGGCCGTGTGTTGGGTAGCCAGAGCTATGGTGCGCTGGGCTGATAGTATGGAGGCATCTTTGGACTCTGACTGTTCGGCTGGACAGGCCGAGTTGGTGGGCAATCTCCGGGATTTGGCCACTTGCATCAATGAAGCGGCCTTGGATATCAGTATCCTCACCTCTAGGATTTCTTCTGCAGGTGTTGCTGCTCGTCGCACCTTATGGTTGCGATCTTGGAAAGCGGATGCTGATTCCAAAAAGGGCTTAGAAGCTTTGCCTTTTAATGGAGAAGTCCTATTTGGTCCATTAGCTACGCTGGCAGCAGCCAAATCTGCATGTCTCCCGTCTGCTGCGTTCCCTTCAAGTTCGGGTACGTTGTCCTTTCGGCCTTACAGGGCCCAGGGTAGGCCTAAAGCACAGTCTTTTCCCCGACAGGCTGGGCCCAAGAAATCGGCCAAGCCCAGGAAACAGGCCTGGAGTACCAGACGTCCGGCCCCTAAGTCAGATGACAAACCTGCGGCCTGACGGCCCGGGCCTCCCTTTGGGGGATCCCAAAGTGGGAGGCCGCCTGCTGCAGTTCGCCCAGTGTTGGTCGATAACTACGACAGACAATTGGGTTCACGTGGTGGTTTCTCACGGGTATGCCCTCTCCTTTCGGCACAGGCCCCCATCCCGGTTCTTCACCACAGGCCTTCCATTAGACCAGAACAAAGCCTTGGAACTGCGGAAGGTTTTGCACACTATTCTCCAGGCTGGAGTTATAGTGCCTGTTCCATTCTCCCAGAGGGGCCAGGGTTTCTATTCCAATCTATTTTTGGTGCAGAAACCCAATGGGTCGTACCGTCCAATACTCAACCTCAAGGCCCTCAACAAGTCCTTGAGGGTGCCTCGGTTTCGGATGGAGACCCTATGGTCCATCATTTTGGTGCTGGAACCTGGGGATTATATGGTGTCATTGGACATCCAGGACGCTTACCTGCATGTCCCTATTCTTTTGCGCCATCAGCAATTCCTCAGGTTTGCAATCCGCAACGATCACTTCCAGTTCCGGGCACTACCTTTTGGCCTGGCGACAGCACCACGCGTGTTCACCAAGGTCATGGCGGCTCACCTGCGGATGCAGGGAGTCTGAATGTTACCGTAACTGGACGACTTTCTGTTGGTGGCAGGGTCTCCAGAGCTTCTACGCCATTTGGACCTGACGATTGCAGTGCTACAACGTCACGGCTGGTTGATAAACTGGCAAAAGTCCACCCTGACTCCGTCTCAGAGTATTCTGCACCTCGGGGCCTTGTTGGACTCCAGGCAGCAGCGAATCTTTGTGACAGCGGAAAATATATCTGCTTTACAGTTGGGGGTGCGCAGTTGTCTACAGTGTCGCCGAGTGCAGAGGTTGCTGGGCTCCATGGTGTCAGTATTCGACATGGTGGAATATGCCCAGTTTCACTCCAGACCTCTGTAGCAATTGATCCTGTCAAAATGGAATGGACTGCCTCAGTCTCAAGTCCCAGACGATGGTGCTCACTCCGAAGGTTCGCCTGTCTCTAGCCTGGTGGTTGCAGACGACCCACCTCAACAAGGGTCGTCCATTTTGGGTGGCGAACTGGGTCCTGTTAACAACGGACGCCAGTCTTCGGGGCTGGGAAGCTATCACGGGTCCACACTTGTTCCAGGGCAGGTGGACTCAGGCAGAAAAGGAGCTTCCAATAAACATCTTGGAACTCCATGTGGTTTTCAATGCTCTCCAGCAGGCACATCGGGTTCTCCAAGGTCACCCCATGCAGGTCCAGTCGGACAACGCCACCACCGTGGCCTACATAAATCGACAAGGAGGAACCCGAAGTCGGGCGGCACTCGCAGAGGTGTCCCGCATCCTGGTCTGGGCAGAGCGCAATCTCCCGGCAATATCAGCAGTATTCATCCCGGGAGTCCTCAACTGGAAAGCAGATTTTTTCAGTCGGCAGGACGTACATCCGGGAGAATGGTCTTTGCACCAGGACATCTTTCAACTTCTGGTGGACAGGTGGGGTCTTCCAGAGATAGACCTCATGGCGTCACGGCACAACAACAAGTTACCGATGTACGGGTCTCGAACAAGAGACGAAAAGGCATCTCTGGTGGATGCTCTGTCCATCCAGTGGACGTTCCAGTTTGCCTATCTCTTTCCTCCGGTTTCCCTTCTTCCGCGGGTGATCTGGAAATTCAAACAGGAAGGGGGTACTCTCCTGTTGATAGCTCCCGAGTGGCCCAGGCGGCACTGGTTCTCGGACCTTCAGGGTCTGTCCATGGACATTCCTCTGCGGTTGCCGCTACGACCGGACCTGCTATCACAGGGTCCTTGTCTTCACCCGGACCTGGCTCTGCTGTCTTTGACGGCATGGCTGTTGAGACGGCCATATTAAGGTCCAGGGGGTTTTCCAGCTCTGTGGTGCAAACCATGCTAAGAGCTCAGAAGCCATCCTCTGCAAGGATATACCATCGTGTGTGGCATACGTTCTTCCAGTGGTGTCGTCCGAGAGGTTATGCCCCCTCGGGAGTTCCGTCTGTCTAGAGTGTTGGCTTTCCTACAGGCAGGGCTAGACCATGGGCTTCGCCTTGCTTCCCTGAAAGTGCAGGTGTCTGCCCTGTCAGTCTGGTTCCATCGTAGGATTGCTGCTCTCCCTGATGTGCGCACCTTTATGCAAGGTGTTCTGCGCATTCAGCCACCTTTTGTTCCACCGGTGGCTCATTGGGATTTGGCTGTGGTCCTGAGAGCTCTCCAGGGACCGCCGTTTGAACCACTGGACTCAGTGGACCTTAAATGGCTTACAGCTAAAACAATATTCCTTCTGGCCATTGCTTCCGCCAGACGTGTTTCTGACTTAGGGGCTCTCACCTGTAGACCCCCTTTTCTGATTTTTCATAGGAACAGGGCGGTGCTGCGCACTCGTCCTGGATTCCTTCCAAAAGTTGTTTCCAGCTTCCACATCAACGAAGAAATCGTTGTGCCGGCTTTTAACTCACCTGATCTTTCATTGGGTGAGGCCACTTTGGATGTTGTGCGGGCCTTAAGGATTTATGTTGACCGCACTTATCATTTTAGAAAGTCGGATGCCTTGTTTGTCCTCTATGGCTTCCGTAAGAAGGGTTGGCCTGCTTCAAAGCAAACTTTGGCAGGTTGGATTCGTATGGCTATTTCAGAAGCTTATCTTCATGAAGGCCTTCCAGTTCCTTCCTCTGTGAGGGCACATTCCACTAGGTCTGTGAGTCATTTGTTGACAGCTCTACGTGGAGCATCTGCAGTCCAGATCTGCAAGGCTGCCATGTGGTTCTCTGTCCATACCTTTGTGAGGTATAACGCGTTTGACACCTTTGCCTCTCAGGATGCTTCCTTTGGGTGGTGGATTCTCCTTTCAGCACAGGAGCGTCCCCACCCTTAAAGGATACTGCTTTGGGACATCCCCAAGGTATCCTGTGGATACCCTATGGACCCTGATGTAGAAAATATGAGATATGGTAAGAACTTACCTTTGTTATCTCTATTTCTACGAAGTCCATAGGGTTCCACAGGACTCCCGCCCTGTCACACCTGTGCTGCAGATGGGATTTACTCTGGTCACCGGCTTTTTTCCGTCTCCCTCTGGTGAGAATGTGATTCTTGTGTGTGTGTGTGTGTGTGTGTGTGTGTGTGTGTGTGTGTGTGTGTGTGTGTGTGTGTAAAGATCTTTCTTCTCTCTCTTCCTTCTCCTCCTCTGGCCTATGGCTTGGTACAAAACTGAGATGCCTTGGCTCGGGGGCGGGGTATAGGAGGGGGACCCTAGTGCATCCTGGGAGGCTGAAAACTTAACTCTATGGTGCCCGATGCCTGACGTCATCACCTATACCCCAAGGTATCCTGTGGAACCCTATGGACTTCGTAGAAATAGAGATAACAAAGGTAAGTTCTTACCATATCTCATATTTTTTTATTTCTGTCAATTATAACTATCACTGTTTTTTTTCTCTCCATGCTCTTGGGGTGGAGGTTTTCCTCTGAGTACTTCACATTCATTGAGATTTGTGAAGGCAGTCATATAATATTGCAATTATTGCCTTTATTGAACATGTCAAAAGATAAAAGGATACAGGAGGGGGGCCCTCTGTGCTGGTTTCATGTAAATCATGTACGGCTTATTAAGGATGGTTTGTGTGTTGTCTGTTATAAAGAGCCACCTCACCAGTCCAGTTTACCTGTCCCTGGACAAGAACCTTCTTGGATTTCCTCTTTGTCCCAGGTAATGAAGCAGTTTGTTGATCGTATGGCTGCTCCAACTATGCTTCCTTGGATGGGGTGTACACAGCATGCTATGTGTGCACCTATGCATCCTTCCTGGAAGAATGTTTATGCCAATTCTAGTCAGAGTATGGCACCATCTAAAGTTGATAGCAGACTGGTAGTTACTAAGGCCCCTAAGTGCAAGTTATCTTTAGCAGTCTGCTCAACATATGGACGCATCATCAGGGGAATCAGATGATGTGCAAGTTTCCTCTACAAGGTCTAGCTCGGGGGAGGAGGACATCCCTCTACAGTGGATGTTCCTTTGGTGAAGGCGGTTAAATCAATCCTAGATATTCAGGATGATGAACCAGCTCATAGTAAGAAGGCTCCAATGTTTAATCACCACCGGAAGGTAGACAAAACTAAGTTTCCTGTATCTGAACAGCTCACTGAGCTTATGGATGAGGTATGGGGTAACCCTGACAAACATTTTTATGTGAATTAGAGAATAACAGCATTGTATCCTTTCCCAGCTTCTGTATGTACTAAGTGGGAGCTACCTCCTACTGTGGATGCTCATCTGACGCATTTAATCAGAAATGCTACATTGCCTATTCCGTCAGCATCTTCTCTGAAGGATTCCACGGATAAAAAGATTGAAGTGTGTCTTAAATCAATATTTTCATCATCTAGAGCTGTTAGTCATCCAGCTATGGCTGGAGCCTGGGTAGCCAAAGTTTTGAAGAATGGATGGGAGCATTGGAAAATTCTCTACCAAATGCTACCAGAGAACAGATGATTTATATCTCCCATATACAGGAAGCGGCTTTCTATCTGGGAGGAGCTGCTGTAGATGCTGGAATATTTGCTTCTAAAGCATCAGCAGCTTCAATAGTGGCACCCAGAGCCCTATAGCTAAGATCCTGGAAAGCTGATACAGGATCAAAGAAGGTGCTGGAACTTTTACCTTTCTATGGAAAAGTACTTTTTGGAGCAGAGTTGGATAAAATAATAGCTACTCTGGCGGCTTCAAAGTCCACAGGTCTGCCATCTGCGGTGACTATAAAGTCTAGGCAAGTCTCTTTTTGGTCCTTTCATTCTCAGGGGCAAGCAAGGGAACAGCCATCCTCTAAGAAGTCTAGTTTTCGCAGAATATCAAGGTGACAAACTAAGGTCTGGCCCGGCAAGACATCCAGCTTCTAAGCCGGACGACAAACCTTCTGCCTGATGGGGCGAACCTCCTCCTGGGGATCCCAGCCTGGGAATCTGTCTTTTTCAATTTGTTGGCGTCAAACATGCGAGGAGAAATCTAACCAAAGTGCTGGTCGCGTAGCTGTTTTTCTGCTTAGCGCGGTGCTAACAGCCGCTCGCTCGGCACTTTGGTCAGAGAATGCCAGTTACCGCACCTTAACACCCTTGTTAAGGCGCGAGAACCGGCATTCTCCGACCACACAACGCACTGAATTGAATAGCTCTGGGAGCTCTCTCCCGGCTCTATTCAAGTCGCGTTGAATTTAATTGCCCTCTATTTCTGGGTCAGAAACCGAATGGGGCTTATCGCCCTATGCTGAATCTAAAAACCCTCAACAGGTTTATCCATGTACTCAAGTGTCGTATGGAAACTCCGATCAATTATTTTGGCAATGGTTTCCCTGGGCATTCAGGATGCATATCTGTATGTCCCTATTATACCATCCCACCAGCAATTTTTACTGTTTTCTGTCCTTCAGCAACATTACCAATTTCAGGCTGTACCCTTTGGCCTATCTACGGCTCCCCGGGTATTTACCAAAATAATGGTAGTCATGACGGCCTATCTCAGGCGTCAGGGAGTCAGAATTCTGCCTAATCTGGACGACCTTCTGATATTGGCACAGGCTCCAGTTTTACAAATCCATCTTCAACTGACCTTAGTCTGCTTACAAAAGCACAGCTGGATCATCAATTGGAAGAGATCATTAGTTTTTCCAACACAGCAGATGGTATATCTGGGAGCTCTTCTGAATTCTGAGGCACAGACGGTGTTTCTGCCAGAGGACAAGATTGTGGCCCTATTATTGCGGATACTCAATCTGCTATGCAAGCAAAGGGTATCCATTCTGTTAGCAATGCAGGTCCTGGGATCAATAATATCCAGCTTTGACATGGTGGGGTATGCTCAGTTCCATTCCAGGCCTCTGCAAAGATTGATTCTCTACAAGTGGAATGGACAGTATCCTCTAGTAAGGTGAAAAAAGCAAAAGAAAATGTGTTCCTATCTAATAAGGTCCCAGAGGATCTTCTGGATTCCAAATTGGGTGCTTTTCACCACAGACGCCAGTCTTCGCGGATGGGGAGCAGTGACAGGTCATCACACCTTTCAAGGAAGATGGACAAATCAGGAAAGTCATCTGCCAATAAACATTCTGGAACTGCGAGCAGTATACAAAAAACTTGTCAGGGTGCAGGACCTGCTCCAGGGCAAGCCGGTCCAGATCCAGTCCAACAATGTGACAGTGGCCTACCTCAATCATCATGGAGGCACAAGAAGTTACGCAGCCATGAAAGAAGTGACAAGGGTTCTGATTTGGGCAGAATGTCATCTTCCGGCAATCTCAGCAATATTCATACCGAGAGTACTCAATTGAGAAGCAGACTTCCTGACAGGACATACACGCTGGAGAGTGGTCTCTCCATCCGGGAGTGTTTCAGCTCCTGGTAAACAGCTGGGGTTTACCAGAGATAGATCTCATGACGTCACGTCACAACCACAAGGTCCCCAGGTATGGGTTCAGGTCCAGATACCCATCAGCAGCCTTTGTGGATGCACTGCATGTAAGATGGGACTTCAAGCTGGCGTATCTCTTTCCTCCGATCTCCCTCCTCCCAAGAGTTCTCAGGAAATTCAAGCAGAGAGGCGGAACAGTCTACTGGTGGCTCCGGATTGGCCTAGACATCATTGGTTCACCGACATACAGAATCTGTCAAAAGACAGACCGTGTCCTCTTCCTCTATGCCAGGATTTGCTAACGCAGGGCCCCTGCCAGCATCTGGACTTACCTTGTCTGGCTTTGATGGCATGGCTCTTGAATCTTGCATCCTAAGAGCAAAAGGTTCTTCCAATTCTGTAATTCAAACGATGCTTAGGGCACGGAAGCCTGCCTCTGCCCGCATCAATTACAGAGTTTGACATTCTTTTGGTCATTGTGTACCCACAGGAAGTATGATGCTTAAGGTATTTAGAATTTCCAGGATACTGGCTTTTCTCCAGGCAGGTTTAGACCGTGGTTTCCGTCTGGCTACTTTGAGAGTGCAGGTTTCGGCACTGTCAGTCTGGTTCCAGAGGAAGATTGCCTCATTACCAGATGTTAGAATTTTTTTTGAAGAAGTTCTGCGAGTTCAGCCTTCTTTTGTTCCTCCGGTAGCACCATGGGATATGTCTTTGGTTCTTAAGATGTTACAAGCTTCCCCATTTGAACCTCTAGACTCTGTAGATTTAAAGTGGTTGACAGCGAAGACACTATTTCTTCTCGCTATCTCTTTTGCTTGCAGAGTCTCTGATTTGGCAGCGCTGTCTTGTCGCTCACCATTTTTGTTCACCAGGATAAAGCTGTTCTTCGTACAAGGGGGGGGTTACCTTCCTAAGGTAGTGTCCTATTTTCATGTGAATGAAGAAATTGTTGTACCAGCTTTTCAGGCTCCAAATCTTTCTGTAGGTGAAGCCTCCCTGGATGTAGTTTGTGCTCTTCGTATCTATGTGTAGCACACAAACTCTAGAAAATCAGATGCTCTTTTTGTATTATATGGTTTTCACAAACGAAGATGGCCAGCTAATAAACAGACTGTGACGAGATGGCTACACATGACTATCCCTCAGGTGTACACACAGGCAGATCTCCCTGTTCCAAGCACGGTGACAGCACATTCTACTCAGTCTGTAGGGCCATCATGGGTATTTAGTTGTGGTGTCTCTGCTGAACAATTGTGCAAGACAGCCATGTAGTCTTCTGTCCACACCTTTCTTAAGTTTTATGCCTTTGATACTTTTGCCTCTCAGGATGATTCCTTTGGGCGACGAGTTCTCTTTTCTGCTTAGAAGCGTTCCCCACCCTAGGGGATCTGCTTTGGGACATCCCCATGGTATCCCTGTGGACCCCAAAGAAGAAAATCAGAGTTATGATAGACTTAATAAGATAACTCCTTTTCTTTGAGGTTCATAGGGTCCACAGTAATTTATTCTTACGGCCACAGATTCCCTCATTTTGTGTAAGTGCTTCTGATGTACGATTGCTCTTCCTTCTCCTTCCTTGAGGCATGTTAGCTAAACTGAAGTTCTATGGCTGGGGGCGGGGTATATATTGAGGACCCGAGGCATCCTGGGAGCTGAAGCTTTAACTGTTTGGTGCCTGGTCTCCAACCATAATATTCCCCATGGTATCCCTGTGGACCCTATGGACTTCGAAGAAAAGGAGTTTTGTACAAAGTATTAAATACATTTCAGTAAGCGTGTTCAACACTTTTTCCCTGTGTATTACACATAACTTAATTTATGGACATCTATGGTTTGATTTCTTTGCATGTGTGGATTGCATGGGTTGTTGATGACATTTGGTGAAAATTTCATTACAATAGCCCCATTACAAATATATTTACTGAGAAAAAAATGTTGATTTCAACATTTTGTTGTTCAATACTTATTTTTCCCGCTGTATTTATCTTAGGAAAAATTGCTTTGTTTTAATAGGTGGACAAGGGTGATACATGTACCACCACTGTCCTTGCTATATAGGTTTCCCTCCTTCCAGGGCCGTAACTAGGGATGTGCGAGCGGTGCTGGAATTGCCCCATGGCATCTGCATGTAGCTTGCAGGGTGACCCGGCAGCCAGTAGCAGCATGCTGCCTTTTGAGATGCCTGGAGCATCCATGCTCTACTACTCAGAGCCAGTGTTCCCACCGCCTAGGCGTGACGTCATGGGTTTAGGTGGTGTTACAGGACTGTTACACCCCCTGACAGGACTGTCATCCTTTTACAGCGCTGCACCCTTCATCAGAACATTCTGATGAAAGCTATCACTGTTGATGCCCGGTAAAAGGGAGAAGCCCTATTTCTGTCAAATACACTTTTTTTTTGCCTGTGGACTCTGTTTTCTCCCTATTATAAATAGGCCTATGGGGGGAACAGGAGAATTGTATCAATATATTGATACAAAACAGATCAATGTGTTCTCCTCAATGCTGTTACACTTAAATATAAATGATGCTCAGTAACGTTACATGATCTGATTAGACCCAGCATACTGTAGGTCACAACGTCTGCGGTTACAGCAGTCACAGATAATTTTGCTTATTGGTGTCTGTAAGAATTATCATTCTAAGCACAATGAGATTATGCATTAGTTTCTGTAGAAAGGATTTCCAGAGCTTTGTAGAAGTTTAGATCAAGTGCAGTCATGAGTCAGTCTACAGTGCACATGCTCTGAGTAATGCTGTCTCCGGGCTAGAAGCGTCAGTATATCTTTGAGGCAGGCTATGTTTTTTATGCACTGATCACTTATTCTTTATTGTTATTTGGCCCAATAATATGTATATGCAATATTTATTTGTAGAACTCCCAACAATTTGAGAAAAAAAAAAAGTACCACTGAACTACCCAGAAGAACACAACCATTGGCAGTGCCCCTAAACTGCAAAGAAACACCCTTTGATCTTCAGGAAGATGGCCACCTAGCAATAGTTGGTGTTTTTTTTTTTTTTTTAAAGCAAGTCTCACAAATGTAGCTGGAGGCATGGAATTGCACTTCCCTGCCACAAACATCGGAAGAGCTGCACAAGTTTGTTTCCCCGTATGTACCCGTCAGGCACATTGGACCTCATTCAGAGTCGGTCGTTGCGGCCGCACAGTCGTATGCCACCAATGTTCATCAAACTGCGAATGCGTAAAATTCGCAATGCGCGTGCGCAAACTAGCTATTACGATCAGAAATTTCTCCTTCAACTTGGCCAGGTCGTTAGTTTGAGTGACAGGATGAGGCGTTTGTGGGTGGTAACAGGGGAAGGTGCTTGTGAACGGGGGAGTGGAGATCCGAAAGCAGGCGTGCCTGACTATGCAAATGGCGTTTTATGGGAGTGCATAATTAACTAAGTAGTGTCATGGCACATGTGACATGGGAGGTTTTTACACTGACTTGATCGTAGTGCTTAAGAGAGGGTATGGTCAACCTTAAGGTCTACGACCAGCTCCGATGGTCTTGATTAGTGCCCGGAGATGACATGTAATGGGAATGAGAAGGGGGCGTATTTTTAGTCTTACGGCTGCATCCTCCCCTCGCTTGTCCAGCTAACGATCCCATCTTAACGACGCAACTTGCGAGCGCTTCATTTGCATATCCGGCCCCTTTTACCTTACGACCGTGTGGCCGCAACGACCGACTCTGAATGAGGTCCATTGTCTCTTGGCACTGATGATGGAGGATACAGTCACTGTCTGTTTCTGTGACAGACCCCATTACAGTTAAAATGGAAACCAGAAAGCTTTATAAAAGACTGGTGTCAGTTTATCTTCATCTTTTTTTTAAATTAATAATTGTTAAAAAGAGAAAAAATCTTTTAGGTTGGCTAAAAAAAAATTCTGCCTCTTCCCTCAGTTCAAACGATGGTCAAGACTATCTATATATTAATCCTATAAGGTTTTTTTTACTGTGATACCTATTTTGAGAGCTGACAGCTGACTGTAAAAATATTGTTGCAGTATCAAAATAGACCTTTATACCATGTAGATGTGCCAGCCGAAGAGAGAAATGAGATTGGGGCAATGGTTCGGACGTGGCATAGCGACAAAGTTTCCATGGAAAGTAGTGTGTTATAATGATTGCATTCTCACAAAAATGATTAGACACGCTAGATCACATGACTGTGCATTACTACCCAGCGTAACCGCTCACCTGAACTACTTTCAACTGTCACATGACCAACTCTAAACAAATCCAACTGTGAATAACAGCATCACTCATACAGAGACTCAGGGGCCTATTCATCAACACTAAAATAACATTTTTAAGGACATTTTCCTTAAATAACGTTATTTTGGTATTCATGAACAGACTTGGCACAGGAGATATCACAGATATCTCCTTGCTAAGTTCCCCAGCGTTAATTTCCACACTCCCCATACATTAATATGGGGATGTGGAAATTATGGTATTTATCAAATTCCGAAAATTATGAATTTTCGGAATTTGATGCAGTTACTATTCGCCACTGTGAGGTGGCGAATAGCAGAATCGACTTACCTGTATCCGCGTGTGCAGGTCCCCCGACGAGTCCCTCCGGCGCTCTGCTCCGTCCTCAGGCTCCGGAGGCTGGTCGGACATGTGTGCTCCCCAGCAGAACACAAGAAAGTTTAGAAAAAGAAAAAAAAAGTTTTTTTTTGTTTTCTAATCTGTCATGTGGTCTGCTGGGAAACCATATGACAGACCAGCAGGACGGAGCCGGAGGCTGCTGCGCGGACAGGTAAGTCGGGGGGGTTGTACACAAACTTACCGCTTCTCTAGGCAGTGCTGCGCATGCGCTGGTTTTACAGATGTAACAGCGCATGCGCAGCACTGTTTCCAGATGCGATAAGGTAGTGTAGGCAGGGAAAAGTATCTATTTCCCGAAAAGCTGTCATCGCAAAAATGACGGCTTTTCGGAATAGATACTTATGGAGAGGTGGAATGATGAATTCCATCTATAATTAGGTAGAACTCCATGCGAGTTTGAAACCTAATTATCTCCATCAAATTTTTAGGTTAATGAATAGGCCCCTCAGGCCGTAACTAGGGTGGTGCAACCTCTGCCTTGGCACAGGGCACCGTAGGGCAGGGGGCCTGTTAAATTTTCTGTTTATTATCATTATCACTTTTAGCTTTCTCTTCTTTTATCCCCAGCATCTCCTGGCCTCCCCTATCTCTTCCCCATGAGGCCATGGCCCTTTTTTGGGTGCACGTCTTATATCCCTATTTGCAAAATAGTGGGGGGTGCCAATGCTCTTTCTGGCACAGGGCACCAAAAAGTCTAGTTACGGCTCTACAGGAAGGTAGCACAAACCTGCCTCACTAACAACAGCACATCCCTATCACACTGACAGACATACATATTTCTATTGCATACTTTCCTTTAACAGAATGTCTTCCAGCAGCAAAAAGAAAAGAAAGAAAATGTAAGAGCCTTACATGAAGGTGTGAGCAATCAATGGGTCGCAACTATATGTCTCAGACAAGAGAGAATGAAGAGTATTGAGCTGGGTTGAGGAGAGAGAGGATGATGCTGAGAGATACTGGGGGAGGCTGATTGACACAAAGGGGGAGGCTAAGAGACACAGAGCAGGAAACAGACATGGGGGAGGCTGAGAGACACGGGGGAGGCTGAGGGACACGGGGGAGGCTGAGAGACACGGGGGAGGCTGAGAGACACGGGAGGGGTTTGAGGCTGGAAAGACAGGAAGCTGGAGTGACGGGGCAGGGAGTAGGACGCTGGAGAGACAGGGGAACTAACATTCAAATCCTGTCTGAATACAAACTGATTAGAGCAATCCTTTGCCCAAAGAATTCCCACTTTTATGAGATCAACAACAAGATCAGTCTCATCTTCAGTCAATAGTTGTGCTATCCAGCTGAATTTTTGCACACGATTGAGTTGAGTGGACTTCCGCTTCACATTCTATGACTGAAAAAGGGTGCAGTCGTGATGCTCATCAGGAACCTGGACACAAGGAAAGGTTTAGTCAAGGCACACGTATGATCGTAAAGTCGTTCTTCCAAAATACTATTTCTGTGGAAGTTTTGTGCGGAGAACATAAGGGGACATTGCAGACCATGCCTCGCATTTTGCTGACTCCAAGCAACAGCACTTTCCTTTTTACGATCAGACTGATTCAATTTCTGATCATACTGTCCTTTGCAATGACAATGAATAAGAGTCAAGGACAGGCACTAGCCAAAGTCGGAATATACATACCAGAACCAGTCCTCCCACAAGGTATGCTCTATCTCGAGCATGAGCAAAGTGTTCTGTTGCGTAAAGATTACTCACAAAGATGCACCTGCATTACCTGCCACAAATGGATGGACTTTAAACATTGTCTTTACTGAAGTCTTTGAATGAATTTGTAAAATTTCAAATAAAGTTTACATTAGTTGCTTGATATGAGTTTATTCTTTTTTTTTTTTTTTTAAACTAACCGTCGATTTTGATGGGTTTCTACTAGTATTTTATTATTTTTATTATTATTATAATTCTAGTATGAACAAAACAAGATAGAAGTGACTTACAGTAAAAAACATTGCAGAAAATGGACATGGTTTATATTTATAACCATTAGTGCAGCATCAGTCATAATACCCAAAATGAGCAGCTGGGCAGTCAAACCCAAAGGTGAGGAGCTGTTGACGGCAGTGGGAAGCAGATGGTATAAGTGAGGGCAGGAAAAACACATGAGAGTTGAGGGCCCTGGTCATGAGAACTTACAATTTAAACAGACAGATGTGACACAGAGGGGAGAGACAGTGAGCAGAGAGCATGGAGAGGTAGGCTGGGATGAGAGCTGGAAAGCTTTGATAACAAAGAGGTTCTTTATGGCCCATTTTAAATTTTGTAGAGGTGGAGAGTCTGAGAGGGAGAAAGTACCAGTGCTAGCAGAGCAGCATGTTCAAAATCTTGGAGATGGGATTGGGAGGCAGAGTTCATTTGTAGAGTGAAGTGGGTGGAGGAGTGAGATCGGAGATGAAGTCAGAGATATAAATAGGAGAGTATTGGAAGAGGACTTTCTAAGTAAGCATGAGGTGTTTGAATTGAGTTCTGAAGGGGATGGGGAGCCAGGATGTTACAGGGGCGGGAAGGGAGAGACCCCCAGCTGTTAGAGGCAGGGAGAGTCTATTTGAACCAGCCTGTTAAATGCTCCGTAACAGATGGATCCCCCTTGGGAACTAATAGCACCAGCAACAAATGTCTCTATTGTTTTACCTATTCCTGGGGGGTATAAATATGTGTGCTCCAACACTGGGTTTTAGTCTTCGTGCTGAATGCTGATAGACGAGGGGTTTCTTGCTGATGCCTAGCACCTGGTACCGGAAGTGCTGCATATGTATACTGTACTTGGGTCTGTATAATTCCTTTTGCGCCTAAATTGTGTCTGGATCAATTGCGTGTAACTGTCTGAACATTTACTTGAATAATACTTGTGCTTTGGAACCACAGATTCCAGGTCTAAGTCTTTATTTACTGTATGACTGTGTACGCAAATTAGCGTTATCCTTAGAAGGTATAGGCAGGATATTAGAAGGTATAGGAAGGTGTGTATAGAGGTTCTGATCCAGAATCGTTAATAGTTATAAGATGGAGGTCTCCAGAAACCTCATAGGGACACCTTCTGTCAGAGGAAAAGTTCTGGATTCTTTTTTTAATCCTGCAATATGGTCACACTTCAACCAACGCGTTTCGAGAGGTTAATCTCTCTTCTTCAAGGTAGTGTGACTCTACTCTTCTGGCAAGGTCTTTTATACCCTGCCTATGTAGTTCATCCTGGTCAAAAGGTCATTAATTTTATAATATAAAAATTCATATAAAATGCATTTCTATTCATATAAGAAAATAATCTTTGTTTCCGCTGCTCAATAATGACGCATGTCAGTGCATCCACATACTTCCTTCTTGTTATGTGAACCACACTTTGGAACGCATTTACTTCCGGTCTAGCGGCCATCTAGCGGCCATCTTTAATCAGGGCAGTTAATGTGATGGACTATATAACATTATACTTTTTGGATGGGTGTTAATATACCTAAAGGCGTATACAAGCCATTTGTGCAATGTGTGGTGAAAAAAGCATATAAATTTATACATATAGCCCACCACCGAAGAGACCGATAGTGGCAGGAATTGGAAGCCTGACCATGAATTTATCAGAATTTATAGATGCACATCTACAACCAATAGTAGGAGAAACTAAAGCGCATCTTAAAGACACCACTGATACCCCTAGAAAAATTAAAGAAATATCATGGAATGAAAACATGACATTAGTAACGGTGGATGTCGCAGCCTTATATACCAATATACTGCACAAAAAAGGGATGGAAGCAATAAAGTGGCATCTCGATAAGACTGATTACACAAATGAAAAGAAAGATTTTATCATTAAGAGTATTGATTTTATCCTTAATTCACAAAAAAGGATAACCCTCAAAACTCTGCGCACTCCTTATAAAGTAAGAAAACACTGTTCAACCAAGAAACCATGCAATACTGTAAGTCTTATCTTACTGCTCATAGGGGATGTTCAATATGGTGGACAGAAGGGATGGTCGTACCGCATTCATGTTCAAACACTATGGATTCCACATATAAAGGTATCTTTAAGTTAGAAGGCCTCGTCACCACTGTGAATCATTCCAATAGTGTACCTCACCCATGCATATGGTGCAGTATAAAAGGCGGGCGTACCCCAACTCACACTGGTCGTAAATTTATAGGCCCATAAAGGTATCTTTCAATCTTGATAATCTTCTCCTTATGCAGTGGTTGGTATCTTATCCTCTTGTCTCAAATGGATGGATGTATACGCTGCTGCAGGAGACCGGGTCCCGACACTGGATGCAGAAGACAGCACTTTGGAAGGTGAGTATTACTGACTAATTAAGCTCTATCCTTGCCAATAATTATTTTTATTTTAATGGCGACTATTACATCCAAGTAAATGGAACTGCTATGGGCACAAAATTTGCTCCCAGTTACGCCAATTTGTTCATGGGGTACTGGGAAGAGGAACACATCGAGAAAAATATTGGTATAGATATATAGATGATGTGATTTTTATCTGGGAACATACGAAAGAGAGTTTAGAGACATTTTTTACAGATCTTAACAGAAATTATTTTAATGTCCATTTTTCTTTCCAATCAAGCCAGAGTGAGATCAATTTTTTGGATCTTACAATTTATGTCCAGGAGAACAAATTAGAAACAAAAAGTTACATCATAAGAACTGGCTTAGAAGTGTCACCAAAAGTCAATTCCTTAGATTAAGACGTAACTGCAGTAAGAATGATATATACACCAAACAAATTTCATAAGGAAATACTGGAAAAATATAAACACAAAGTCTTAGAAAAAGACAGAGAAACCCTCATTCAAAAGAAGAAAGAAAGTACGAAACAAGATGAGGGGATACAATATGCGTTCATTACTGAATAAACAGGACAGCATAGAAGATAGAATCTATATTTCAAAAACTTTGACATCTTCTCCTGAAAGATCCAACTCTTAAAAAAATAATTCCTATGCGACCACGGTTCATTTATAGAAAGGCGCCCAACTTAAAAAAGATACTAACCAAAAGCGCTTTAGCATCAGAACCCACACATCCAGTGAGAAATAAAGGCTTTTTTAGATGTCGAAGTTGTATAGCGTTTAAAGAAGTCAAAACGGGGAATAGAAAATATTTGGACTTTGGAAGAAATGGCCAAAAATATAAATTACAACAATTTATATCCTGCCACACAACAAACGTGGTTTATTATATGGAGTGCAGTTGTGATTTGGTGTACATTCGAAGGACTAGTCGAGCTTTAAAAACCAAACTAGGAGAGCACCTATGTAACATTAAAAAAGGTGTGACTACGCATTCTCTTTCGAATCATTTTAAAGACGTGCATAATTGCTCTACCAAAGACATACTGAGTTTTATGGCTATAGAAAATGTAAAGAACACGTGGAAACATAGAGATTCGGAAACACGTTTAGCATAGAGATGAACTGGATCTTCAACTTAAAGACGTTAGCCCCTAAAGGTTTCAATTTAGACTTCGAGTTGAAGTGGTTCCTCTGATAGTTCAGTATTAAGAAAAATGACCCGGGACCTATTACCTATATTTATTCCAATTTCTTAGGTGGTTTTTACTTGTTTCCATTATGTTACCATTGGTGCTATAATATATCGGTTTTATGTGGGCTATATGTATTAATTCATATGTTTTTTGACCACACATTGCACTTTATATTTATAATCATATTTTATGTCTAACAGATTCATTATGGTTGATATATACTGTAGAATTCACTAACATTATCTTTAGAGGTTGATTGTCCCTTTCTAGAGGGTCTTATTTATTATGGACTTTTATAATGGAGTTTATATTAAATATTAATTTATGAATTTTTTATGGTATTTATATGTATATATGATTCATGTCCCCTTTTCTCCCTTTCTAAGATCTATCTGAAGGATTATACGATCAAGTTGTTCTACAATAAAATGGAAATACAGGATGGTTCAGCGCATTCTATGATCTATCCTATGAAGCTCTTTGATAGTGTTCTCGATGTATTCAGAGATATGTAAAAAACAGAATGGCAAATGTCGTATAATACCGTCAAAATAAGTTTTATCTGTTAAGAAATTTAAACACACTCACCATTTACCGGTGGGTGATAGTCGTTGGACAAAATTTTCACCGTGGTCCTGCGGTGGTTGCAAAATGCAACGTAGATCTGGATACCTTTGGGTCACTCCATAGATGGGGGAAAACACATATGACAAGGTTTCATAGTGCAAATCAGTAAACCCAATACAAGGTCCTACAGGGTTAAGTAGTATACTCACCTTGAATGGGGTGTGGTGGAAGCCTTGGACATTTATATTTTAAAACCGATGTCCATCGGTTTAATATAGAGTTTGTTGAGCTTTGTGTTGATATTCAAATCCAAAAGAATTCGCTTACAAAAATCCAATAATCAAATAATTTATAATTTATTAGACTATAATAGTGTTATCTAATTACACCAGATGATAATAAAAATAATTTTCATTGTGAATAGAAACAATTGAAAAAATTATTACAATGAAATAATGCAATTTAGATTAAAAAAAATATATATATATTGATAAAAGAGAATAAAAATCAAAATTTTTTTTTTTTTAATTATTTAAAAACAAATACATAGTTCAGAAATGAAAAAGTGGAGAGAACCAATGGGTGGTTACCTAGCATTCCCTATCTACAATAAAATGGCTTGTATATGCCTTTAGGTGTATTAACACCCATCCAAAAAGTATAATGTTAAAAAAGTCCATTGCATGAACTGCCCTGATTAAAGATGGCCACTAGATGGCCGCTAGACCGGAAGTAAATGCGTTCCAAAGTGTGGTTCACATAACAGGAAGGAAGTATGTGGGCGCACTGATATGGGTCCCCGTTAACTTGGATTGTAAGGGACGGAGCAGAAGTGGAGTGCTGAACTGAGGGCAGTTGGAAATGTGTGCGCATCAGGTTCATTATTGTGGAGTTCTGTATTAGCGCCAACCAGAAGTAGTGATGACGCACTTCCGGTACGGCGAGAATTAAATATAAACTTTTAGATGTTTGTGCTTTTTGTCATGTCGGCTCTGGCATTATTGAACAGCGGAAACATAGATTATTTTCTTATATGAATAGAAATGCATTTTATATGAATTTTTATGTTATAAAATTAATTACCTTTTGACCCGGATGAACTACATAGGCAGGGTATAAAAGGTCTTTCCAGAACAGTAGAGTCACACTACCTTGAAGAAGAAAGGTTAACCTCTCGAAAAGCGTTGGTTGAAGTGTGACCATATTGAAGGATTGAAAAAGGATTCCAGAACTTTTCCTCTGGCAGACGGTGTCCCTATGAGGTTTCCGGAGACCTCCATCTTATAAATATCTACAGGCCCTTTTGATGAGGGAAATCTGGTAATTTTCCATTACATAAACTGTTATGCTACAGCAAAATTTGCACATTATTGTTTTATTGTTCGAATTTGAATTATATTTTAGAAGAAATAAATTGTGTTAACCTTGTTACACTATGGTTTTATGTTCAATTTTATGTTTTGCATGATTTATAAGTTCGGAATGAAATAGACCATCTGTGATTGAAAGATAAAGAACTGAGGGAAGTATTCTTTATCTTTATGTTAGAATCTTATGACACTAGCGCCTAGTTATTACATTCCTTTTTTCATATATTGCTAACATCCATGCATTTACCACTCAGACACACTGCGCACTACAATGCCCAGCTATACCCTAAAGATTCAGGTTGCTTTTATATGATACAGTTATATCTATCATATCCCTGTGCCTTCTGCTACTTGTTGTTATACCTGGAACAATAAACCTAAGAACTGGATAAGCTGTTCCACATGTGCACTAGTCGCCACCAGCACCAAACAACTGCGCAACACAGTCAACATCATATATACTTTGGCCAAGTGTATTCCCTCCTTGTGAGTACATTGTCTGGAGGACTACTACATCCAGCATCACTGCTGCGCACCACACTGTTACACAGGGGTCTATGTATCAAGCAGTGAAAAGAGTGGAGAAGTGAAACAGTGGAGAAGTTACTCAAGACCCCTCCAATGCCTCTGGCAGCTGCCTCCCCCAAAGGTTTCTATGGGGGTTGCGATGCTGCCAAATGTACCAATATCCAGAATGTGAAGCATTCCCGATATTGGCCCCAGCAGCTAACGCCATCTGCAGATAGCATTAGCCGCTGTAGTCAGTGGTGTAAGTTCATCTCAGACGCCTGGAGGCAAGTTAAAATTTGGTGCCTCCCCCGGTCACAGCCGCTGACACTGTAATGTAGCAATCCACATGCAGACAGGCTATAGATAGATGAAGGCAGCAGCTGATGGTCTGACATGGAGATCTCCATTAGTGTATGGCAGCTTCTCAGGTGCCGGGAAGGGGTGCTATGTATTGGGTGGCCATGATGGTACACTCCGGGTACATAGTTACATCCGTAAGTGGGGTGAATATGTTGTGGACAGTGGCAGGCGCCTCCATTGTCTCCCATAGTTCTGCCCCTGGCTGTAGTCTATAGGCACTTACCGCATATTAGCCAGCGGAGGGAACTCCGGCACCGGCAATGGGCGCAGCTCGTGTGCAGTCCGCGGGAGTGCACATGCGCAGCAGCCCCGTATGCTCCCCGGCCACATCGCAGGAACAGGCTCCTGTCGGAGCCCGTCACCCTGCATGTACCGGTTAATACATTCGGCCGCTATGATCGTATTTTGAGTGCGATCATGGGTGGTACTGTATGCCCTGATCGCATTGCAAAATACAATCATTAATAAATAGGCCCCCTAGTGGCTGCAATTAGAAAGTAAGTGGATAAAGGGAGTAGGCCACAATCTCATTGGATACATGTAATGTTGCAATTATAAAGTACCGATCATCCCTTTCTTTGCTGTAGTTCAGGGTGAACGTACTGTGAAGAGATGTTAATGGGGACGATCAGATATATCCATAAAATATTTAATGCTTAACTATCTGAATTCCTAGTCGACATACACAGAGAATTCTTACAAGGGAAATGATAGGTACACGTAACCATGCTCTGCAGATATGCTCTGCACCTGTCACCCTGTCACCCACACTACAACTTCCAGCAGCCCCTGCGGCCATGACGCTGGGGGACGTGGCTAGGAGGGTCTCCTGTGATGCTGCTGCAGCTGCAGACACATTGGGGCGGCTGGTAGAAGGAACAAGGTGGTTGCTGCTGATGCTGGTCCTCTGTTGCTGATGATGCAGGATGGCTGAGCTGGCTGCCTGGGGCCGGCACTGACTGCACACAGGAGCTCCCACATGCGCTGCACATGCCGCGAGAGCGGCTGCTTATAGCACAGGGACATATTGATGCATTAAACTGACCCCCGAGTAATATGGCAGACCCGGCTGAGTGCAGCATCAAGGTGATGTGCCGCTTCCGGCCCCTCAACAGCGCCGAGATCCATAGGGGGGACAAGTTCATCCCGGTATTCAAGGGAGATGACACCATAGTGGTCGGGGTAAGTGACCCTCTTCATGGTGACCCTGGGAGAAGGCATCATGCACCTGTGTCTGTGTGTATACATATAGATAAAACTGCATACATCATGTACATACACGTAGGTAGTGGTGTGTAGATCATGTACCTGTGTGTGTATATATAAATGAGACTGTATACATCATATATCTGTATATATACATATAGATAATACTGCATACATACATATATCATGGTGGGGATGTAATATCATGTGCCAGCATACATCATGCACATATGTGGAGCTGATGTGGTGTATAGACCATGTACATGTGTGTACATGTAGATGTGACTGTATATATCATGTACATACAGTATGTAAGCATGCACCTCTGTATGTATATATAAATGACTGTGGGTGTATGCAGCATGTGATGTTATATCGGGGAGATGTATACAACATTTACTTCATGTGTGTGAGGTGTAATATATCGTGTGTGTGTATATATACACATAGATACTGTATCCACCACATATCTCTATGTAAGCATGATCCTTTTTTGTATAGAGTGTAATATGTACCTGGGTGTATGTGTATATATAGATTATACTGTATATATCACATATATCTATGTAAGCATGATCCCTGTTTGTATAAAGAGTGTGATATATCATGTACCTATGTGTATGTGTATATATATATAGATGATACTGTATACACCACATATGTAAGCAGGGTCCCTTATGTGTATAAGAGGTAGTATATAAAGTACCCGTGTGTATATGTATATACATATTATATAGTTACTGTATATATCACTTTCCCCTATGTAAGCATGTTCCCCTATAACTATAAGGGGTAGTGTATCATGTACCTGTAGAGGAAGAGACGCAGCAGACTCCTACCTGTCTGTACACTGATGGCTCATGTATAGATAACTGTTTAGGTAGATACCTTGTATGTTATGTGCCGGTGATATGTACAGGGAATCGGGGTAATCAGATTACAGCTCCATCACTGTATATAGACTAGGTGGAAACTCCTTAGCATCGTCTGCAGACGGGCATAGGGTAAGGGGAGTGAGGGATAGATTTGGGGTAGAAGTGTGGGGTTGAGGGTGACCTATGTAGATGTTTTTTTTTTCTGCGGGGCATGTGCCGGGTAGGGGGTGACCTGTAGATAGATATTTTTTGGGGGAGGGGGGATGTAAATAGATTTGGGGAGGAGGAGGGGGCTGTGCTTAGCGCAGCTGTATACGATGGGTGCGGGGTAAGATGAGAGACAGGAGCTGATGCATCCATGGTCGCACCGTCATCAGTGATGGAGAGGAGGAGGGGGCGACGACCTGGTTTTGCTGACTGGTCCCAATTAATTCATCACAGGGGGAGGCGGGTGCTGCTAAGGCCCAGTCTGATGCATATTACATAAACACCATGGGACTGCAGCTTCCCAGGCTCTGATCCATGGGACATTGCTGTGCTACGGTCACTTGTGCAGCTGGATCTGGTGCCCGTACCCTTATATAGCCGCTTCTACCTAATGTGAGCTTTATACAGAATAACTGCTCTGCACATCCACTAATTATGCCATGTATCATATACTAGTGCAAAGTCCCACAGATTCATGTGTGAGAGCAGCACATGTATGTCAGAGCAAGAGCAAGAGCAGCAGCGGCGTGCACTGTATGATCAGTCAGGGCCAGGGCGGGGAGCAGCAGCAGGAGGATGGTGATTATTCCGGGGAAGCTGCTGATGGGAGAATTCTGGCTGTGTCTCCGCTGCTGCAGCAGCCCCAGAATGATGTCATACAACCCGGCGCCTGCGCGGTGGTGCTCCTGCAAGTGGGGGGCGGTGGATGGTGGCAAATCTGCTGCTGCTGCTGCTGCTGTTAAGGGTCCCTGACCCTCCTTATACACACACCGTGCCCCTGTCATGCAGAAGATCATAATATTGTTGCTTAGTAGCCAGTCATATTATTATTTTATTTATTTATTAATATTCAAGTCAAATCGTCACTTGTAAGTAAGTTGGGGCTTTTGTTTGATACACTTAATATAATCAGTCGCCCCATGTATCTAATTTGCAAAAATATGGTTTGTGACAGATGCAACAGTTACTACCTCTGCTTGCGTTTGTTACTACCTCTGCTTGCGTTTGTTACTACCTCTGCTTGCGTTTGCTGCTACCTCTGCTTGCGTTTGTTACTACCTCTGCTTGCGTTTGTTACTACCTCTGCTTACGTTTGTTACTACCTCTGCTTGCGTTTGTTGCTACCTCTGCTTGCGTTTGTTGCTACCTCTGCTTGCGTTTGTTACTACCTCTGCTTACGTTTGTTACTACCTCTGCTTGCGTTTGTTACAACCTCTGCTTGCATTTGTTGCTACCTCTGCTTGCGTTTGTTACTACCTCTGCTTGCGTTTGTTACTACCTCTGCTTGCATTTGTTACAACCTCTGCTTGTGTTTGTTGCTACCTCTGCTTGCGTTTGTTGCTACCTCTGCTTGCGTTTGTTACTACCTCTGCTTGCGTTTAGAGTGTGGTTGGTCTGTGTCATGTTGATAGATTGCTGAAAGCTTTATGGAAATTAATGGAGATCGTGAACATGAGTGTATTAACCTTGGCTGCCAACTGTTGCTCAGCAGTGGCCACTGTTGGGGTGTCTCTAGCTAGGACACAGGGACTCCCCAAACTGACTTTTTGATTCTGTTTTCATAGTTGCTTAAATGTAAATACAGGCTGTGTACATGATGCTACTAAATGTATGTAGCTAAAAAAAAACGCTGATTGGAATAGTAAGTTATATTGACATTAATACTATTTTGTAGTCTAATAAGTTGTAGAAAAAATACATGGTGACCAGTCCATGATAAAGGACTTTAGTTCAGCTCGGTGACCACATGTTATCACGATCCGTTAACCCTGATTACTGTATAAGCCTTTGTACCAGAGATCTGCCAGCACATCAATAAACCCCATGGGGAGGACTCCATTACACATATGACCAACAAAATGGGTAAAACACATGAAAGCTAATGTAGGCTATAGATGTGTTTAGTGATCTCTTTAATGCATTTTGCATGTTATTTCATGTTATTTTGAGTCAGTACTCACTAATATAATCTATTGTAATGGTAATGGATGGAAATACGTTCTGTTGCAGTAACAATATAGAAAGCAAGGGTTGGTTCTGTTTGTCAATTTCCCTTGTTGTCTAACCCCTGACTTGTTTGTTGTCTGTTTTTCTTTAATAAAAACATAATGGGGGGAAAAAAAGGATTTAATAAGGCCATAAGAAGACACCAATCCTATTTTTAATATAGTTATCAATTCATTTCTGCTGGAGCAGCCACTTTTATAAGCAGCAGTCCCTACTAATGCTAAAACCTCTACTTTAGCCACTAATTGCAGCATGGTCAGATTAACAATGGGATGGATGGAGCTACACTATAGGTCTCCACATAAAGATAGGGCAATCATTATTAAAGTCAGCCAGCAATGAAAAGTATTAAAATTGTATTTCTAGTTTTCTTACAAAATGTTGCAATATTTATGTATTTACAAAGACAGTGGGGCTTAAAGCGTATAGGAGAACACACCCACATGGCTCTGGCCATACCGAGCACACACAGGACTGGTCACAGCTCCTCCCCTTCTCAGTATAGGCCCTTGATCATTTTCAGCTCCAGGCCCATGTGGCCCTGAAGCCGGCCCTGAAAGACTAGGCATCATGTTCTGGCCTGGCAGAGTTATTTCCGGTGTTAAATAACCCTCGGTACCTATATGTAAGCTATTAATTCGGAAACAGCCATTTCCGTATGAATATCAGAAGAAAATGTTTCATAAATAAGTTCCTAAAATTCAGAACTATTGGTTTAGCCTATACAATGGCTGCTTCCACACTGTAGGTGATAGGTACATAGCGCAAGGAAGCGGCTGTGCAATACCGTCCAGGAAATATTAAAATACTGCAGGATGCGTCTTTAGGAAACAGACACCTACTGACAGCAATAGCGATCCAAGTGCTGCATTCCTAGATGCTACTTCAGATCACCATCCTGACCATCGCTGGCAGCCTGCGAGGCCAGGAACCTACGTCCACCTATGCAGACCCTGGCCCTCTTTCTGGGAATGCTTGCCAGACACGCCCCTTCTCTGCCCCCCAAACGCTTGGTGGATCTGTTAGCGAGATTGCAGAACCCATTCTGCACATGTGCAGTTTTCCAATAGTCGGAAAACTGTGTCAAACCACATACTAGCATCTGGACCTCAATCAGTTATTGTCTAGAAACCACTGTGTACGGGGATTGGGTAGTAATAGTGTTCATTCTAGGTCTGGCACTGGGCAGGGACCTAGAAAGGGCGTGGTCACGTGAAAAGGGGCGTGTCTCTAGGATGCTACCATTTTTTATCACTCTTGGCGGCGTGACCGACACTTAAGGACATGCCGGACTGTCCCCAAGTGCTCCTATCACAGTGAATAGATGCCGGACGCAAGCGCCCGCCATCCATAGAATGGCAGTGTCCGCTGCATTGCTATTTTCCCCACCCGCGGGTCACTTTGACCTGCGGGTGGGGACGACACCCTGCAGGCCTTTTTAGCAGGGCCCCGCCAAGAAGGGCAGGGCGCATTCTGCCCTTTAGAAATTGAGCAGTGCATGTCATCCTGCTAAAATTGCCTAGCGGGAACGCTATAGTAAGGGTGGTATCTGATCGCCATTTCTGGATGCAGTTCATCCACTTAGAAAATTGTAACAGTCAGAACTCTGGTACCATCATCTCCATCAATATTTCTTACATAGAAAGAGATTTCACAAAACTGAAATGTCCTAAGCTACAGCATTAGAGATCTGCCATTAGTTATTGTGTAGGCTCCATTCCCGTTGGTTGTGCCTGCAAAATGTCTGCCTCCACTGTGTGTAAGTGACGATTACTCTTTAAAAAGTTTTGCTGTGTAACTGGGGATATCTATTTCTTGGATTAAAAGAGATTTTGCTGCTTTCAGCATTTCTCTCACAAATGCTTTTGTCAGCATGTGTGCTAGGACAGAAAAGATTAGCGTCACACAATAGGAAAAGCCTGGAGAGTTGACAACCGATTGTTGTTTCATGTTGTTAGTTTAGTACATTCATTTTTATAGATTTATTTTCTTATTTGCAGCAAGGAAAACCCTATGTCTTCGATAAAGTTCTGCCTCCCAATACTTCACAGGAACAAGTATACAGCACTTGTGCTAAACAGATCGTCAAAGGTAAGTAATGGCTGCTCTAACATTCATTATAATGCACTGAGGCTTCTTCATGTGTGTAATGAGTAATTACTGAAAGTCTTACAGCACTAGAATGATACAGTAGTAGGATCCATTATACAAAATACTTGATTTAGTGTAAGCAGGAATGCCATGCCTAAAACAACCTAAATTACTTAAAAATACCTGTAATAGATTTGATGGGCTCCTTAAAGGGAGAACAATAATAAAAAGAAATAACCACTTTAACTTTACTAACCTCCTCCTTACTCGAATTGGAGAACAATTGGCTCCAATGTGCACCCTTTTATCGTGGGGCTCCTTCAGTAGTTCTCACAGCCATAATGCTAAACCAGGGAGAGGGATGTGGACAGCAACACTACTGATGAAAGTTTTAATTCACCATTCTCCATTACCATTACCGGGGTGCCAGAGGGATATGTGGACTTTGTTTACACAAAAATAATAAATAAATAATGAGAGAGAGAGAAACATGTAGATATAGACAGATAGATTGATAGATAGATGATAGATAAGAGATGTAGTCGTACATAATGCCAGTAGTTAGAATCCCGGCACCGGAAACCCAACAGCAGTCACAATTCCGGCTCGAGAATCTCAACAGCTGCGATCCTGTCGATGAGTATTAGGGTTAGGGTTAGGCACCAAAGGGAGGGTTAGGCTTAGGCTGTGGGAGGGGATGGTTAGGGTCATGCTTCGGGGGGGATGGGATGGCTAGGATTAGGGTGCGGGAGTGGAGGTTTAGGCTGCGGGACGGTGGAATAGGGGTAGGGTTAGGGGAAGTGTTATATATGGGATGTAGTAGGCATTCCAATGTACACAATGCCGGTGGTTAGAATCCCAGCTAGTTTAGGGTTAGGCTGCGGGAGGGGAGGGTTAGGCTATGGGAAAGGTGGGTTAGGGGAAGGGTTAGTATACCTACCTGCATGCGTTGGGATTTCCACTCTCGGGATTACGCTGCCGGGATTCTGCCCGCCGGAATTTTCAGTGCTGTGATAGTATACCCAACAGATAGATAGATATATAGATAGATAGATAGATAGATAGATAGATAGATAGATAGATAGATAGATAGATAGATAGATAGATATGTATGCAATGGTTCGTCACTCAATTTCTCCAAAGATTAGCCACCTGGATGCCTTTGTATAAATATTGCTAGATGAAAGGTGCTCCAGGAATTTTACAAAATGCAGCAAAAGTTTACTTCAATGTTTCTGGATTACTAGAGCCCCATAGTTCCTGACAACAGGGCTCTAGTAGCCCAGAAACATTGAACCAAACTACTGCTGCATTTTGTAAAATTCCTGGAGTTCCGTGTGATGTTTGCTGCGTAGATCAGGGGCGCTGAGAGGGTGGGGGGGTAGGTACTAATTACCCAGGCCCGGGCTTGACGGAGGGGCCCGGCGGGGGCCTGGGTCAGACGCCGCCCCCCTACCTCTTACCTGTCAGCAGCCCAGCACATGCTGCTGTGTGCTGGGCTGCAGTGGGAGGCTGATCGCAGCAGCAGCAGTCTCCTCTTCTCTTTGCCTGAGGGTTGGGAGTGATCACAATGATTGATCCCCCCCCTGGATTTTCACTGGGCTGAGGGGCTCACAGCGCCCCCCTCCCCAGTGTGCGGCGCTGCAAAAAAATGTTGTTTTTTTCCCCCCAGAAGGGGGTGTGGCCACCATGCTTCCCGCTATTAGGCCATGCCCCTTCCTGGCTCTCTACTCCCCTGGCGTAGATAGATGGTTATGGATATACTGAGGCTTGCAAACGTACTCAGCGCCCTAAAAGCCAACAGATTTGTCTGTATTACAAATGACACTAAGGGGTGAATTTACTAAAGTGAGAGTTTTTAGAAGTGGAGATGTTGCCCATAGCAACCAATCAGATTCTACTTAACATTTATCTAGCACCTTCTAGAAGATAATAGCTAGAATCTGATTGGTTGCTATGGGCAACATCTCCACTTCTAAAAACTCTCACTTTAGTAAATATATCCCTTACACAGATTGTTCCAGACAGTATATATATTGCAAACTAGCAGGCTATTAAAGAAAATTTCAAACCCATAATTCATCATTTATCTGCAGATGATTATTTTTATTTTAAATAACAGCTGAAAAATGCTGATGCATAAGTATTCAACTCCTGCAGACTAGTACATCATAAAACCACCTTTTGCTGCAATAACAGACTTCAGTCTATTCTAGCAAGTTTCTATCAGATTTACACACTGTTTGGGAGTGATTTTGCCCTTTCCTTCTTGTAGATGTGCTCCAGGTTGTTCAAGTTGGTAGGATGACACTTATGGATTGCAATTTTCAAATAGCACAACAGATTTTCAATTGGATTAAGATCTGAACGTTCACCTTTTTGTTGTACAACCACGCCAGTGTTAGTTTGGCCGTTTGCTTGGGATCAATTTTCTACTGAAAGGTGAAGATTCTCCCAAGCTTTAGGGGTCTATATACTAAGCAGTGTTAGGAGACAGAGGGCCTGATTCAGAGCCGCTCGTAAGCGGCTGCTCGTTCCCTTCGAGCGATGTTCGCACAACTGCGCATGCGTGTGGGTCGTAATGCGCATGCGCCAACCAGTCATTGCGGTCGGAAATCGAGCACTCGCAAAACAGCGAGTGCCTGCTAATTTGAGTGACAGGATGAGGCGTTTGTGGGTGGTAACAGGGGAAGGTGCTTGAAAACGGGGAGTAGTGATCCGAACGCAGGCGTGCCAAACAGTCAAAACGGGCATTTTAAGGGTGTGCATAATTAACATAGCAGCGTCATCGACCACGTCACTTGGTTGTCTCTTAGCCTGAACTGTTCGCATGATTGCGGTAGGAAAATCCAACCACAAGCACTGCGAGCAGTTCAGACGCCTTTCGATGTACTCGATTTATCTAATAAATAGCGGAGATGACGTAGGATGTGAGCGGCCAGGGGGCGTCTTTACAAAATAGCGAGCGCATGTTTTGTTCGCTCGCTCGCTCAGACATAGAGGCGTCAACAGACCGCAAAGAGCGAGCGCTCAATTTAAATATCTGGCCCCTTTTTCTGAACGAGCGAGCGCAAATAGCATCCAGCTCTGAATCAGGCCCAGAGTGAAAAGTGATAAGGTGCCAGCCAATCAGCTCCCATCTGTCATTTTTCAAACACAGCCTGTGAGATGGAAGTTAGGAGCTGATTGGCTGGCACCTTATCACTTTTCACTCTGTCTCCTAACACTGACCCCTTAGTGTTCTAGCAGACTGGAGCAGATCCTTCAGTATAAACAAGATGCCCAGTCTCTGGTTCCCTGCAGAGTAATAGCATCCCCACAACATGATGCTGCCATGCTCATCACTGATGAGATGGTGTTGCTGAGGAATGGACAGTGTTAGGTTTGCACCACATGTAGTATTTTGAATAATGGCAAAAAAGCTAAATTTTTGTCTCATCTGACCACAAAACCTTATAACACATTTTATCTGGGTCACTCTGATGTTTTCTGTCACACTGCAGATATGCTTTGATGTGGTTTTCCTTCAGCATTGGCTTAATTCTAGCCACACTCCTATATAGTCCAGTTGTATGCCGAGCTCTTGATACAGTCTCAGCCTGGGTGATATGCTGCAGCTTATATTTCCTCACAATTGATCCATCAATGCTCACTGATTTTCATAGAATGCTCTGTCGTTTTGATTTGCACAGCTTTCCTTCAGATTCACAATATGTGTTAGTTATTTGAATTAAGTATAATTATCCAAAAAGATGACCTTTTTTAATGATTCACATACAGTCAGGTGCATAAATATTGGGACATTGACAGAATTTTCATATTTTGGCCTCTATTCACCACCACAATGGCTTTGAAATGAAACAATGAAAGATGTGCTTTAACTGCAGACTTTCAGATTTAATTTGAGGGTAATTACATCCAAATCAGGTGAACGGTGTAGGAATTACAACGGTTTCTATATGTGCTTCCCACTTTTTAAGGGGCCAAAAGTAATGGGACAAACTAAACAATCTTAAATCTAACTTTCATTTTTTAATACTTTGTTGCAAATCCTTTGCAGGCAATTACAGCCTGAAGTCTGGAACGCATAGACATCACCAGACGCTTGGTTTCATCCCTGGTGATGCTGTGCCAGGCCTCTACTGCAAATGTATTCAGTTCCTGCTTGTTCTTGGGGCATTTTCCCTTCAGTTTTGTCTTCATCAAGTGAAATGCATGCTCAATCAGATTCAGGTCAGGGGATTGACTTGGCCATTGCATAACATTCCACTTTTTAGCCTTAAAAAACTCTTTGGTTGCTTTTGCAGTATGCTTCGGGTCATTGTCCATCTGCACTGTGAAGCGCCGTCCAATGAGTTCTGAAGCATTTGACTGAATATGAGCATATAATATTGCCCGAAACACTTCAGAATTCATTCTGCTGCTTTTGTCAGCAGTCACATCATCAATAAATACAAGGGAACCAGTTCCATTGGCAGCCATACATGCCCACGCCATGACACTACCACCACCATGCTTCACTGATGAGGTGGTATGTTTTGGATCATGAGCAGTTCCTTTCCCATACTCTTCTCTTCCCATCACTCTGGTACAAGTTGATCTTTGTCTAATGTGTCCATAGGATGTTGATCGACAACTGTAATGGCTTTTTTAGATGTTGTTTGGCAAACTCTAATCTGGTCTTCCGGTTTTTGAGGCTCACCAATGGTTTACATCTTGTGGTGAACCCTCTATATTCACTCTTGTGAAGTTTTCTCTTGATTGTTGACTTTGACACATATACACCTACCTCCTGGAGAGTGTTCTTGATTTGGCCAACTGTTGTGAAGGGGTTTTTCTTCACCAGGGAAATAATTCTTCTGTCATCCACCACAGTTGTTTTCCGTGGTCTTCCGGGTCTTTTGGTGTTGCTGAGCTCTCCAGTGTGTTCTTTCTTTTTAAGAATGTTCCAAACAGTTGATTTGGCCACACCTAATGTTTTTGCTATCTCTCTGATGGGTTTGTTTTAATTTTTCAGCCTAAAGATGGCTTGCTTCACTGATAGTGACAGCTCTTTGGATCTCATATTGAGAGCGACAGCAACTGATTCCAAATGCAAATGTCACACCTAGAATCAACTCCAGACCTTTTACCTGTTTAATTGATAATGAAATAACGAGGGAATAGCCCACACCTGTCCATGAAATAGCTTTTGAGTTGATAGTCCCATTACTTTTGGCCCCTTAAAAAGTGTGAGGCACATATAGAAACCGTTGTAATTCCTACACCGTTCACCTGATTTGGATATAATTACCCTCAAATTAAATCTGAAAGTCTGCAGTTAAAGCACATCTTGTTTGTTTAATTTCAAAGCCATTGTGGTGGTGAATAGAGGCCAAAATATGAAAATTCTGCCAATGTCCCAATATTTATGCACCTGACTGTATATAAGCTTATTGAAAGCCAATTGGTCGGTCAATATCTTTCATACGTGTAAACTTGGAGCTTCCACAGCAAAGTAATTTTCCACAGCAAACAGTAAGTTTCAGTGTTTGTTTTTTCATTTGTTTTCCACTGCAGACAAATTAACATTACAAGCCTACTTATTTCTAATACAAACATTGTCTAGAAAAATCTATGTAAGTGACACCTGTAATGGACGCAGGGAACATTGCAGAGAGGGTGGACAGAGGGCCTGATTTTGACCCGGTCGCAAGCACTGAGCGCTCGTAACTGGGTCGATGGTGGCCCACAGCGCATGCGCACGATGGAGCCGACTCCGTCGCGCATATGCGCGAGACCCGGATAGCGACGGGCAATCCGTCGCTCCGGGTCTCGCACCAAAGGGGGCGAGCTGTTGATGTTGAGTGACAGCTCGCCCCCTTTGGTGGGCGGGCCGGGGGGTGGCTGCCCAAACGGAGGCGTTCCCTTTCTCCACATCATCGTTGCTAGGGTTACCCAACTGTTACTCCTTGAGGTTCCATCCGCAACTTATCCTGTTTAACAGTGGGTATATAAAGCGATAACCACTGAGTGTCTGTACCCCTTGATGAAGTCCCTAAACGGACGAAACGCATTGGGAAAGTTGCCTTTGCCTGAATGAACTGATACAGATAAGCTATACCTTCTAAGCTACTTATTGGATTATTTATTTACCTCCCCATTTTTAACAATTTAAGAACCTTTTAAGTACCAGTTTTAAATTGTTAATATGTATTGATCCTTTTATGCTTTGACCTTATATGTCTCTCCTGTTTTTTATATATTTATATATCCTTCCAATAACTATTATATGAATATATGAATTTTATATAAGGCATATTTATTTATTGATTTATCGGCACGATTGCACTTTGTATATATTTAACAATTGCACTTGCTGTGTTCATTCAAATGGACCTAATCTATGTAGGTCCCCCCTTTTTTAATATTAAAATGTGTTATTTATTTTTATAAACATGTGTTGTATGTATTATACCTGCAAGCACTATTTGCACATCTTATAAACACATGTTGTATGTACCATACTTGCAAGCACTATTGCACAAAAAACGTTTTATTTATACGTCAGTCGCTCTACTACCTGGTACACTTTGAACATTTACACATAAGGATTTCACCAAAAATCCTATCACTCTGGGTATAACAGACACCCTTTTACCTGAAGGGAGAACGTATATTGATACATCTTTTAAAGAGTCCTCTTTAAATCTCTAAGTTGGCGCCGGGATCCTTCCCTTTCAAAAAAATAAATAAATATATATATATATATATATATCTGGTCAGAAGTGATCCGGCACTCATATAGAGAAATAACTTAGCCCGGTGCTTCCACAAATCTCCAATAATAAAGTCTCCAAAGGTGCGGCATTCAGGGCATATCCAAGTAAAGAACACTGACACGCACAGTGAATTTTTCAACGTGTCAATCTATTTGATGACAATCTGTGTGTGTGTGCAACTTGCTACTTCTAACACACACACATATAAAATGCACTCTGGGGCCACTACTTTAAGGCATGTATCCAATCAACCAATCATGTGAGAGCAGCTCAATGCATAAAAGCATGCAGAAAACATCAGAATAGGCAGAAATGAGATGTAGGTGACTTTGACTGCGGAATGATTGCTGAAGTCAGACAGGGTGGTTTAAGTAACTCAGAAAGCTGCTCTTCTGGGATTTTTTCAGTGAACAGCTGTTCTGTGCTTGAAAATGGCTGATAACTTGACATGGTTCAACATGACAGGAAGGTGACATTGACTCAGCCGTGTGTTACAACAGTGGTATGCATAAAACCATCTTTGAATACATGGGTTCCATACAAAAGGTCGACAATAAAATGGTCGACAATGATTTGGTTGACACCAGAAGGTCGACATGGAAGAAGGTCTACATGACAAAAGGTCAACAGTACAGAAGGTCGACATGTACAAAAGGTCAACATATAAATGGTCGACACAGCAATGGTTGACACATTTGTTGTTGTTTTTTTTGTTAGGGATAGGCACTTATCAAAGGGTTCGGGTTAGGCACCAAGAGGGACAGTTAGGGTTAAGATTAGCGTTAGAAAAGCAAAAAAAATATCAGTAATAGGACTTATATAAAATCTTGTAAAATAATTGAAAATAAAACCAAAAACAATAGCTATGTGGTTTGTAAAACCATAGATCACAACAGTTCATGAGTCGATGTAACAATAGAAATGTATCAGCATGAGTCCATATACATTTAGCAACAAGTGTTTGGATTTTGTTTCAAACCAAATGGTAAAAAATGCATAAGCAGCTCGGTCAGCACATTAATCCACTCTGTGCAATATGAAAAAGGGTTAATCACCTGTATTACATGGTGTAAGTTTCTGCAGCTGCATCCCTTGGAAAAACAGTGTGTGCCTAATTTAGATTTCTGCTGTGGTACAGACGGTATGGTCACAATTTTGCGTAGACCACATGAATTTAGGATTCCCACTTTGTGTACAGTTTAGGGTGTTGTGTAATGGTGCGGGGAATGTTTTCTGGTACACAATAGACCCTCTTTATACCAAATGAGCATCATTTAAATGCCTTGGCATAGCCTAACTGAGTATGGTACTGACCACATGCATCCCTTTATTGCACAGTCTAACCATCTTCTAGACTAGGGGTGGGCAGTAAGCTGTTCCCCCAGCTGTTGTAGAACTACACATCTCAGCATTCCCTGCCACAGTTTTGCTATTTGGCCATGCTAAAACTGTTGCAAGGCTTGCTGGAATTTGTAGTACAACAACAGCTGGAGGGCCGCTTATTGCCCACCCCTGTTCTAGACTAATGGCTATTTCCAGCTGGATAACAATCCATGTCAATAAGCATCTCAAGCTGGTTCCACGAACATGACAAAGGAGTTCCTTTATGATGTGGTTGCTAGGAGAGCAACTGTGTGATACCATCATGGCAACGTGGGCCAGAATCTCTAAAGGCCCCCATACACGGTACGATATGCACCTTGCGATGTGACGGCCGATCCGATGGCTGACATATCGGGCTGTCCCCACACACGGAGCAATCCGCTGCCCGACATGCCGACACCCCTCTCCCCCAGATCAACTGAACATGCAGAAAGATCTGGAGGAGCGATGTACGATCCCATGGAAGCGCGCACTGGCCGATATCATACCCATACACAGAACGATATAGCAGCAATATCGTACCAACCCATCGAATCGGTTGTTATATCGCACCATGTATGGGAGCCTTAACAAATGTCAAATGTCTCCAGCACCTATTGAAATTCATGCCTCGAAGAATTCAGGCTGTTATGGATGCAAAGGAGTCCTACTCAGTACTAGAAATGTGCACCTAATAAAGTGGCCAGCTTCGCATCCATTCTGCGAATACATGATATTTAACCATTTTAAAGTGGTTCTTCAGACCGCTTTAATTTCTGTACTTACATTTGTAATCCTACAATGCGTTGGATTTCCTTTAGTTTCCTTTTGTGTGGTTATAGTGTTTAATTCTTATTAAATTAAGGTCATTATAACCTCCTAGAAGAGTTGTTTATTTTTGTTACTTTTCTGTAGAACGGTAAAATATTGTATGGACAGGACGTTGGCAAATGTGCAATGTGGATCTGTTTAATGACCAATGGTGACAACGGTAACTCTGCCCGATAGATCTAAAGACCTTGGTGGAGAATGCTGAAAGACACAAGAACAAAACAGTATGCTAAGTAGAAGTTGCAGGAGGGTCGTTTAAAAATGAATGGAAGTTACCTGAATGTGTAATATACCTTTTTTAAAAGTTTCATTTTCTTGAATGCATCAGATATTCCGTAGGGGTATTTATTATAATTTGGTTGTGTATGAGGATTGCTGGTCTCTCTCTTTATTCATGAAATATGGAGGCTGACTCTGATCAGTACGTAAACCCGATTGTTTACGCAGTAATCCGATTGTTTGAGGTCTGCGCATGCACAGGATCCGTTCTGCACATGTGCAGAACGGGTCCTTTAATTAGAATCTTTCAGAATCAGAATCAACTGTATTGGCCAAGTATACAACCGTATGCAAGGAATTTAACTCCGGTTCACTACCAGCCAAGTACTTACATAAAATAAAACATATCAAATACAGACATTCACAATACACAACTACAATACATAAATAATACACATTCACAATACACAACTACAATACATAAATAATACACATACACAATACACAACTACAATACATACAGTACATAATACATTAAACATAAAACACTCCTCTAAATAGAAAACATCCTAATTAAAATTGGATCACCTGTTTAAATTTTATACAGTCAAGTATTTAGTAAAAGAAACGCTAGAGGAAAAAACTATTAAAATGCCTAGATGTCTTTACAGTCCGCAATCTGTATTGCCTACCTGATGGGAGCAATTGCAACAAATCATACCCGGATGTGATTGATCTCCTACAATATTCCTTGTCCTCTTTCTGACCCTGGACAGATATAACACCTATTATTCTCTCTGCTGCATAAAACAAACTCCATTATTGCTGAATAAACAAGAGTCATCAGCTCCTGGAAACAGTGGTGTGCCGTCCCAGTTTTATGCGAGTGCCGAGGCCAGGGTCTGTGTCGGTAGACGCAGATTTCCTGGCCTCGCAAGCTGCCAGCCTGAATAAGCTGAAGCTTACTTAGACTAACCAGTACTTCCACCATTGCGACCGACGGAGCGTCTGTGGACACTGGACTTAGGGGGTCATTCAGACCCGCTCGTGAGCGCAGGATGCTCGCAAGCGGGTCGATGTTACCCCAATGCGCATGCGCACGACGGAGGGACCTCAGTTGTGCACATACGCGAGACCCGGACCAAGCTGTCGCTCGGGGTCTCGCACCAAAGGGGGTGTGCTGTCGATGGTGACTGACAGCACGCCCCCTTTGGTGGGCGTGCCGGGGGCGTGGCTGCCAGACGGAGGCGTTCCCATGGGAACGCCTACCGTCTGGGTCCGGCCCCACTGACATCACTAGTGATGTCAGTGTGAGTGATTTTGACTCTGATAGAGCCAAAATCACTCCAGGGCTTGCGGTCACCGAGACCCTACCGCAGGGTCTCGTCGCAAGCCCGATGGTCGCGATGGTCTTGACCATCGCGACCATCTTTTTGGCCACTCGCATATGCTGTGGGTGGTCACCCACAGCTATGCGAGCGGCCAGGAGGCCGCTCCATTTTTAGGTAGGAGGACACTGATTCAGAGCGAGCGCTCTGGTCAGAGCGTCCGGCTCTGAATCAAGCCCTTGGATCACAATTACTGTCAGGAGGAGTCTGCTTTTTATAGACGCCTCCTGCAGTATTTATATATTTGCTGGATGGTATTGCACATCCTATTTCTTGCGGCTGTGCAATACTGTCCACATCTGAATCATGCCCATGGAATGGTAAGGGAGGAGTGTACATCCTCTATCACTGCTGTATCAGAGAGCAGGCATGCTATGAGTATACGTGTTGTATAGTGATGAATATATTTGTATCCATTTCTGATATTTTATGATGAGCAGCTTGAAAAGAGCATTAGACTATAATAATGTGTTTGTTTGTATGTAACGAATGTTTGCTGGATAAAATGTAAGAGTTTGTCTTGGGCAGTTCCTCCATCCACCCTTTGTTTATATGACTTAGTGTTAATCCAGCTTTATCTTTTTATGTAAAGCAATTAGTGAATGTGCAGCTTTTTATATGTACTTTCATAAATAAGCTAATAGTCTGCTGATTTACAGGTTTAACATTGTCTCTTCAGTGTTTTCCCCAGAAAATGTTTCCTGCCGGGTGGCATCAAAAAGTAGCCGGGTGGGGGCCTTCACAATAATAAAATGTTTTAAACCCTGACCTTATAATAATTTAAACTTGAAATAAAATTTTATATATTAATTCTCCTCTTCTTTTTAGAGGCCCAGATGTCTGATTATGAAAAAGCTGCAAAGTCTGTAGGATCTGGTCATTTTTATACAGCTCCCAGATACTGTCCCCACTTGCAAGCCCCAAAAGTGCGGGTGGCAGGGTGGTGCACCTGCAAAACACAGCCTGGGGAGAACACTGCTCTTGTATGTTAACCTGGATAAATATGCGCATTATTATTTTGCTTTATGCAGCCATTACCAATTATTTTCCGCACTCATGCTCTAGGGAGTGACTTCCCTCCATGTGGAGTGCTTTGTGTTAGAGAAGCTGGAGGATAATTATTATGCACCCCCCCCCCCCACTGCCCAGCAAAATAACACACCATAATAGGACCTGGTGACAGTCCGCTTTAGCTAAAGTGTGCTGAGTAGGTAAAAGGGTACATTTCCTGACTTTTAAATATAGTTGACATACTCACAAAATCAAAATATTAGGGTTAGCCGGCCGCCTCTTTTTGTTCCAGGGCCGGTCACAGATATTAAAGATATGTCTCTATGAATGTCCTTTTATTTTAAAATGGACCAACCATCCAATAAAACACCTCTTCTGTGTATAATCAGTTCTGACTAGCTGGTCTAGAGTTATATTGGACATATTAGGACTGACTGATAGCTGCACACTAATGCAGTTTGCAGACGGATCTCTCGATTTTTAGCATCTCTGCTTGCGTCCGAGCCTGGCGTATGCCCCTAGAAGTGTTTGAGGGTTCTTCTCAGGCACGCGTCACTTGTGACTAAATTGGCATATCAGGGTGGCAATGGGGCATTCACACATCGGCTAAGTTGAGTTGGGAGCATATTGTGGGCTAGTAGACAGAGCTGTACATACTGTACACAGAAATCCATGGTTTCAGATCAATCTCTTGCACTAAGTATAGGCTGGTGCAAGTCCACACTGATAGTGATGATGGCTATTAGGACAAATGGATGTATAAGGGCGGTGTGGCTGCATCGATGCGTCCACCTGTGAATACAGGCGAACATACGCTTTTGTTTTTTGCTGTAAACATAATGTGTCCATATCTGCAGCCAGCTTGTGTGTAACTCTGAATCAGTACTTAAGTGACTGTGGTGCTGAGAGCTGCAGTGTGACCCAGTTCCCCATCACAGGTAACACTGTTATACTGAAGGGTCGTGATTTATGTGTCTACAACCTGCATACTGTATAACAATATAAAGAGAAATCATTTTCATACAGTAGTCCACGGATGCTGTCACTTATGGTGGAGACCACAAAACATCCTTCATTTACACAGTCCTGTCGTATATGAACCATTGTAAACTATATTTCCCATCCTGACAGGGTTACTGAAGTAGATTATCACACTAATGTATAGAATGCGTTTTCCAATACTTTGCAAAAAATATTAACTTGTACAAAAATATTAACTTGTACAATCCAAATATGAATACACAAATCGCTTTGTCCATATAGGACATGTGAGGTACAATTCCGGGTACATATGTCTAAGTCCCCTTCCCTAGAAACAGAGGGAGCGTTTGAAGCTAGGCTTCCCACGTGCATTGTTATTTTCTGCCTTGTGTTCTTTACCTGCCTGTTCCTGTTGAATTACATTTTTTGGCTATGGTAACTCATTCACACAGCAGACACTAGACTATGGGCCTGATTCAGAGTTATACGCCGACCCGATGGTTTACGTACAACTCCAATGGTTGCCGATTGGCGCATGCACAGATTCTGTACTGCACATTTGCCAATCTGTGTCTGCGATGACGGTGGCAGTGCCCCTTTGTAAATTATGCTGCGCCCATTTGGGGGAGGGGAAGGGCACTGATGGCCAGCGTGCCAGAAAAATAAGACGTGTCGGTCTTGTTTTCCGACGCAGCTTCACTGGAACTAACAGCGTGAATTTGCCCAGCAATCCTGAGTAACCTGAGGGTTACTCAGATGAGCAATGTACTCGCAAGTCATCCTAATCACGTATAACTCTGAATCAGGCACTATGTTGTCCGTTTTGGTTAGCCCAGCAAACATAGCAAGTTTGGCCATAATTGATACAAAATGGAACCAACTACCTTTTCCCCACCACATGGCTAACACAATACATGTTACAATATTGGGTACAAAAATAGACCCCACAGCACTGAGAGGCATACACAACGTCAGTCAATATCTACATAATTACCTTATGTGACCAGTCCCTGAAGTGCCATGATAAGGCTGCGTGGTTATATGCAACTACTTCTGCAAAGCTAATGCCTCAATTATATTTAGGCAGATACAGCTTAATTAAACCTATGCAAGGCTGTTTGTTTTTCCTGGTAAAGTTATGAAACAAGCAATAATGGCCAGGACATTGCTATGTGTTACTAAAGCTGAAAGAGGGGATACCACAGTTTAAGAATAGAGAAAATTATTTGTACCCAATAAGTCAACCAGCAGTGGCCCATCTTCAATTCCAGTTTAAAAGACATTGGGTCCAGGAGGATTTAGCTTTCCTCAAAATATAACAGGTATTGTGGTTATAAAGGAGGATGTTATACTTCATAATGGGTTGTGATGTTCTAAATGGCTAAAGTATCTTCATTTAATCGAATCAGTTTTGAGTAATAAAACTAGTGCAAGTCAACTATAACCTAATGCTGGCCATACGCCTGCACGATTTCGGGCTGATTGGCCGATTTTCGACGAGTCTTACAATGGATCCTCTGGAAATCGTGTATTTTTGGAGTAAGATACGATCCGATGCACGCTCCCGCAGCTCCTATAAACAGATCTTATGATCAGATGTGCAGCACATATGTTCCATCCTATCGTGTGCAGATCGTACTGTTTATTTTGTGCATGCGATGCATCGTGCGTCCATTCAAGTCATTTCAATGACTGTTTCCCAATGAGCGCATGAGGCACAGGATCGATCATACAACAGATGCTGTGCTAAGAAAAACAACAAATATGCTGCCGGGACTGCCAGGGAGCTCCGGGGAGTCAGATGGTGAATTTGATCTGATGCTGGTCGCGCAGGTGTATGGCCAGCATTAGTTGTAGGAAATATGAACCTTTAAATCTTACTTATTCCCATCATGTGCATTTGTGTTGATTCCTGTGAAAAGTAATGAAATATGATGTCAAAGGAGGACGTGTCCAGCGCACAGACTGGAATAAACATCCCTGTAGTTAAATATATATTTAAAAAATATTTACACTGGTTTTCTTATTTTCACAGATGTTTTGGGCGGATATAATGGAACCATCTTTGCCTATGGACAGACGTCGTCTGGGAAAACACACACCATGGAGGTAACGCGTTCGCTGTAAAACGACATTGATGTAACTATGGCGTAGCACCTCTTCAGTAGGCTTAGCGGACATGTGGCTCTCCAGCAGTTGTGGAACAACCATTCCCAGCGAGCAGCCCTATTCTATATTTCTTGTAGAAAAATGAGACCTTAAAGGTTGCACTTGACCTAATCTATTTTGATGGTTGCTGGCACCTCTGACAATCTACTAGGTGAATCTTCACATTTTCAAGCGTCCCCCCAAAAATCGCCATACATCTCACAGTGGTGGGAATCACAAATTCTGCATTGTGAAGTGTAGAGTAGGGAAATCTATTCAAGTTAATGTAAAATCATCATACTTATTTTAAATGGGTAATTCAATAGGCGAAACAACCCACAATCCCATAGAAATTAATAGCCAATTGTAATTAAGTGGAAATATTAATGTAAGTAAGCAAATGATAAAGATTAAATCTTATTATTATTAAATATGAAAATGTAATATTTTATTTATTTAAAGGAAAAGGTAGAAAATTTTACTATTTTTGTGGAGCCACATTTTCCAGCAAGCCGTGGCAGTCAGGGGCTACCCAAGCTTGCTGAGAACTACAAGTACCAACATGCCCTGTCATCCAGGGAATGTTGACTCAGGACCTGATTCAGAGATGTATGCTAATCCCATCGCCAGTGAGACTTTGTTTGCAGTGGTTCATGCTAATGCCGCAGCTGCTGTCATTTGTACAGAGATGCACCATTGGTCGCACCATCAAATTTTAGAGCAAATCTGTGGTTGATCAGAATGTCCGTCTGAACTAAGCTGCTGGGGCCAGTGAAACTGAGTACAAAGACGCAGTAGCATCGGAGACACATACGCTGTGCGACTCAGACACATCGGCCAGCTGCGCAAATTGGTATTGGCAATAGCGTTCACCTCTGAATCAGGCCCTCAGTTCCACTGTAGCATTTCATTGCTTACCACTAGCCCCATTGTTTTCAGTGGGGTCAAAAGGTCCATCCAGTTGCAAACGACTAAAGCAATAATGTTGCTTGTGATTGGCTGCACTTTCCCTTTCATTACTATGGACAATGCATTTTATTTATTTATTTTATTTCCTTATTATTTATGGAAATTAAGAAACCAGATTAATTAAAAGAAAATGTAAATGTTCCTTTTACACGTGGCTTGCCACATCTGCTGGGTCCTTACATGAATAACCTAAAGGGGTTCTTTCCCACACAGGACTTAAAGTGAGGTGAGGACATAGGGCCTGATTCAGAGCCGGACGCTCTGAACAGAGCGCTCGCTCTGAATCAGGGCCCTCCTCCATTAAAATGGAGCGTCCTCCTGGACGCTCGTATAGCTGTGGGTCACCACCCACAGCATATACGAGCGTCCAGAAAGATGGTCACGATGGTCTTGACCATCGCGACCATCGGACTTGCGACGGAGACCCTGCGGTAGGGTCTCCCTGCCACAAGCCCTGGAGTGATTTTGGCTCTATCAGAGCCAAAATCACTCCCACTGACATCACTAGTGATGTCAGTGGGGACTGACATCACTAGTGATGTCAGTGGGGCCGGCTTCAGACGGTAGGCGGTCCCATGGGAACGCCTCCGTCTGGCAGCCACGCCCACCAAAGGGGGCGTGCTGTCAATCAACATCGACAGCACGCCCCCTTTGGTGCGAGACCCGGAGCGACAGCTTGGCTGTAGATTAATTAAAAGAAAATGTAAATGTTCCTTTTACACGTGGCTTGCCACATCTGCTGGGTCCTTACATGAATAACCTAAAGGGGTTCTTTCCCACACAGGACTTAAAGTGAGGTGAGGACATCGTGCGCATGCGCAGTGGGGAACATCGACCCACTTGCGAGCGTACTGCCGCTTGCGAGTGGGTCTGAATGACCCCCATAATCATGAATGTGAATCACAGAAATAACAGTGTATTTATGGTTGGAGGTGCTCTCATGGATATCAGGGTACACATTAGACCATATATCATTTGATATATCGTTTTGAGGTGGATCGGAACAGTATATCGGGTACATTGTCTCCCACGGGTCACATGCGATATTGTGTGATTGGCCATGCTGCACGGCCAATCACACCATGTCGTATGCTGGTCTGTGCAGTGTGATGAAGGACGGAACAAGGTATCGTTCTTCTGTCGTTCATTACACCAGGTAATGTGTGCCGGTAATCTTGCATGGTCCTGGGAGAAGGTAAATCACCCCAGCCATCGGCAAGCCAGGTCGTCTAATGTGTACCTGAATGCATAGAAAAGAAAGTTATGGAAAGAACCAATGCTATATATATATATATATATATATATATATATATATATAAAATCCTATAGTATGATGAAATCAAGATATAAAATATAACTTTTAATACATTATTCTAAAAAACCTTTAATAACAGACGAACATGAATCTAATACAACATATAGTATGACGTAGGTTTAATAACCCAATACGTTTTTCCTAGGTTAAACGCACTATAAAGGAAAAGTACTAGGTAGTGTTAGGAATATGCAAAGGAGAGGAAAGGGCGTTGGTGTTTCCCAAAGGTGAAGCAAAAATAAAAAAGCAGCCATCGATGCTTCCGATCTGATGGATGTACTCTTACCATCAAATTGTGGGTATTCAATAGTCGCCAGCCATCAGGTGCAGCTTTCTAATGTCTATCCGATGAACGTAATACGGAAGTGGTGTCCTCAGTTCAGCTAATGTGTGCAAGCAAAAGCTCTCAATATCCATCCCTACTTTACATGCTCCATGAAAATGAGAGTAGCATTTCGACTTTTTATTATTATTATTATTATTATTATAAAGTAAAAGATCCATCATCCCTAAATTGCTCCCGGAGATGAACGTTCTTCTCGGGCTTATTTACAAACACCAAAAATAATAATATCAATCCCACAATGTCGCACATGAATGTAAAATAGATATGTAAGTATTCATACATTTCAGTTCTGCATTTGCACCTTTAACACAAAAACCATATACACCGGAATCTCCTCAAACGGTAGTCCTTTAACCAACAGTGTAAGAAAATATTTTGAAAAACCTTATGAATCTTGAGCAAATGATACAGTAACTTAGTAAATCAATGATTAATCAAAGGGAAAAAAGAGCAACATGTTAAAAGGATTAATATTGCAGCATGTGGTGTTTTACTTATAAATTGGATACTTTTATTAAGCTGTGTTCTTGGTTGCTCCTCTGCCATAATAGTCACACACTACTCTCCTCTCCTCTTCCCGCTTTGGTGGTTTGAAATATTCAGAGTGGGTGTTGTGATTCCTCCCCCATGATCCTTATTCATAGGCATCATAACCCAGCTTGTTTCAAACTTACAGAGCGGGAAATGTAAGCGTAATTCTCTGCAAACTCCACCTCCATGTTGGTTGACACGGTTCTTTAGGACCCTAAAGCTAATGGGGCCCTGACAACCTATAAGATGATATATGTGTTTTCTATTGGCTCTGGATGCTCCATTCAGTAAAACCAATGATAGTCTTTTCTCATAGAATGCAGTTTATATTTTGGACATACCTGATAATGCTACTAGGCTAGAATGTCTTTATTGGTAGGCTATGATTTGTTTTAAAGGAACTTTATTTAATTATCTTATATCTGCAACTAAGTACAAAGGTTATATCTTCATGGTCATTATTTTACTGTTTTAAGTACAAGCCATTCATTCAGACTGAGGGAGACGTAACACCACAATGTAGACTTTTCTAATTGTATTTTATTTTTTAAGTGAGGGGGCTAAAATTAATACTTCATCCCTCTTTAAAGCCCTGTATAAATAGTTTATAAACAGTTTTGATCACGGTGGCTCTATAACTTTAATTAAAAAGAGAAAGAAACAGAAAAGTTCCAGTATTGCTTATGTGGTGTACTTCAGTTACATCTATACCAGAGTTGTCCTAATTAAGATCATAAATGCCTTCTAATGTAATATATGGTTTGCACCAGTTGGCTGTAAGAAATACATGGAGCCGTCAGAACGCTGCCACCAACATCGGCAATTCTCACTCAAACCCATAGAGATAAATGACAAGGAAAATTAGAAGTGTTGGATTACCGTAATTCTTTGTGATGTGAGCAGCTGAACGTTGCAGCGGCACTTTGAGGAGAATTTAATTTCTGCTAAGTTAGAATCTAGAATTGGGCCCAAGACTCCTTAATGGGGCTTGTGCATTGTGGGTGCCTGTGTTGTGATTGGCTGATGAATAAATATCAGCTTTGTTCCATCTTCAGGGGAAGCTGCATAACCCTCAGCTCATGGGAATCATTCCAAGAATTGCTGCAGACATATTTGATCACATTTATTCCATGGATGAAAATCTGGAATTCCATATTAAGGTAAATGTGATGGCTAATTCAATATGGCAGATGACGAATTATCGTACTTGTGTAAGGAGGTTATTGTCTAAGGCAGAGGTTCCCAAACTCGTTCGTCAAGGCTCCCTAGTAGTCTAGGTTTTAAGGATATCCATGGTTGAGCACAGATGGTTAAATCAAAAGACAGAGGTACTAATTAACTCACCTGTGCCCAAGCATGTTTATCCTTAAAACCTGGATCGTTAGAGTGCCTTGGGGACTGAGGGACTGATTCAGAGCCGCTCGTAAGCGGCCGCTCGTTCGCTCCGAGCAATGTTCGCACATCTGCGCATGCGTATGGGTTGTAATGCGCATGCGCCAACCAGTCAGTGCGATCAGAAATCGCGTGCTGGCAAAATAGCGAATGCCTGCTAATTTGAGTGACAGGATGAGGCGTTTGTGGGTGGTAACAGGGGAAGGTGCTTGAAAACAGGGAGTGGAGATCCGAACGCAGGCGTGCCAAACGGTCAAAACGGGCGTTTTAAGGGTGTGCATAATTAACAAAGCAGCGTCATCGACCACGTCAGTTGGTTGTCTTTTAGCCTGAACTGCTCGCATGATTGCGGTAGGAAAATGCTACCACAAGAATAGCGAGCAGTTCATACGCCTTTCGATGTACTCGATTAATCTAATAAATAGCGGAGATGACGTATGATGCGAGCGGCCAAGGGGTGTCTTTACAAAATAGCGAGCGCATGTTTCGTTCGCTCGCTCACTCAGACATAGAGGCGTCAACAGACCGCAAAGAGCGAGCGCTCAATTTAAATAGCCAGCCCCTTTTTCTGAACGATCGTCCGCAAATAGCGTCCGGCTCTGAATCAGGCCCTGAGTTTGGGAACCTCTGGTCTAAGGGCTTGCACAGTGGTCACTGTGTGATTAAGAGAATTACAAACTGTAGTCTAGGTTCAAGACTTAATTTTTGAGTGTTTATCCACACAATCTGCTTTTTCCCCTATAGCTCAGCTATCCGTCCTGTCGAGTGTTAATTCACCTGGACTCTGATTGTGCCACTGCTTGAGATCTGAGTTTTTACTAAGAATAGACTTATAAATGTTTAATCCAGGGCTGGATTTAGGTTTGTGGGGGCCCCTGGGCAACACATTTGATGGGGGCCCTATTTTATAAAATATTCACAAACAAATTAAAAGGGGCCAAAACTTTTATGGTTATACTGAGCGGCTCTTGACCACTCTGGCTGTGGGATTCAGCTCAGCTGCGGACATCCTGTGTGTGTGATGATATCATATACTGTGTAACCAGCACTGCAGTGCAGCAGCCAGCACAGCAGCAGCTCTATGGGACTGACTGTCTCGCGTGATGTCATCATCCTGCGAGACAGCAGGGAAGTGAGTTGAGCTCCGCGGTGGCCACTGTATAGGGAACAGCTTAGCTGCCGAGGAGAACCGCAGCCCAGGCAGTGATATGCTATTCTACCTTCGTGTGTGGGGTCCCCTTAGGCGTGGGGGTCCTGGGGCGACCGCCTCTGCCCCCCCCCCCCCACCTCTATAATCCGGCCCTGCTTTAATCCATCTTTTGGAAGCTGTAAAAACTACAGTGTTTTTTTTTTTATTTTTTTCTCCTAGTTCTGCTACTGAAACAATATTTTTATTTTCCCATTTCAGGTCTCGTACTTTGAAATTTATTTGGACAAAATCCGGGATTTGCTGGATGGTAAGAAACACTATTTTTTTTTTATCAGAGTTGGGGAACGGAACCGCTGGTATATTAAACTGTAACTAATTCCTTTGCCTGCACTAAACTTGGATTCAATTGATGATTCCCTGATACAGAAAATGTAAAATGGCTTAGGGCTACATGGGAACTGGAGTTTATTTATTAACATTTATCAATATAGCACCAGAATATGCCATTTTTCCTCATTATGGCAATTACAGGAAAAAGAAAGATTATTATTACAAATAGGGCAGAGACTACAGTGTGTATTGTATCTTTCTGTAATGATCAGTGCTCTCACTTTGCTCCCATAACTGTATTACTTATCATTTCCTATCACTTTCTTCCCTGCAGTGTCTAAAACAAACCTGGCTGTGCATGAAGATAAGAACCGCGTACCCTATGTGAAGGTATGCTATGTCGTGTCACAGCCCAATGTAATGCTGGGTACACACGGGATGATCTGTTCAGCGAGCGATATTGCTGAACTATCTCCCTTGAAATTCCCGGTGTGCTGGATGAATGATATTGTTCATCCACACACCAAAGATATCATCAATGACCAACGATCGTTCTCCCATATGGAAAATGAACGATATCTTCCAGGTTGGCCTGCATGCATGGACGATATAGTTATCGTCCAGCGGGAGCGCGCATTGTTGGTCATTCATTGCATACACACGGAACGATATGAACGATATATCGTTGAACGATATCGTTATCATTCAAAGATATCGTCTCGTTGTATGCACCTTAAATTTGCTGCTATTTGTGAACTTGTTTTTAAACATTTTAAAGCTATAACAAATACACGGTGTATGCTGGATTTTTAAGTCTTGCTCATGTTGAGCAGTTAATTCTTGTCATACACTGCTGAGATCCAATGAGGGAAACACTGTCTGCTTATAGATTGGTTTCTGACTCATACCTAATATCATGCTCCTAATGTAAGGTAACGTAATGACCTAAAGAGCTGCAAATACAAATCATGTTTTTTTGAGAAGATCAATTTTAGGTGTCTTTTGTGTGTGCTGAGTAGCTATACGTTTGTATTATTACTGCTTTACAGTTTGTGCATATTCTGTTTCTCTCTGTAATATTTGTGTGTGCTGAGTAGCTATACCCTTGTATTATTACTGCTTTACAGTTTGTGCATATTCTGTTTCTCTCTGTAATATTTGTGTGTGCTGAGTAGCTATACCCTTGTATTATTACTACTTTACATCTTGTACATATTCTGTTTCTCTCTGTAATATTTGTGTGTGCTGAGTAGCTATACGTTTGCATTGTTACTACTTTACATCTTGTACATATTCTGTTTCTCTCTGTAATATTTGTGTGTACTGAGTAGCTATACGTTTGTATTGTTACTACTTTACATCTTGTACATATTCTGTTTCTCTCATGTAATACATGTAATATTTGTGTGTACTGAGTAACTATACCTTTGTATTATTACTACTTTACATCTTGTACATATTCTGTTTCTCTCATGTAATATTTGTGTGTGCTGAGTTACTATAACTTTGTATTATTACTACTTTACATCTTGTACATTTTCTGTTTCTCTCATGTAATATTTGTGTGTGCTGAGTACTTTACACTTGTATTATTACTACTTTACATCTTGTACATATTCTGTTTCTCTCTGTAATATTTGTGTGTGCTGAGTAGCTATACGTTTGTATTGTTACTACTTTACATCTTGTACATATTCTGTTTCTCTCATGTAATACATGTAATATTTGTGTGTACTGAGTAACTATACCTTTGTATTATTACTACTTTACATCTTGTACATATTCTGTTTCTCTCATGTAATATTTGTGTGTGCTGAGTTACTATAACTTTGTATTATTACTACTTTACATCTTGTACATTTTCTGTTTCTCTCATGTAATATTTGTGTGTGCTGAGTACTTTACACTTGTATTATTACTACTTTACATCTTGTACATATTCTGTTTCTGTAATATTTGTGTGTGCTGAGTAGCTATACGTTTGCATTGTTACTACTTTACATCTTGTACATATTCTGTTTCTCTCATGTAATATTTGTGTGTGCTGAGTAACTATACCTTTGTATTAATACTACTTTACATCTTGTACATTTTCTGTTTCTCTCATGTAATATTTGTGTGTGCTGAGTAACTATACCTTTGTATTATTACTACTTTACATCTTGTACATATTCTGTTTCTCTCATGTAATATTTGTGTGTGCTGAGTAACTATACCTTTGTATTATTACTACTTTACATCTTGTACATTTTCTGTTTCTCTCATGTAATATTTGTGTGTGCTGAGTAGCTATACACTTGTATTATTACTACTTTACATCTTGTACATTTTCTGTTTCTCTCATGTAATATTTGTGTGTGCTGAGTAGCTATACACTTGTATTATTACTACTTTACATCTTGTACATTTTCTGTTTCTCTCATGTAATATTTGTGTGTGCTGAGTAGCTATACACTTGTATTATTACTACTTTACATCTTGTACATTTTCTGTTTCTCTCATGTAATATATGTGTGTGCTGAGTAACTATACACTTGTATTATTACTACTTTACATCTTGTACATATTCTGTTTCTCTCATGTAATATTTGTGTGTGCTGAGTAGCTATACACTTGTATTATTACTACTTTACATCTTGTACATTTTCTGTTTCTCTCTGTAATATTTGTGTGTGCTGAGTAGCTATACGTTTGTATTGTTACTACTTTACATCTTGTACATATTCTGTTTCTCTCATGTAATACATGTAATATATGTGTGTGCTGAGTAGCTATACCCTTGTATTATTACTACTTTACATCTTGTACATATTCTGTTTCTCTCATGTAATATTTGTGTGTGCTGAGTAGCTATACGTTTGTATTGTTACTACTTTACATCTTGTACATATTCTGTTTCTCTCATGTAATATTTGTGTGTGCTGAGTAGCTATACGTTTGTATTGTTACTACTTTACATCTTGTACATATTCTGTTTCTCTCATGTAATATATGTGTGTGCTGAGTAGCTATACACTTGTATTATTACTACTTTACATCTTGTACATTTTCTGTTTCTCTCATGTAATATTTGTGTGTGCTGAGTAGCTATACACTTGTATTATTACTACTTTACATCTTGTACATTTTCTGTTTCTCTCATGTAATATTTGTGTGTGCTGAGTAGCTATACACTTGTATTATTACTACTTTACATCTTGTACATTTTCTGTTTCTCTCATGTAATATTTGTGTGTGCTGAGTAGCTATACACTTGTATTATTACTACTTTACATCTTGTACATTTTCTGTTTCTCTCATGTAATATATGTGTGTGCTGAGTAGCTATACACTTGTATTATTACTACTTTACATCTTGTACATTTTCTGTTTCTCTCATGTAATATATGTGTGTGCTGAGTACTTTACACTTGTATTATTACTACTTTACATCTTGTACATTTTCTGTTTCTCTCATGTAATATATGTGTGTGCTGAGTAGCTATACACTTGTATTATTACTACTTTACATCTTGTACATTTTCTGTTTCTCTCATGTAATGTTTGTGTGTAGGGCTGCACAGAGCGGTTTGTATCCAGCCCGGAAGAGGTGATGGATGTGATTGATGAGGGGAAAACAAACAGACACGTCGCCGTCACAAGTAAGTCACCAATATTGTTCATTTTAAATACAGAATTGTTTCCATTTACCTTTAAAGTAACAAGGCTGTCATCTTCATATTTGTATTTATTACAGCATGGTGACCAATTATGGGCCAGGCTGGCATCTCAGCTTTGGAACAGCCGCAAGCTCTTCGTCAGATTTGCTCTTAAACATAAGGCCTAAATGGCCAGGTGTATCAGTGTATACGGGCGTCCTCTACTTATGCTTTCCTCCTGGCCAAAAGTTGCCAAACCCTCTCTCTTGGCACATCTGTGGAGTTTTTTAGTGAAGTTCAGCTATCTCCTGGTACATGATTCCGCACAGAACTACACTTTTAGGTTTAGTTGGGTCTAATCGTCCTTGCCTCCTACTTTATAGTTGTGTCCATTAAAATGTAGTCTATTATAAGCATGGTGTTTCAAAAGTTCTGATACATCATTTTACCCAGGACTAATACCAACCTTCTTCCTCCTTTATCTGCAGACATGAATGAACACAGCTCCAGAAGTCACAGTATTTTCTTAATTAATATAAAACAAGAGAACATCGACACAGAGAAGAAGCTTTGTGGGAAACTGTACCTTGTGGATCTGGCGGGCAGCGAGAAGGTGATATATTCTTACAGCCACAAGCGGCTTGTTTACAGAGAATTGTTAGCAGATCCATAGATGAACATCAATCAGTCTATGGCTGGCGTTATATATTTTTATATTAGTTTTGCACAGCATCTGCCCCTAGATATTATAAGTTATAACTAATGCTTTGGTGTTTTCGCTTTCTATAAATAAGCGCACATTAACCTTTATGTGACATTAATGGGCAGTAAATTGAACACTTGTTGCATGATCCCCTTGAGCACTGCAAATCTATGTTCATCTATCATAATGTACTATATATCTTTTAGGAAGTACATTACCACTGATGCTTTACCATTATTTCCCAGGTCAGCAAAACCGGAGCTGAGGGAGCAGTCTTAGATGAAGCCAAGAACATCAATAAATCTTTATCTGCGCTGGGCAATGTCATCTCCGCTCTGGCTGAGGGAACGGTGAGTATATGAACAGCCATGTGCCAGATTCTGGTCATCGATGGCTCTCGCACAACACAGTTACCAATTCAAATCAATATGAAGACTAAAGGATCTATGTACTAAGCCTTGGAAAGAGATAAAGTGGATGGGGATAAAGTACCAAGCAGTCAGCTCCTTACTGGCACTTTACAGGCTGTGGGCCTGATTCAGAGACGGACGCAATAACGTTTTTTTGTGCAGATCGAGCGATTGTTTGTCATTGCGCATGCATATAAGCCACACCACGCATACGCTGCATTTGTCTTTCAATTCCGCATGCACAGAGAACCCATTTGCAAAGTGAGTGACAGGTAGTCAACGTTAAGTGGGAGGTTACAGGGGGGGTGGTTAGAGAAACGTAGGTGTGTCAGACCGTTTAAACACTGTTACATGGGCATGCATAAATTAGCCATTGGCGATCACATAGGCAGCATGAGAGCTCTCTGCGTTTCAGGAGAGATGCAGTGTTTGCAGATGGTCAGATCTGCTGCAAGGGCAAGATGGTCGCTCGATGTGCTTCGATGTTACGGATATTTATGCAGGTAATCGACATCGTACGCAAATGAGAAGGCAGCGGTGGTCGGCCTTATGTTTGGGTAAGCTTTGGAACTATTATCATATTTTCACAAATGCGTTCTGTGCAAAATCGCAGTTGCGATCGCATTGGCGTCCATCTCTGAATCAGGCCTTGTGTTTGAAAAATGACAGTTAGGAGCTGATTGGTTGGTACTTTATCTCCATCCACTTGATCTTTCTCCAAGGCTCAGTACATCTACCCCTAAGTACATAAAGGATATACTGGAGGAGTTTGGAAATGTTTTCACATTTATTTTATAGAAAGACTATACATTTTAACATCATATACTATTAAAAAGTATATTGGAATGTAAAAATGTTTTTTTTTTTTACCTACAGACTTAGGGATTTATTTAACGCCATTCACATTTCAGTCCTAAAATATGTCATGCTTATCCCCGCATATTGCAACGATAAGGAACTGCTGTTATGGGCTGCTATAAATATAGGTGAATGAAATACCGCACTAACGATAAGTTGCTGCTAAAGTTGCACCCAAAATAAGGTGTTTACCCACACTGTTCAATACAAAGTCAACAACAAAATGAAAGGCCTAGCGCTACTTTTTGTTGGGTTTCCATTTAGAATCAATTCATGCGAAATCCAGATGCAATATTCTTAAATAAATGACCTTGATACTGTAGCATAAATGAGAAGAAGAGAGAGAGAACACTTTCTGTGTAGTGAGAAAGTCTTATATAAGGTTCTAGTATAAAGGATTGACAGTTAAAAGGTCGACAATGTCTAGATAGACACCAGATGTTAGACATGTCAGCATGGACAAAAGGTTGACACACTAAAGGTCCAAATGGAAAAAGGTCGACAAGATCAAAAGGTCAACACACGAAAATTGTCGCCACACAAATGGTCACCACATGTTTTTTTTTTTTTTCTAATCCTAATCTTCATTCTAACTCTTACCCTCCCCTTGGTGGATAACCCTAACCATCAGGGTAGGTGCCTAACCCTAACTCTCCAATAAGTGCTTAAACCTAACCCTCCCTCTTGGAGCATAACCCTGTCCCTAACCATCGGGTTAAGTGCCTAAACCTAACCCTAAAAAAAGCCCCAAAACCATGTGTTGACCATTCGTGTGACGACCATTTTTGTGTCGACCTTTAGTGTGTCTTCCTTTTGACCCTGTCGACCTTTTGTCCAGCCAGTTTTCACCAATGCATTTCAACGGGATGCAGTCTGGTTACCGGCGGGCGGGATATCCTGACACTGCAAGCCCAACAGGGGACTAAAGATAGGCGTCGAAATCCCGACGCCTATCATTGGCCCCAATACGAAATCTCGACACCCGGCATACCGAACGAAGGTAAGCCGGGTGTCTTAGGTTGTAGCCGGGAAGGGAGGGTTAGGTTTAGGGACCCCCAGGGGAACTTAGGCACCCCCTGGGAGGGTTAGGCTCGGGGAAGGGGGGTTAGGGTTAGGCACTAACCCGGGGTGAGGTTAGGGTTACTCACTAGGGAGTGAGGTCAGGGTTAGACACCACTAAGGGAGGGTTAGGGTAGGGAGAGGGGAGAGTTAGTGTGCTTACCAGCCTCAGTCGGGATTTGGCTCCTTCTGTCTTTGGTGTCGGGATATGATCCGGCGGCTATTCAGCCGCCGTCATTACATACGGATTCCCATTTCGATTGCTTGGTCTTTCTCAAGCTTTTTGGGGCTGTTTATTCCCTTGCTGGGACAGTGGCCCTGATAAGAGCCTGTACTGGTAAATAGTGAAATGTAAAGTGACAGCCTTTGCCATACCTTTAACTGCCGAGTTTGGTCCCAGCTTTCCTACTGTGGAATTGCGGACATAGGCAGTAAATGTATACAGTATAGGCTGCTGGACAGGGATCTGAAAATTCCTCTCCATGATGAAAAGGTAGTGTATAGGCTATAATGCGTATGACACTAAAAACTGCATTGGCTATCATTTCCAAGCTCAAAAAATTAAAGTTTGTTTAAGCTTGTGAAATGTCTACAGTTTGCCATCCCAATAGAAAATTACGGGGTTACCACACTGCGCATGTGTGAAGGAACATTAAGGTAGTCACTCGCAGCAACTTTCTACTCGCAGTGTGACTGACAGTCAGGAACCTTTTTTGGGAGGATATGGGAACTGGCAGCAAGGAACACAGGTGAGTCGCGACCATTTCCGGGGTGTATTACAGCCTGCGTCTGCGATCCCGTGTGCAGTGAAAGTGGCTCAGACAGTCTCAGTTCCTGCGGCCATTCTCTGTAGCCATAGGGTAACTCAGAACTGTGATAATGGAATGATCTTCCATGGATGCTGCGTTTTTGTAAGCAGATGCTTGGATTTGCAAATTTTCAGGTGGGCGTCTCATTAAATTCCTCAGCATCTGCAGCATTTGCATATTTCCGCACATCCGCTACATTTACTCTCATTACATTCCTCTGCATCTGCAACATTTGCATATTTTCGCACACCCACTACTTATACTCTCATTACATTCCTCTGCATCTGCAACATTTACATATTTCCAAACATCCACTACATATACTCTCATTACATTCCTTTGCATCTGCAGCATTTGCATATTTCCGAACATCCGCTACATATACTCTCATTACATTCCTCTGCATCTGCAACATTTGCATATTTTCGCACATCCACTACATATACTCTCAATACATTCCTCTGCATCTGCAACATTTGCATATTTTCGCACATCCACTACATATACTCTCAATACATTCCTCTGCATCTGCAGCATTTGCATATTTCACACATCCACTACTTATACTCTCATTACATTCCTCTGCATCTGCAACATTTGCATATTTTCGCACACCCACTACTTATACTCTCATTACATTCCTTTGCATCTGCAGCATTTGCATATTTCCGAACATCCGCTACATATACTCTCATTACATTCCTCTGCATCTGCAACATTTGCATATTTTCGCACATCCACTACATATACTCTCAATACATTCCTCTGCATCTGCAACATTTGCATATTTTCGCACATCCACTACATATACTCTCAATACATTCCTCTGCATCTGCAACATTTGCATATTTCACACATCCACTACTTATACTCTCATTACATTCCTCTGCATCTGCAACATTTGCATATTTTCGCACATCCACTACATATACTCTCAATACATTCCTCTGCATCTGCAACATTTGCATATTTTCGCAAATCCACTACATATACTCTCAATACATTCCTCTGCATCTGCAACATTTGCATATTTTCGCAAATCCACTACATATACTCTCAATACATTCCTCTGCATCTGCAACATTTGCATATTTTCGCACACCCACTACTTATACTCTCATTACATTCCTTTGCATCTGCAGCATTTGCAGATTTCCGAACATCCGCTACATATACTTTCATTAAATTCCTCTGCATCTGCAACATTTGCATATTTTCGCACATCCACTACTTATACTCTCATTACATTCCTCTGCATCTGCAACATTTGCATATTTTCGTACATCCACTACATATACTCTCAATACATTCCTCTGCATCTGCAACATTTGCATATTTTCGCAAATCCACTACATATACTCTCAATACATTCCTCTGCATCTGCAACATTTGCATATTTTCGCAAATCCACTACATATACTCTCATTACATTCCTCTGCATCTGCAACATTTGCATATTTTCGCAAATCCACTACATATACTCTCAATACATTCCTCTGCATCTGCAACATTTGCATATTTTCGCACATCCACTACATATACTCTCAATACATTCCTCTGCATCTGCAACATTTGCATATTTTCGCACATCCACTAAATATACTCTCATTACATTCCTCTGCATCTGCAACATTTGCATATTTTCACACATCCACTACATATACTCTCATTACATTCCTCTGCATCTGCAACATTTGCATATTTTCGCAAATCCACTACATATACTCTCAATACATTCCTCTGCATCTACAACATTTGCATATTTTCGCACATCCACTACATATACTCTCATTACATTCCTCTGCATCTGCAACATTTGCATATTTTCGCACATCCACTACATATACTCTCATTACATTCCTCTGCATCTGCAACATTTGCATATTTTCGCACATCCACTACATATACTCTCATTACATTCCTCTGCATCTGCAACATTTGCATATTTTCGCACATCCACTACATATACTCTCATTACATTCCTCTGCATCTGCAACATTTGCATATTTTCGCACATCCACTGCATACACAGACACGGCAACAGCGGAATTAGCGTACAACTCTGAATTTGACCCAGTGAACAGTAATTTTTTTAAAGCAGGAGATATCTTAATCAATTGTTAAATGGTCCCGATACCAATATTTGCCTTACGCAAACAACCTTTTCTGCATTATTTAACTCAAATACAAACTACTATTGATAAATAGATCCCTTAAACAATGTTCATGTGGTTTTATTGTGTCTGAATTCTGTATTTGGATTTAATTCTCCATGTTGATTTAGTTTGACATAAAAAATGATTCCTCTATGTAGAGTACTTTTTAGATCTTCTGAGACTGTCGCTGAAAGTCAAGATTACTTTTATATATTCTGCTTGCTAAACAAGTTGTCTGCATGACATAGTCCTGATATGGTTATGTTCTCCTGCCAAAAAATTTATATATTTTTTTTTTTCAAATATTTTGATTGAAGCATAAAAGTACAGTACAATAAATAGAAAACAAAAGACACAAGTACATAAACACATCTAATCATAAAAATATATAGCTAAGATATACTACCACTACTACGCATTACATGGAGTGGTAGGTGCCAGGAGGCCCGTGGGTTCAAGCAGGGGCAATACCAGTGTCCATTATAATTGGTGGATCAGAGTCCAAAATCCGAAGTCCATAACTCATTGTGTTGCGAAAACATTGGCACATCTGTAATATCACTGACAGAGGATGGCTATATAACTCTCCCAAGTGAGGAAAAATTGTGTCCGCTTGGGTCTCCCTGTGAAGAGATATCTCTATGCAGTCCAATCTAAATATGTGACACAGTTTTGCACAAATATTGGAAGTGGAGGGGGAGAGTTCTGAGCCCAGACTGGAGAACTCTTCCAGCTGTTGACGATACAGCCAACAGTAGTTTCTATAGCCCTTAGAGATTCGGCAATGTTCAGGGAGGATTCCAAACATGACCCACTCCAGAGTCAGGGGGAAGTGGGATACTAAATGATCCTTAGGGAACCTCTCCTGATCTGGTACCAGATTTTTTAAATAACTGTGCAGTCCCAATGCAGTGCCAAATAAACACTGGGAAGATTACATTTTGGACAGGAATGATTGTCAGTTAAGCCAATGTGGAAATGTCTGAAGGGAGACAAATATTACATACTGTATGATCAATATTGAGAAACATCTCTACATAGATCATCTCTGGGAGACTACATCAGTCCGTTAAAGAGCAAAGTACTATATCAAGTGAAGAGGGGAAACAAGTTGTCCATAATGACAGATCCAATTTAAAGGAGTCATAATGAAAAGTTTGGCTAAGTTGTGGGTAATGTAGTGAAATTGCCCGACACATAGGGAACGTTCGTGTCAGTAATTTGTAGAGAGGGTTATCCCAATTTACCGGGGAGAATCTGCGTAACACCGAGCTATCATACATTTGGGTTTGGCAAAAGCCCATAGGAAAAGAAGCAATAAAGGCCATAGCAAAGGTAAGAGGATGTTTACAAGCTATATCTAATAAATGTGAAATAGAATGAATACCCCTTGTATCCCAGATGGTGAAGGGATAGGCCCCCATGCAGTCTTGAAATCCTGAGTTAAATGAAGATGAATGGAGAGATACAGATTCATTTCAATTTATGGCGCAGTCTATGCCATAATTACCTAATGGTCATGAGGAGGGATTATCGAGGGAGTGGTAAAGGCTATCCTGGTCATGGAGGTTGAGAAAGGCAGGGAGGCTAATTCAGGGGAGAACCTGCTTGGCCTTTATTTATAATTGGAAGCCATTGTTGCAAAATCTCCTTTGCTGTTTCCCCAGGGGAGCGAGGGGCTGACTAAAGGAGGGGTCCAAACCCAGTGCTGGGGAATCAGAGCATTGAGGGTGAAAGAGGGGGAGATACAGATTTAACAGGGGTGGACATACATTTTCCAGTCTTGCCCTTGTCAGATGTACCAGCAGGGCATATACCAGAGGGTTTGTTACAATACTTATCCATTTCTCATCAGATAAAACACAAAAAAAGTTTAAAAATATCAAATAAAGGTCACCGGATAAAGGAATAGAAATAATCAGTGCATAAGTAGTAGCAGTGAGGAGCTCCCCTAATGAGCAATTGCAACGTCAGGCAGAGGGCAATAAACAATAGAGAGTATCCAACAATAAATATGCAAAAGACCCCACAGTTACGTGCAAATAATATATGGCCACAAAACAAACAAAGCATACATGTAATCAGAATGGAAACATGGAAGCCCACAAGATAGGTATATAATAACATATATATATATATATATATATATATATATATATATATATATATAATCCTAGTGTAGTTAGGAGGCTCAGGAAATGTTCTCAATGGCTCCTTAGGCTCCTTTCAGGCTATGGACTCATCCATTAATGCATATTTCCCATGTGGAAATAAAAGAGAGTAGCTCCCATGGTGTACTGTTCAGATTATTACAACACACCACATAGAAACAAAATAAAAAAAATAAAAAAATAAAAAATCTTGCATGAAAACTTTTTGCATGAAAACCAAATTTGCGAATCAGCAGAATATCATCAACATTTTGGAGAGAGATCCAGGCACTGCGTTGTACTGGAGCTCTCTCCAAACATTCTTTGCCCATTATATAGACTACTGTTTCTTTCTAACATGTGACTGCAATCTCATATTGCATTGCCGCTTTAAGGGCATATACTCCTAGGTGAGGTAAAGCTACCCATAATACGTGGCCCTCCATGTGTGCTGGGTGCAGTCTGTTAGCCAGCCTTAAAAATATTTTGGTCCACCTATTACGGACTTTATATTTTTTATGTTGATTAACTGTCCCTCTACTACTTTGTCCACCTTCCCAATGGGCAACATACCACGGGCTGCTCAACAACCACTCATGAGTATGTATGAGTGACACTGCTGGTGTAGCTATAACAGCGGCTAGTAAGCAATTCTTGAGATAATCAAGTGACAAAATGAACCTGGAATTGTATGGTCATCATTTAATTTACCACTATAGTTGTATATTCTTTTCTTAAAGCGTTTTCCTTGCCCAGTTCAGCTGTCTTCTCCTTTGCTTGCCGTTTGCACATAGAGGAGCCAATGCAGAGTGGAATAATCCATGTAGATGTGGAGTTGTTCTTTCTGTTCCAAAGGTGACCATTCCTATTGCTTGGTATTGCAGAAAACCCATGTTCCGTACAGAGACAGTAAGATGACGAGGATACTCCAGGATTCCCTGGGCGGCAACTGCCGTACCACCATTATAATCTGCTGCTCCCCATCCATCTTCAACGAGGCCGAGACAAAGTCCACGCTCATGTTTGGGCAGCGGTAAGTCCACTACCACACTGATCCTCTTCCTCAGTGAATCTTGCTTTTCTGTCCTTTTAACCTTTTTTTTCTGCAGAGCCAAGACCATTAAGAACACTGTGTGCGTCAATCTGGAGCTCACTGCTGAAGAGTGGAAGAAAAAATATGAAAAAGAGAAAAATAAAAACCAAACACTTAAGAATATTATTCAGCATCTTGAGATGGAGTTAAACCGATGGAGGAGTGGTAAGTAAATTGCTCTCAAATGTTGGGCTTGAACAAGAGTCCACATCCTAAAATAGCAGTCAGTAGCATTAAGCCAGAACTGTTGTGACCTTCTCTAATAGTTTAGTCTTTCCAGATGTACATGAGACTAATACATTGGAGATGTGTGCTGGGTCATGACAGTGGGCCTAATTCAGACCCGCTCGCGAGCGCTGAGCGCTCGCAAGCGGGTCGATGTTAGCCCAGTGCGCATGCACACGACGGAGGCAGCTCCGTCGTGCGCATGCGCGAGACCCGGATAGCGAAGGGCAAGCCGTCGCTATGGGTCTCGCTATAAAGGGGGCGTGCTGTCGATGGTGAGTGACAGCACGCCCCCTTTGGTGGGCGTGCCATGGGCGTGGCTGCCCAGACGGAGGCGTTCCCATGGGAACGCCTACCGTCTGGGGCCGGCCCCACTGACATCACAAGTGATGTCAGTGGGAGTACTCTCAGCTATGATAGAGCCGAAAGCACTCCAGGGCTTCCGGCAACGAGTCCCTACCACAAGGGTCTCGTCGCAAGCCCGATGGACCATCGCGACCCTCTTTTTGGCCGCTCACTATAGCTGATGGTGGTCACCCACAGCTATGTGAGCGGCCAGGAGGCCGCTCTAAAAAAGAGAAGGAGGGCACTGATTCAGAGCGAGCGCTCTGAAAGAGCGTCCGGCTCTGAATCAGGCCCAGAGTTTGCAGGGGCTGAAAAGAGTCCATTGTCTGTGTACGTTATAATAAGTGTCTAGTGTTTCATGAGGAAAACAGCAGTTGGGTCCCAATGGTTAGCGCACAGAGTTTCAGGACTGATTTAGATGCACGGTGTCTGAAATGTATTAGAAATGTATTGGGCATTCCTGGGCAGCAACATGGGGGTGTCTAATCATAGGCACAGAGACGCAGGGTCTTATGGGAGTGTGGCTGATAGTGGTTGCGTAGAAAGACGCTTTATCGCTTACATTGGAGGCCATACTCAGACGGACAATCCTCATCTAGCATGGGGCTGGTGCTAGTCAGGCCGTGTGTGTTGCATGTGGCATGTTTTGCATAACTGCCTCTTGGCCACAATAAGCTATCTACGCTGTATTTTAGGGAAAATAACTGTTTGAGGCACCTGAGAATGGTGACATTAAAGCTTAAATTATTCCGATCTCTTGGTGGCATTCTGTGCATGAAAAGAGTAAAGGATATAAAACAGGGGGCTTTTTCTGTGATATGTTAGTTTTCTATGTATTAATGTTACATATCATATTGCTGATAATTAACCAGCAAAAACATGAAGGGTCTTGCGAAATTTCTGGTGCTCAGTGTTATGTTAGTATAGGGTACGGGATGCCGGGGCTCAGGATCCCAGCGGTCAAAATCCAGATGCCGGCATCCCGACAGGGTTCAGATACTGAGACCTATCGGTAGGTATCCTTATCCTTCTCCTAACCCTAACCCTCCCTCCGCAGTGCCTAAACCTAACCTCCCCCTCCCCGCACCATAAACCTAATCCTCCTCCCCTAGTGCCTAAACCTAACCTAACCCTCCCTCTAGAGCCTAATCCCGCTACTTACCTTCGGGATGCCGGATTCCAGATGATGTGTACCCAGCCCGACATCTTCAGCGACGGAACCTGGCAAGGGAGTCAGCATTGGCAAGTGCATGCACACTTGCCGATGCGGGCAGCGACGGAGCGACGTTGGGGGCCAGGCAGCATGGCCCTCGCTAAGAACATTCCGTTGGCCCAGCATGTAGGGACCGCAAATCTTCAGCAACATACCAGGTACACACTAGATGATGTGCCCGGTATCAGACGACATACCGTCTAGTGTGTACCCAGCATGACTCTGAATCAGGCCTTTGTTATGTCCAATGTTTCTGTAATCAAGCTAGCTTTGGTATTTGTGTTCTGAAATATGTTTATAGCTGCCTGGAAATTAATTGAGACGCTCAACGGCGGCTTCGCAGTTCCAAACAGCTGCGTACAGAGACGCAGGCACCCACGCAGATCATTCGATAATAGACCATCTGGCCTCACAGAAAGGGTGATGAAACTTAGACGCTAGCGCCATATTTCCTGCATGCGGGAACGCAGATGTAGGCAGATACACTCCTCAAAAACAGTCATGACATGTCTGCGTTTTTGCCGCCACCCACCTTGGCCACCCCCGAACGGTCACCAAATGTCGGCACAGAAACAGATGTCAATCATTTTGTGACTAAATCCTCACTGTAAGTGGCATGGTTAAGGTAGCTTGGCGAGTGCGCAGTGCGATCGTGACACATGCGCAGTTGACCGATAGTTGCTCAAGTCTGACTAATGGAGCATACACACGGTCAGATTTGTCAGATTTGTCAGATGAACGATTGAACGATTTTACCAAAGTTTTGAACGATTTGAACGATTTTTGACTGCATTTAAATTAATGGAATCGTCCAAGTCTGACTGCAAACACATCAGATGTCAGATATCGTTATCTGACAAACGGGAACGCGCATCGTTCATCGTCCATCGTTCAGGCATGTCAGATATGTCAGATTTTCCTTCAGATATGAACGACTGAACGATTTTTAAATCGTTATCGTTCAGATGTGAAGGAAAAATCTGACCGTGTGTATGCACCATAAACCAACCTCTGAAGGCGCCTTTTAATCTTTAAAACATTTAGGGCCTGATTCAGAGATGTACGCTATTCCGATGTTTACACAGTTGAATAATAATCGGCACATGCGTCTGAGTGAGTCGCATGATGCATACGTCAACATTACCATAGGCGCTGGCAGCAACTCGCAGTGTAATTGACAGTCAGGGTGTGTCTCAGTATGCGTCTGCCATCTTGTTGCTAAGTACTCTATTGGAGTGACTATCAAAGAGACTTCTTCAGATGGCGTTAACTGCGGGCGCCAAACTACAGAATTTGGTAAATCTGACAGCATCGCTACTGTCGAAAACATGGTATGTTCAGGGGTACTTCTGCTGCGGTCCTTCATGGTACATTCAGGGGATACCTAATATACAGGGGATACCTAATATTTGTGGGTATCCCCCAAAAACAGGTGTTTTCAGGGAATACGCTGTATATATATTTAATGATAAATAGGCCCTTATGTGAAATATATTACTAAGCATCCTTGTGTGATAGAGATCATTATGACTAAGTAACATGTTCACATTGGGCTTCCTTTAAACCATGACAAAGCTCTTCCCTGCATCTGCGTGCTGTGTTGCTTTCTTGCATTTAGACTTTTAGACAGGTCCCTGGGGTTTTGCTGGCTGCTCAGTATTGAATGTATTTTTGATTAGTGCCGGGATGTTACCATGGCGATGGCTGGCAGGCCCTCTTGGCTGCTGAGATTATGTAATTTACAAATGTGATTACAGGTTCAATAGCAGCTTTAGCACATTGTACAGTATTTCCTTGATTAACAAAATTGAATTTCCCTGACATAGGGCCTGATTGCGGCCGCTCGTTCGCTCCGAGCGATGTTTGCCCAACTGCGCATGCGTACGGATCGTAATACGCATGCGCGAACCAGTCAGTGCGGCCGAAAATCGTTTGTTCGCTAAAATAGCGAATGCCTGCTATTTTGAGTGACAGAATGAGACGTATGTGGGTGGTAACAGGGGAAGGTGCTTGAAAACGGGGAGTGGAGATCAGAGCACAAATAGCGTCCGGCTCTGAATCAGACCCATAGTTACCTGAACACTGTCAGGCTGTGCCTGCAACATCTTAACAACCCTCAGGCAACTATTTCCTGCTTTCATTTGCTTTCATTTTAAATGTTACTTAGAATTTACAGTTTATTAAATGTCAAGCTTTATTAGCTTATAAAGCTGCATATAATGAAATATTTAACTTTAAACTCTTCAATGTCTTTTAAATAATATTGTCAATATTGTGCAGGTGATGTGCACTTTGGTTAAATAACTTTTAGCAGCTGGCAGATTCTCAGCATTGTTGTGTCAGATTTGATAAGGGTTCCCCGCCGTCTGCAACACAGTTTTGTCTTAGATTTTGAATGGTAAACCATGCAGCATATACACTGCATGCACACGACTCAGAATGGTGAGTAACTGGCAACATGCCCTCGACATGCCCAGGTGACGGCTCTCTTCCGTTGTGGGCTTGTAACGGTCAAAGACTGTGGAGGAGATGTACTGAGACTTGGAGAGCGATAAAGTGGCGAGAGATAAAGTCCCAGTCAGTCCGCTCCTAACTGTCAGTTTACAGGTCTTTGAAAAATGACAGCTTGGAGCTGATATGTTGGTAGTTTATCCCTCTCCACTTTATCACTCTTCAAGGCTTACTTTTGCCCATAGTCTTTTGCTGCAGTTCCATTGACACCGGCGGCCAGGTTCATACGGACATTCTGCACCTTCATAGTCATACTTGTCTACTATCCCGGAATGGCCGGGAGGATCCCGAAAATTAGGTGGCTCTCCTGGCCACCCGGAAAAGTGGGCAAGTCACCAGGCCGGCCGCAACCTGCCCACATAAGGGCCGGATTAAGGGGGGATGACAGGGACGGTCGTCTCGGGGGCCCCCACCTCTAGCGCACCCGCCGAAGTGGGGGCGGAGCCAATACAACAAGCCCCATATCACCCGCGAATCACAGGATTATGGCCCGAGGGGGTGGGGCCTAATTATGTATGGTGCCCACTGTCATTAGCAACCAGCAGCTCCTGCATGTAAGTGTGTATGTGTACTGTTTTTATGTGTATGTATGGGTTAGTGTGTATATATGTGTATGTATGTGTTTGTGTGTATATATGGATTCGGTGTGATACACCGCCGGCCGCCTCTAGGGTGCCTAACCCTCCTTTAGGGTGCCTAACCCTAACCTTCCCCCCTGTGCCTAACCCTAATCCCCCCTCTAAGTGCCTAAACCTAACCCCCCCTTTCCCCGCCTCCTAAACCCCGGGGGGTGCCTATCCCTAATCCTCCGGGGGTGCCTAACCCTAACCCTCCCTCCCCCTAGCCTAAACCTAACCTCCCGAGGGGGTGCCTATCCCTAAGTCCCCCCCCCGGGAGCCCTAAACCTAACCCCCCCACCCCACCCCCCGCGGCTGTCGGCGCTCGGCGCCCGGCATCCCTTCGATCGGGATTCCGGGCGCCGGTCTCCCAGCGTAGGTTAGTTAACCCTTGCCGGGATTCTGTAGTTTAGATACCGGCGGTCGGCATTGTGACCACCGGCATCATAAACGTATACCGTATATATGTGTTATTGTATATGCAGTATGTGTTAGTGTGTGTATACTGTGCAGTGCTCTCCCCAGAATTTTTTTTCCAGCCGGGTGGCATCAAGAAGTAGTCGGGTGGGGGCCTTTGCAATAAAAAAATGTTTTAAACCCTGTCATTATTATTTAAAGTTGAAATAACATTTTATATATTCATTTTCCTCTTCTTATTAGGGGCCCAGTCATCTGATTATGAAAAAGCTGCAAAGTTTGTAGGATCTGGTCCTTTTTATACAGCTCCCAGATACTCTCCCCACTTGCAGGCTCCCAAAGTGCCGGGTGGTAGGCGGTTTCTTGCCGGGTGGTGCACCCGCCAAAAACAGCCTGGGGAGAACACTGCTGTGTATATGTTAGTATACTGTATGTATGTGTTAGTGTGTATATATGTGTTTGTGTGTATATATGTGCTATTGTATTTGCATTATGTATTAGTGTGTGTATACTGTGTACCGTATATACTTGAGTATAAGTCGACCCGAATATAAGCCGAGGTACCTAATTTTACCACAAAAAACTGTGAAAACTTATTGACTCGAGTATAAGCCTAGGGTGGGAAATGCAGCAGCTACTGGTAGTAATCCCTCCCCTGGTACTGCCCCCAGTAGTAATATTCCCCCTCTGGTAGTGCCCCCAGTAGTAATATCCCCCCCTGGTAGTGCCCCCAGTATTAGTCCCCCCTGGTACTGCCCCAGTAGTAATCCCCCCCCTGGTACTGCCCCCAGTAGTAATATTCCCCCTCTGGTAGTGCCCCCAGTAGTAATACCCCCCCTGGTAGTGCCCATAGTAGTAATAGCCCCCCCCTGGTAGTGGCCCCAGTAGCAATATCCCCCCCTGGTAGTGCCCCCAGTAGTAACCCCCCCCGGTAGTGCCCCCAGTAGTAACCCCCCCCCGGTAGTGCCCCCAGTATTAATACCCCCCTGGTAGTGCCCCCAGTAGTAACCCCCCCCCGGTAGTGCCCCCAGTATTAATACCCCCCTGGTAGTGCCCCCAGTAGTAATCACCCCAGTAGAGAGAGATGTAATAAATAAAAAAACACTTACCTGAAACCCCGCTCCTGGTCCCGACGCTGCTACTGGCTCCTCCAGCCACTTTGCATTATGGGAGACGTCTCTTCCATTACCCACTGCAGGAGCCGGAAGATGGCTCCCGCAGTGGGAGCAGCAGCAGCTGATGAGAGTCTGACAGACTCTCATCTGCTGCTAATTACAACAAACACACAGCTGCCGGCTCCAGCGGCTGTGTGTTTGGCAGTTTGTAGTGCTGACCAAAGTCCGTCCGGTCAGCGCTACACACGCGGTGCAGCTATGTCACAGAGACACAGTCTGCACCGCGGCCCGCATGGTACGCTACTCAGCTGCGTACCATGCGGGCATGACTCGAGTATAAGCCGAGGGAGGGCTTTTTCAGCACAAAAAATGTGCTGAAAAACTCAACTTATACTCGAGTATATACGGTATGTGTTAAAGTGTATATATGTGTTAGTGTGTTTATATGTGTGTGTGTATACTGTATATGCCTGTTATTGTGTTTGATATATATAAAATATATACGTTTGCTGCATATATATTATATATATACAGTATATATGTGTGTGTGTGTGTTTAACAGGAGGCAAGTAATCGGGGGGAGGGTGTAAGGCTCCGTGTGGCAGGGAATGGGGGAAGGCTCCATGTGGCTTGGTGGGGGCCGCCCAGGGCCCCCACAAGCCTTATTCCAGCCCTGGCCCACATATCACCGGACCCCACGCACCATTTGGACTACATGCTACAAGGGAACTACATGCTACAAGGCAGCCTTGTCTAATGGTGAGAAGCTGTTTTCCGGTTACCCCGATATTTATGTCATCTTGATTTTATGGAATATATATATATGTTTTAAATACATTTTCTTCTCTCCTTTATCCTTGATTGGGATAAATATATATTCTTCATCCATCTGAGGCATTAGTGTGTGCTATTAGTGGCAAGACCATGTCCACAGCTTCTTTCCAGAAACGCGATATGACACTTATGCAATCTGCTTTGGTAATATGAAATGTTCTCTTTAATATCACTCCAAGTGCCAGTGCTACATAAAGCTAAATTGTGAATGCATTTTATATCACAGGTGAAGCTGTGCCGCTAGATGAACAAATCAGTGCAAAGGATCAAAAGACCCTGGAACCATGTGATAACACACCGGTTATTGATAATCTGCCCCTGGCAGTGGCTAGTATCTCGTCCGAGGAAAAGAAGAAATACGATGAAGATATCACCTGTTTGTACCGACAGCTGGATGATAAGGTTTTATCAAGACGCTGCTTCTATGTTTCATGAATGTTATGTGTGATTGTGTTATCGCATTAAGGAAAGAATGCATTATTATTGCTATTGCCTTTGTATGTAATAAACATAAAAAGGAAATAGCAATAATTCTACTGATCAAGAAGAACATTTGAAGTAACCCTGAAGAGACAAACAAAAGCTCTCTCCAGCACTGCCTTCATTTATATACAACTCTTAGAATGACTAGAAGGAGGTCTTAACCAGCGACACTCCAATTTACACCCCCCTCTCCAAGCTAAAAGCGTGGCCATGTACAAAGCTGGCTTAATGCTGTCTCTGTTTTTTTTTTTACAGTTACATTACAGTCATACAGCCATTCAGAGTTATAGTGCAGATGGTAGTATGAAAGTCTATTCTGCTAAGTGACAGGTTGTCACCACGGAATCGGTATGAAATACCGCCGGCCGCACGGCCGGCGGTTCGATTCCCAGCAGCGGCAGGCCAACAGCGCTGGAAATCCCGTTTGTCCTCAGGTAAGTATATACTAACCCCCCTAACCCTAACCCTCCTTAGGGGTGCCTAACCCTAACCACCTCCCCAAGTGCCTAACCCTAACCCCCCCTGTAAGTGCCTAACCCTAACTCCCCCCTTCCCCTCTGCCTGAACCTAAGTCCCCCGGGGGGGTGCCTAACCCTAAGTCCCCCCCCCCGGGTGCGCTAAACCTAACCCGAAAGTAATCAGAATAATCATTTTATCTTATAAGAGCATAATATAAATATCTAACAAAAAAGTAGAAAGTATTTTTAGCCATCAAGCTCAGTTGTTATGTCTATAAGATGCCGGCTTGTTCCAGTAGTTTATATGGCTTTGAAATAACTTGTTTACTGACATATTGCACATATGTGTAGTACATCATGAAACTCAGCTTGCAATAACAATAAACCTGTTATATGAAAGTAATTCAGAGCATCCTATACTGTAAAAACATTTTTGAAACATTCATTAGCAGCTTGTCTCAATGTTCTTCAGTTGATATTACAGACATATCTATCTATATATAGTCTATTTAAAGAGACAGTGGCGAGTGTTAATTAGCCTCAGATTCAGCAAAAGTTGCATGTTTGCAGCGATTTTCCAGCCATATGTAAAAGAGGGGTTGGGTACGGAGTGCCGACGCCTGCATCCCGACAGGGTTAAGATACCGACACCTGATGGTAGGTATTCTATCCCTAACCCTCCCTCCCCGCACCCTAAACCTAACCCCCCCCTAGTACCTAAACCTAACACCCCCCAGCAGCCTAAACCTAACCCTCCCACCCTAGTGCATAACCCTAATCCTCCCCCTAGTGCCTAATCCTAACCCTCCCCCTAGCGTCACTACTAACCGGCACTGGGATACTGCCGGGTGTCGGGATTCTGGTGCCGGCATTCTGAGCACTGGCATCCCGCACATTGGGATTATGACTACTTCCCATAAAAGAGTGCTAATCATTGGGAAATCTCCAGAAACACAAGCTGTTGTCCCGATTATTTATTTATTATACAATATTCAAGGTACAAGTTGTCAGGGGTAATAGACCAGAATTTTTTTTTTTACAGCAACAGTGGTGTGATACTATCGTGTCGATAATGTCATCGCCGACACTGTGGATGTTGAGAAATCATACTGATCCCACATGGAGTTTTATAATTTTATAAATTTTTGGGGGGCCTCAATGGCTTTTGTCAATACCAGCAGCACTGGAAGGAACTACAGATTTAGGGGAATAGATTTTACAGACTTATGTAAGAGTAAGCCGTTATTACTACTAATTATAGCTGCAGTTTAAATATAATTGTGTTTATTGTGCTCTGCAAATCTGTTCAGTGAATGCACAAAAAGATGTTCTCGTGCTTTCTGCGTATCTATCGTCATCCCATATAATTATAGTTGGTAGAACCGCTAATTAAAGATGTTCTTCCAGGGGTACAGTTATCTAATTTATTAAGGGACCTTGGCCCTCATTCAGAGCCGTACGCTCTGAGCAGAGCGCACGCTCTGAATGAGGGCCTGCCTCCATGAAAATGGAGCGTCCTTCTGGACGCTCGTATAGCTGTGGGTCACCACCCACAGGCTATACGAGCGTGCATTTTGATGGCCGCGATGGTCGAGACCATCGCGACCATCGAAATTGCTAGCCGGAGCCTGCGGTTGAGGTTTTCAACCGCAAGCTCCGGAGTGATTTTGGCTCTATCAGAGCCAAAATCACTCCCACTGACATCACTAGTGATGTCAGTGGGCCGGCTTTTGACGGGAGGCGTTCCCGTGGGAACGCCCCCGTCAGGGAGGCACGCCCCCGGCACGCCTACCAAAGGGGGCGTGCTGTCAATCAACATTGACAGCACGCCCCCTTTGATCGGACACAACGAGCGAAGGACTTTCCTTCGCTCGTCGCGTCTGGCGCATGCGCACGACGGAGCTCCCTCCGTCGTGCGCATGCTCAGTCCAGAACATCGACCCACTTGCGAGCGGACAGCCGCTCGCGAGTGGGTCTGAATCAGGCCCCTTGCTCCCTGCTGGATACACAAACACACATTTACATTATGTGTAGTTTTTCTGAGGCTATAAAGCACATATTAGCAGTTGGTGGAACACACACATTTCAAAGATTCAGTTTTACTGCAGCTACTAAATACTAAAAATGTTCTCTTTAAAGCTGTGCAGTATACAGCAGCTGTTTCATTTTGAATGCTCCCATCTGGTATGGTGCTTTGTTTTTGTGTTTCTTGCAATGAGTACATCAGTCCTAACACAATTTTAAATGCCCAATTTTAAAGTCACATGACTAATCAGAAATCAGACTATATATCCCTGGCGCTTTACACAGAATAATAAAACTATAGTAACCCAATAGTAAAACTCCTTTCTGTATTCTTGGCAATTTTTCTAGCTGCAGTAAATGTGGTTGCTAGCCAATAACATACAGAGAAAAAAAAGGGAAACTAACCGCGCTTAGAAAACATGCTCAGTGTAAATTTTATAAAAAATATATATCTATACCCCATAAAACACTTAAATAAAGTTAGTAATTTTAAAAAAATGCAGTAAAAACTAGATATTTTAATAATTATCATAATAACAACTGTATTGATAATAATAATAATAATAATAATAATAATATCCTATTTCATAGGAATGCTCCAAGCATACATGTTACAACAACCATAAATGGCATAGGCAAACGGAGGGCTGGGCTTTATCCCCAGCCTGGCGTTATTTGCAGGGCCGGATTAAGGCCCACATAGGCCTGGAGCTGAAAATCTTCAAGGGCCTATACTGAGAAGGGGAAGAGCTGTGAACGGTGCTGTGTGGCTGTGGTCAGAGTCACCTTGGTGTATACATCCCCTAAACTATGACCACAACGTCTCCCTAACTACATAGAAATAGAAAAATTGCATAATTTTGTTTTTTTTTGGGGGGTAGGGGGACTAGAAAAACTATTTAAATACTTAAAATTTATGGGCAGTTAGGCAGTTGGTAATCATTCTGTCATGTTGATGGGCCTATTTTTATTTGGAGGCCTGGAGCTGTAGCTCCATCCGCCCCATTGTTAATCTGGCCCTGGTTATTTGGAAGTGTGCCATGCGGGCACGCCTCCAAATAATGTCACTTAGGGGCGTGGGCTATGGTAATGAGACCACGCCCCCATTTTTGATTACTGATTGCAGCGTACCGGGGCGGCACAGGGTGCTCAGACCCCTGGAGACGGCCCTGTCTAAATGCCATCGGTTTTGATCAGACAGATAAAAACCAATGTCATTTAGAGCGCAAAAACGTTTGACATTGCCGTCAGGTTTCAGTTGAAGCTGAAACCCGACGATTAGTAAATATAGATTTTTCAGACATCAAAATGACGTTGATGACCGTCGATTTTGGTTGGTTTTGGTTTTAAACCAAAACGGACCTTTAGTACATTTACCATTTTGTCTCCTAATGCATGGGGATAGAACATCTTGTAGTTAATTAACCTGCTCACTTCAGCACATAGTATTTCAGGAGGTTAATGTACACGTGTGGACGGGACTGTATTTGACATGGGCATTGTTATGTGAGAAGGTGAATTTGAACAGAAAGCCATTGTTATAGTTAAAGGAGAAGGATCCTCTGAAAGCATAGAGCAGTGATTTGAAACTTATGTCAAACTACTAAAGGACAATTGCAGTGTCAAATGCACCCTAAGTAAAATGGGTATGCAGTCTTGAAGTCAACAATGGGCCTGATTCGGATTTGTATGCAAACCCGACGGTTTTATGTACAAATCCGATATTTGGGGATCTGAGTATTCGTAGGACCTGATCTGCGCATGTGCATAACGGGTCCGGCGTGATCACTCACGGTCCCCCGTTAGCATCAGCATGATTGACATGCTGCGGCATTTGGAGGGGGGGGGGGGGTGGCAGAGATCTGGACCATTCTACAAAATGGGGGAGTGTTGTCCCCGTTTTGTAGGTGTGCCAAGACCAGGGTCTGCGTCTGCAGACTTCCTGGACTCGGCTGACCAGTTCCGACGGCCAGTCTCAGTAAGCTTTGGCTTACGCAGACTGGCCGATTGCTGCGACCATCGATCCGATGTTGCATCTTTTGATGCTGCACTCGTATCGTAGATAAATACAGGAGATGTCTGTTTCCTACAGATGCCTCCTGCTGCATTTGTATTTTAGTTGTACAGTATTGCACACCTGCTTCCCTGGGACTAATGATAGGCGTCGAAATCCCAATGCCTATCATACCAATTCCATTTATAACAATAATATGCATCCACAATGTGAAAAGGGGCTAAATATCCTGGTATTTTTGTATCGATAGGATGATGAAATCAATCAACAGAGTCAGTTTGCTGAAAAGCTGAAACAGCAAATGCTCGATCAGGAAGAGGTAAGTGAGGTCATATGTATTAGGACGGTCCTTATATTTATGAAACGCTGGTCTCATTATCCAACTTCTCTAAAGATTTTCATTGCATGATAAAGGAACATATTGGTTCTCAAAATATATATAATACAGTATATACTACAATTGAAAATGTGAAACTGATATTTCTTAATTTCTCACTTAGGTTTATAGAGGTTGATTCAATTAACTCGCTCCCGCATGCGAAGGGATGAGTTGCTGTTGCAACGGCGTAGAAACTCTTACAACAGCAGCCAAACTCACTCCCTTCATGGCCCGATCTCTCCCTGGATTCGCTGGTTTTTGCACACAGTCCTATGGGCCGCCGAACAAAAATCAACGCATCCAGAGTTATGATAAGTGCGGCATATATCTGCACTTACCCACGGGCGCAAAATGATCACGCCAAATTGAATCAACCCAATAAGGTGAAAGTACCTCGCTATGTGGGATTTATATTTATTTTAATTTTTTACAACTGTATGTTTTTATTTTTTTAAATGTATTTGTTCTTGTACAAAATCCGTGTTTATATTGCAGCTTGATAAATTTGCAATAGATGTCTACGAGTTTGTTGGGGTTGTGGGAGTGCATGTGGTTTCTCTGCCATCATGTCGTTCATGTTTCATACTATCTGACACTTATAGCTCCTAGCATCAACTCGCAGAGATTATGAGAAGATCCAGGAGGAACTGACCCGGCTTCAGCTCGAGAACGACGCAGCAAAGGATGAGGTGAAGGAGGTGCTGCAGGCTCTAGAAGAATTGGCTGTAAATTATGACCAGAAGTCTCAGGAAGTGGAGGACAAGACTAAAGCCAATGAACAGCTGACTGATGAGCTAGCACAGAAAGCGGTAAGAGGACAGTTACTAAAAAGTCACTTTTCATGTATATAGCTCTTAGGGGCTCATTTATCAACAAGTTTTATCATTCACAATGAGTGATAAAACTTGTTGCGTATGATAATGGTGCTCCAGCACTTCCGACTGTCAAATGTTTGAAAAATGATCGTTGGGAGCTGATTGGCTGGCGCACCATTTAACATACATAATGAGTTTAATTTGCTCATTGTGAATGATAAAACTCGTTGATAAATAAGGCCCATTGGCCCCCATTTACTAACGAGTTTTATCACCAAAACGAGTAATAAATTTCACTGTGTATGATAAATGCTGCTCCAGCCAATCAGCTCCCAACTGTCATTTTTCTAACAGTTGACAGTTGGGAGCTGATTGGCTAGATCACCATTTATCATACACAGTGACATTTATCACTCGTTTTGGTGATAAAACTCGTTAGTAAATGAGACCCTTAGTTTGGTGTACTTTTTGGTATTTTGTCTCCTTCAGGGGCCTATTCATCATCACTTAATTTTTACTAAAGCAGGTGAAAATGCACATGTAGAAATTAAGTTATCAGGCTATTCATCACGGACCTTCCTCTTGCGAATGGCCCGCTGTCCCCACACACTAGTATGGGGGACAGAATTCATCAAGCTCCAAAAGATAATATTTTCCGAGCTTGCGTGCGGTAGCATTCGCCATCGCCCCTATAGGAAGGAGTCCCTCCGCCCCTGTTGGGCTCTTTCCACTGGACGTCGGGCTCTTGTGCACCGAACGGATCCTGATAATTAACATCAGGAATATGTCCCTCAGTGATTTGATGGTTACAAGGCATCAACACATTGTAATTTGTAAGCAGCCAGAACATTGGACAATAAAATAAGATTCCTAATTCTCAAACAGCATCCCCCCCCTATAGACATACTGTTTCTCTCTTTTAGGAGCACATTCATATTGGTTAGAGGATCCTACATGGAGTTTGACCTGGTGCTGTGCTGTAAACTATTTTGATTTGATTTTGTGAAGCACCAGTTTAAAAAGCATCTATAAAATATGGTGACATTTATTTATCTTATGCAACCACTTTGCAGATTCTATAACAATATTTTGTTTATTGTTCTCTTTGCACTTCTCTTGTATGTTCTGATAACCTGGGCCTGACCTTGTCTGAGGGGCATGGGTAGCTGTGGACGAGGAGAATATCTACAGTGCGCATACTATTTTTCAGCGTTTTCTTTTTCCTGAAGGGGTGTGACAACTCCTCCCGGAATTTGGCCACGTCCCCTTTCTCTCCCGGCCCGCAGTTCGTTACAGAACCATATCAATAGAGTAAAATTGGCTTATCTGAAATCTTTCAGATGTTGTTCCAGCTAGAAATCCTCAAAATAACCTCCAAAAGTTTGATATTTTTTATTTTAAAAGATAGGTTACAAACTCACAATAAACACTTGTAAAATAGCTTATCTGACAAACAACTTCTAGCACCCAACAACGTTCAAAATCCAAACCCTAGGAAAGTAGCGGTTGTATAGCAATTTTCTAACATTCGGTGTAATTGCACTAATTGGCAACCGATAAACCAGTTTATAATCTGCTTTACAACAATATCTGCGTAATTTTTGGAGTAACGCTTCTCGTTTATTATACAGACGACTCTGATTGTCACCCAACGCGAGCTTCACCAGTTAAAAGAACTCAGCGGCCACCAGAAGAAGAGAGCCACTGAGATACTGAACTTACTGCTGAAGGACCTAGGCGAGATCGGAGGCATCATTGGCACGAATGACGTGAAAACTGTAAGATTTTCTTCTGATTGATTCTATTTTTGTTTTGTTTACACAGCAGGAAAGTAGACAGATCCTAGCACAAGGAGTGCATAAATCACGGTGTTTCCTATATTGCTCATGTGGTCAAGCACCACAATATGTAAATATTGGTTCTGGTGTGTGAGACCTAAATCTCCCTAGAAAATTCTCTATATATGTACAAGATGTGTGGAGATGGCCTGTACCCAGCAATCCTGGCCCCTGTGTTATGTGGAAATCGTCAGAATTTGACACTTGGAATTTGACACTTTGGCAATTGTACTACTGACCGACATCCTTCACAGTGGATGTAATATCAGTCTTGGTTGGAAATTTTATTATTTATTAATAGTTATTATATAGAGTACACAGAGAAAATTCAGTCATTCACGTGAGTTCCTGCCCCAGTGGAGCTTACAATCTTTATTTCCATAGACACACTTTTTTTTTGTCAGAAGCCAGTTAACCTACCTAACCTACCAGTATGTTTTTGGGGTGGGCACATTCAGTGGTTGGTATTGCAGGAGGTTGGTAGAAAGCATGCTCCTCTCACCTATAACCCTCTTGCTTCCTTTACTTTTATTTTATTTGTCACAATTATCATAAGATCATCTAGATCAGGGGTATTCAACATGTGGTCCTTGAGCTGCTGTGGAACTACACATTATTATTATTATCCTTTATTTATATGGCGCCACAAGTGTTCCGCAGCACCTTACAGAGTACATAAACTAATAAGTGAACAAGAAACGAGTAACTTACAGTACATTACAGTGCAGGACAAGAACATGATTTATATACATTGCTGCAATAGCGACTAAATCACTCACAATAAGCAGAAGGGAGTTATCAGTCACGTGTTAGGTGCCCTTGTGGGGAGTAAAGAGTAGAAGAAAGTATTAGGAGAAGCACATGAGGGAAGAGGTCCCTGCTTGTGAGAGCATACATTCTAAAGGGGAAAGGCAGACAGACAGGCGTGACACAAAAGGGGTAGAAATGGAGGAAAGACCATGAGGTGGGTTAGGATGAGAGCTGGAAGGTCTTGATGAAGTAGTGGGTCTTGGGAGCCCATTTGAATATTTGTAGAGAGGTGGAGAGTCTGATAGGGAGAAGGAGAGACTTCCAAAGGTGGGGAGCAGCAGGGGAAAAATCTTGGAGGCGTGTGTGAGGAGGTAATCAGTTGGCAGGAGAGACAGCACGCATTTGTTGAGAGAAGTGGACGGGCGGGAGTGTGAAGGGAGATGAGGTCAGAGATGTAAGCGGAAGAGGATTGGGTGATGGCTTTGTAGGTCAGTGTAATAACCTTGAATTGGCATCTGAAGAGGAAGGGGATCCAGTGTAGGATTTGAAGGAGAGGAGAGGCAGATGAAGAACGTTTAGAGAGGAAGATGAGCCAAGCAGCAGCATTGAGGACCGATTGTAATGGAGAGAGGTAAGAGACTGGGAGGCCAGCTAGGAGAAGGTTACAGTAGTCCAATCTGGAGATGACCAGCGAGTGGATGAGGGTTTTAGTAGCATCCAGGGTGAGGGTCAGAATGTCCTAATAGCAAAACTGTGGCAGGGCACGTTGGTATGTGCACCGTCCTGTCCTTTCTATGAAGATAATGAGTGTGTGTCGGCCATTTGCCCCATGCACAGAATCCCATCCCACAAAAGTCGTACTTCATTCTCCGGATGTAGTATGCTGTCTGTGGAGCTACAGCCCTAGGGTACATGAGCTCAGACTCCCTGTTTGTTGTTTTCGGTCGCAGGTAGCTTTGTAAGACCTTACCCAGGTTAGTCTCCCACTCGATAAGGATAACAATCAATCAAGTTTAGCGGGGTCCTTGTGCCCTCTGCTATCATTAATTAGGGCAGTCCATCCTGGCATGGTCATGGGGCATCTAGAGACCGAGCGGTATATTTCCTAAAGTGCAGGTTTTTAGAAGTGGAGATGTTGCCCAAAGCAACCAATTATATTCTAGCTATTAGCTTCTATAAGGTGCTAGATAAATGTTAAGTAGAATCTGATTGGTTGCTATCGGCATTATCTCCACTTCTAAAAATTCGCACTTTAGTAAATATACTCCATAGTCTGCAGAACCTCCACGTATCTGTAAACCTTTTCACAATATGGCTATTGCGGACCCAATGGAGGTTACCTTGGACACAAACCAGCCCACACAAGAATCCTTTTTTTCTCAGATTATTACTTTTACTGTTGTCCAATTGCTGGACTAGTGGAAAACTGAGGTGGCACAGGAAAGTTATAGGGGAGACTGGGAGAGCGGTCTGTTTTCTTCTAGTCCTCTGCCTCCTAGGGGTGAAATATAATCCGCTGTCTCACTCTCCTACAGCCTCTAAGTATAAAACAAATAACCTATTTAAAAATTATGTAGGGTTGCCAACCTTTGTTATTGTTTCTTACTGCCCATTGTATTCAAAATTACGGAGAGTAGTTTTCTTTTCTGTGACTTTATTACACTAAACTGCAGGTGGTAAGAACATCTTGAAATGACAAGGGAGACAAGAAATGTCTGAAACTCATATTAAGTAGTTTGATACTTAGTTATGCATCATAGTATTGTAGTCAAATGGCATATTTTTAATGACCTCTATTTTACCATCTCACTGACTCATGTCTATTTCAATACTATTTTACTGATTGTCAGTAAACTTTCTCCTGGTTTCTAGCTGTTAGATCATGTCAGCCTCTTTTGTGTCTGCAGTTGGCTGATGTAAATGGTGTAATTGAGGAAGAGTTCACTATGGCTCGTCTGTACATCAGCAAGATGAAATCCGAAGTAAAGTCGTTGTTAAATCGAAGCAAGCAATTGGAGACGGCACAGATCGAGGCAAACCGCAAGATAAACGCCAGCGAGAAGGAGCTTGCAGCGTGCCAATTGCTGAGCTCTCAGGTAGGATTTTTGTTTGGAAATTGGAGGCGGGGGTCACATTTCAGTATAACTATTGGGTAAGTATTCAGAAGCACATGTAAATCATATGAACATTGTCAAATACTGACACTGTATAAGAAGCAGCCATTTACATTCTTTGGGGTTTATTTGTGAAGCTGATCGTATTTATGCCCGATTTTTAAAAGGGCAATGTTTTTAGTAGCAAGACACGACTAGTAAAAACATTGCCCTTTTACATATCGGACATAGACACGATCAGAAGCACTGGGTTTTACAACCAGATGGTTCGTAAATAAACGCCTATATGTTTCTTTCCAAATCTATCTCTGCATAGAAATTTCTGCCGCTAGTGATGTTTTTGGAGACATAGGCAAGATTTTCATTGATTTATACCATAGATTTAAAGCAGAAATATTTAGCGTCAATATTTTAAAAAGCAAAACCAAGCTGGCTTTGCCTTTTAAAATATTGCTGCTTTAAATCTAAAGGCTAAATCAACTAAATATAGGTAGATCTGAGCCATACCTAGCAAGATGAATTGGCATAGGGGGTAGGATTAGTGTGGCAGTAAGTACAGAGCAAATGTGTACACTAGTTACCTGTGTCACATCTACCTATATTTCTGCCTGTGTCACATCCACCTACCAGTCTTCTTCCTGCATCACATCCACCTACCTGTCTACTTACATCACATCCACCTACCAGTCTGTCTGCGTCACATCCATTTACCTGTCTGCCTGCCCATGTCACATCCACCTGCCTTCTGGCTCCTGTGTCACATTCACCTACTTGTCTACCTACCTGCATCACATCCAACTACCAGTTTTCCTGCCTGTGGCACTTCCACTTACCTGTTTACCCACCTGCGTCACATCCACCTATCCATCTGCCCGACTATCACATCCGTCTACCAGTTTACCCACCTGCGTCACATCCACCTACCAGTCTTCCTGCTTGCATCAGATCCACCTACCTGTCTACCCACCTGCGACACATCCACCTATCCGTCTGCCCGACAGTGTAACATCCACCTACCTGTTTGCCCACATGCGTCACACCCACCTACCCATCTGCCCAACTGTTTCACATCCACTACCTGTCTGTCTGCGTCACATCCATCTACCTCTCTGAGAATTCATAATATGCCGTATCCTTTGTGGGTTGGTCACACCCCTCCTGTTGATGACAAAGCCTACCAGTGATTGGTCACACCTCTTCAGCGGGCTCCTGCAGCTACATATCCCTGGTGGGCCCTTAATGCCCCAGTCCGACACCGATGGTGAATGTTATTTTCATGATTGTTTTCAGTATTCATAGACATACAGTTTTTTAATTCTGTGTTCTACCTGTGGCTGTTCATTGGTCAGCTGTAAGTTCCTGGAATTATGTAACACTGGCTCTAGAATTTATTGATGACAGTATTGGTGGCTTTTTAGCTTTGTACATTCTGTGTAACTCTAGCACTCCCATGGGCAGTCAGCGGTACTGCAGCCCATAGACTGAGATAAATGTAGAAAATAGTTGTGCGCAATAATTCTGTTTTTCTTAAACATCCTGTAGCGCTGTTTTCATGTATGTAAATGTTATGTTGGGTGAGGCCATTAGATAGTGATGGGTTGTATCAATGAAATATTCTTGTTTCAAACACATGGTTTTCTATTTTTTTTTAAAGTGGGCCACCTATAAAATATGAATTTGCTGTGTCCTTTAAAAGCCCTCTCCAACTCCCCCTTCCCTATTACAACAGCCTTAGCTGCACATTTTTGGATGCTTTATGACAGAGAACACTGGGGCAGTGGTGCCCCCTTTCTCTACCATCTCTATCATAGGGTTATGGTCAAATCATATAGGGATCATACCTAATACATACTTTATTAGCCCTTTGCAAGCACTAGATCACCGTACAATCTCCTCCCCTAGTTTCACGCCAGTGCCCCCTCTGAAAGCTGGATATAATTTATGCAAAAATCCAGAAGTACAATATTAAGTTCCCATTCATTATATAAATAAATAAAAATTTCAAACTGTTTTTTTTATTTATTATTTTTTTGTTTGACAGCATGAAGCAAAGATCAAATCCCTGACAGATTACATGCAGAACATTGAGCAGAGGCGCAGACAGCTGGAGGAGACCCAGGATTGTCTGAATGAGGAACTGGCAAAGCTCCATGCACAAGGTAATCTTCCACTAAAGTGATTACTTATTAACATGGCTGTTAAGATTGCTATAGCTTCCTGATGTGCAAATTATCTGTGCTGAAGATGCACAGGTCTGCATGATGTATGGAGACATAGTTACCTAGGCTCGCACATTTTCGGGGAGCTCTCCTGGACTCCCACTGCTAGAAGCTGGGGGCAGTGGTGCAGTGGCACATTTTCTATGTGCCAAGCCACTTTCACCCATCTGTGCCTGTGGTCTGGGATCTCCCGGTAGGCTTTAAGAAAATATCGGAAAGTATGATTGAGACCCCACAGTAATAGATATAAATAGTACACAAATAACATGAATATATGTAAAATATAACCTTCTATTTGTGAGCACTGAAGTGTTGTGTTGCTTTACTTTACCTCATAAAGCATCTTCGTTTGTTACATTTATTTATTTATATCCAGTAATGTCAAATGTCTTTGGGCAGTGCAGTGTACATCAGTAACTGGAAACCTGACACTCGGGGATACATGGGTGGTCCCCTAACCCTCATAAGTGCCACGCATTATCCTTAATGTCAGTAATAAGGTATAACAATATTTTACTCCAAGAAAGAGACAACTACCTGTACTAATATAGACTAGCAGACCTATTGCCCACCACTGGTGTATATGCTATGTGTAACTTTCCTGAGGGATCCTGATCTTGTAGGCTAGGGCTGAGCGCTCTCTCATTCTACTCTATGTACTTTGGTGTTAGTTTGATGAAGCTGAGAGTGACCATTATCCTGTGATGCCAGTTAGCTAAGTGGCATAAGTGGTCAGGCAAAAGTTATTACAGAGGGACTTGCAAAGAGAACTTACACTTTCCTTCCTAAAATATTATAAAAAGCACTTTGACCTTTTATGAGAAAATTGTTATATAAATAACATTATTATTAGGAATGATAAGTGGCGCTATAATCCCACATTTCTCTTACAACCGCCAATAAGAGATACTGGGCTGATCCTGTGGTCCTAGGTCACAGACGTTGAAATGTCAGTGGCCAATTTGAAAAATTGGTGTCATTTGGAAAAGTCGTGTTTTTTACCATCATTAAAATTGTCATCTTGTTCCTGTATGACTGAGGTGTAACCTAGTCATCAGAAGGATCTTGTAGTTCAGATGATTGTGGATGGGAGTTGGGTGTGCAGCAAGGCTCCAGGTTTAATTATCCACAATTCATCTGTGCTTTGAGGCATGGAATGGTGCGGAATGAAATCCTAGTGAATCTGATCATTGTTCTCACTGATTTTATTCCTGTTATTGGTTTTAATAAATGACTGCCTTTTGTGAAGGATGTTGATGGTAGTATATGATTACTGCACAAATGCAATAAATGGGAGGAAGAAAACTGCTGCTAAGTATTGTGAGAAGAGATGTAAAGAACGAGATAGGCACTAGATGCTGGTGCTGGGGATCCCGGCAGTCAAAATACCTACGCCGGCATCCCAACAGGGTTAGGATACCGACACTTGTCTGTAGGTATCCTAACCATTTTCCTTCCCATCCCTCAAACCCTTCCTCCCCGGTGCCTAAACCTTACCTCTCCCTCCCAGCACCCTAAACCTAACCCTCCCCCCTAGTGCATAACCCTAACGTTCCCCCTAGTGCCTAACCCTAACCTCTAACCCTCTGTCCAGTCCCCCTACTTACTTTTGGGATGCCGACAGTCGGGATGCCGATGCCAGGATTCTGACAGGTGTCGGGATTCCGTCGCCTGTATTCTAAGCGCTGGCATCCCCTGTGTCAGGATACTGAACGTATCCAGTAAAGAACACAGTGTAATTGTTGGTGTTTATGCATTTACAGAAAAAATGCATGAAGTCTCCTTCCAGGACAAGGAGAAGGAACACCTGACCAGGCTTCAGGATGCAGAGGAGATGAAGGTAACACCACTAACGCCCTGTGTTACTAGCAACCCTTTCCAAATTACAGAGATAATAGACTTTCGAAGAGTGGGGAAGGAAATTTTAAAGCAGTTATATCTCTTAATGGGTGTAACTAACTGTACAGTGGCCCATGCAGCTGCTCCCATGCTGTAGGTCCCTGCTTTACTCATCAGAACATGCGTGGGAGCTGGCACATGCACAATTAAGCCTTCTGTGGGCTCCCTGCCCTGTAGAGGAACTGCGGCCCAAGTGTTCCAATGGGCAAGCTATAATAAGCATATGCTGGGGCCTCCCAACCCTTTTCTCACCACCCCACTCCCCTTTCTGAAATTGTACTATGGGACCTGGTGAATCTGCTTTACACCACTGTTTCCTAAATACAAGATTTTACCTTCATTGCTGGTAATTGGCACTATGATGGTTCACCCCACAACAGGGAGGTGTCCACTGAGTATAGGCGACAGGTGCTCTTTGAATGCATCTTTAGATCTGAGAACCATTAAAGTATGCCACCAATGTTTGATCAATGCGGTTCCTTTCTTTATCCTGCTTGTTCAGGTCTGAGGGGGAGATGTAGCAAACCTTGGAGAGAGATAAAGTGGAGATAGATAAAGTACCAACCAGTCAGCTCCTAACTGTCATTTTTCAAACACAGCCTGTAAATTGACAATTAGGAACTAATTGGTTGGTACTTTAGTACTGTTCCCTTTATCTCTTTCCAAGGCTGAGTACATAGACACCTGACTTCTGTGTGTTTCTTGTCAATGACTTATGAGAAATAATTTTTCATTTAAATGAGCGTATAATCATTATTATTATTCTTTTACTTCTGTGGTACCACAGTGACGTACACAGTACCGCTCAACACTATGAGCCAAATGATGAGTTAGCTGTGAGACAACAATCACTGTAATTTCACTTTCATTGCTTTCCTCTCATTGAATGTAACAGAAAACGCTGGAGCAGCAGATGGAAAGTCACCGAGAAGCCCACCAGAAGCAGCTATCTCGCCTACGAGATGAAATTGAGGAGAAACAGAAAATGATCGATGAACTCAAAGAGTAAGTAAGGAAGAATGCAATTGCGAAATTATGCTAATGACTCACTTGCCGCCCAGTGCTTAGAGACGTCCACTGACAGCATCTCACATCCGCTGCTCACACACAAACTCATAGACACTGAACACAAATCAGGCGACCATCAGCCTTCTAAGCTTCTGCAGACATAGCGGTCTCCAGACATGCAGAGGGCTCTCCTGCTGCCAGCAAGAACGCAGTGGCTTGATTATGGACGCCCAGAAAACAGAGTTTAAATGGTCTGACACACCTACGTTTCTCTAACTACCCCGTTACCTCCCCCAAACACTGACTACCTGTCACTCACTTTGCGAGTGAATCCTCTGTGTGAACGTATTCACAATTCAATCACTGTGCGTGCGCAGTGCGGGTTACAAGCATGCGCGAAGGCAGACAATCGCTCAATCAGCGTAAATATTTGCATTGCGTCCATCTCTGAACCAGACCCAAAGTTCTGTCTGGAGGACTTTATGGAGTAGGGTGTCTATCTGTACCTGACACATTATATCTGCTCTTTCCTATTAGTACAATTGTCCAAATTACTGTCACTCAGCTGCATATTAACATTTTATATGGTGTGTACTAAGCAGGCATAGAACAATGGGGGTCATTCAGACCCACTCGCGAGCGGCAGTACGCTCGCAAGTGGGTCGATGTTCCCCACTGCGCATGCGCACGACGGAGGGAGCTCCGTCGTGCGCATGCGCGAGACCCGGCGAGCGAAGGACTTTCCATCGCTCCGGGTCTCGCACCAAAGGGGGCGTGCTGTCGATGTTGATTGACAACACGCCCCCTTTGGTGGGCGTGCCGGGGGCGTGCCTGCCAGACGGAGGCGTTCCCAGGGGAACGCCTACCGTCTGAAGCCGGCCCCACTGACATCACTAGTGATGTCAGTGGGAGTGATTTTGGCTCTGATAGAGCCAAAATCACTCCAGGGCTTGTGGTTGAGAAACCCGACCACAGGGTTTCACTCGCAAGTCCGATGGTCGCGATGGTCAAGACCATCGCGACCATCTTGTTGGACGCTCGTATATGCTGTGGGTGGTGACCCACAGCTATACGAGCGTCCAGGAGGACGCTCCATTTTAATGGAGGAGGGCCCTGATTCAGAGCGAGCGCTCTGGTCAGAGCGTCCGGCTCTGAATCAGGGCCAATATACCATCCCACGTGACTACTGGATTTAGTCATAAAGTAACTATGTATATTATAGTCTACCCTTGAATCAAGGGCGTAACTATACCTACGGGGGCCTCATAGCTAAAATTTTTACAGGCCCTGCTCTCAGCCCGCGCACCCCCCCACTCAGCCTACCACCCCCGTCCCGTGGACCCCCCCTTAGCCTGAGCCCCCGCCCCGCACCCTCCTCACTCCCCGACTTCCCTGATCCATGGTCGCACTGTGCAGGGCAGGCGCACCTTCTCTCCCGGTCGGCTCCATCTCACTGACTGATGCTGGGAGGAGGCGACCACGCCTTCTCCCAGTATCAGTCAATGGGGAGAGCCGGAGGCGGAGCTGACTGGGAAGACGCGACCACGGAGCGGGAGGGCCGTGACCACGGAGCAGGTAAGTGGAGTATAGGGGAGTGAGGATAGTGATGGGGGAATGAGGAGGGTGCGGAGGGAAGGGCCGCGGACAGAGGCCTGACACCGTAGGTGCAGGGGGAGGGCCAGGCCCCGAGTTGGTCCGGGCCCCATAGCAGCCGCACCCCCTGCACCCATGGTAATTGCGCCACGGCCTTGAATTAATATCACTTAAATTGTGCAGATTACAAACTGAATACTGCATACAAAAAAATATTATGTAATTTACTAATGTGCAGAATAAGGATAAATACTGAATATTTTGCCCAACAGAGGCACACTTAGAGGTGTTTCCTGTTTCCCAGAAACAGGGTCGTAACTAGGGTGGGGCGTCCAGTGCCATGGCATAGGGCACCGCAGGGCAGGGGGCGCTGGTTGGGCCTGGCAGTTTTCCTGTTTATTATCATTCTCACTTGTAGCTTCCTCTTCTTTTATCCCCAGCATCTCCTGACCTCCCCTATTTCTTCCCTGGCCCTTCCCCATGAGACCATGGCCCTTTTACGGATGTACTATCTTATGTTCCTATTTAAAAAATGGGGGAGGTGGGTGCCAATGCTCTCTCTGGTACAGGGCACCGAAAAGTCTCTTTACGGCCCTGCCCAGAAACACCTTCCCTTCCCATCTACTTGTAAAAGCAAGTTTTGAGAAGATGCTGTTGTGAATTGCTAGTGTCGTTTGTGACTCCTTCTATAGATACTTCCATGACTCCGCCCACTTAAAAGTAAAATCGGTCTTCAGTTCCCTGTGTGCTCCCTGGCTTTGCTGTAGGAATAAGGACCTTTTGCAGGGGGACTGCCAGGGCTGATTAAGGGCCTGATTCAGAGCGACTGTGCAAATCTGTCCATCTCACATGCAAATGCAGAAGGAGGTTTCTTGCTGCAATTGTGATGCCAGCACTGCGACTGACGTCGCAGGCTGGTATCACCATTGCGACCGATTGATGGTTGCTCTCTAGGTCAGGCTGCGGGAGCTGAAGCCTTCCACAGCCTGGCCGGTGCCTGGTCACGCAAGAGGCCAGGAAGCTGCATCCGTTGACGCAGACTCTGGCTTTGTCCCTCCCGGAAAATGGAGGCGACACTCCTCCGTTTCCCAGAACGGCGCAAAGGCACGCCCCCACTCCACCCCCAAATGCCTCAGCATGTCAGTCATGCTGCTGCTTGGGGGGTCTGCGAGCGAGATCACAGAATCAGTTCTGGACATGCGCAGAATGGCACCTGCGCAGGGCAGACCCTTCAACATCGGAGATGTGCGTTCAATCTCGAATGAATGTACGTCTCAGAATCAGGCCCTAAATTAGTATGTGGTTCGCAGCATGTGGTGGAAGTGTATTTAGCACTAGCATGTCCTTGTTTTTAGAGTGTGCAAGTAGAGTGTGGTGGTGGTGGTGGTGGTGTCATTTTGTTTAGTCTGTATAGAAATATTATGTATTATTGGTATTATTACTGTAGTTGATAATAGTGATGGTGGTATTGTTGTGTGTAGAAGTGGTATTATGTAGTGATATTATTATTAGTGTAATGATCCCGTACCCAACCCATTATTGTTTGTAGAGGTAGTATAGTGTAGTGATATTATTACTAGTGTAGTTGATAGTTGTATGTGTTGATGATGGTGTTATTTTGTGTAGAGGTAGTTTACTGTAGTGATATTACTACTGGTGTAGTTCTATGTGATGATTGTGTTATTGTGTGTAAAGGTAGTATACCATAGTGGTGTTATTACTAGTGTAGTTGTATGTGGTGGTGGTGGTGGTGATGGTGTTATTGTGTGTAGAGGTAGTATAGTGTAGTGATTTTATTACTAGTGTAGTTGTATGTGGTGGTGGTGGTGGTGAGGGTGTTATTGTGTGTAGAGGTAGTATAGCGTAGTGATGTTATTACTAGTGTAGTTGTATGTGGTGGTGATGGTCTTATTGTGTGTAGAGGTAGTATAGCATAGTGATGTTATTACTAGTGTAGTTGTATGTGGTGATGGTATTATTGTGTGTAGAGGTAGTATAGCATAGTGATGTTATTACTAGTGTAGTTGTATGTGGTGGTGATGGTGTTATTGTGTGTAGAGGTAGTATAGCATAGTTAAATTATTACAAGTGTAGTTGTATGTGGTGTTGATGGTGTTACTGTGTGCATAGTGATATTATTACTAGTGTTGTTGTATGTGGTGATGGTCTTATTGTGTGTAGAGGTAATATAGCATAGTGATATTATTACTAGTGTAGTTGTATGTGGTGATGGTGTTATTGTGTGTAGAGGTAGTATAGCATAGTGATATTATTACTAGTGTAGTTGTATGTGGTGATGGTGTTATTGTGTGTAGAGGTAGAATAGTGTTGTGATATTATTACTAGTGTAGTTGATAGTTGTATGTGGTGGTGATGGTCTTATTGTGTGTAGAGGTAGTATAGCATAGTGATATTATTACTAGTGTAGTTGTATGTGGTGATTGTATTATTGTGTGTAGAGGTAGTATAGCATAGTGATATTATTACTAGTGTAGTTGTATGTGGTGATGGTGCTATTGTGTGTAGAGGTAGTATAGCATAGTGATATTATTACTAGTGTAGTTGTATGTGGTGATTGTATTATTGTGTGTAGAGGTAGTATAGCATAGTGATATTATTACTAGTGTAGTTGTATGTGGTGATGGTGCTATTGTGTGTAGAGGTAGTATACTGTAGTGATATTACTACTGGTGTAGTTCTATGTGATGATTGTGTTATTGTGTGTAAAGGTAGTATACCATAGTGGTGTTATTACTAGTGTAGTTGTATGTGGTGGTGGTGGTGGTGATGGTGTTATTGTGTGTAGAGGTAGTATAGCGTAGTGATTTTATTACTAGTGTAGTTGTATGTGGTGGTGGTGGTGAGGGTGTTATTGTGTGTAGAGGTAGTATAGCGTAGTGATGTTATTACTAGTGTAGTTGTATGTGGTGGTGATGGTCTTATTGTGTGTAGAGGTAGTATAGCATAGTGATGTTATTACTAGTGTAGTTGTATGTGGTGATGGTATTATTGTGTGTAGAGGTAGTATAGCATAGTGATGTTATTACTAGTGTAGTTGTATGTGGTGGTGATGGTGTTATTGTGTGTAGAGGTAGTATAGCATAGTTAAATTATTACAAGTGTAGTTGTATGTGATGTTGATGGTGTTACTGTGTGCATAGTGATATTATTACTAGTGTTGTTGTATGTGGTGATGGTCTTATTGTGTGTAGAGGTAATATAGCATAGTGATATTATTACTAGTGTAGTTGTATGTGGTGATGGTGTTATTGTGTGTAGAGGTAGTATAGCATAGTGATATTATTACTAGTGTAGTTGTATGTGGTGATGGTGTTATTGTGTGTAGAGGTAGAATAGTGTTGTGATATTATTACTAGTGTAGTTGATAGTTGTATGTGGTGGTGATGGTCTTATTGTGTGTAGAGGTAGTATACCATAGTGATATTATTACTAGTGTAGTTGTATGTGGTGATGGTGTTATTGTGTGTAGAGGTAGTATAGCATAATGATATTATTACTAGTGTAGTTGTATGTGGTGATGGTGTTATTGTGTGTAGAGGTAGTATAGCATAGTGATATTATTACTAGTGTAGTTGTATGTGGTGATTGTATTATTGTGTGTAGAGGTAGTATAGCATAGTGATATTATTACTAGTCTAGTTGTATGTGGTAGTCATGATGGTGTTATTGTGTGTAGTAGTATAGCATAGTGATATTATTACTAATGTAGTTGTAATTAAGCTCTCACGAGCAGGGCCCTCATCTCTCATGTGCTTCTCCTTCACTTAATTATACTTTAATTTACAACAGAACTCAAGCCTTGGTTGCTGATACCATGCTGCCTATTTAAGTGTTATGCAGCAATGTAATAATCATGTATCTGTTCTGCATTGTTTGTACTGTTAATAACCGTTTTCTTGTGTGCTAATTTGTTTATGTACATTGTAAGGCGCTGCGGAACCCTTGTAGCGCCATTTAAATAAAGGATAATCATAATAATAATAATTGTATGTGGTGATGATGGTGTTATTGTGTGTAAAGGTAGTATAGCATAGTGATATTATTACTAGTGTAGTTGTATGTGGTGATGGTATTATTGTGTGTAGAGGTAGTATAGTGCAGTGATGGTAATAGTGTAGTTGATAGTAGTATATGGTAATTGGGGTGTTGTATGTAGAATTAGTATAATGTAGTGATGCTATTGTAACAGGTAACCTCTACCCACTTTAGTTGTACTGTGCTAGCCCTCAAACTAGGGCAGGCAGGTGGAAGGCCATCTGTCAGAAAGGGACACTTAAGCAGTCGAAAAATGGGCGTGGTCACTCAGAAAAAGGGTGCGTCCTTGAAACGCACCTTATTTTCATTACTGTAAGGGACGTGCCCAGCAGTCACTGAGATGCTGGGCTGCTCCCAAGCTCTCCCTGTAGTGTGAATAGATACCGTGTGGCATCTATTCACTCACTGGTGATTGTTTCACCGACACTTTCTCCTCTGCAGAACACTGCGGTCCGCAAGAGAGGGGATAGTTGCTTTAGTGCGGCACCGCCATAAGGGCAGGGTGCATTTTAGTGCTTACAAATTGGGCAGGGCATGGCGCGGCGCCCCACTAAAACAGCCTAGCAGGAACACTGTATGCTATTATTAGTGTAGTTGGTCAATTACAACCCTGACCAATTTGGTGCCCTATGTGAGTTTTTAGCTGGTGCTCCTTAAATTGCAACCAATCCCACCACCTAGCATTGTGTTCATACGCTCACACAGACACTACCACAAAGCGTTATTTGTTTGATATTTGATATCTTTGTTTTAAAGAAACCAGTGCTAAATGCACAAAACACAGAACTATAACTATAATATAAATAACTAGTAACTATACCATATCAATAAGGTTATTGGCCAAAAAAAATACCGAAATTGAAAACCTCAACACTAGTGTGCTACTTGAGTGCAGTACTTAATACCGATTATATGTATAGCCTTGTTCTACAGCCTAAAGCTGGGCACATACATCCAGGTAAAATGCCTGTCAGACCGACAGACATTTTATCTGGCAGCCTGCCAGCCCGCAGATGTCCGCAGCATACACTGTGAGATATCTCAGTGTATTAGCCCCGACATCTGCGCTCCGCCCCCGGGGATGGAGACATTTCCCTGTTCCTTCCATGGGAAGGAACACAGGAAATGTCTGTCTGTCGACTGCGGCTGGGCATACATTGCCCGATGCAGCTGACATTTTAACTCATAAATATCGAATTGGACGGGCATGCTGGACAATCCGGCATGCCTGACCGGGCGATATTTAACCCTCGGTCGCCCGCACACACGCTACAATTTCGGGGCAATCCGCGGATATCGGGCGGATCGCCCCGATAATTGTAGCGTGTATGGCTAGCATTATTCGCCTTGACTTTACTGCAGCAAAGTAATTGATCACATCATCATAAGACAGCTGTTGTGAAAACAAATGATTAACACTAATGATGGAATGTCCACAGAGACGCTATTGCTCCATAGTAGAGCTCATGTTTTAATCAGTTAGAGCTTAGAGAAGCTCTTTACAGCAGCAGCCACAGTAATAGGAAGCCTGTCAGAGATCCTCAGAGCTACCCACATATTGGGTACATTTCTGTCAGGCTTTTAATGACAAATGCGGGAAATTCAGCATTCCCTATGCATGTTCCTTGCCATCAGTTGGCTATCCATCAAGGAGCTATTTTGCCACATAGGGGAAGTTGAGTGGCACGCCAACTTCTACAACATGGTCTGCAAACTCTTATCAAGTGAAGAGAGAGCTGCATCCACTACCAGTTTAAAAAAGTGGTCTCCATTTTCCTAAGGCCATCACCAATAGGCACAGAGCCTTATAGCCGGGATGTAGACAGGATACCGGCGGCCGAAATCCCGACACTAAAAGCCCAATATGATGGTGATGGTGGTGTTACTGTGTAGAAGTGGTATAATGTAGTGATGCTATTATTAGTTTAGTTGGCAGTAGCATGGGTGATGGTGGTGTTACTGTGTAGAAGTGGTATAATGTAGTGATGCTATTATTAGTTTAGTTGGCAGTAGTATGTGGTGATGGTGGTGTTACTGTGTAGAAGTGGTATACTGTAGTGATGCTATTATTAATTTAGTTGGCAGTAGTATGTGTTGATTGTGGTGTTACTGTGTTTAGAAGTGGTATAGTGTAGTGATGCTATTATTAGTTTAGTTGCCAGTAGTATGTGGTGTTGGCGGTGTTACTGTGTGTAGGAGTGGTTTAGTGTAGTGATGCTATTATTAATTTAGTTGGCAGTAGTATATGTTGATTGTGGTGTTACTGTGTGTAGAAGTGGTATAATGTAGTGATGCTATTATTAGTTTAGTTGGCAGTAGTATGTGGTGATGGTGGTGTTACTGTGTAGAAGTGGTATAATGTAGTGATGCTATTATTAGTTTAGTTAGCAGTAGTATGTGTTGATTGTGGTGTTACTGTGTTTAGAAGTGGTATAGTGTAGTGATGCTATTATTAGTTTAGTTGCCAGTAGTATGTGGTGTTGGCGGTGTTACTGTGTGTAGGAGTGGTTTAGTGTAGTGATGCTATTAGTTGGCAGTACTATGTGGTGATGGTGGTGTTACTGTGTATAGATGGTATGATTAGCCTAGTGATTGTATGATTAGCATAGTTGATAGAAGTATGTGTTGATGATAATAAAAATACTTGCTCACCTTAAGATGTAAAAGAGGGAAACACATATACAGTATGTGGAAACCCCCATTTAGAACCCTGCATTTGTCCCTGCCCAATGTGCAAAATAACAACAGTGGTTCTGTGCAGTAATCTGTACATGGAGAGAACGAGGGTAGATACTGGGAATTGCATTCATTATACTGTATATAACAAGCAGTCGCGTATCTATAATGGGTGCAGTGTGTGCGGGGCACACGGGCCCCTGGGTCTAGGGGGGCCCCGCACCGCACTCACTGCACCCATATTTTTTTTAAACTTACCTGTCCGAGGTCCCGCGTCGGGTGTCACTGCTGCTCAGAACATCGGAAAAATGGCCGCCGTGGCCATTTTTCCGGCGTTCTGCGCATGCGCAGTAGACTCCGGGCACACTCTAGTGTCCGGAGTCTACTAATGCTTCGGTGGCTGGCCAGCCGCGTCAGTCGGCTGCCAGCCACCATGGAGAGAGGAGGGGGCCCCGAACGAGGAGTGCACATGGGCCCCCTCCTCTTTTAAAACACCCCTGATAACAAGTGAAGTTATAAAACTGGTATTTGACCAGGCACAACATTCCAAGATCAAAGCTCAATGTGCTTATTTATCATTAAATTTTTGGAGCATATTCCGTGAAAACACCAGTTGTACTATGGAGGGATTCCACCAGATATCTATATATAAGCGAGAAAGCGTGTCTATCTGTCTCTCCGTCTTTTTGTCCTTTATACACGAACAAAGTTTTAGATTTACCTCCACCAAATTTGGCATGGTGGTGTAGTTTGACCAGGATTAGGTTTTTGTCTAGGTTTGAACTTTGTCAGGGCCACACATTGTCACACAATCGTAAAAATGGGGACACTCATAAATTACATAGGTTTCAGGGATGGCTCCAGTGGAAATTGGCAGCCTGCCAAAAACCTGTGAGATTGTAACAAAAGTATCCTTTTCACCTCTGCGCAAACTTGATGACTCATGCAAGATCATATTAAATCCGGAGCCTCTGTGTTTGCATGCAAGGGCGTCACCAGGGGCGTAGAGAGCCACCCCGGGCCTAGGGGAAGTGTGGTCTAATTGTAGGAGATGTGGCCAAGCCCCCTTAGAACCCTTTTTGCATCGCCGCTGTGCACTGGAGGGGGGGGGGGGGGCGCTGTGAGACCCTCAGCCTGGCGCAAATCCAGGGGAGGGGGGGGGGGGCAATCAGTGTGATCCAGAGATGTTATAAGAAAAATGTAAAGAAAAAAAAGTGTATGGCAGGTGAGACACTGGTTCCCCTGTCTACCTTTTCCACACATCCCTTTCCAACACTATATACTGCCGCACCTTTGTATAATGCCCACATGAACCTTTGGGTTCATAAATGTATCTGTAAATTTGGCTCTGATATTAGCCAGTGCCTTCCCAGCCAGTTACCTCCCTGCATGTCACTGGTGTGATCGCTTCCCCCCACGGGCAGAGGAGACTGCAAGAAGTCTCCCATTGCAGCCCAGCATACAGCAGTGTGTACTGGGATGCTGACAGGTAAGAGGGATGAGGTAATTAGTACCCACCCCCCTCTCGGCCCCCTTGGGCATAACTAGAACTTTGTGGGCCACATAGTAAGATCTTAAAAGGGTCCCCCAGAGGGAAAAAAAAACACATACATTTGCCCCCACACAGAGCCCATTCATGTTATGTCATACAGACTGCATTCAGATTATGCCACACAGAGCCCATTCAGGTTATGTCACACAGTAGTACCCCTTATACACATTATGCCACACTGTAGTAGTGCCCCTTATACATTATGCCGCACAGTATTGCCCTTTACACTACACAGTAATGCCCCTTACACATTATACCACACAGTAATTCCCTTTACAGATTATGCCACATAGTAGTAGTGCCCCATATAACACAATTTCCACACAATAGTACAATAGTAGTGCCCCTTACACATTATGCCCCCCCCCCCCAGCAACTCACCTCCTCGTGTCCCTCCAGCAGCCTCTCACCTTCCCCTGTGTGCTATCAGCAGCCAGCAGGTGTGGATTTGGGGCCGAGTCGCCAGTTAATTACAGCTTGCGAACCGGCAGGCAGCAGCATACATGGACAGACAGCACCGGCGCAATTGGAATCTGGCACTGATCAAAGCCAATCAGAGCTGGCGGACCAGCAGCTGATCAGGAGCTACCACTGTTGATTGGCTGCTAGTCCGCGAGCTCTGAATGCCTCAGGACCAGTGGTGCTGTCTCTCGATGACTGCCTGCCAGTGTGCCAGCTGTAATCAGCCGGCACCAAATCAACATTGCTGACACCCGGGCCCCCCTTGACTGTCTTGACTGGACCGGCCCACCTTGTGTGTGTGTAGGTGCAGGAGGAGATTTTCACTATGGAGATAGCCATCTATCATGTAAGACACAGGGGCACCACTCTGATCGGCAGATAGTGTGGGCTCCGGTGGCCATGTTTTATAGTTTACAGCGAATGTGCAAAATTTGGTTTAGTATTTGATACAGCTACTCTAAAGCCATATATTGAAGCTTTTCTCCAGCATTTTGATTGTTTATAGTGTTGGTAGAGTTTTTCTTATTTCTATATTCATTTCAGACTGATTTTTCAGGCACTTGCTCTCACATCCTAGCAGCCGGTCATTTGCAATGCTATATAGCAACAAGCTACCGTGAGCAGCACTATTAGGAAAGCAGAAGCATATTGCCCCTATCTACCGTATATTTCTGTGATTAAAAGTGGCATAGTTACTCTCTCATTTGGCATTCAACGCACTAGCAGATGCCAAAAAGCAGAAGTGATTAGTCCTACTAATTTTAGTCACACACTATTCTCTATATTGTGATATATTTGAATACAGATACACTGCCTATGTTTGGTCAAAAAAATGTTTATGGTATAACCACTATCTTCAACCATGCTGCTCTTGAACTTGTGATTGTTTGTGTGTAATGATTACTGAAAAGTATAACCAATAATATTTTTTGTGAGCAATATCAGATAATACAACTATGATGAGTACAGATGTTGTTTTATAACTTGTGTATTGTGATATACTTGTATCATTACAAAAAACAAACCCCTGGACAGCATATGGGAGGGATGTAATTCAACGCAACTCTACTGAACACAATTGTTGCTTTAGAAATTGTTCTTTGTAGTATATCTGCACCAACATTATTTTAAATTGTGCTGTATCACAATTTGCTGCTGATCAAACAGAATCAGTATGGAAAAGCACATTCATGAACACTCTATGTAAGCAATGAACTATGGTTTGTGATCATTTTTTTGCATAGAGTATATTGGTTTTGTCTCACTATTTGCTCCTGATTATGTATAACTAATATTGAAAAGCACAGCCGTGAACAAAATGAAGAGCACATGTGTTGTTTTAAAACCTATGTTTTGTGATATATCTGCAGAGTATATTTGATTTGTCTCACTAGTTACCTCTGATTATGTATAAGCAATACTGAAAAGTACGGTCGTGAACATTTTTTTTTTTTGTTCTCATTAAAGCTATATGTTCTACTTAAGAGGATAACTATTATTAACTGTTTGTGAACAAACTACTTGTATACTATGTGAACATAGGAGAGCATTATCTCTGAGAATGCTACTCTGAACATTATATGCAGTGTAACTGTATGTAACTGTATGTAACTGTATGTGGTAGATACTACTCTGTCTCATGTGCCTTTGTGGAATTTAGATACAAACTACATCCATATACACACAATGAGAGTTCTCATTAGTAATTTAGTTTTTAAGATTCCTACCAACTCACATTATAAGCAATTCACTCAGTTCTATTGATGAAACACAAAATATTATCTAAGGAGTGATTGAGATTTACAGCCGGTGGTGTTTCTCTCTACACATTTGTGAAGAAACAATAATCAGAGAGAAAACATACTTTTTGAAACTTTGCCAATTTATTGTTATTGGATTCCCTGTTTTTTATGACAGCTATTCGGGAACAGCAATTGGAGACCAGCTATTTTGCTTACATAAGCTTATATTACACTGATTTTAAAGTTCTATACCTTTTCACTAGTTTTTCTCGCCATTTAAATGTATCAATAATAAAAGTACAAGTTTTATATAATTATTAAAGTGTGCTCCAGAAAAGACAAATAGTTTGCTTTACTTGCAATTCAGCAAGAACCTTGGTGTAACTTGGGCACCATAGCAGGGGCAGAAGTATGGGAGACAATGGAGGCGCCTGCCGCCGGGCTCCAGCTCTGAATGGGCACCTCCTCCATTGTCCACAACATATTCACCCCACATAGGGCTGTAACTATGTACCCAGAGTGTACTATCACGGCCGCCCAATCAGGGCCGGCTCTAGGCATGTTCTACCTGAGCGGCCGCTCAAGGGCGCCATCCTTTCTGGGCGCGACGATTCCCGCCTGTCCACCCCGCTGATTTACATACACACAGTGAGTCAGTCTGTCACAATCACTGAGTGACAGACTCCGCGGTTATCTGCAGCGCTGAGCAGCCCGGGTGGCGCCGTGACGTCACACGCTGTTGTCCCTGCCCACGCATTCACCTGCTCTCTCTGGCAGGGTCAAGACAGTGCGGTGGTGGCCGGGACCTGCGAGGGTGAGGATTCAGGCAGGAGGAGGCAGTGGCGGGTCAGTGATCGTCCCCCCTACACATGCCTAAACTGGTGCTGCAGACTGTGAAGTGGAGTGAGGTTAGGCTACTTCCAGTCAGTCGGAGCTTCGAGGCACATGACTTGCTGGAGTGGACAGACAACCACTACTGCAGCGCTTTTCATTCGCTGTGCCCCGTTAGCGGCCCACAGGTGTACCGCCAAAGTACAGGAGCAGCAGACCCATGCCCACCAGCCAGTGTGCGCGTAGCTGCTGGAGCAATGCCACGATGCTGACAGGACTCAGGAGCTGACGGAGGAATGAGAGAGAGCGGTAAGTAAAGGGAATTCTTCTACCTTACTGGCAGTTTCATTTTACAACTGGGCTCAGTATCCTTATATGTATTTATATATGTGTGGGCATATATGTAATTATATATGTGTGGGCATATATGTAATTATATATGTGTGGGTATATATGTGTGGGCATATATGTAATTATATATGTGTGGGCATATATGTAATTATATATGTGTGGGTATATATGTGTGGGCATATATGTACTTATATATGTGTGGGCATATATGTAATTATATATGTGTGGGCTTATATGTATTTATATATGTGTGGGCTTATATGTATGTATATATATGTGGGCTTATATGTATGTATATATGTGTGGGCTTATATGTATGTGTATATGTGTGGGCTTATATGTATGTATATATGTGTGGGCTTATATGTATTTATATATGTGTGGGCTTATATGTATTTATATATGTGTGAGCTTATATGTATTTATATATGTGTGGGCTTTTGTGTATGTATATATGTGTGGGCTTTTGTGTATGTATATATGTGTGGGCTTTTGTGTATGTATATATGTGTGGGCTTTTGTGTATGTATATATGTGTGAGCATACATGGAGATGTTTATAAGAAACCACTGCAGAATTTAATAACCACAGCTGCAGTGCCAGGTGTAGTCCATTCTATAAAGCTCATTTTTTAACAGTACTTTGGTCAAAAAAGTAGCCCCCATAACTTTCTGGGGCTTGGCTCAGATAGATAACGTAATGTTTAGTATATGGGGAATGCTTCGCATTTTTTTCAGAAAAGGGAACAATAGGAATACTCTCTATTAACTGCCACATGCACAAACCTATGGCTGCGCATGCGCAGTGAGAATGCCACTCCAGTTCCCCGTGCCACCATGACAGCCAACTTAAGGCTAGTAAGTGCAAATGCATCTGACCGGAATCGGTATGAAATACCGCCGGCCGCATGGCAGCGGGCAGCGGAAGCCTGACAGCGCTGGAAATCCCGATCGTCGCTAAGTTAAGTATATACTAACCTAACCTCCTAACCCTCCTTAGGGGTGCCTAACCTTCCCCCCAAGTGCCTAACCCTAACCTCCCCCCTCTAAGTGCCTAAACCTAACCTCTCCCCTCTAAGTGCCTAACCCTAACCTCCCCCCTCTAAGTGTCTAACCCTAACCCTCCCTTAGGGGTGCCTAACCCTAACCCCCGTCCCCTTCCCCGCTGCCTAAACCTAAGTCCCCCGGGGACTTAGGTTTAGGCAGCGGGGGTGCCTAAGGTTTAGGCAGCGGGGGTGCCTTAGGTTTAGGCAGCGGGGGTAGCCTAAGTCCCCCGGGGGTGCCTAACCCTAAGCCTCCCTCCCCCTAGCCTAACCCTAGCCCTCCCAGGGGGGTGCCTAACCCTAAGTCCCCCCCCCGGGTACCCTAAACCTAACCCTCCCACCCCGCGGCTGTCCGCTCTCAGTGCCTGGCATCCCTTCGATCGGGATGCCGGACGCCTGTCTCCCGGCGTCGGGGAAATGACAGGCGTCTAGATATAGACGCCCGGCATTTCACCCTCGCTGGGATATGACAGTCGGGAAGCCGGCTGTCGGTATTAAGGCAGTCAGCTTCCCGATTGTATACCCTTCTGAGTCCTGACCCTTTGTGCTGTAGGGCTGAGGCCTGTAAGAAGATTGGGATTGATCTCTGCTTTGTTCATTCCATGTCATCAGTTGCTTTAGAGGCTAGGCGTGGTTCATTGGGGCTCTCTCTATTTGGACTAGAATTTAAGAAAAAGTGGTGAATTGGGTGTGCAGGGCCCAAAAGAGTTGAGACTGAAAATGAGAGGGGGTATGACTGAAACTGGGAGAAGTAATTAGTAGAGGGGAGGGGTCTGGATTAATTTGTAAACTGCCCCCTTAGAAGAAAAGTCTAGATCCTCCCCTGGGAGGAGGAGAAGTGAACCACGGCGCAGCATGAGGACTTGGGCTGGGGGAGATGGGAACTGCAGCTACAATAAGTATGTGCTGCTGACAGGTGAAGCTGTATGAACTCCCACCTGGAGTGGGACTGAATTTTAGTTTATTGGTAAGTGTGAAACTGAGTATTGTAGAGTGGGGGAGGAGGGGGCACTGTGGTTGCAGGGGCTGAGTGAGTCTGGGGTGGGGGGGATTAACAGTGGCTGAGGGAGGTCCTGGTGGAGCACTGTGTTTGCAGTGAGCAGGGGCTGTGACTGGGTGTGGGGGGCTGTGAGGATGCTGGCTGAGAGGAACACTGTTTGCAGTGAGCAAGGGCTGAGACTGGGGGGGCTGTGGGAGTGCTGGCTGAGGAGCACTTTTTGCAGTGACTGGATAGCTGGAGTCTGAGACTGGGGGCTGTGAGGGTGCTGGCAGAGGTGCATTGTGACTGCAGTGAGCGGGCGCTGACTCTGGACTGAGGACTGAACAGTGGCTGAAGGGGGGCTGGCTGAGGAGCACTGTGACTTCAGAGTCAGTGATGGGGACTGAACTCAAAAATACACTTGCTATCTATCAACAATTATTATGAAGTCTATTCTGCTGTGATATATATATATATGAAAGGTTGGCGTTACCCTTTGAGCTGTAAGAAAAAATAAAAGGTTGGGATAATAGAAATTTGGAAGGTGCTTCAAATAAATGTGTAATGTGCAAAAGCCCACTGATGTAGATTGTGAATGTGATTTAATGTAATGCTGTGTAAGGGGAAATATAGATTTGATCATTATAGAGAAAATATGCTCCACGAACCGCAAGGAGTATATACAATTAGAGGACAATGGGTTTTTTTTTTTGGTTTTTTTTTTGTGTGGGAGCATTCATTGCATCAGTGTGTGTTTTATTTATTTTGCCTATGGGGCAGGGGCTGGCTGGCAACTTTTAGCCTGGGGGGTAAATGCAGGCAGGCGGCCCTGGCAGAGGAGTAGCGTGTAGCCAGGGTGCCCGAAAGAACGTGCGTGCTACGGCGCCCACCCCCCCACAGGAGAGGACACCCTTATGCAGGCCTCGAGTAGTGCCCCCAGTAGTGATCCCCCCTATGCAGTGCCCCTTGTGCCCCCAGTAGTAAGCCCCTTATATAGTGCCCCCAGTAGTGGTAACCCTTATGCAGTGCCCCTTAAATAGTGGCCCCAGTTGTAGTCTTCCCGCTATGCAGTACCCCCACTGTTGCCCTTTATATAGAGCCCCCAGCAGTGGTCCCTCGATGCAGTGCCCCCAGTGGTAGTCCCCTCCCCCCTATGTAGTGCCCCTGGTAGTAGTCCCCTCCCCCCTATGCAATTCCCCTAGTAGTAGTCCCCTTGTAGTGCCTCTAGTAGTAGTCCCCCCCTTGTAGTGCCCCCAGTAGTAGTAGTAGTCCCCCTTGTAGTGCCCCCAGTAGTAGTAGTCCCTCCCCTTGTAGCACCCCCAGTAGTAGTAGTCCCCCCCTTTGTAGTGCCCCCAGTAGTGGTCTCCTCCTTATAGTGCCAGACCCCCCGCAGTAGACACACATAATATAAAAAAAAAAAAACACTTACCTGACACCCGCTCCTGCTCCTGGTCCCGCCGCCGAGATCAGCTCCTACGTCCGCCGCTTTGCATTATGGGAGTAACGCGTCACTCCCATTACCCACTGCGGGAGCCGGAAGATGTCCGGCTCTGGCAGTGGGAGCAGCAGCCGATGAGAGTCTGTCTGACTCTCATCAGCTGCTAAAGCAAACACACAGCTGGCGGCTGTGTGTTTGTGCTGTGTAGCGCTGACCGAACTCTGTCCGGTCAGCGCTGCACACGTGGTGCAGTCTGTGTCACAGTGACACAGACTGCCCGCGGCCCGCATGATGCTGCGGCCCGGGGGGCACATGGCACCCTGCCCCCCTGACCAGCCCACCACTGCTGTGGGGGTATTCATTTAATCAAGGTGTGTGTGTTGTTTTTTTTTTTATTTGTCCTGTTGAGTACAATGTGTGTGTTTTTACCCTGTGGGGGCAAAGGAGCAGGGTCCTCTTACCTCTTGTCTGTCTGTTACTACCTAGTTTTGTTCTACTGCTTCCATTTGTAAAGCGCAACGGAACATGCTGAGCTATATAAAGAAACTGTTAATAAATAAATAATAAAATAAAGTTCTGTTTTTTGAGCAACCTGTGAGGACAAATGTGCGTTAATTTTATAATAAATGGCATGGTAACATTTTGCTCAAATTGACTCCTTTATATTTTTTTTGTATCTTTCCTGTTGTTTCTTTAATTAAAAAATAGTAAATATTTATTTTCAGCTAACAAAGAAATATTAATATATGTACATACTTATATATGGATCGAGTGTGTGCGGGTGGGTGAGCGAGCACGAGTGGGGGGGGGGCGCTCCATCTATTTCTCGCACAGGGTGCTAGTTGACCTGGAGCCGGCCCTGCGCCCAACACATGGCATACCTTCCCGGTACCTGAGAAGCAACCATACACTAGTGGAGAGCTCCATGTCAGACCATCAGCTGCTGCCTTCGTCTATCCATAGCCTGTCAGCATGTAAATGCTACAGTGTCAGCGGCTGTGACGGGGGGAGGGGGGATCACCAAATTATAACTTGCCTCCGGGTGTCTGGGATGAATTTACGCCACTGCATGTTAGCAAACAGTGGGGTTCTTTTTAGGATCAATGGAATGGGGTTATAGGTGAGGACAATGTAAACAAATAAAGGCTGCAGGTGCACTTCAGGTTCCAGTCTTCAACCCGGGCAACGCCGGGTATCCCAAGTAGTCTACAATATCTGCTGCTGTCCTTCCATTTCCTACAGCAGTCGCAAACCCCATAGAAGCCAGGGTTATAACTAGGGTAGTGCGACCAGTGCCATGGCACAGGGCACCGCAGGGCAGGGGGCGCTATATGGGCCTGTCAGTTTTCCTGTTTATTATCATTCTCACTTGTAGCTTCCTCTTCTGTTATCTCCATCATCTCCTGGCCTCCCCTATCTCTTCCCTGGCCCTTTCCCATGAAGCCATGGCCCTTTTTAGGTGCACTATCTTATGTTCCTGTTCAAAAAATGGGGGGAGGGGGCACCAGTGCTCTCTCTGGCACAGGGCACCAAAAAGTCTATAGTAGTCTATAGGCTACACTTCGCTAAATTTACCAGGAGAGGGTTCCAGTTAAACCAGACTATCTGATGGCAGTTGTCTTGGTTAGAAGGAGACAGAGTCCAGTTTTCACTTCATTCATTGCTGGAAGGGAGGTCCACATTGTGCCGGCCTACACTGGGGAGTCATCTGGGTCCAGAAAACTGTTAGAAGAAATGGGAGACTATAGTTAAAAAGAATCTAGCAAGTGCAATTTCATAACTATATCCTCAATGCATGCACTAGGGCCATGGGTTCATTTCCAACTATATCTGTATGGAGTTTGTATGGTCTCCCTGCTTGTGTGTGTTTCCTCCGGTGCTTTGATTCTCTCCACACTCCCAAGGGATGTGTCAATTGTCTGATTAAAATGAACCTCAATATGTGTTTGGTAGGGAATTTAGACTGTAATGGGTCATTCATTTCTCCACCGAGTGCCCCTGGTACAGCCGTGATGCACTTTTTAATTTCTTGAATCGTAAAAATTGGTAATATGTGGTACGTCAATGAAATTTGAATTGCCCCACATAGCTGCAATGGGGCTGGGACTCTTGTGAGTGATTAAATTATTATCTGTACCTACACAGCAAAGGCCTTTGATTAGGGGCAATACACCTTCCTCTGCGGGGTTATAGGAGGTTTGGATTAGGCTCCAAATTTATTGTGTGGTGGAAGGTGCTGATTATACTTAACTTTACACTGATGACATACTTCTCTTTCTAAAGGATGCAGAGTACTGTCTCAGCACTTAGTTAGACCTAGTTGATGGCTTCAACAGTTTTTCTAGCCTGAAGGTCAATTAGTCCAAGCCCAGCATTTTCACCATCCGTCAAAATATACCTCTTGCTGGTGGGACTCAAAGTCCTTCACAGAGGATTCAGAGTTATGTGGGAATCTGACCTACAGGATTGGGACCAGCTTGGTAGTGCCAATGGTGCTACGTCTTGTACCAGATGCAGATGGGTGTAATTAAGCATTTGGCACAGGGTGTACTGCACTTCTTAATGGTTCCTATGGTCTGGTAGAAGCAATTGCTCTACTTGTCCCAAATATTCGGTGGATGACGGATCCTTTTGGCACCTATATATTTTGAGTCTCCCTTTACCTCCTTAAATCGGCATCCCAGTATGTAAGCACCATATTGATTTTAGACAAGTAATTATAGACAGAACCTGGATAGCAAAAGAGAACCCGTGTTTTCACAGTGGTTAGCACTGGTGAACGACACAGTGAAGCACAAACGGTATAGTGACATCAGCTGAAATTCCATATAGAATTACCAAAAATTCTGGGGATTTACTACTTTACAATACATGTTGCAGGTGTTGTCCTGTAGCCTAGGTGAGACTTTTACATAGGTTCACAGTCCTTTGTGTTCTTTATTTTTTAAAATTATTATTTATCAAAGAAATTACTATCTACATCAGTATCATTGCAGATTGTAGATTATTGATGGCCCACATGTTATGAATAAATACTATGGTTTGTGGTTGTGTCTGTTTGTGTATCTGATTTACCTACATACAAACACACACACACACACATATATATATATATATATATATATATATATATATATGTATGTTCAGGTGGTATAGTGTTGAATTTCCTGACATGTCATCAATCGAATTCTGCGCCTTAGTGTGTGCTTGCTGCGCTAATGTTTGCCTTTGGTTACATGACTTCCTTCATATTACCTTGAGTTTAATTATTACTTTATCGCTGTAACTGTACTTGGGGGTTTCCTTTGTTTTGTTTTTGTATTGTTGTTTATTACAAAATGGCAACAACAAAAAATCTGGTAATTCATTCTTTTTTATTTGGTTGTTTTTTTAAAACTTGAGCCTAAATGGCCAATTGTACACTTTATTTGGGTAATATATATATTTTTTTCTCTTGTGAAGCCTTAATCAGAAGCTGCAGCTGCAGAAGGACAAACTGACCTCCGACTATGAGAAACTGAAGGCAGAAGATCAGCAGAGAGAGATGGAACTGGAGAAACTTATGTAAGTTCTGTCCTGACATCAATACAGATTAGTCTATATCAGTAGTAGGAGATAAAGAGTAAAACAGAACATAGAGGAGAGTGATTGGTTTATGAAGCTTCAGGGTTACTATTTGGGTTAACCCTTCTGTCCAAACTAGGGATTTAGATTATTAAGGGAATATAAACAGCCGGAGAGAGAAGGGGCCCGGGTAGCAGAGGTGTGTAATGCACCGGCAGCCAGAGAAGATAAGAGTCTAGGTGGCATTTAAAACATGGAGCCGGCTGCGAGCCAATCACAGCTCGTGGAACGGCAGCCAGCCAATCGGCTCCATGTTTTAAATGCCACTGAGACTCTTCTCTGGCTGTCGGTGCATTCCACACCTCTGCTACCCGGGCCCCCTCTCTCTCCGGAAATGCAGCTGATGCTCTCTCTCCCTGGCTGCCGATGTCTACCAACATTTATAAGGTCTGTTAGATAACACAGTGCTTGAAAGTATTTTTTTTTGTCCAATAGCTGCAGATCTCGAATATGACTAAAAAAAAATCTAATTAATGACATTATAATAATAAACCAGCCTTCCCTGCGCCCCCCCAGTCCAGCCAGCCTGTCTTCCCTGCCCTTTTCCCCGAACCCAACTAGCCTTCCCAGCCCAGTACCCTTCCCTCCTTGTCCAGCTTTCCCTGCACTGTGCCACCCCCCCACCATGTCTAGTCATCCCTGTGCCCCCAATAGGTCCAACCCTCCCTGTCCCTCACCACCGAAGTAGTTCCACCCACATCCACAGCTCAACCTACCTCTGCCCCATACCCAGAGGGGGGGGGCTGCTTATTTTGTCAGTACCGGGCCCCACAATAAAATGATGGTACAAGTCTGTGCACATGGGACATGTGATTTAGTGTAACAGGATTTTTCAGAATAAATCAGACTAGTTTGCCATGTGATAATACCGCATTCTGCTTCTAAATTCCATAGCCTATCGGTCTGCAACAAAGACCTCTCACTATTGACAAGAACATTTTAGCCATGGGCTGAGGCTCTTATTGTGCAGCATTCATTTGTCTTATATCTGTAGGCTACTTAATGAGAAGAGGGAGCAATCTCGGGAGGACCTTAAAGGCCTGGAGGAAACTGTGGTATGTTGATTTGGTATTCAACATTATTATTAGTCAGATCCTGCATTATTATTATTTATAAGGCACCACAAAGTGACAGGCAGTGCGGTATGGAGGGTCGAAAACATAAAACATTGTAAAACAACAGATTAGAAAGAACATAGGTACAATACCCAACAGTTAACCACATTGTAAGTACAAAGCATAAGTATAAACACTACTTTAATAACTTTAGCATCGCAAACTGGCTATAGATTGTAAGCGTGCAAGCAGGGCCCTCTTACCTCTATGTCTGTCTATTATTACCCTGTTTTGTTCTATAAATGTTTCCAATTGTAAAGCACAATGGAATATGCTGCGCTATATAAGAAACTGTTAATAAATAAGACAATAAATAGGGGAAAGTGATGGTAGGAGGTGTAGCCTGGAGTCAGCGCTATGATCCTGTACCCAATGGGTGAGCAGACTGTCACTGGAAGAGAGATTACAAATGAGTAGAGCAATGGTGACATAGATACTGCTAGAGGAGAACAATAGGGAAGAGGGCCCTGCCTGTGAAAACTTTCTAAGGGAAAGGATGGGCAGTTGACTGGTATAGAGTGTGACTAGGAGAGGAAGTGAGTTCCAGAGGAGGGGGGCCAGCAAGGACTTGGAGGTGAGCGTGAGAAGAAGTAAGCAGGGTGGAGGTGAGACTACGGGCAGAGGAGGAATGGAATAGTTGGGAGGGAGTGTGGACAGAGGTTAGGGTAGAGATGCAGGGGAAGAGGAGTGCTTTAGGGCCTTATATGTGAGGGTGAATAGTTCTGAGGGGGATTGGGAGCCGGTGAGGCAGGTGTCTCAGGAGGAGGCAGGTGCCATCTCTCTGAAGAGGAAAATGAGATGACCAATAACGTTAAGGACCTTTTAAACGTACTCTAAACCTACATGTTTTTTATTTTCCTTTTGTCTAATGTAAATATTATGGGATGAATGTGTATTATATTCTTGATGCAGTTCCATTGTTTGGTTTCTGTTCCCCAGATTCTATGTCTTTGCCCCTCCCAGAATTCCTAATTCCATTTTTTTGAGGGGTGATGTTTCTCTTCCAGTACAAGACCTTGGGATGTGGCCTAGGGGCTAACTTAAAGCATTGAGGGCAGGGTATTTTGTAATGGGTGCGTGGAAAGAATAAAAAAACAAATACAAAGCATTCAGAAGTACAACTTTCTTCATTTACTCATAGACCTCACAGGCTTATCTTATGCATTGCAAATAGTCCTAAGGGATACATTTATTATGTAGTGCTTTTAAAAGCCTGGTTTTGTATTGTATATTATTGCCCCTTTAAATCCTGCGGCTGAAGCCATTGAAGACGCGGCAGCTTTAAAAAGCACCGCATTGTGAATGTAGCTTTATATTCTAGAAATACAACAATATGAGTGGTCCAAAGAGCGCTGTCCCTCATAGGTCACGTCTTCTCCTATTCTTTCATGGATAATGCAATGATCTCAAAACAGGGAGACAGAATAATACACGATTATACTCCAAATGATAAGTGTTACTTCCAATGGTCCGCAATTAATGTTAAAAGCTACTCACCTAAACTAGGTGAGATGCGTTCATATAAAGGTATCTTTTTGAAGTGTTTTACTCTGGTCATAGACAAACACACCAATTTTCATCGTTTATTCCCCACTGGGAATACACTCACCTGAAATCAGGTATAGGCGTTCACAAAAAGGTATCTTTTTATTCCCATTAGGAGAGTTCCATCCTTGACCCAGATGACTTTATAATAACTAAAAGATGATGCAACTCCAAAGGAATAAAGTTTCACTTTTTAATCCAAGAATATAAAAAGGTTGTGTCTATCCTTAGATAATATACAGCCAAAAAATGTACAAAAATCATTTAAAAATACAGTCACAAATGGGTTCCACGGTGAAAAAGGAAACAATTACCAGCCAAACAGGAGCCACTCTTATCCGGAATAGTGTGGAATCATGATGAGATGCACTGGATGTATAAAGTGCAAAGGTAAGTTCCAGTGCCACCATAGATAACCCCTAAATCCACCACCAACGCGTTTCTGACTTTCAAGTCCTTCCTCAGGGTGTACTAGGACTGTAAACTCCCCTCCTATTTATACCCCTCAGTATCCATATGGGGGAGGACTAAAAGATAACCAATTGGTCGGCTATAATTAAAACCTGGCATCTGGATCAAAATTCCTTATAAATTACAGTGATCAAAACACAATGCCCTCTACATAATAATCCATAAATGAACACACATAATGATAAAAGGCAAAAAAAAAGTAAAAACAGATGAGCATACATAAAGATAAGATTGAATAACAAAAGCAATATAATGAAGATCCGGTTCACTTTTTACACAAGTCCCCTTGATCCTCTGATGAGCCATGTAATTTGGCGCCAGGCCTCCTCATGCATTAGCCGCAGCCTGTTCTAAAACGTAACCGGACTTCCGGTCCACGAGGAACACCGCCGTGTACAACTTCCGGCATCTGGAACGCAGATACTTATGGTCCGCGACTTCCGGTGATGCGTAGTCATCCGCTGGTAAGCGCGTAACTCTGGAAGTCCCAGCTACAGCGTATCAAGGCTGCCGGACATAGTAATGCGTTCTCTAGTAATCCTCTGGACGCCATTTTATTGAAGATCATAATTCACACTGATCTTATACGAGGCCCATCAAGAACATTAACGATGCCATAAACCGGGGGACATGAAATAAAGAAAACAAAGTATAAATAAAACCAGTAAGGAAAAATAACAAATGGAATAATAAGACCAACCACTTATCATGTTAATGTATATTGAGAGACTATAAGAACCACTTGGTCTCAAAATCAACATTCAAACCTCTAGGTACTAGTGTTTTAAGTAAATAGATCATTTCCATTTCCATTTGAGCCAATCTAACATCCATATCATTAACCCGCCAGTTGGATTTAACAGATTTGATACCACAAAAGGACACTAAATGTTTAATATCACAACAATGTTGTGCCTTAAAATACAATGAAACATTGTGCGTATCCAGACCTTTTTTGATATTTCTGACGTGTTCAGCTAGTCTCACTTTTAGCATTCTAGAGGTCCTGCCAACGTATTGGCTACCACATGAACACTCCAAAAGGTACACACAATACTTCGTATGGCATGTGATGAAATCTTTAATTTCAAAATTTGCACCCGTGTATCCTGACTTAAAATGTGTAATTTTGGTATTAGTGGATTTACACACTTTACACATACTACACGTCCCACAACGATAAAATCCTTTTGATTTGATATCACCCACTGTGGGCTTAACAATGGCACTCCTCACTACATGATCTTTGATATTCCGAGCTCTACGGTATACAAATTTAGGACGTGACTCTATGTGATCTTTTAACAAAGGGTCCTTGGTTAATATATTCCAATGTTTGGACACCATTTTTTCTAGTTGTTTATACTGGCTATTATATTTAGTTATAAACAGGATTTTAAGTTTATTATCCACTTTTGTATTTCCAATATCACTAATAGCTTGTACTCTATTAAGGGTGGCACCTTTTTGTTTAGCAATACCTACTACCTGACTGTCATATCCCTTAGCAAGGAATTGACTCTCCAAACAATCAGCCTGTGTATCAAAAATAACCTTTTCCGTACAATTTCACCTAATGCGTTGAAACTGACTGTTTGGAATACTTCTAAGCCAGTTGTGGTGGTGATTGCTATCACTTTGAATCAAGGAATTGCAATCAGTAGGTTTGACAAAATTCTTGGTTTTTATGCAATTGTCCTCAATATAGATGGTAAGATCTAAAAAATCCACAGTTACTTCACTGACATTAAATGTCAGAACTATATTGGATGTGTTATTATTTAAATACTGACAAAAAAGGTCCAAAGAAACCTGATCACCCCTCCAGATAAAAAGAATATCATCTATGTATCGGTGCCATGTCACCAGGCTGGCACCAAACTGATGTCCACTCCACACTGCGTGCGCTTCCCACCAGGCCATGAACAGGTTGGCGTAGCTTGGTGCCAGCCTGGTGCCCATGGCCATGCCCATTAATTGGAGAAAAAAAGAGTCATCGTACCAGAAAAATTGTTCTCAAGTATCATACTAATACCGTCTAAAATAAACCTTTTATGGTCTTCACTTGTATTCCCTATATCTAGGAAGAATTGGACCGCCCTAAGTCCCAACTGGTGCTCTATAATGGTGTATAAGGAGGTGACATCCGCTGTCACCAACCTATAACCCATTTGCCATTCTGTGTCTGACAACATTCTAATCACCGATATAGTATCCTTTAAATAGGAAGGAGTGTTCTGTACCAAAGGTTGTAGCTGGCTATCAAGATAATGAGATAAATTAGATAGAGCGGAATTGGTGCCAGCCACGATGGGTCGACCAGGAGGTCTCTCTTTATTTTTATGCAGCTTGGGGAGCACATATATAACAGGAATAGAGGGTTTATCAATCCTAATGTAATCTCGTACTGTTTCTGAAATGATGCCTTTAGAGGTATACAGATTAAGAAAGATTTCCAATTTCTTAATTATCGATTCTGTTGGGTTATTTCTTAATCTTTTATATGTGGAGGTGTCTGATAATTGTCTAATGATTTTGCCGTTGTATTCCTCCACATCCATAACCACAACACTCCCCCCTTTATCGGCTGGTTTAATAACAATCTTTGTATTTTCTCTTAGGGTTTTAATAGCATTTCTCTCTTGTTTTGACAAATTCATATTCTTAACAGGTTTAAGGATGGTGCTTTCTAGATCCTCCTTCACCAAACGTTCAAACGTTTCAATAAAGCATCCCTTTTATGAGTGGGAAAGAAAGTAGACTTTTTCTTGAAGACAGGATAGCTATCACTTATTCCTGGCGGACATTCACTGAAATACCTTTTTAGAGTTAATCTCCTGATAAATTTCTGAAGATCCACAAAGACCTCAAAGTCTTTGGCGTGACTAGACGGAGCGAATTTTAAACCTCTTTCTAATATTTTTTGTTCAAACTCGTTCAATTTATATTTGCTTAGGTTATAAACTTTCGTTTTACCCAAATTCAAATCAGTAGTACTACTCATAGTGACATGGTTACTTTCGTCCCCAGACCTGATTAACTTATTTTTGATTCTTCGTCTTTTATTTTTACTAAAATATAAAAGAAAACTAGAGGAGTTAGAGGGGGGAGTACAAAAAATAAGAATAAAAGACGAAGAATCAAAAATAAGTTACTCAGGTCTGGGGACGAAAGTAACCATGTCACTATGAGTAGTACTACTGATTTGAATTTGGGAAAAACGAAAGTTTATAACCTAAGCAAATATAAATTGAACGAGTTTGAACAAAAACTATTAGAAAGGGGTTTAAAATTCGCTCCATCTAGTCACGCCAAAGATTTTGAGGTCTTTGTGGATCTTCAGAAATTTATCAGGAGATTAACTCTAAAAAGGTATTTCAGTGAATGTCCGCCAGGAATAAGTGATAGCTATCCTGTCTTCAAGAAACAGTCTACTTTCTTTCCCACTCATAAAAAGGGATGCTTTATTGAAACGTTTGAACATTTGGTGAAGGAGGATCTAGAAAGCACCATCCTTAAACCTGTTAAGAATATGAATTTGTCAAAACAAGAGAGAAATGCTATTAAAACCCTAAGAGAAAATACAAAGATTGTTATTAAACCAGCCGATAAGGGGGGGGTGTTGTGGTTATGGATGTGGAGGAATACAACGGCAAAATCATTAGACAATTATCAGACACCTCCACATATAAAAGATTAAGAAATAACCCAACAGAATCGATAATTAAGAAATTGGAAATCTTTCTTAATCTGTATACCTCTAAAGGCATCATTTCAGAAACAGTATGAGATTACATTAGGATTGATAAACCCTCTATTCCTGTTATATATGTGCTCCCCAAGCTGCATAAAAATAAAGAGAGACCTCCTGGTCGACCCATCGTGGCTGGCACCAATTCCGCTCTATCTAATTTATCTCATTATCTTGATAGCCAGCTACAACCTTTGGTACAGAACACTCCTTCCTATTTAAAGGATACTATATCGGTGATTAGAATGTTGTCAGACACAGAATGGCAAATGGGTTATAGGTTGGTGACAGCGGATGTCACCTCCTTATACACCATTATAGAGCACCAGTTGGGACTTAGGGCGGTCCAATTCTTCCTAGATATAGGGAATACAAGTGAAGACCATAAAAGGTTTATTTTAGACGGTATTAGTATGATACTTGAGAACAATTTTTCTGGTACGATGACTCTTTTTTTCTCCAATTAACGGGCACGGCCATGGGCACCAGGCTGGCACCAAGCTACGCCAACCTGTTCATGGCCTGGTGGGAAGCGCACGCAGTGTGGAGTGGACATCAGTTTGGTGCCAGCCTGGTGACATGGCACCGATACATAGATGATATTCTATTTATCTGGAGGGGTGATCAGGTTTCTTTGGACCTTTTTTGTCAGTATTTAAATAATAACACATCCAATATAGTTCTGACATTTAATGTCAGTGAAGTAACTGTGGATTTTTTAGATCTTACCATCTATATTGAGGACAATTGCATAAAAACCAAGAATTTTGTCAAACCTACTGATTGCAATTCCTTGATTCAAAGTGATAGCAATCACCACCACAACTGGCTTAGAAGTATTCCAAACAGTCAGTTTCAACGCATTAGGCGAAATTGTACGGAAAAGGTTATTTTTGATACACAGGCTGATTGTTTGGAGAGTCAATTCCTTGCTAAAGGATATGACAGTCAGGTAGTAGGTATTGCTAAACAAAAAGGTGCCACCCTTAATAGAGTACAAGCTATTAGTGATATTGGAAATACAAAAGTGGATAATAAACCTAAAATCCTGTTTATCACTAAATATAATAGCCAGTATAAACAACTAGAAAAAATGGTGTCCAAACATTGGAATATATTAACCAAGGACCCTTTGTTAAAAGATCACATAGAGTCACGTCCTAAATTTGTATACCGTAGAGCTCGGAATATCAAAGATCATGTAGTGAGGAGTGCCATTGTTAAGCCCACAGTGGGTGATATCAAATCAAAAGGATTTTATCGTTGTGGGACGTGTAGTATGTGTAAAGTGTGTAAATCCACTAATACCAAAATTACACATTTTAAATCAGGATACACGGGTGCAAATTTTGAAATTAAAGATTTCATCACATGCCATACGAAGTATTGTGTGTACCTTTTGGAGTGTTCATGTGGTAGCCAATACGTTGGCAGGACCTCTAGAATGCTAAAAGTGAGACTAGCTGAACACGTCAGAAATATCAAAAAAGGTCTGGATACGCACAATGTTTCATTGCATTTTAAGGCACAACATTGTTGTGATATTAAATATTTAGTGTCCTTTTGTGGTATCAAATCTGTTAAATCCAACTGGCGGGTTAATGATATGGATGTTAGATTGGCTCAAATGGAAATGGAAATGATCTATTTACTTAAAACACTAGTACCTAGAGGTTTGAATGTTGATTTTGAGACCAAGTGGTTCTTATAGTCTCTCAATATACATTAACATGATAAGTGGTTGGTCTTATTATTCCATTTGTTATTTTTCCTTACTGGTTTTATTTATACTTTGTTTTCTTTATTTCATGTCCCCCGGTTTATGGCATCGTTAATGTTCTTGATGGGCCTCGTATAAGATCAGTGTGAATTATGATCTTCAATAAAATGGCGTCCAGAGGATTACTAGAGAACGCATTACTATGTCCGGCAGCCTTGATACGCTGTAGCTGGGACTTCCAGAGTTACGCGCTTACCAGCGGATGACTACGCATCACCAGAAGTCGCGGACCATAAGTATCTGCGTTCCAGATGCCGGAAGTTGTACACGGCGGTGTTCCTCGTGGACCGGAAGTCCGGTTACGTTTTAGAACAGGCTGCGGCTAATGCATGAGGAGGCCTGGCGCCAAATCACATGGCTCATGAGAGGATCAAGGGGACTTGTGTAAAAAGTGAACCGGATCTTCATTGTATTGCTTTTATTATTCAATTTTATCTTTATGTATGCTCATCTGTTTTTACTTTTTTTTGCCTTTTATCATTATGTGTGTTCATTTATGGATTATTATGTAGAGGGCATTGTGTTTTGATCACTGTAATTTATAAGGAATTTTGATCCAGATGCCAGGTTTTAATTATAGCCGACCAATTGGTTATCTTTTAGCCCTCCCCCATATGGATACTGAGGGGTATAAATAGGAGGGGAGTTTACAGTCCTAGTACACCCTGAGGAAGGACTTGAAAGTCAGAAACGCGTTGGTGGTGGATTTAGGGGTTATCTATGGTGGCACTGGAACTTACCTTTGCACTTTATACATCCAGTGCATCTCATCAGGATTCCACACTATTCCGGATAAGAGTGGCTCCTGTTTGGCTGGTAATTGTTTCCTTTTTCACCGTGGAACCCATTTGTGACTGTATTTTTAAATGATTTTTGTACATTTTTTGGCTGTATATTATCTAAGGATAGACACAACCTTTTTATATTCTTAGATTAAAAAGTGAAACTTTATTCCTTTGGAGTTGCATCATCTTTTAGTTATTATAAAGTCATCTGGGTCAAGGATGGGACTCTCCTAATGGGAATAAAAAGATACCTTTTTGTGAACGCCTATACCTGATTTCAGGTGAGTGTATTCCCAGTGGGGAATAAGCGATGAAAATTGGTGTGTTTGTCTATGACCAGAGTAAAACACTTCAAAAAGATACCTTTATATGAACGCATCTCACCTAGTTTAGGTGAGTAGCTTTTAACATTAATTGCGGACCATTGGAAGTAACACTTATCATTTGGAGTATAATCGTGTATTATTCTGTCTCCCTGTTTTGAGATCATTGCATTATCCATGAAAGAATAGGAGAAGATGTGACCTATGAGGGACAGCGCTCTTTGGACCACTCATATTGTTGTATTTCTGCTATATTTTGAAGGGGTGGTGCTCCTGAGTGTGGACTGAGCTGCAGTCCTTGAGGGCGCAGGTTGTTTTTAGATTGTTTTTATAATTAGCTTTATATTCTGTTTATATTGCGGATTCTGCAAACCTCTAAATATCTAAATGTTTTCACCAGGCCAGAGAACTTCAGACGTTACACAACTTGCGCAGACTCTTTGTTCAGGATCTCACCGCCAGAGTGAAAAAGGTTTGTCAACCATGGAATCTATACTGACTGCGTTTTGAATACAAAATTGCCACAGTGCAGACCTACGTAGTACCATGTGGTCTCTTGCATCACTGCTGTCATTAGGCTGCTAGGCACAGAGCAGAAGCTCATTGCTGAATGACATATACACATAGAAAGGGAGGAAATCACTGTATCTGGTTTTATTATGTAATAATAGTGAGTGATCAAATCACCATATATATATAATTTACTTCAAAATGTTAATATGTGGCATGGTGCAGCCTAAATGGCTAGTGATGAACAAGTACAGTATATGGAATATACATGATATGCATTGATTTTGATAATACCTTCTTCATGCCAAATTATTATCTGATTGGGCAACATGCATGTCAGCCTGTCCAAGTCACTCGGGATAGACCTTAACAGTATACGACTGAATTATCATATATAGTTCTGTAATACTTGGTCTGCCTGGTATATATGGCTGTGCCATGACTAGTGTTTGACAAGCAGCTTTGTAAATGTGTTACTTCATTTATTATTTGCATTCATTACAGATGATTGATACGATTGACACTGTTAGGTTGCTTTAACTTTTTAATTAGTTTGATTTATATTTTGTTCTTGTTTTAAAAAAAAAAATATCCGCCAGTTCTTTGCTCGTTATCTTTTTTATTTTTTTCTATCTAGAAAATATCTTTGTTCTTTCAACAATGTGACAGGCATGTAATTATGTTCTTCACTTGGCACCACTAAATACATCTAACAGATTGCTGTATTCGCAGAGCGTGGAGCTGGATAGCGATGATGGTGGTGGCAGCGCAGCCCAGAAACAGAAGATTTCTTTCTTGGAGAACAACCTTGAGCAGCTGACAAAAGTTCACAAACAGGTGAGATGTAGACTGGGTAGAAATATCTAATAAATAGAGCAGAAGCTCCTTTAATAGTTATTTTTAAATTACTGAATCGCTAAAATGTGCTCTTTCACCTTCTAGTCACACTAATTATTTTGTCTTGTGTGTTACTAACTACGTTGCTGAAAAATAAAGATGGCCAGAAAGATAAAGCAATGTCTGTTATATACAAACGTTGTTTCCATTATCCTAGTGTATGACCTGTATTCTGTAGTCTAATGGTCTAGCAGGTTGATCTAATTCTCTAGAGAATCAACAAAAGACTATTATAACTTGGCTTCTACACTGATCTGTTGTGCTTTCTGCATGGAATTTCCATGCTTCCATGTAGAAGCCAAGTTGGACTACACTTGCAGTATTTTTTTTATCCTCTAGATGTCAGTGGTTGACAAGCTGATGATGTTGGTGTAGAAATAACTTGGGGGCTATGTAACAGGTTCCAATTTTACGGAACCAGCAGGGGTTTCAATGAGCCTGCCTCTAAATTTATAGTAGCAATCTCACTGAAATCCCACCGGTTCCGTAAAAATCGGAACATATTAAATAACCCCCCTTAAATTCATTACAGGCAAAACCTGGTTATATTGCTCTCTCATCTGACTTCCACTAATTACATATGTAGCCTTTCTGGCTCAGTCATGGGTAATGTTGGTTAGGGTTCCGACTGATTCCAGGATTTTGTATCCTCCATGGCGGTTCTATTTGCTTGACTCATCCACTTGTTTTGCAGCTGGTCCGTGATAATGCAGATCTGCGATGTGAGCTTCCTAAACTAGAGAAACGCCTGCGGGCTACAGCCGAGAGAGTCAAGGCTTTGGAAGGTGCACTTAAGGAAGCCAAAGAGAACGCAATGCGTGACCGCAAGAGGTATCAGCAGGAGGTCGACCGCATTAAGGAAGCAGTGAGGGCAAAGAACATGGCGAGGAGAGTGCACTCTGCCCAGATTGGTAAGAACGATGGATGGATGATCTAATTCTCTTTCCATTTCTAATTCTATTTCCAAGTCTGCCTGAACATGCGTGCTCTTACATACCAGAGTAGCTGCACGTTGACAATGTCATAATTGCCGGCTGTCCCAGATTCTAAAGGTTTCCTGAGCTCCGGATACATTACTAAAGTGATCTCTATGCAAATTACTGATAGTTATCATTTTTTTTTTCTTCAGCTAAGCCAATTCGTTCTGGACATTACCCAGCATCCTCTCCTACAGCTGTGCATTCAATCAGAGGTGGATCTGTGCATTCATCTTACTATCACCACACAAAGTAATAGACAGGTGAGTAGCTACATTGTGAGGTCTATGGGTGTTTTGGTGGCGCCTGAGTCTGATTTTAGAAAAACAGATTCAATTAAATATATGTAACTGATGGGGAATAGAATGTAATGCTGTAGCTTAATTCAATGAGCTTTCAGTATAACTTATTACCATATATCCCTGTATCTTTAATCAGAGTTTTTATTTCATGAACTTCTGAATGTCTGAAACTGACAAAGCAAATACCTAATAAATAGTATAAAATTTCAAAAGCAGAGAGAACATGTGGCAAAATGAATAAATGACTCCGAAGATGAAATGTACCTACCATCTTTATACTAATATTGGAATTTTCATATACAAATCATAACTCAGTTTTCAATAAAGGTGTGAGGGTTTTCTTTTCTTCATTCAGCTGGCTTTATTGAGGCCAAACATCACATCGTGCTACTAGTACTACATCATTATAATAAGTCATTTCCGCAAACACACAATAGGCCCCTACATCTAGGTATCATAACCTTAGGTGCCAGCTTTCTCATATGTTTAATAGAGGCAACAAGCTTGTCATCCCTGCTTCCAAGTATTCATTTAGTAAGATTACATTGATTTTATATATAACTGCATTACAGGATAAGGTTGGGAGATAGAGTTCTCCATTGACTGGAGAATAAGTTTGGTATGTAATTGAATATTAAGATGTGGGAGATCAATCACTGAACCCTCCGCTGCAAGGACCTGACTAATGGTCAATATACATCTCGTGACATATAACATCACTATCTACACATCCCTAAAAACAATTGGCGTCACAGCTTTGGATGATCCAGTGCAGTATTGCTCTGGAACCCAGTAGGTGCCGTGCCTAGGTTTAAGAGGTTTCCATCGGCATTACATGTTACATGCAATATATATATATATATATATATATATATATATATATTATGTATTATACCTGACCTTGGAAATCAGTGTAAAGCATTTTGATCATAGTTCCTTTGCACTAGACTATCCAAGCCCCTTTCTCTCGGAAGACAACATTGTATTCACTATTCAGTGAAATGGTTGCGTGGTGCCCTGGAGCGGTCAGGCCAATGCTCTTCCTGGCCAGTAACACAACGAATATTCCTTTGAGGACACAGATGTGCAGGAAAATGTGTGATGTTTAGCTGCCATATTATGCGGTATGTGTGCAGCTGAATATTGCAGTAGCATGTCTCACTGCATTTAGGCCCTCATTCAGAGCCGCTCGTTAACAGCAGTACGCTCGTTGCGTTCCGATGTTGAAACACTGCGCATGTGCGTACTGCAGATTGCGAGTTTTTTTGGACTCGTTCCTAAAATAGCGTACAGGAAGTGACATGTCAAATGTGATTGACAGAACAGGGCGTTTTAGGGTGTTGACGAGGGTGGAGATGGAAAAACGCAGGCGTGGCGAGGCGTTTTTGGGGCGTACATACATTAGCAGATGCGAGCGTAAAATGTGTACGGACCGACTCCTACGTCACTGGATGATCCTCTTTCCCTTCCAAATGCTCGCACAGCTTAGGGTCTGGATTACTCGACCACATTGGCGATGGCCTTCTCCTCCGTCCCGGGACTCCACGATGTTGTTGCGATTGATCGCGGGAGGGCAGAAAAGCAATTAGTGTTGGATTGCGAACCGGCTTGGTATGTGTTTTGAAATCAGTTTTTTGGGATAGCACAAAACGTACGCAGGTGGAACTCAGAGCTGCTAATGTCAGGATGACACAGTCAATTTGCGTACATTTGGGGGGGTTTATTTGGGCAGCAATTTGGTGGTTAGGGCCTATTGTAACAATAATTTCATCATGTTTTCAGTTTCGCACCATTTTATTTGTGCCTCTTGAATTTGCCGAATTATATGAATTTTTAAACGTTCCTTAAAGAGCCCTTTTTTTTTTTTTTGTTTTGGCCGAGTTTTTGCCTTTTGGCCCAGGATTAAATGTAACCCATTTGTACAATAATTTCACAATCCAATGTCATTGTTTAATTTCCAATTTATTGCTCAAACAAAAAAACTTATTTTAAAAATTTTGGGGACATCTTTTTTGCCCAAAGATATGTTCCCAAATCAAACAAATTGGCCCAACATAACTGTTGACATAAACATACATCAAAAAAATAAAAACATTTCACAAGAAAGGAGAGGGAAGTTTTGACCCGAAAGGAATATGAGCCAATCACAGAAGGAATGTGGGAAAAGTCACCATTGCTGTCACCGTTTTTTCACCCGTTTGGATGGGGGAGGGAGGGCGCCAGACCGGGTCCGGGATGTCATCGGGCTGGCCTGTCCAGAGGCAGATGTTGTGTCCTCTGGACTAGGCACAGGGCTAGGCACATTTGGAGGATTGGCTGATGTTGTGCCAGAGGTGGAGGATCCTGATGTTCCGGCAGGAAGGGAGGTCGGCTCCACCATGTGCTGGCGAACGAGCTGCTCCAGGGCATTGGCGATGCGGATGTTGGCCCTGGTATTTTCCGCCAGGGCCTGACCAATGGTCTCGTTGGCCGCAGCATTTTGCTCCAGGGCCTCAGCCACCCGTAGCAGACTGGCGTCCATCCTCTGCAGAATCTCCGTATGGGAATCCGATTTGAAATTGAGTTCTGTGAGGAGGGCCACTGCCTGCGAGGGGGATTGTCCTGGACTGGCTTCTGCAGGGTCCTCAGCCGGATGTACTGGTTCCTCCCCTGCAGAGCCAGCAGAAATTCGGCGGCCAAGGCTCCCCTCTGGAGCAGACTCATCCGCCTGTGTCTCTGTTAGGAAAAAAGAGAAAAGCCTCACATTACAATCTACATATTGGCACAATAACATTTCAGAGTTGATGACATCCAAAGATTTACCTGGGACAACATGAGGAGCCGCAAAGTCTGGCATGTCCATATCCATGTTGGACACGCCAAACACCTCCACAGGCTGCACACACCCCTGTGCCAGCTCTTCTAAATCCGTCAACTCCAATGACACAGGGGTGGGACCCCCACCTGTCCCCCTTGTATGCCTAGCCCTGTCCGCGAGTTTTTGTTTTAAGCGATATTTGAAGTCGCCCCATCTGTGGGAAAAAATGGAAGCCATTATCCTTTGGTTTAAAATGGGGTTTGTTTTTAGGGGGGGCAAGGGTTTACTTACCGCCGTTTGACATCCCGGGCTAGACGGACATAATCACCCACCCTATTGACAGCAACGGCTACCTCTTCCCACATTCTCCACTTCTGGCTTAGACTCATATTCCTGTCTGCCTGTGGCAGGATGTCCACACACTTCTGGATCAAAACCTCCATCTCCTTTCTTGTGAAATGTGGCTGCCTTTTTTTTTGGGCCGCTTTGGCCGGAATACTGGGCCCAGCAGCCTCTTCCATGTCATTCTCCTCACCTATTTGTGTAAATTTACAGAATTCACAAAATCACAACTTGCCTAATCTTATGTTTCAAATTAATCATTGATAGAAAATGCATGAAAGACTTACCGCCTGACTCTTGGCCATTTTTTCCCTGGTCTGTCACCATGTCTGAGGTCCAAACAAGAAATACACCAGAATTTGAATGTGTTTTCGTGACGTATTTATACATGCGTCCTTATTTTGCGGCCGCATCATTGATTGTGCGGCCCTATGATCCCTCCTTAATTTGTGCGGGAAACGAAACACTATTTATGGCTTGGTGTGTCTCAAGTCGAGGTGGCGTTTTTGGATTGTTGGAGGTTATCTTGGCTGGAGTTTATTGATTGCGTAGAAAGGAGTTGGCGGTTGGAGATTCGTTTGTTGGTTAGATTTGCGTTTTTTTTTTCTGTTATCTTTGTTGGTTTATATTTTTGGGACCTCGTTTCTTGATTTGGTAAGTTTTGTGAAGTCTAACTTTTGTTCAATTGTTGTTTCATTGTGTTTCTTATTTTTTGTAATTTTTGGATCCATAATTTCTTATATTTTAGATTTTGTTTATTTTCGACCCAAAAGACCTTTTGATTTTGACTCTTATATATTTGCTCTTGGTAAGTCCATTTTTTATCTTGTATTTGCAAACTAATTAGCGCATTTTTAGTAGTTACTCTTGTGACTTGTATTAGCGAACTAATTAGCGCATTTTTAGTAGTTACTCTTGTGACTTGTATTAGCGAACTAATTAGCGCATTTTTAATAGTTACTCTTGTGACTTGTATTAACGAACTAATTAGCGCATTTTTAGTAGTTACTCTTGTGACTTGTATTAGCGAACTAATTAGCGCATTTTTAGTAGTTACTCTTGTGACTTGTATTAGCGAACTAATTAGCGCATTTTTAGTAGTTACTCTTGTGACTTGTATTAGCGAACTAATTATCGCATTTTTAACAGCTTAATAATCATTCTAACTTTTTGGTGGTTTCTCTTTCGCTTTTTGTGCCAACATTTCGACCCATTTTGATGTACTGTGTTAAATGTCGCTTTGCTGTTTTGCTAAATGGGTGTTTGGCATATTTTAACTTTGGTCTAGCACAAAATTTGTAAACAAAAATGCACAGAGTGAAATGTGTCAAGTAATTTTGGTGTTTATTTTCAGTTTGGACGTATCATGACAATACCCCGGCATGTAAGCAGCAATGGATGGTATCATCAAGCTAAGTTGTTTTAATATAGTTTTGGGGTGGGTCAAAAGCCTTACTTTGAAATCTTTGAATTTCAGGTTGATCTGGGGCGGATTGTTCTGGCCATGCTCCCGGAAGCCGACCAACCTCAATCTCGTCCCAGGCGTAGGCATCGTAGGCATGCAAGGCCCCAGATATTTCGAACACGTGTCACCCTTTTTGGAATGCCCGATGATGAGGTTTTAAGACGCTACCGTCTACCTCCCAAAATCATCATAGACACTCTCTCATTAATAGAAAGTGATCTTGAGCGGCAAATTGACAGTCCAACAGCAATACCACCACTTACGCAATTTATGGCGGTTTAACATTTCTGTGCCTCAGGATCGTTTCAAACAACGGTGGGAATAGTGGCGGGCATCTCCCAATCCTCCTTTTCCCGGATCCTGAGGGCAGTGATGGAGGCACTTTTCAAGCACCTCCATCATTTTATTCAAATGCCTTTGGATATGGGTGCCCTTAGTGTGGCCAAGGCCAATTTTTACCAAATAGCTGGCTTCCCACACATCATAGGGGTTGTGGATGGTACTCACATACCACTTCAGCCTCCAGCCCGGCTGGAGGCCATATTTCGAAACAGGAAACACTATCACTCCCTGAATGTAATGGTGGTATGTGATGCCTCCCTCCAGATCCTGTCCCTGAATGCTAAATTACCCGGAAGTGCACATGACTCCTTCGTCATCCGGCAATCAGGGATATGGCACAAATTAACCAACCTACAAGCTGGTGATGCGTGGCTTCTGGGTAAGTGTAGACCTTTAGTACATAACAATGTTAAGCTTGATACACAGTGTTCCTGATGTTGTCAATTCTTTTCCATAGGAGACAGTGGATATCCTTGCATGTCCTGGCTGCTCACTCCTTATTTGGCTCCCACACCAGGCCCACAAAGTGCATTTAATTCCGCACTTACAGCCACCAGGCAAGTGGTGGAGCGCTGTATCGGCCTTTTAAAAGGCCGATTCAGATGCCTCCACCGCTCTGGTGGCGAGCTCATGTATTTGCCGGATATGGTTTCGAAAATTGTGGTCCTGTGTGGGATATTTCACAACATCGCCATAAGGAGTGGTGTCCCAATGCAGCCAGAGGATGCCTTACCTGAGGATGGCCCCCCCGAGGTTGGTCGGAGGTCAGTATGTGGGGGGGCCATACGTGATGATGTGGTGGCCAGATTTTTTAGGTAAGTTTTAACAAAACAGTGTTTAAACCTAATGTGTTTGTGTTTGTTTGCGAACATCTAATTTTGTTTTATTTTTTTCAACATCTTCGGTTTGTTCACATAATCTTTGGCACTACAACGCTCACTACTTCATGCTACCCTTACCAAACCTGGATCTGGTCATTTTGGGAATATATTCTGGAACCCATATCGCAACGCCATGTTTGTGGAATCATTTTGGCATGGTCTTCCTCAACCAGTTCTTGATTTGTTTTTTTTTGTTGTTTTTTTATTGGGTATGTGTTGTATTTGAGATTATCACTGTGTGTTTTTTTTGTGAGTGACCACTTTGATTTCTCAGTTATGTTGTGAATAAATGTTTGGAGAGTTAAATGTTCTTCCTTTTTTTGAACGTTACCAGCAAGTTTAACCAGGTTAACACACCTTACATTTGACTAAGGGGTAATCCAGTACTGACGCCAGTTGAGCAAAAATTAAATATGTTTTCAGGTTCCCAACCCACACCAAAAGGAAGCCTGTCCAATCATTTGGCTTTGTAAGATTCACCTAAGCAGCTTGCCCACCAACTAGGAACCTGTAAAATGTCGAAATATCTAATTGACACTACACACAAAAAGGGAAATGACATTGTTACTGTTATGTGTTTCTTGAGGGTGTTTTACATACAAATACAAAACCCAATCTAATTTTTAAAAAATGCAAAACCTTGCAGGAACAGTCTACTTATGTCAGGGTTAACTATCTTTGGTTTTGAAAAAACGAATGAGGCAGAACGTATATTAGAAATAAACAATTTATTTTGAAAAAGATAAAAACCAAAAAAAACTACTGCCGAAGGTTGCCAGACAGCCGGTCAAGGGCCACAAGCACCCCAATTACATTTTGGCGCATGTGTGCCACACAATCTTCGACCTCTTGCCGACGCCTCTGTTCCTCTGTGGGTGAGAAAAGTGTGTGGATTAATCAAACAATAGGGAATCCACATTAAAAAAACAAAAACACAACGAAATCACTCCAAAACCAAAATTAAAAAAAAAAGGGGTGCTGCAAAAATTACAAGGCCTATGTAGAAATACCCACAGGTGTGATATGTGTATGTTGAAATCAGCAGGAAGAGGTAAAGGCAAACTGCTAAATCACCAAAAAACAACCAAAAAATCACGAATAAAGGAACGACACATGATTACATACAAACAGTTTGTGGTTAAAAAAAACGCAAAAGAAAAACATACCGGTAGCCAAAACGGCAGATCCCGAAGTCCCTCCATCTTCATCCTCGGAGGGGCCTTCATTCCCCAAAGAACGGGGCGGGGTTATCACGGACTCCGGGGAGGGGGTAATTGGAAGAGGGGTGGTTGGAGGAGAGGGGGAAGGGGGACGGAGGGGATGGAGGCCCGACAGTTCCGGGAGAGGGTCTTGGAAGGCTTGGGAGGAGGGGGGAATAGGGGAATTATTTGGGGTGGAGTGTTGGCTGGGGGTGGGTGAGAGTGGGCGGGACCGCCGTCTGGCCGGACGGTGACGGCGTAGTCTTGCCTGTCCCCCTAAAAGATGTCAAACAAATTGTGGTTAGTTTCTGGCCAAATCCTGGCCAAATAACATTTTAAAATCACCCACCACCAACAAAAAACATGCAAATATGAGTAGAATGAATATATCAGAAATAGAGGGAAAACATGGTCATGCAGATATGAGGAGAATGAATAAATAGGACAGACATAAAAACATGCACATGCAGATATGATGAGAATGAAAAAATAGGACAGACATGAAAACATGCACACGCAGTTTGCCCCACAAAGACAAACATGAAAACCACAATACATAACACTTACTTTCCACTATCTGCATGCGAAAGCATGCCAGCAAGCGGGGCGTTCGCCGTTGCAGGTCAGACCACCTGCGCTCCAGCTGGCCGATGTTGCGGCGTGAGCCGAAGGAGCGCAGGCGGGCCCGTGCCTCCGCATACGCGGAACGCTTCTGCCGGTTGGTGATGGGTGGAGGCTGGCTGGTGATACGCCGATCCATCACCTCCGTTAGCACCAGCAGCTCGCGCCTGGTGAATGCGGAGGCTCTCATGATGGCAATGGTGTTTTTCTTAAAATTCATTTTTGATAAAGTGTGCCAAAAATTTCTGATTGGCTAATGTATCTTGGAAATTAACAGGAGCAATTTTATTGGTTAGTGTATGAGTCATGTGTTCGACAGGGCCAGAAATCTCTGGAGAGTTATGATAGGCTTGATGCAGTGACATGCGTAAGCAAATTTAAATAAAGAAATTAACCCCGGGAAATATGCGGGGATCCACAGCAATAGAACAATTGTTTCATTGTGGCTAACATGTTTTTTGAGCAATAAAAGCGAATGTTTAAGCCGTACGTATTCTGCGGGTAAACACAAACACGGACAAGAGTAAAGTTTCTTGCATTGTGTTGAAAAAAAAAAACCATTAAGCTAATTGATACATTGATTGGCATGATACGATTGATGGAGGTAGGCAGAATAAAGGAGCAGGTAATCGACATCTGACATGGCCACTTCCGGTTTATACTTGTGCGTGCGTTGCCTTCAAGCCATTTCGGGGATGTACGCTCGCTATTTCGCACGCTCGTTAGTTAGAGGAGGGGTCGTCTGAGTTTGGGGAGGATTTTTAGATGCGATCGAAAATACGAGCGAGCCCTTGAATTTAAATATTTTTGTACGTACGCCTAACGTACGTGCGCCTGCTTGCGAGTGGGTCTGAATGAGGGCCTTAATTCTCCCACTTAGCTTTTTGGGGAAAGAAAGTTAGAGAATTACATTTTATAAGCAATGACTTGCGTAGGGAAGATCTAGCCCACAATAAGGGCATAAACGCCCAACCGCCAACCCAGAAATTCTCTTTTTTTGTAACCTCTTGTCATTGGCTAGTTTGTTTATTGCTAAAAATAAAAATTTTAGGTCTAGGAACTAGATAAATCTTTATGGATTTAGAGAATGGAAGGCTCCTGAACTGGTATAGCAGCCATTGTAAGATCTGTCTTAGGTTTCATATAGAGTACATATGTGAGTAATTCAATTTATTAAAAAGGTAGAGAAGGAACAATTTAACGTGAGGCACAAATAGGATAAGTAAAGGATTTAGGGCCTGATTCAGAGCTGCTCGTAAGCGGCCACTCGTTCGTTCCGAGCGATGTTTGCCCAACTGCGCATGCGTACGGATTGTAATACGCATGTGCGAACCAGTCAGTGCGGCCGAAAATCGTTTGTTCGCTAAATAGCGAATGCCTGCTAATTTGAGTGACAGGAGGAGGCGTATGTGGGTGGTAACAGGGGAAGGTGCTTGAAAACGGGGAGTGGAGATCAGAACGCAGGCGTGCTTAAAGGTCAAAACGGGCGTTTTATGGGTGTGCATAATTAATACAGCAGCGTCATTGACCACGTCACTGGGTTATTTTATAGTCAGAACTGCTCGCATGATTGCGGTAGGAAAAACCAACCACAAGAATAGCGAGAAGTTCATACGCTGGTCGATGTACTCAATTAATCTAATAAATAGCGGACATGACGTAGGATGCGAGCGGCCAGGGGGCGTAGTTTCCAAAAAAACGGCCGCAAGTTTTGTTCGCTCGTTCAGACATAGAGGCGTGAACAGACCGCAAAGAGCGAACGGTTCATTTGAATAGCCACCCCTACTTTCAGAACGAACGACCGCAAATAGCGTCCGGCTCTGAATCAGGCCCTTAGTCATTGAAATGCCAAATTAAATTCTGCTTCCACTAGGTGGCACTGTTACTCAAGGCTAAGTTTGTGAACATATAGTACAGTTAATCTTAAGTATAAGGGACCTATTCATCATACGATAAATGGCCCGGTAACCATGCGGAAACGCTATTTAGGTTACCAGGCTATTCATCATTAGGGGTCCGATAGGACCCCCCCGGTATTCAGCAAACTCCGAAAACTGAAAGTATTCAGAGTTTGCTTGCGAGAACAAGCGCCATCTTCAGACGGCGCTTGTTCTCGGATCCCACTCCTTCCTATCCCTCCGCAGCCTTCTCACTCCCTCCTCGGCGGCTTTGCGCATGCGTGACCCGAGGTCACACATGCTTAGCCGGGACGACGGGGAGCAGGTAAGTAACAGAGCTACAGAAGTAGCTGCGATACTTTCCACGGGGACAACTGCTTTTCGGAGCAGTTGTCCCCTCACCGAAGCAATGATGGATTGCTCCGATGTCACGCTTCCTCTGCTGCGAGTTGGATACTTAAGTATCCCTCGCAGCGATTTTAAAACTTCATCATCAGTGACCAAACAAAATTGCTGTTGGGGCAGTGTGTGTTTTGGGTATACCTTTTTAAAATATGTGTCCCCATGTAAATTCTATATTGCAGATAATATCAAAACATAGAATAATGGCCACACTATGGGGCATATGTATCAAAGCTTGATGTGAGATAAAATTGTGAAATATATATCACCAACCAATCAGCTCCAAACTATCATTTGTAAAGCTGCATACACACACAACGATTTTTTGAACGATTATCGTTAACGATTTAGTTTATCATTCAATCTTTGAAAAAATCATTCACTTTCTAAGTTAAAACGATGAACGATTATCGTTCATGCGCGTTCACGTTTGTAGTTTGTAGTTCAGTCAGACTGACCAAACAACGATTTTCATTAAGGGAATATGCAAAAATCGTTTGTAGATCAAAAAAAAATGTTCGTTACAAATCTGACAGATAATCGTTCATAAAATCGTTGAGAAAATCGTTCAGAAAATTGTTGGTAACAAAATCGTTGTGTGTGTATGCAGCTTTAAACACAGCCTGCAAAATGTAAGTTAGAAGCTGATTGGTTGATGATAGATATCTCACATCAAGCTTTGATACATATGCCCCTATGTTCAATATCAGCCTTCAGTGTAAAATAGAATATATAAAAATGGCAGAAAAACTAATGTTTATGACTGTGATTGTATTGTAATTCTCTTTTGAGTTGTAATTTTTAGCGCTTAGATGTTTCTCAAAACTCAACCCATAGTTCAGACAAAACGCAGAAATTGCTGGATGCGCTGAATCCATGCTGGCTTGCTATACCCACTGGAGTCAAACAAGTCAGGAGACAGGAAGTGTAAAAGAGTCAGCTGTGGGTCAGTTGTCCTTATTAGAAACTGAACGCACACACAGCATTACAGTCTAGAACAGGGGTTCTCAACTTCACTCCTCAAGTTCCACCAACAGGTCATGTTTTATGGATTTCGTTAATCATGCACAGGTGAGTTAATCTATTTTGCTGGATCAGTAATTACCCCATCTGCTTTCACAATCAGAAATCATCATAATGTGACCTGTCGAATCCATGGTCTAGAGCAATCTTTAATGCCTGGTATACTGTGCCAATATTCTTAATGGGCATCCTGCGTGCCACTAGTGGCTTGTTTCACTCTTGTGGTATCCATTTTGCACCAGTTGGTACTGGTGGTGCTGGCACAATAGTTTTCAGATTTAACCACCTCTTCACTTCATCTTGGAATCTGCCATGCCTGCTTCTGTCTTCCACTCCTCTGCAGCAGGTTTCCATTTTAGGGGTCAATCCAATTAGATGCAAAGGGTGCAATGTGCCATTACAACAGCGTTTAAACGCTGGCAACAGCACCGCATCTCGCACCCTTCGCTATCCGACCCGAGCCTAGATTTGCATAAATTTGCTCAGAGCCCTATGGAGCTGCGAGCAATATTAGGCGAATCCAGGCTGCCGTAAAGTGCGGCCACTGCCACGATGACTCGCACACATGAGCATGGGCGACGAGAGGGGGGGAGCGGGTACAGTTTACCCGGGCCTGGGCTTGATCAAGGGCCCCGGTGTCGCTCCCCCTCCCCTCTCTCACATTAGCTCAGCACACACCTCGCGGCTACTGCAGCAGCCAGAGCAGTCTCCAATGGCTGTGGGGGTGGAGCGATCACACTGATTGCGCCCACCCCCCTCCTGCTTAGCGCCAGGCTTTGTTCTTTTTTTGCCAAGGTGGTGTGGCAACGGCTCCCATGATTAGGCCACGCCCCCTCCTTTACCTGGGCCCGGCCGGTCTCTCTACGTCTCTGCACACGAGATCATCGCACCTAATAGGATTGACCACTTAGGGAGGTGGTTTACTAACACAGCAGGCACAGAGTGATTAGCAGCTGGGAAGACTTGCTATGCAGAAACACACTATGGTGAATTGTTTATTCCATATACAGCAGCGGGGCAAATGATATCTCACAGCAACAGAGTCTTAGGAGTCTTTCACAAATTTTCCCTGGTACCTAATATCTCTTATCCATGCTATATGCTATATGCGGAGACAAAAATGTAATATCAAGGTAATTTGCTATTAGTGTCATGCCAGGGCAGCTTCATTGATAAGCAGCTATCCTGGGGAATGGCAAAACCTGTTATTTTGCTGCTGATGGCAGAGGGAAAAGTTTCCACTTCTGTTGTGTTTTCCGGCTGTGTTCTCTGTGCATGAACCATACAGCAGTTCAGCACGTGGGCACACGTAGATTAAGGCAAGAGAGGAGGATTCTAAAGAGATCCCTCTTTGCTTTCCCATGGCTCGCTGCGCTGCTGATGCCGTCTGACTCCTTGATGTGTTTTCAACATTTATCGGGTTATCATTTGCTGAAGATGTTAAATTTTCTGTGCGCTCCCATTATTATGTGTGTGATTGGGCTGGGCCAGGAATATCACAGGTGAGGATTGGCTTTATCCTTTGATGCTAATATATGTATAAACACAGGTGCCATTATTAAGACAATTGTGTAGTGCAAGTAACTGTAATTGTTTTACATATGCTTTTTACATGTTTATCAAACACCAGTGATTTACACCCTTATTAATTACAGTAGGTGGCGCTCTTTCCCTTATCCTGACATCAGAAAACCACATTTGTGCTGCACTATTGTAAATTACCTTTACTGTCAGGCTAAGGTGGGTTTGGTGACTGTATTGTGCATAAGGTATTTGCCTGTCGGAGTATGTGCTATTTAGATCCACATGAATTAAGGCCAGAGTCTATTTTATTCCAAGCGTTATTTTCTGAGTCATAAAAAGCTATTGTAAGCATAATCTATGCATCTGCATTACCAGATTAGTGAATGCAATGAATTGGATGAGCTTATTAAGGTGTACAAAATATTATTGGGAAGCCTTTTATTGTAGCAATATTTAGGAGGGTCCTATGGATTCTATAGATAAATATCCTGGTCTCTTGTTCCCCTCAGATAAGGTGATCATCGCTGAGCATACGGCACCACCACCTTCACGCTTGCAAGTTGTACACATTGTCGCACCATATATACGGAGTCATCCTTGCCTCAGCCTTTGGAACATATCCGTTTGAAGACATTAATTCTACCGCTGTGATCGTAGGCGACCCAACTGCACCCCGTATCGGCGCTGCCATTGTGTTCCGCTGTTCTCTACCTGTACTTATTCCTGGGGTATTTTTATCAAACCGTCGGATGGGGCAGACTGCCTAACCTTCAGTTCACTGCTTCATTATAAATGACAGCCTTCTCCCGTCCCCTACTTTACTTCCAGCTAGGCAAATGGTTCCGTAATATGTAATGTAGAATATAAAATTGGCCTCTTCAAAATAGACAATCCGGCATTTACACATCTAGACTTCATCCACTAAGAAGATAAACAGTAACATCTATTCTGCATCCAACATGTGTTATGGCTCAATCCACAGAAGTGTCTCTCATCATGGTTTTGGCATGGAAATTATTACCCTTTAAATCGATGCTATCCGCAGTCTGCCAGACAACATGCATCTTGGACAACGCAAGGTTTCTGAGTCTGACCGCATGTATGCAGTGTATATTATCTGTAAGTAGTGGGAAGGGTAGGGGGTTACACTGTATACAGCAATGTGACTAGCTGCTATAAGATCTTCGGAGGAATAGCTTCTAGCAGAGATTCCCGCATGGGACAGTCACGACGGACACATTTTCAAGCACATTGCAAAGAGAATTGAATGTATTCAACAGTCCTCTCCTACTGTGGTCACAATGGCTGCGCCCAGGGTACGCTTTACACCATTACATTTACAAAGATGACTCTTCTGCCTTCTAATAACCCTTATGTGCCAGTTGAAAAGGTTTTCCTCAAGGAGAAACTGCCAGTGTGTAGTCTGACGTAGAATATGTATTTATTTATTTACAGAATTTAGACTGATTTCACTTTTTTCATCTGTAGATAAGATGAGACTATTGGAGGTTTAGAGACTGGAACCTGTTGGAAGGACCTGACCTGCATAATATGTTCCGTGTATACAATATCCCAATGTTTTCTTATTTGGGACTCTTTTCTGTATGCTCCTCCAGCCCGTCCCTATCTTTTTATTTCCTCTCCCTCTATCTACACCCCCAGAATATTTATTTTGTTTGGATTATTTTGTGAATAATTTATTAATTTATTTGTTGCCTTTAATGTTATTTATTACAGAATTGCTATTTCAGATAACGATGCACATACAATTATATTATTGCAGGAATTGGTTTACAGTTTACCAAGATGATGTGTGATGGATGAGGTGAAAGGGGGTATAGTATTTGCAGAGAGGGCACAGGTGCCAGGATACCCCTTCTACTAATAAGAATCAGAACTTGTTCTAGATCAGGCCTGGCCAAACTGTGGCTCTCCAGGTGATCCGTGGGAAGGTATGCTGAGACTTGTAGTTTCACAACAGTTGGAGAGCCACAGGTTGGCCAGGCCTATTCTAGATTATGACAGTTTATATGCCCAAACATATTTGAATTTGTAATGAAATCTGGCTGTTAGTTTGCAGGATAAGGTGACGCTAATATTCCTAATTGATTCTAGTATCTGATCAGCCAATCAGATTTTCTGGAACAATCTGGAATTTTGTTTTAAAGCCAGGAATTGAGGGTTGGTACAGCAAGAAAATGATTGCTGCCACAGAACTGATGCCCACTGTGGTCATAACTGCCTGCCTTGTACCCAGTGTGGAGACAATATCATCAAAGAGAGTTGATTGGAAATTGCTGTGGGTTTATCAAGTTTCCACAGAATATTTTTGTTTTGCCTTCCTTTAATATAAGTATCTATACTCTGCAAAATGATCTTGCCTCACAGCTGTAATTGCATATTTCTGGTTAAATGCATTTTTCTGTTGTTAGCACTTTTCAGTTAACTGATATGTTGTTTTGTTTTTGTTTTTTAATTACAAATATTTCCCATGTTCACTGTTGGAATAGAGGAAAAAGCTTTTTGTATCATGTATCAGATTGTGATGTGTGTAATGTGTATGTGTTGTAGCATCTATTTTAGTGAAATGTAATTTCCCGATATTGAAGATCAAGTTAAGACCTCAGAAATGCCCCCAATAAAGGACTTTTTGCCGACTGATTTATCTGTAACATATTTCAGGGTCTCACAGAAATCGCCACAGGGTGCATCTCCATAGTTCTTACTAGGACAGGTGTGTGATACACTGGCAGATTGCATGATATTTTATCGGAAAATGTCAAGCTGAAAAAATAAAATTGAATTACAGTTTACATCCTGTTTTTAAGTTATTTATGTTTCTTAAATTCCTTTCTTGTAATAAATTAAAAAGTGAAAGTCCACATGGGCAATTTATCATACTTGTTTAAGATGCTAATATTTGTTTTACAATTTTACTATGAACTTATTTAGAATTTTACTTTGATTACAAATGTAATATTAAATATAATTTAAAGAGCAATTAATGCACAATTTCACATTAATATATAGGAAAGGTTGTGTATTAATGATCTAAATAGTATTAATGGAATAAATGGACTGTTTGTAGTTAATATTATTTAGATATCCTCTAGTTTGCCGCAGGCTACAGTGTCGGAAGGTTAGTGCTTCTGCAACTGAATAGGGAGAGTCTGAGTGACAATTTAGTGGTCTTATGCACACATGCTACAAACTGTCCCAATTTGTGGACCTTGAAAAGGAGTGAGGTTTTACCATATAGTGGACAGTGACTCGGTTTGGGTGGTTCGGGAGGGGGGTATTTTCTCTTGACTTCTTATGTCTAGTCATTTGGAGGTTTGGCTACAGCAAATCAAGTCACTTTTCTTAACTTCTAACTTTTTAATAACATTACAGTAGGATGTTAGCTTAATATAGATCAATGTTCATATCTAAAATCTATTTCACAATTATCATTACCTCTGTCATGCTAGATTGTTCTTGAAAGATGCTATAACTGTTTATACAATAAAATAGCTTCAGTTCTGACATTTAAATACAAATAACAAGTTATGCTAATCTATATCTCTCTGTAAATACCATCTGTGTGGACAGTGATTTGCTGATGATAATCTGTGAGCTCTGATGTCATCACATTAGTTTTCACTAGAAAAACTTTAATGTTATGAAGAATATAATCCCTACTCTAATCCCTACTTCTAAATTGTTAGTAGTTACCTCAGATTTCAGGGAACTGACCTTCGGTGATGTCATCCTTTATAATTTACAATAGGGATTACATTATCCTGTATATCACTTGTCAGTGTTAATGGAGGCTTTCCTACATGGAGCATATTGTTACTAAATCTTACTGACCATTGTAAAGTAGGGAGGTTATTGATGCTGATGGATGGTGTCATTCACTTTCCACTTTCTATATGTCACTTTGATAGATGCAGACAGCAGCCCTTACGTTCACCTTTTTCTGGTTCACTAAAAATGGGTAAAATGTTACAATATTTTCATGTTATCAGATCTCAATGCTTCCATTCCAGTAAATGCCGATCTGAATGTGAATTACGTTGCATGGGATCATTACATGATGTTTGATGCCTTTGGGCCTGTAAATTGTGGCTTTATGTCCATGGCTTTGTGTTGCAAGGCTGGGTGTTTTATCATTCGAGAAGTAAGGCCCCACGTCAGTGCTTTGCTTAAAGCCCATCTCCCATTTCCTTTCAGCGGCGGTTCAGGTTTCCTGCTTTGTTCCAGCTTTGTGACTCGTCGAGTCTGATCACCGTCCTGGAGAGATTAAGTGAAGAGGCTGAGACACTTCAAATTTGATGGGTGGACTCTGAATGCAATTGTTTCTGCCTCTTACCCCCACTATACAATCAGAACTGTGAAAGGTGATTTTGTGTGTGTGTGTGTGTGTGTGTGTGTTTATTTAATCATAGAACATGCTGACCTGTCTACAAACTTACACCTCTTCCTAGATTATGTTTCAACATGACAATTTTTAAAAATGTTTGGACTAATAATTTTGAGACCATTAGAACCTTCCCCATACAGTACTAGCCTAATCTCCTGTACTGTCCAGGTAGATAACCATCTCGGATCCCAGTGAAGTGGGACAGGCAGGGTCGTGATGGAGTTACTTACAGCACAGTGCCAGTCGATAAATGGCAGTTGCGTCATTAGAGTAGACAATAGCTTTTGAAAGGAAACAAAAACAACACACACAAAAAAATCCACAATTTAAAATCGTCGCATATTAGAAAGATTGATTTTCTTTTATGCATATAATAACTGCTACATCAGTCTGCATGTTGGCCACCATTATGTATAGTGCACATATCATAATCACATAAATATCCCTAAAATTGTATCTCTCTCTTGCAAAGAGAGTTGGTCTCCAGGACGCCGCACTCCATCACCTCCAGAACATTTATCTAACAAAACATGGATACATAGGGGGGTATTCATCAAAGCTGGGAGAGAGATAAAATTGTAACATTTTAATTACCAACCAATCAGCTCCTAACCAGAGCCGTAACTAGACTTTTTGGTGCCCTGTGCCAGAAAGAGCATTGGCGCCCCCCTCATTTTTCAAAGGGACATAATGCACCCAAAAAAGGGCCATGGCTTCATGGGGAAGGGCCAGGGAAGAGATATGAGAGGCCAGGAGATGCTGGGGATGAAATAAGAGGAAGCAACAAGCAAGAATGATAATAAACAGAAATTTGACAGGCCCAAACAGCGCCCCCTGACCTGTGGTGCCCTGTGCGATGGCACCGGCCGCACTAGCCTAGCTACGGCCCTGCTCCTAACTATCAATTTTTAAACACAGCCTGCAAAATGTAAATTGGAAGCTGATTGGTTAGTACTTTATCTTTCACAATTTTATCTCTCTCCTAGCTTTGATAAATACCCCCAAAAGATATAGAAAATACAGGACAGGATACAGTTGTATTTTATTAAAATTGCAAAAGAATAAATACTATTTGTACAAAGCAGACTGGTCATAGAATTATTAGACATCAGTGAATAAATAAACATCAACATAACTGTTGGCTATCACTTAGCTATCGGTATGTGCTGAAAGAAGGTTCCATCTAATGCCAGCTAATTGCTAGATACATCCAAGGTCTGACAACAAAACTGTCCATTACACATCTGCAACAAGACTCACCAAACTTGCAATCGTTTTGAAAAGGCTTTGGTATTCTAATAAGGAAACTCATTATAGCCCCACCATGCAGAACTATTGTGCCCCCTATAAATATTTTAATTGCAAGCACATTTCATGGATTTGTTTGAACCTCTAATACACAGCAATATAGAATACCTGCACCCAGTTTCTACATGTCTTAGCCACATTAGGCTTCCCATACTTGTAACATTTCTCTCTGGCACCTGACCAGGAGAAATTTGGAACCAAGCACGCACATGCCCAATCCCAAAACTTTTATTTCTCCTCCGCAAAGGAGAAACAATACAGAATGACGAAGCCTTAAAGGTACACAAGCAATGCTGACATAGAGCATACCAGAGAATGACTGAGCAGATCAGTAATACCCCTTTTACACCAATGCTGAAACCCAGGTTATTGCAGGGTTAACCCAGGTAGCTCCTTGGTGTAAAAGGGGACAGAGTTGGATGCCCGGGTCGAGTGACCCAGCAATCCAACCCAGGTTACTTGCAGGGTTTTAACACGGGAATGACCCGTGAAACCCTGCAGTGTAAATGGCGTGATCCAGGTCACGATAACCTGGAGCGAGATTGGCCGGCTTCAGTGGCGCTTGGAGATTATGTCATCTCCAAGCATCCATTTCCACGCCAGAAGAGCCGAGTCATTGCAGACCCGGCTCCTGCGTGAACGGCGCCGACTCAGGAATATCTTGGGTCGGCGCCGGCTAAATTCCGTGTCTGATCCGGTTTGGAACCCTGTTCCAACCTCTGGGTCAGACCCGGAATTTCGGTATATAAGCGGTATAAATGATGCCGGAACGGAGAGAGGGGGAGGAGAGACGACAGAATAAGAAAGTATTATATCTACCCAATAGGTAACATTGCATTCAGTAGCTCCTTTAGATAAAACTTAAACAAAACTCCCTAACTCCACTTACATCACCCATTACCCAATCTGTAGGAACCCTAATCCCATGTATCCCTCCTCCCCAAAGCACCATCAATGTAATCAGAGGCCACGAGTCACATTTATACTCTTACCTCCCAACTGTCCTGATTTCAGGGACAAGCTCCAGAAATGTTAGTTTGCTAAACGTGGCCCTTTCAGAAAAATAGAGGCTGTGGTATCCATTGTTACTTGAAATTTCCTGCGTCAGCCTTTGGGAAATTGCAGGGATATTTCTGTAGTTTTCGCATTGGTTTTAGCCTTAATAAATATACCTCTAAATATGACACAAACAATACAGACATGGACATAGAAGGGTGCAGAAGTAACTTTGCCCCCCATAGATGAGGCATGCTTACGTTCAGCTCTCATTGTAGCTTTGGAAACTGGACATGCAATATATACAGTGGACAAAGTGGACATTTAGTAGTGGCGGTATGGAAATGAATGGAATAAGACAGAGCTTTACAGTGCAGAAGGAGAAGTGGCAGTATGCCTTACCCCTGTATATATGGCCAGAACTTCCACCACTACATAGCTATATATGTTTATAGGAAGTATTTAACTTTTGTATTATAGATTTTCTGTCATCCATGTTTTACATGAGTGGGACTAATGCTTAATTTTACCAAAATATATCTTTTCTACAACAGCAACTCTGACCTGTTCATGTACATACAAAAAATATATATATTTGGTGCAATGACCACTTTAAAGACATAAGGGTATATTTACTAAAGGTTGGTTTTAGGTTTTTGTTAGTTTCTCTATCGGTTTTGCAAACCAACCATTTACTAAAATCAAAACCGACGGCAAAACAACCAACAACCCGACTTCAAAACACCTTAGAACATTGGACCAACAATCGATTTTTCCATATAGGGAAGAAAAGGATCTGCAGATTTTCTAATAGTCAGTTTTACAACCAACCAAAGACAGACCGCAAAACTACGGGAAACCCTTTCAAACAATAGACCTGCCCAAGGCAGGCGAGTTTGGCAGAAGCACTGCGCAGATCAATATAATCTGTGTAGGCTTCGTTAAGTTAAAAAGTTAACAGTGTTAAAATAAAAAAAATTAGTCGGGTTCCCCCCTAAATCAGTAACCAGTCCTGGACCTCACAGTCTGGGCTGATATTGGAAAATTGGGTGAAAAAAACATTGTTGGGCTGGTAGTTCCTTGGGAGGGGCGACCCTATTTTGTTTTTGGTTCTCCACTCCCTAAAGAAGACTAGGGCTGGGCTAACCAGTTTAGGAATAGGTAATGTGATGGAAGGGAGACCCCTCGTGGTGTGCACCCCTGCTATGACATTATCCCCCCAGTTAGTTTAGCGTGGTGCTGGTTTTTGGAGAATATGGAGAACTCCACAATTTTTTATTTTTATTTTAACACTTTGTTAACTTTTTAACCTCACATAGTGATCTGTGCAGTGCTTCTGTTTGGGTGGGTTTGCCGTCATTTTTTAACTTCTATTTGCAGTCAAGTTTGAACTGTAAGTTCAAAACTGACGGACTTCAGAGCTACAAAAATTGTCGTTTGACATCAACGTCACATTTCAATTGAAGCTGAAATCCGACGGATGATAAATAGTCATTTTCTAGACAGCAAAACATTGTCAGTGTCCGTAGGTAACCGATGGTATTAGTTTAGAATCAACACTGATGTTTAGTAAATATACCCCATAGACTAAATTTATCAGAGGAACGCATATCTGCTCTTTAAGTCGCACGAGAAAAGGCTCTTGATGAGATGGAATATATTATTATTATATTTAAAGACCCTAAAACAACAAAAGGTTAAATTTAAAGACTTTATAAATTATACATATAATAGTAGCAGGCAATATTTTAATTTCCAATGTAAAACAAAAAAATTAATCTCTTCATTTTACGGCACACAGTTACCTGGCTGCAAGATGGCGGAAGCAGCTGACCCCTTCAGCGTGTGCGAGAGGGAGGGTGGGATGTCATACAGGGGTCACATTCAGAAGCCATGCACAGACAAGGGGGAGATATGTCAATGAACACAGTGTGCAAGCCATAAACCAGTGTAAGGGGATATTATCCCAGTCAGGAAAGGCCACTGGCTGTTCAGCTGTAGATCAATAGATAATATATGACAATAATAATCCCCTTCGCCTAATCCCTATCCTCATTCTGTACACAGTCCCACAGGCAAAGGCAGGGGAGATTTTTCAGGAGGGTCACGAGGAGCTGTTAACAGTTTCCAAAAATGCTTAAAACCATTTAAGCTCATTTTATACATAATTGTTGTTCATGAAATATCCTCATAACTTTTTAAATTCCTTCTCTCTGTACGAGACCCCACCTGTGCCTTATTTCCAGGAATAGACCCAGGTCTTGTAGAGTTGTCTCCCAGGAAATTCTTTTCCCTGACAATGTCCTAGGTTTTAATACCAATACCATTTGCTTAAGGGTTTTTACTCAAAGTTTTTTTTTTTCCAACAAGCGTTTGCTGACTGAGAGTAAACATATTGTAAACCCACAGTTGCCTCCTCTCCTGGAATGTGCATGAGACTCCCAGACATAATAGAGAGAAGGCAATTATCCCGGAGAGTGCTTACCTGACGCACGTTGGATGAGGACATGGCGCAAGTTTTGTCATCAGTCTCCACCGTCCTCAATAAACACCATTGTGACCCTGCTATACAGTGTTTTCAGAGGTGGATGGGGCTTGATGTGATTGCCCCACTCACTTTATAAGTGAATTGCGTCTTCAAGCCCATTGCACCTAATCTTTTCCTAACTTGCCTTAGGGATGGCCATTGCAACGGCGCCATCAAATAGCGGTGGCGTTGCCGCCATCAAATCATGACCTGCAATGACTTGTAACCATCGCAAGGTAACCATTCCATGATTTAACCATCCTTGATTAGTAAGTGTGTATGCGCAATGGACAGTATAAGTCTGTGCATGCGCAAAGGAGCTCTGCAGACACTCCGTCCTGGTGTATGCAGCAGGAATTACATTAGCGGCCATCAGATGAGCCATCAGAACCAAGCATGCAACTATCCTGCCATCGAATGGACAAAGGATTTCCATCAGATCGGGAACATCGATGACCACCAACCATCGGTTTCCATGGACATCCCTTCCTTACCTCCTTATCTCCTGGCAGTAAGATAGGAAAATTATGGAAGTGTGTGCAACCTGCACATAAATATAGCTGTCATGTGCAATAGAACCAATGCTGATCACACTGACTGCTCCAATGCAGCACACACATCTTTCCTAGGGGAGCATGACTATGTGGATTAATAAAACACTGTAAGTTTAACAAACCATCTTGTTTTTTTTAGGGATGTGCGCCGGACCGTTTTTGCCGGATTTGGTTGTAATTCGTCGTCCGGCTTTGGATTTGGATTTGTCAAACTGCGGTGATTGGCTTTGGATTTGGATTTTTTACAAAAATTGACAAAAAAAAAGCTAAAATCACATAAATTGGGCTTTTTTGTCTTCCTAGAGTATTATTAACCTCGATAACATTAATTTCCAGTCATTTACAGTCAATTTAGACCACCTCACAGCTTATAGTATTCTTTTCACCAAAGGTTGCAGTGAGCTGACTGATTACTAAGCGACAGAGCAGCGGTGCAGCGGCACAGACACCGCAGTTTAAAGCACATCTATGAAACATTGCCACACAGCAATGGCATAAATGAAAGGTAGTGCAAAATGGTATTGTCCTTGGGCCCTCCCATCCACCCAGTGGGGTACGGCCAGCAGAGTCACAGTACTTGTTTACACAGTGGGCTACGGCCCAAGGAGTCACAGTCTTATTCACATTACAGAGCACATAGGGCCTGATTCAGACCCGCTCGCAAGCGGGTCAATGTTGGGGCATTGCGTACGCGTGGCGTGCGCAATGCGCGTGCGCAAGCCCCGGAGCAAGTGAGAAATTCACTCGCTCCGGGGCTTGCTACAAACGGGGTGGCTGTCGATGTTGATCGACAGCTCGCCCCGTTTTGTAGGCTGGAGGGGAGGTCACCCACAGCTTAGCGAGCGGCCAGGAGGCCGGTTTAAAAAAAAAAAAGCAGCCACACTGATTCAGAGCGAGCGCTCGCTTTTTTCAAGCGGCTCTGAATCAGGGCCATAGTGCCCCTGATTCATATTACAGCATAAAGTAGTGTATCATTTATGTTACGACACACAGTAGTGTCCCTTTTGCACAATGCCCACAGTAGTAATGCCCCTTATACAATGCCCACAGTAGTAGTGCCCCTATACAATGCCCACAGCAATAGTGCCCCCTATACAATGCCCACAGCAATAGTGTCCCTTACACAATGCCCCCAGCAGTGGTACTCCCTATGCAGTGCCCTCAGTAGTAGTGCCCCCTATGCAATGCCCCCAGTAGTAATGCATCTTGTAGTAGTGCTCCAATAGTAATGCCCCCTGTAGTAATGCCCCCAGTGGTAGTGCCCCCAGTGGTATGCCCCCATTAGTAGTGCCACTTGTAGTATGCCCCCATTAGAACTTGAAGTGCCCCTAGTAGTATGCCCCCAGGAGCAGTGTCCCTAGTAGTATGCCCCCAGTAGCATGCCCTCATTAGAAGTGCCCCATTAGCAGTGCCCCTTGTAGTATGCCCCCAGTAGTATGCTCCCATGTGTAGTGCCCCCAGTAGTATACCCCTATTAAAACTTGAAGTGCCCCTAATTGTATGCCCCCAGTAGCATGCCCTCATTAGAAGTTCCCCCAGTAGTACTGTATGCTCCCATTAGTAGTGCCCTTGGTAGCAGCCGCCATCCCCCCCATCCCATGCAGGCTCCCAGTAGCACCCCCGTACACAAAGAAGAAAAATAATAAAACTTACCTGAATCCCCGCTTCTGCTATGACCGCGGCCGTCCACTCATCTCTGCACCCACAGTGGGGGGAGCTGGAAGACGGAGCTCATGACTGTGCTCCTGCCGGCTCCCTCCTTTTACGCAGCAGCCAATGAGAGTCGCTGCCATAACAAAAACACTGCCGCCAGTGCGGCAGTGTGTGTGTTACAGTGTAGGGCAGACCGCTCTAACTGCGTTCTGCCCTACACTTGTGGAGCACTGACGTCGGATTCTCTCGCGAGGATCTGACGTCAGGAGGCTGCGGCTCGGCCTCGAAGGGGCATCCGAGTCAGGCGGGGAACACCCGAACAGCGTTCGGGTAGACTCGGATCCCCAATGTTCAGAGCAGTTCAGATTCTGTGGAATCCGAACCACTCATCCCTAGGTTTTTTTGGTAGGGGGGTAATTAGTTTGTGGGGGGCCCTGGGGCCAGTATCTTTTAGTCATAGTCTTGGGGTCTTCGGCTTGCCGGATTGATCTTGCACAGGAGAATTGAAAGCTTGGAACTGTGCTTATATTTACAGACTTGTGAAAAATGTATTAAACGTTAATAGAATAAAAATATGTTTTTCATATTTTTACTTCAAGGAAAAAATGCTTTATTTAATTAAATAATGCCTTTTTTCCCACCTTCCCACTGTTATCACCATACTGAGATTGCCGCTGCTATCACTTGGGGCCCATAGCAATTGCTACCGCTGTCGTCATCCTTTGAATTGGGAAAAAAACTCTGCATCAAAAAAGCAGTTTTGTCCAGAGTTTACAATAATCACCATTCATAAAATAGACCCCTGAATTACACTACATATGTACAGACTGCAGAATGTAATAAAGTTGAATTCTGATGATGTCCAGTGGTCAGGTCCTATTGGTCAGTTGTACAGTAGGTTAGTTGCTTGTGTCTCACATTCACCACATACTGGACCTCATTCAGAGTCTCTAGTTAGGGCACGCTCGCTCGCTGGGAGTGATAATCGCACATCTGCGCATGCGTATAATTCGCAGTGCGTGTGCGCAAGTCATTCGTTGCGATCTGATTTTCACAAGCCACTTTCAGGTCACTGCTTTGAGTGACAAATAGTGCTGTTTGTGGGTGGTAACAGGGGAAGGTGCTTGTGAACGGGGGTGTGGATGTACGAACGCAGGCGTGTCTGACCGTCAGAACGGCGTTTAATAGGTGTGCATAATTAGCACATAATTAGCAAAGTAGCGTCACTGCACCCGTGACTTGGTTGTTTTTTAGCCTGATGGCCCTCGATGTTCACGATTAATCAGACTCTTCCCGGAGATGACGTGTGCTGCGAGTGACAGGTGGGAGGTTTTATAGTCCAGTGTACGCTAACTGCCGTCGCTCACTAAGACATAGAGGGCGTCCTTACAGCGCAAAGAGCGATCACTTGATTTGCATACCCGGCCCCTTTTTGCAAGCGACCATTCGCATCTTGCAAGAGACTCTGAATGAGGGCAACTGAGTCATGTGCCGGCCGACACTACAGTGGCCCTGGAAATTGTTTCCAATCCAGCAACCATGCACAAGTTCTGTTACAATGGACAACTCTGGGTCTGCAGTACAGAGAGGTAGCACGCTGTGTCTAAGGGGTCTATTCATTATTCCTTAATTTCTACAAAAGTAGGTGAAAATTAAAATTTCACCTATTTTTGTAGAAATTAATTATCGGGGACATCCATTACAAAAGTAATACAGGAGATATTACGGATATCTCCTGCTTACCTTTCAGTCCTGATCTGGCCCACTGTCCCCATACTATTGTATAGGGACCATAATTCATCAAGCTTCTAAAATACTACATTTTCAGAACTTAACAGCAGGAACCTTCGTCCCTGTTTGGATCCCTCTGCTGGATGCCGGCTTCTTTGTGTGCATGCGTGAACCCCAGATCATGCAGGTGTTCTAGCACTGCTTGGTCAGACTTGGCAGTGCTCAGCTTCACTGCTACCAAAGTAGCAGTGATAGGGATCGCGGGATCAGCTGATCTTTGGATCAGCTACCTCTGCACCGGAGCAATGTTGAATTGATCCTGTGTTTTAACATTCGCCGTTGCTACTCACAGCCAGTTGGATACTAAAGAAGCACTGCTAATGAATAGGCCCCTAAACAGAATCGGTATGATTTACCGCCGGACGCATGTCCTGACACCAGCATCCCGGCAGCAGTGGAAATCCCAATCATCCTCAGGTAAGTATTAGCTAACCTAATTCTACCCCCTAACCCTAACCCACCCTTAGTTGTGCCTAACCCTAACCTCCCCCCGGGGGTGCCTAACCCTAACATCCCTTCCCCTAGCCTAAACCTAACCATCCCGGGGGGGGGTGCTAACCCTAAGTTCCCCCCAGGAATCCTAAACCTAACCCTCCCCCCCGTGGCTATCCGTGCTCGGCGCCCCTTCGATCGGGATGCCGGGCGCCGGCCTCCCGGCGTATGTCTAATGTCAGGTGTTGGCATATCGACGCCTGTCTTTAGACCCTTGCCGGGATATGACAGTCGGGAAGCCGGCTGTCGAGATTAGGTCCGCCGGCATCCCGGCTGCATATCCCCTAAACGTTTCTTGTTGTGATACATTGCATTATTGGACATATTGGTTGAGCCCACAAAACAGCTACTACGACTGTGTGGGTGAGAGGTGCACTTCCAAAAAAATATGTAGGTACAGGTATGTCTGGTTCATAGGGGTTAAACTTTTTTAGCGATGCCATTATTATCTATACACTTGTCAAATAGGGCGCAAATAGACATTTCATAATTTGACAGTGTTCACCAAATTACTGAGCCTAGCTAAATGTGCACAACCTTCAAATGATTACTTGAAGTCATGTGACTGTATTAAATCCCATATACCAGTGGTTCCCAAACCTTCTTGAATCACGGTGCCTTAGGGCATCAGAATATTTTTCTCAGCACCCCTAGGTCAAAAGTTTCTTATTGAGAAACTCAGTAAAACATATTAACTGAAGTAAATTGTGCTTATATGCCATCCTTAGGTTCAGTTATGTGCTGGTGGACAGGGTTGTGTCTATCACATTGATCATAAATAATTTGATTTGGTCCTGGACCACCAACCGTGGCACGCCCCTGCAAGTGTCCAGCGGCACCCCAAGGTGCCACGACACCCAGTTTGGGAGCCACTGCCGTATACATAAGTATATGTGGAAGTTATTATTAGTAAGTGGATATTGGAGTCAGAGCCGTAACAACACTTTTTGGTGCCCTGTGCCAGAAAGAGCATTGGTGCCCCCATTTTCAAATAGGGACATAACGCTCCCAAAAAAGCAACATAGCCTCATGGGGAAGAGCCAGGGAAGAGATATGGGAGGCCAGGAGATGCTGGGGATGAAATAAGAGGAAGCTACAAGTGAGAATGATAATAAACAGAAAATTGACAGGCCCAAACAGCGCCCCCTGACCTGCGGTGCCCTGTGCCATGGCACAGACCACACTACCCTAGTTACGGCCCTGATTGGAGTTAATCAACTATGGTGCATGTTAGCTACCAATACAGATCCTAATTTGTAGGGTCGCCCCTCTACATGAAGGCTACACATGGTTAGCAGACCACTAATATGAAAAATAAATAATAATATTACTAATGATACTTTATATTGAATCACCTACTGATGAAACAGTCATTCAGACAATTTAAATATTAATGTAGCCACTGGAGCTGTTTCTTTGTTTTCTATGTAGGGTACTACAATGGGAAAAGCTGCAAAGCAAGGGGTGTGGTATAAAGATAGACAATGTAAAGGTTGACACCAGATGGTCGACATGCAATAGGTCAACAGCTACAAAAGGTCAACTTACAAAAGGTCGACAGTGCAGAAAGTCGACAGGGTTAAAAGTTCGACACAAATGGTTGAGACTTTTTTAAATATAATTTAACCCTCAACTATTGAACCTGTTGTCATTTTAACCTGTCGACCTTTGATGCTGTCGACATATTGCATGTCGACCATATGGTGTTGACCGGTCGACTATCTATCTTTATATTGTCTATCTTCTATCCGGATATCCAAAGGAAAAGCCATTTCTATTCATACACGCAAAATAAGGAATTTTATGCCAATTTGCACATAGGTGGAATTCTTAGAACAAATCTTGTGCTGGCCATACACTAGTACGATTTTGGGCTGATTGCCAGATTTTCGATGTGTCGTATGATGAATCGCGTGTAAATCATGTCGTTTTTAAGGTAGGATACGATCCAATGCGCGCTCCCGCCGCTATTAAAACGTATCGTCTGATCAGACGTGTAGCTCATATTATTCGTCGTAATGGTATGCTAATCATGCCATGTATGTGAGCATGCGTTGCGACTGTCCGAGCGGTGTTATTTGAGCGTTCATTGGCTGAGAGAGGTCAGCCCCCGCCTCTCTCAGCCAATGAATGGCTCACACCATTGAAGTCAATGGTGAGAGCTGCAGGGTTACTAAAGGTGATCCTGCGGTTCTCACCATTGACTACAATGGTGGGAGCCGTTCACTGGCTGAGAGAGGCGAGGGCTGACCTCTCAGCCAATGAACGCTCAGACACGGCACTACAAAAGGGAAAAAACGTGTCTGAGCTCTTCATTCGAGTGGTATCAACCATCGTGGTTGGTACCTAGTTCACGGTCTTTTTTTTTGTTTTGATTTGTTTTACCAAGACCAAAGATGCCTACAGGGACAAGAGGCCCAGTCCAGGTAATGTAGGTGAGTATGTGTGAGTGTGTATGTATGTATTAAAACTATACTGTCACTGTGTGTGTATTGTGTTTATTTAAACATGTCTTTACTGGTGAACTACAGGTACCAGCGGGCCCTTAATGCCCCATATGCTGGTACTTGTGGTTCTCCAAGTTCCAGCATGCGGGGGAGGCTTGCTGGGACCTGCAGTTCTACTCGTAAAGACAATGGGCCTGATTCAGAGCCGCTCGTAAGCGGCTGCTCTCTCGTTCTGACCGATGTTCGCACATCTGCGCATGCGTACGGATTTTAATACGCATGCGCGAACCAGTCAGTGCGGCCGAAAATCGTTTATTCGCTATATAGCGAATGCCTGCTATTTTGAGTGACAGAGGGAGGCGTATGTGTGGTAACAGGGGAAGGTGCTTGAAAACGGGGGTGTGGAATTAGATCGCAGGCGTGCTTAAAGGTCAAAACGGGCGTTTTAAGGGAGTGCATAATTAATACAGCAGCGTCATTGACCACGTCACTTGTTTTTTTTTTACTACGAACTGCTCGCAAAATAGCGGTTGAAAAAACCAGCCACAAGAATAGCGAGCAGTTCACACGCTGTTCGATGTACTCAATTAATCTAATAAATAGCGGACATGACGTAGGATGCGAGCGGCCAAGGGGCGTATTTTTCAAAATTACAACCGCAAGTTTTGCTCGCTCGTTCAGACTTAGAGGCGTGAACAGACCGCAATTAGCGAACGGTTCATTTGAATAGCCACCCCTTGTTTTAGAACGAACGACCGCAAATAGCGAGCGGCTCTGAATCAGGCCCCATGTTTGCACTTTTTTTTTACACTATACTTATACACCATCAACCCCTGGGGCGGTGGGTTTCGGGGATTGCCCCGGGCTATCAGCCTGGACTTGGGGTGCCCTGGAGAAGGGGACCCCCTTATTGGGGGGTCTCAGCTCCCCAAGGATCCCCGGCCTGGACTGACTAGCGGTCAGGGTTGATGCTTCGGCTTGGGGACTCGGTGAAAGGGCTCCCCGGACTGTGGCATCAAACCCTGCTAGAAAAAGTCAGGTGCTGGTTCTGGAAAATACAGGGGGACTCTACGCATTTTTTCCCCTGTATTTCCAGAACCAGGACTGGATCAGAGCCCAGAGCCCTACGTCGTTTGTCCCCCGTATGTTGGCAACCAGGGCTGGTTCTGACTAGCCCGGTGCTGGTTGTGCTTACATACATCGTTTGGCCCCCCATATGCTGCACAACCAGCACTGGGTCACTAAAAGCACGGGCCTGGTTGGTCTTTGGGGGGGGGAACACCATTTAAAACAAAAACACATTTTCATACCTCCCAACATTTGATTATTACCAGCCAGGACATCCGCCTACACGTAAAGGGCCGTGGCCTAGCAGCACGCCCTATTTACATCACTAAGGGGCGTGTCCAGCATCTCCGAGATGCTGGCTGCCCTTGGGCTTCCCCCCCGTACTGTGAATAGATGCTGTGTGCATGCGCATGGCATCTATTCTCGCTCTGCATACACGCTGCTCTATGCAGAGTAGCAGTGTATGCTTCTCCCAACTTCCCCCTCACCGCGGGACACTGCTGCCCGCAGGTGGGACAGCGGGACAGTCCCATAAAAACGGGACAGTCCCGCTGAATGCGGGACAGTTGGGAGGTATGCTTTTTTTTCACAGATGCACAGATGGTACTCACTGAACCATCCCTGCATCTGTGTTTATGTTATTAAAGACAGATGCATGCATCACGGATCTCCCTCACCCATGCGTGCATCAGTCTTTTTCTGTTTTTAACAAATGACACCGCTCGAACAATTGGATGCACGATGCATCGGGGTGAATGATCGTATGAACATCATGTGTCAAAATCGTGTGGCCGGGACTGCCAGGGAGCTGCCGGGTAGTTCAAGGGAAATCGTAAGATGAATCTTAAGGCCCCCATACACCTACGCAATTTGAAGACGATTACACAATTTTCGACTCGACGTACGTTCAGTCTTGTTGAAATTGTGCATTTTTTCATCCAATGCGCGCTCCTGTGGGTCCTTCAATCGTATCTTATAATCATACGTGCAGCACATATGTTCCATCGTATCGTGTTCAGAACGTGGCTTTTTTTTTTTTCATGCGATCCATCGTGTGGCAGTACAGTCATTTCAATGACTATTTGTCCCTATTCCCTAATGAGCGCGTGAGGCAGAGGATCGATCCTGTGTAAGAGAAAAAAGAAATGGTGACGACGGGACTGCAGGGTTATACGATGTGAATCGGATCGGATGCTGAACGCGTAGATGTATGGGCCCTATTACTAGTGTATGGCCAGCTTTACAGTTTTACGGCAACAATCTAGCACTAATCAGGACAGCACCCCCTGGTGCACACACTATAGTAAACTATGGATGCATCTGAATGATCAAAGTGCCAAAATTCTCCAAGAACAAGTGACTGGCAGCTGTGTTCATCTGAGGGAATAGCAAAGATGCTTATGTCTAGCTAATTTACAGAACACCTGCCCCAGCTAGGGCATGCTGTGTATTACCACAAGACCTCGTCAGTTACAGGTTGCCCAAGTCCGGCGGGTTCTGTCACATTCTGTGTGTTCTATCGAGCTTGCCTGGAGATACAGAGCAGGAATTCTGCATGCTGCATGCAGTGCCTGTGTGCAGAGGTGACATGTGAGGGGACGTAGAGATGAATGCGGGCGGCTGCTGCATGGTTACTGCTGTTACTGTAAAGTCTGTGTACAGTGATCAGCAGTCCTTGAACCACGCCCACCTCGGACTGTGCCCAATCAGGAGCCGTCTCCCGTGCTTGCAGAAGCTGAGCGCAGCAGGTCCCGACACTGCAGTCGCAGTTGCTGTAGAGTCCGGTGGATGCGATTTTGTGCGAGTGCTCCGCTCAGGTAACTACTCTGCACTGGTCTCTGGGTCACCTACATGAGGTCACCGACCTCAGCTCCTTCAGGGCCGCGTGGGGCTATGCTGGCTGTCCTCATTAGAGTTGTGTCTTTATTCTTGGGCAGTGGTGAAGGTGAATCGTATTATTAGGAGTGTTTTGTTATTATTATGAGTGTTATTGATTGTTATTGTTGTTACTATTAGTGTTGTTGTTATTATTATTAGTAGTATTATTTTAATTGAATACCAACCACATTCTCTTCTGTCTGGTCTCAAGTTATGACTGACTGGTGCGTAATGTATTGGACAGAGGAAATGGGACAAGTCCTAGCAGGCAAGGCCATCCTGGTAGTAGTGGTGCTTCCACAGTAGCTGTAGACTTGTAGATCCCTGTTTCTGCTCAAGGGCTCTATTTACCAACATTGTAACCCTTTTTCCAGAAATCCTAAGCTCACGACTTTAGTAAATGACCATTATAACATGTTCATTATACATAGTTAAAAAGGCATTTTATGTGTTTAATTACTATTCTTTAAAAAAATGATAATATGTTCATACTGAATACAAAATAGCAACTTATAAATCCAGAGCATTAGCATAGAGAGTGACAGTGACATTGTATATGCCAAATAATTATACAGTACTGGTGCCAATGAAAAAATAAGGACATCTGCAGGGACAAAAACTTCCAATTTACCACCTGGGGCTCTGCATGGAAATCAGGGAGAGATGGCAATTATACTATGTTATATGTAGTGTATACATATGCATGCTGTAATGATGTATTTATAAAGCCCCAACTTCATTTTCAGGGCAGTGCGGAAGAGGGGGCTGTACATGTGTGTGTCCACGTGTTGTTTAACATTGCAGAGAACTTGTGGAGTGTAGTGTGACACTTGCTGTTACACTGACACTGATGTGTAGCTTTATCTGACACCCTTGTTACTAAAGATCCAGATCCCCTTGTGTCACTGCAAGGGCTACGCTTTGTTGTTGCATTGTGATGTGTACACACAACCTACATTGTTGTACAGAGCTCCCCCATCTTACAGCGTTTCATGCCCCAGCATCAGCATGGGTTAACTGTATTTTGCCTGACACTTTGTGCTTAGGTCAGGATCACTGTGTATTACAGAAGTAAACTATTGTAAACTCTGTTTAAGTTTTATGGGATTTATTGCTGGTGTCTGGCAATGGCTCAGACAGATGGGGGCAGGGTGTTCTAAATGCAGATTTCATCATTTGGTTTAAGACATGACTCAGGCTATTACTTTACTGCAGGTTTTTATTCCATTTGGTGGGGGTTTTCTTTTTCTGTTCTGTAAATGCATTGTCTGTGAGCAAGATTATGGCACATATAATACACAAGAGACATTAATCTATGTACACTCCTGTAAGTACTATCTTTATTAACAGTGAGCTCTGGTGTCATCAGTTCAGTGTTTTGTATTATAAAGAATAATGCACCCACTATTGTATATTATTTATTATTGATATTAAATGATACCTTGGCCTACAGCCTTGTGCTATGGTCACGGAACTCTGCGCTGACTTTTAGGGGGAAGTTAATTAACCAATTGGTTCTCTTGCCACCTTGAGGGCTAAAGCATTGTAGGTGCAAGCAAGAAAAATGCTAGCTTTCTATACCTCAGTGCTAGGCAATCTGGAATCCGTAATGGCCGGAAATCTGCAAAATCTGCAGATCACACAACATTCCCACAACACCAGGCTTTGAACTGAATTTTCCCATTAATACCTATATACATTATAGTAGGGAGTGCATAATCTTATATATAATTCACAATCCAAATTCTGATTTATTAAACTATATCTGCTCCACCAAATATCAATTGTGCACTTTCTTTTTTATATATATATATATATATATATATATATATATATATATATATACTGTATATATAAGTTCTCATGGCAGCACGGTTGGTGGTTAGCATTACTGACTCACATCCCTGAGGTCATAAGTTCAATTCCCGATCAAGGCACTGCGTGGTGTTTGTATGTTATCCCCAATGTTTGTATCGGTGTGTTCCTGTTTAATTCCACACCCCAAAAGCATATGGTAAATTAGCTGGCATCTGACAAAAAATAACCCTAGTGTGTATGTTTATACATGTAGTTGGGCACATAGGGCCTGATTCAGAGATGGACGCATTGCTGCTGCATCTTTGGAAATATGCTAGTGCAGCAGCAGGTGGCTGAGGAGAAAAGACCCCTCCTGACACCACTGAAGATCCGAGTAGCGATGGATCATCTGCGAGACTATTGACCATGATCTGCGTAACTCTGTGGTTACTTAGATTGTACCTTGCAGCTCCATAGCTGAGGCTAGGTAGTCTGGGTCGAGAGACACAGAGCCTTGGCTTGGCATCCCCAGTAAATGAGGACACTCCCCGTTTTCCTGATGGAGGGGCGGCTCAGGGGGTACAATGTGCAACAACGCAGGATCCATTCTGCATATGCATACGTTGGTCCTGCGCATGCGCCCCACCATCTGAGATGTACACCCTTAGATGATAGCTCCATTGGGGCTGGGACAGATGTGAATGACAAAATGTTCTCTGTAAAGCTCTGTGTAATATGTGTTTGCTATATAAATAATAATTATTATTTATTAACAAGAAGATTCTGCCATTCTTTCTGACTGCACACATCATTTAGAAACTTGAAGAATAGGAACAAACGCTAACACCACAATAAATATATATAAATGTTTCAGTCTGTGTACAGAACCTGTCTGTTTGCTAATACCTAGGATCCTATTTTTCAAGAGCCGCCTAAAATTCCATTAATTAAAATCTGTTATCACTGCTATTCACAGTGACAGCAGACAAATTAATGAGACAATTTACCATTGAAGTGATGCTGGGAGAGTGCATCCAAAATTCTTATACATTGCTTTCTTATCAAAGCGGTGAATGAGGTGTTTTTACTGCGCATACACAGCCATAGGAAAACACATGTGCACAGTCCTGGGACCCGTGGAGGAATCCAACCAAAGATCCCAGTCCAGCAATACTGTAGCCCAGTGGTACCAAAAATTTCTTCAATCATGGCTCCCTACAGTAACAACATTTTCTTTCATATGCCCCTAGGCCAAAAAGTTTTTTATTGAGAAATTCTGCAAATATTATTAAAATAAGTAAATATTGTCTATATGTAATCTAGGCTCAGTTATGTGGTGATGGACATGGTTGCGCTTATGTTTGTCCACATATTTTATGATTGGCACCCACCAGCTCTCATTTTGCCTATCTCATAGACCATAAAAATAATTGATTTGGTCCTGGACCCACAAACCCCTGGCACCACTGCAACTGCAGGTGTCTCACAGCATCCAGTTTGGGAATCACTGCTGTAGCCTATCTACAGTAGCTAATACCATCTGGAAATGGTATTAGCTATCATGGGTCCAGTTTTGTAAAGGTAAGCTTTTTGGAGCATGATAAATTGTCAGTCCCCATTAATGGGCAGTGCTGTTTTCTGTGTTACTTAACTGAACATAATATAATGTGATAATCTCTAATGCATACTTGCCTACCCTCCCGATTTGGCCGGGAGCCTCCCAAAAATCAGGTGCCCCTCCCGCCCCCCCCCCCCTCCCGGATTGGCTGGCAAGGCTCCCGTCGGCTGCCAACCTATCCAGACCCCCCCCCGCTGTTACAATAAAATCCCCGCAGTGGGGGGGCAGTGACACGATTCGCACTGAATCGCATCGTCGTTACCCCGCCCCCTACTTCACAATGCTGAAAACCTCGGCATTGTGTAGCGGGCCCAAAATGACACGATTCCGTGTCCATACCGCCCCGCTCCGTCACCCGCTGTGGTGTAGTATCCCCGGCCACGCCACCCCTCTGCCGCACCGTGCCCCCCTGCTTGCCCGACTGGCTGCCCCCCCTCCCCCGGAAGGGGCAGCCAGAATGTCGGCAAGCCTGCTCTAATATCTCATGTGGTCACCCTTTGTTAATTTGCCCCAATATTAAAAAGGTTTAATTATGGAGTCAACAGCCTTTTACATGTGATTTTAGTTTAATAAATAGTCCCCATAGTCTTGTATTATTACTGTGTTGTAAAGTACTGCAGAGTATGCTAAGAAAAGTAGGGGTAACTTGAAGCAAAAGAGACTGGGGATTTGAGTTAAATTGAAGATGGGGACTGGCCAGTGATACAGAGATAAGAGGAATTAGGTGCCCACCATAAGCAGATGAATGCTGTCGGAACACGATACACTTCCATGACTAGCAGTGGAAAAATAAATAATTACACAGTAGTATTTTACAAGTAATAGCTTTGTATATTAGTCCTCAGTTTACTACTTTACTTACATGTAATTATATTTTCCTAGCGTGCTCTGCAGTGCTTTATGCCAGGAGCTTAGACCATTAACAGAGTTTTTGGATGTCAACTTTATAAAACAGATCATATACAAATGCAAAGCATTGAAAAAATTAGAGAATGCTGCAGTTATTTCACATATTCATGAGTGAAAAAATAGGGGTAAATTGAAAGCAAAAGAGACTGGGGATTCGAGTTAAATTGAAGATGTGGACTGGCGGTGATACAGAGATAAGAGGGTTTAGGTGCCCACCCTAAGCAGGTGAATGCTGTCGTAACACAACACGATACCCCTCCATGATTAGCAGTGGAAGAAATAATTACACAGTAGTATTTTACAAGTAATATCTATGTACATTAGTCCTCAGTTTACTACTTTACTTACATGTAATTCTATTTTGCACTCATGAATATGTGAAATAACTGCCGCATTCTCTCATTTTTTCAATGCTTTGCATTTGTATTTGCGGATTGTCATTCGTGTTTTATATAGTTGACATTCAAAAAGTCTGTTAATGGTCTACGCTCCTGGCATGTATGTATGCGAGTTTTACCTGCCTTGTGTTCTGCCTCAACCCTGCCTTCTCCTTTCCGAGTGCCCCTTATTCTTCTGCCCCACTTCTTAGCTATTGTGGTGCAGGGGCAGGTGGCATATTCTATTCTTGGGAGTGCAGTGCTGGGCTGTGACTTCATAGCACAATGCCACACCCCAGCCTACCACAAGCACGGAGGAGCAGAAGACACAGCTCCACTGGTAAGAAGCTTGTAGTTGCTGCCCCTCCATGTCAGTGTCCGGCATACTTGGGATTTCTAGGAGACTCCCAAATTTAAGGGAGCTGACAACCCTCCCAGATCTCGCCCACTTCACTTTGCTGTGAATAACATCATCATGGCACTGACTGGGTTCATCTTGTGCTGGCACTGTATACCTGTCTCCTGCACAGTGGAGGCAGCTATTAGAATGTATGTTGTGCGACTATCCAAAGCGTCATACTGCCATCAAGCTACATGATGCCCCTATTTACTTGCATTCTGTGTAACATACATGTTGCACATCCCAAAGAATAATGGCTGCTCCTGTTACTCATATGACTGCTATACCCATGAGTAACCTGCCGAATGCTTGCATTGCATAGCGTACTGAAGCTTTCTTGACCTCTTGCCTTCCACCAGGAATCAGCCGAGGGTAATGTTGTTGCTACAGTGCAAGGGTTAATTGTCATTTTTACAAGTACATACAGCACGGTAAGACTTTCTAGGATGTTGAAACGTGTCTTTGTGTCTGACCCTCCCTCTTACTAAATAAGTATCAGGCTGGTTTCTGACTTGACATTCTGCTATGGGAGGGTTTGTGCTTTTGTTAAGAAACACATCAATTATGTTTATTTTCCCTATTTATAATTGTTTTTTTTTATTGCTTGGTATATAATATTTAACATGTTTCTCACAGGGGCCAGAACTTTGAGCATAAGATCCTTTTATGAATGCTGGAAGAGAATAGTGTTCTACATAAATAAGTAAAGTTTAATTTCATACATGCACTGGGACTTGAAGTCTCCTAGGTAACATAATTATTTTTAAATTATCTTTTATTCACACATATGGGCATGGCTATTATTTTCTTATTACCTCCATGCTTCATATATGAAAATATAAATTTTTGGGATGTGTGTGCAGTTTATGTAATCTCTGTCCTATGTTTTTTGTGTTTTTGTTTTTTTTAATATAGGCCTAGAACTGCAGTAACATGAGGCCCTTTTTATTCTAGCCCTGAGGGTGTTGCAGGTGATTTTAAGGTAAAAATATATACATATAATTATAATTAGCGTGTGTTGTGTTCCCCTCTTTTAAAATGGTAATGACAGATACACTTTGTACAGATGCTGTAACACTGGTCTTCTTGTTATCAGTGACTCATTCAACAAACCTTTAATGACATGTGACTAGTCTGTGACTGACACATTTAATCAGTGTGCATGTTAGTTACAGTGCTAGGAACTTTTGCTGAGTGAGGTTTACCCACTGTTATCCAGAAAAGCTGCATATTATGGATTGTAAATGGATACATATTGTATCTGTCATAGGGCCTGATTCAGAGGCGCTCGCTGTTTGCGAGCTCTCGCTCTGAATCAGGGCGGGGATGTTTTTTTTTTTTCTCCTGCCCGCTCGCTAAGCTGTGGTTGCCCACCCACAGCTTGTGCGAGCGGGCTGGAGATGGTCGTGATTATCGCGACCTTTGGCATTGCGAGGAGACCCTAAGGTAGGGTCTCAGCACTCGCAATGCCGAGTGGACTTCCTGCTCTAATAGAGCAGGAAGTCCACTACTGACATCACAAGTGATGTCAGTAGGGCTGCCCACAAATGGGAACACCTCCATTTGTGCAGCCACCCTCCCTACCCGCCTACAAAACGTGGCGAGCTGTCGATCAACATCGACAGCCGCCCCATTTTGTTGTGAGCCCTGGAGCGAGTGAAAGTCTCACTCGCTACGGGGCTTGCGCTTACGCGTGGCTTGCGCGTGCGCACTGGGCCACCATCGACCCGCTTGCTATGCGCTCGCTCGCGAGTTTGAATCAGGCCTATAGTCTGTTTGTGTTTTCCTCTCTATACCGGCTGTCGTGATGCCGGCGCCATACCCAACCCACTGGAGGTGTTTGAAATTAATAATTGATTTACATGTTTTTTTTAGAGACTGAAAAGCAAATTATCCATTGAACTCTATAAAACTCTCCTTTTTGATACATATGAATTAATGCTTAGTCTATGTCATAGCCTGTTTTTGGCATATTTCATTAGGGTGTGAGCGCCTATTGTATTTGTTTTTTTCTTCTCAGCAACAGCTGTGTACAGGCATGAACAGAGCAAGAACCAACCTGCAGACAGTCAGAGCACAATGCTGTGCCAGGGTGTAGCCAATCAGAACCCTGGCGTGTTTACAGGTCTAAAATTAGGCTCACACTCAGCTGACCCGCTGACCTATCTGATGATTGGTAAGTGTATACACATTTACCAATTCATCTGCCCCGATGTGCTGGGCTTGACAGCTCAAATGGACAGGCATTTAAATCACCCACCCGGTTGATCTGCCAATCACCACCACAGCATGTTTACGGGCGATCGGTGGGTCGCCCGTACACACTTATCGGCCATCTGCTGTGCTGCACTTTTGTGCTGATTGACTTTTGTGCCTGGATCTCCTATAACGGCTTTCAAGTGTTTTCTCTGATCTGCCCCATGTTGAGGTATTGAATAATGCTGGGTATACACTATAGCGATATCTGCAGATCGAGTGATCTGTAGTACCTACCCTCCAACATGACCCCTTCCACCCGGTACAAAATGCTCTGCTCCTGGACTTCCCACCTAATTAATGATTGCAGTCACCTGTGTTGAGCTAGTTAATAGATGAAGCAGGTGTTTCACTACAGGTGGCTGCAATCATCAATTAAGGGAGAAATCCAAGAGCAGAGCATTTTGTATCGGATGGAAGGGGTCATGTTGGAGGGTCTGCAGATGACGGTCATTCATACACACTGAACGGCCATCATCTGCTTCTGCCCGCGGTCCGGCGGCCGGGGGGGGCGTGTCCTGCTCCCTCCGCATGGCTGCTGCTGTGTGTGTACAGGCAGTCTGTAGATCACCCGTACACACTTGCCGATGGACAGATATGTCTGCAGCCAATACGATATGTCTGAACTACGTATTTCACAGACATATCGTCTGTACACACTGGCTACGGGCAGCAGATATATTGGCTGATGAATTGATCGGCCAATATATCGGCCTGTGTGTACCCAGCATTTGATAGTACTAATTTCTTACTTGTGACTCACCCAGATTGTATTAATTAATGTGTTTAGAGCTGGACATTTTATACTCGCCAAGCTTGCATAGCAACAATTAGGATTATCATTGGAGACATGTACAAAGACATGTAGACACGCCTAATGTCAAAAGCTAGTGAGTGAGAATAGTCAGCCATTCCAATCAGTGTATATTCACTGTCAGACTTGTCATTACACTCATTATGCGGACATTATGTACGCTCATTTCTACCCTGATCTAGAGAGTGACTAGAATTAGAATAGGCCACTTATTGTAAATTGTTCTGTTTACTTTGAGAGCTGGTAATTGCCTATTCTGAGAAAAATGCAGTCTAGCCATTTAAGCCAAGTATTTTCTGTGTATCATATAAGTGGATAAAGATACACTGCTTATATTAAGGTCTTCTAGGCTACAGAGGTTTCATGGGAGCATGTAGATAATGTCAACATTATCCTACCATTTCGCCTGGCTACACTGTAATGCAGAAATAAAGTATTCTGCAGGCATTTGTAGATTTATTTTTTTCATTAAATCTGGGTGAGGGGCTGTTCGAGGAATTAATTATTTTCCTTTTAGTGTTGAAGGTACGTCAGTTTTATTTGCGTAGGAGATGCATTTATGTATTATGCCATCAACAATGCGTACGAATAATTAATATACAGACTTTAGCTGTTTGTTAAATTGTATCCCTTTATGCCTATGAAGGTGGGGATGGGTTATAAACACAGCAGCAGGGCACAGTAATGCTGGGTACACACTGGCAGACATATCGGCCATTCAGTTGAACAGCCGATATATCGTGTGCCCGTCGGCCAGTGTATACAGACAATATGTCTATGAACGACGTTGCACCCCCCCCCCAGATATATCTGCACATCGCGCTGTGTGTGCAGGTGGTCAGCTGACCGCCCATATACTTGCTGCAGAGGGTGTTGGGGAGGGGTTTGCGACACGACCTCCAGCCAGTGGGACCACAGATGATGGTTGTTTGGTGTGTATGAACAATCATCATCTGCAGATATATCTGTCCGGTGTGTACCCACCTTGTAAACAGATGAGGGTGCATCCCCAAATATGCCTTTAAGAGGGCATATTTTTGTTCAGGTATTAGAGACCTAGTTTAACTAGGACTATGGCCCTGATTCAGAGCCGTTTCAAGCGGCCCGATGTTTAGGCACTACGCATGTACCGCATCCGCTTCCCTTATGAACGCCTGGCGTTTGTAGGGAGGTCTTACTGACATCACTACTGATGTCAGTAGTGATGTCTATTAGAGCAGGAAGTCCACTCGGCCTTGCGGCAGCCTAGACCCTACCGTAGGGTCTCGTCGCGATTATCGCGATGGTCTCCTGGCCGCTCGCACAAGCTGTGGGTGGTCTCCCATAGCTTTGCGAGCGGCCGGAGAACAAAAAAAACCAAAAACACCCACAATCCCAGCATGCGGGCAGCGAGCGTCTCTGAATCAGGGCCTATATGCACTGATGATGAAGACCATCAGTAGTACTATCTAGGTACCGATGATCGGTTGATTGTGTATTGACCTTTCCAGCTGATAACTCTTAAATCATTAGTGTTGCACCTACATATATCAAGTTGTGGTCATCCATCCCATTTTCATTTGGGCTGGTTCAGGAAACAAGATTCCCATTTGATTTTCATCAAAGGATTAAACAACAGTTGTGTAGAGTTTAGTTTTTTATTGCATTTATTAATAATTGTCATTACTCTTGTGTATACAAAACTTCATTACATTATTACATTGTATTTACTACTAACACCGTCAAGCCACATTTGTACACTGTCTTGGGGCAGAAGTGTACGTATTTGTATGACTGACATATGTCTAGTGGTATTAATAGTATTTTTGAACTGGACGCATCTTTTTCTGCATTTGTAAAATTGTAACCCAAATGATTCCAGCTGTAAATGATGTATTCATTATCTTCTGTAAAATAATACTTTTAGCACTTTAGCTTTCGATAAAATACATCCTGTCCATAATAAAATGTAATCTCTATGTGTATAATTATTTAAAATACAAAATAAATCACTTGCAGTGGAGCGTGAAACACCTGAAATCCCCAGGGCTGTACCAAATATGTTGAATCATTTAACTGTCCCCTGATCATCCATTGTGTTGTGTTGTTGGGGCCAGTCTGCTTGTAACTTCCTGCCTAAAAATGTTTGAGTTTCCAATACATCCTGATCTTATGCTGGGTACACACTGGCAGATATATTGGCCGATCAGTTGATCGTCCAATATATTGTGTGTGCGTCGGAGAGAGTGTGTAACAGTGTCTTCATTCACAGACATATCTGTCCATTGTGCTGTGTGTACGGGCGATCAGCCGACCAGCCATACACTAGCTGCAATCGCCACGGTGAGGGGGGCCACAACACGACCCCGGCCAGCGGGACCCGTGACCAGATGACAGATGATGGTTGTTCAGTGTGTATGTGTGTATGTATCTGCAGATATATCTGTTAGGTCTGTACCCAGCTTTAGGGGTACATTTACTACAGTGAGAGTTTTTAGAAGTGGAGATGTTGCCCATAGCAACCAATTAGATTCTAGCTATTATCTTCTAGAAGGTGCTAGTTAAATGTTAAGCAGAATTTTATTAGTTTCTATGGGCGACATCTCCACTTCTAAAAACTCCCACTTTAGTAAATATACCCCTTAGTATCAATGCAGAATTTCTTAATTAACAAATAGGTATATAAAACCCTGACTCAATGTTATCAGATAATAGGATACCCCTATTGTCTATACATAATACACGAGTATTATAATAGTATACTAATCAAACTCACTTTATAATTTTATGCCGTATGAACATTTCAAATCTTAGTGTACCAGTAAAAACATTAAAAAAACATAGGTACCTACTTACTGGAACAAATGTATTAAAAATATTTTTTTATCAGTTAAGGATTAAATACTATACAACTAATAGAAATTCTCAATAAACAAAGTACTGAAAGATATTATTGCAGCTAAAACATGTTATAAGTATACACTGAAACCATATTCTTTATTTAAACTTCCATTAGAGAAGGCTCCTAATTATCGAATCCAATAAACTTTACCAATACAAAGCTGTCATATGTTAAATTCATCTATGATTGAGGACGGTGCCCCCCTGTGTGTATGCCAGTTTGTCTCCCTGCCAAATCATACTTGTGCGGAGCTAGTGGGTGGGAGCACTGGGTTGAGTGTAGTGTAGCAAGTGTTGAATGTAACAAGTCTAAAGTGTAGCAAGTGTAGAGTGTAGCAAGTATAGAGTGCAAGTGAGTGTTGCACTGGATTGTGAAATCATAGCCAAACACTGCACTCCTAGCATACCACTTAAATAAAAGAGCAACTGGCTATAGGAATAATAGAAACACATTCTGTAGTTTTGGCACCATCTAAACGAGTGTTCCTATTTGCATGTTTTGTAACTCAAGAAATACACCCTGCAGAGCTGAGACATGTAGCTCTGACCAGTGCTTAAAGTGGTCCTAGAGAAGGGGTGGAACTCGCCGTGCCCCCCTCGGCGCTTTTTAAATAAAGGTATAGTGCGTGCTGAAAAAAGGGGCGTGGTCTCAAAAGAAACGGGTGTGGCCACACAATAGTATTTCCAATTCAAATTACGTACACATAGTAGCATAATCTTGACTCACATTACACCACATAGTAGTGTCCCTTATTCATGTATGACACACAGCAGTGCCCCTTTTAAACAATGCCCACATTTGTGCACCTTATACACAATGCCCAAAGTAATAGTGCCCCTTATACAATGCCCACAGCAGTAGTGCCCTTACACATAATGTCCACTGTAGTGGTGCCCCTTATCAATGCTCACAGTAGTGGTGCCCCTTATGCAGTGCCCCACAGTTGTGGTAGTGCCCTCAGTAATGGTGCCCCTTATGCAGTGCCCCCAGTAGTGGTAGTTCCACTTATGCAGTGCCCACAGTGGTAGTGCCCCTTATGCAGAACCCACAGTAGTGGTGCCCCTAATGCAGAGCCCTCTTATGCAGTACCCCCAGGACTGGTGCCCCTTATGCAGTGCCCCCTATGCAATGTCCCCATTAGTAATCCCCCTGTAATAGTGCCCTCAATAGTAATGCCCCTAGTAGTAATGCCCCCAATAGTAGTGCCCCCAGTATAGCCCCCAGTAGTAGTGCCCCCTGAGTAATGCCCCCAATAGTAATGTCCCCTGAGTAATGCCCCCAATAGTGATGCCCCCAGTAGTAGTGCCCCCTGAGTAATGTCCCCTGAGTAATGCCCCCAGTAGTAGTGCCCCCTATAGTGAAGCCGCTAACACAAAAAAATAAACGTAATACTTACCTTAAGCCCCGCTCCCGCGTCCGCTGCAGTCTGGTCCGCCTGCCTGCTCCTCTGAACTATGGGAGAGACGTCAGCCTCAAATAAAATTTCAGCGGGCGCCCGGCAAAAGGAGCGTCCCTGCGGCGCCAGGCTGAGGTGGTTGGAGGAGGCGGAACTGGTTCCGTCTCCAAATAGAAGTGACGGAATGCAGTTCCGGCCCACTTTAACTGCTGGCTCTGACTGTACCAGAGACCCTGCTCCTCTGCATAACTAGGTATGCTGTATATCCCGGTTTTACTGGTTTCCGGACTTACGTCCCGATGACTGCCTTCGGGATGCCTAAATGTCCTGTTTACTGGACTGGCAGCCGTAGGACGAAGGCCGGAAGCCAGTGGATCAGGAAGGGGACAGGGCGGAGGAAAAACCTGGTGTGTGTGATGTGGTTGTGGAGCGCCGGGAGGTTACATCAACAGTGTCCGGCCATCTATGTCTACATGCCCACCTTAGCATGCAGGCAGCTCAGATGTCGGCGTTGGTCTGGATCACTCCTTCACAGACCAGTTCCCACCAAGACCGTCTCCAGAGACAGTAGATAGAGAGATAAAGAGCATAGATAGGGAGAGAGCATAGATAAACAGAGAGCAATAGATAAGTAGGGAGACATATAGACAGCACAAGGCAGTGACAGTGACACATACACAGTCACTGTAAATTATAAACACAGGGCCTGATTCAGCAGATTCCCGATGTTTGGAAATCTGCGCAGGCTCCAGACCCACTCTGCGCATGTGCAGAACAAGTCTGCGAGTCCGCTTGCAGTCTGCTGGCGTTTGGGGGCGGCGACAGCCTCCATTACCCAGAATGGAGGTGTGTCGCCACCATTGGGGAGAAGAGAAGAGGCCAGGATCTCAGTTGGGTGACAGAGATTTCCTGGCCTCCTCCTCTAAACTGAGGCGGCCGGCTGCGGGACCCTATGGGATTAACGTAGGTTAACTGATGCTGCGTTGAACCGCGCAGCTTGGTTAAGTAATGCCCAGGGGGCGTGATACCTCCTGCTGCTTTACCATATCTGCCTGAGTGCAGCTTTGAAATTACGATCCTTACAGAATCAGGCCCTCAGTCAACAACCGGACTGTAGTGTACTGCAAAAGACTCCATAAAATAAATATAGAATACACTATTACCCTGCAATTTAAGGGTTAAAAATTTATTTTTTTTCTTTTTCAACTTGGTCTTGGGTCTTTTGATTCAAAAGACTGCCTCCCATAATTTATATTAAATACTATTTTGCGTTTAAGCTCATAGTTCTAATTTATAATTATTTAAGAGAAAATGTCAATTAATTGATAAATTGCGTAATGACTTTCCTTTTATGAAGAAATTTTAAGAAATCGACAATGAAACTTTGTTACACTCAACGTGCAGTGCTTATTAACACAAAAAAACACAAGCTTGCATCCAAGGCTTCTTTAACTTCCAGGAAAATGACCAGTAAAACGTATAATGAGTCTCCTACTCTCAAAACCAAAATGAAAGTGAAGGATCATTGTCATGTACATCTGAGTTTTTAAATATATTTCTTAATTTGTTCAGTAGACACAACGGAAATGCATATAGTCAGGATAAATTGTGACCTTTAAATATCCAAAAACAACCAAATTGTAAATATTTCTGTATTTTGCCTTCACAGCAATATAATTCACATACTATGGGGTTTATGTAATAGGGTGTGGTGTGGATTGACTGTGCTGGCGGGATCCCCACAAATTTGTCCCGTTTTATTATTTTTGAAATATAGCAACCCTACACATAACCCCACTGCAATCATAAATGTGGCCTGATTGCACTGCTGCTTCTCTTTGCCTGCAGGCTGCACTTTTCCTCTGAGGTGACCAGCATTTGTCTCTCCCTCTCTGCTTCAGTGCCCCTACCCTCCCTCTTTACACACAGGTTTGTCCAGTTACTTTGTCTGAGGGACATTGTCGGCATGTGAGGTGGTCTCATGGGTATTCACTGACGCATGTGGAGTGGTCTCATGGCATATGGTAAAGTCTAAGAGGCATCAAAGGGGTATGTGAGGTGGTCTAATGGGCAATGAGATAGCATCTGGGGTGGTCTGAGGGGCATTGATTTGGCATGTGGGGCTCAGATGCTATATGGTAAAGTCAAAGGGGCATTGAAGGGGCATGTGTGATCGTCTGATGGGCATTGATGGGGCAAGTGTGGTAGTCTGATGGTATGAAGTGGCATGTAGGTTGCTTGGATGGCATATGATGAAGTCTAAGGGACATTGAAGGGGCATGTGAGTGGTCTGATAGCATGTGGAGCAGGGGTTAAAGTGGGGCGGAACTGCCTTGCGTCAGTTCTATTTGGAGATGGAACCAGTTCCGCCACCTCTGGCCCACCTTACCCAGCCAGTCAGCGCAGCGCCGCAGGGAGGCTCCATTTGCCAGATTTTGTTACCAGCGGGCACCTGGCTCCTTCCCCACAGTGGCAGCCTGAGGCTGGAGTTCACTCTTGAGCTCCGGCTTCTGGGTCCCACAGTGGGCACTATGGGAGAGATGTCATGACGTCTCTCCCATAGTTCCAAGGAGCAGACAGTTGGACTGCAGTGGACGCAGGAGCGAGGCTTTTTTTTTTTGTGCGTGTAAGACACTACTAATGGGAGCACTATTACTGGGGGGATTACTACTGAGGGCACTACTACTGGGGGCAGTACTACTGGGGACATTACTACTAGGGGCACCACTACTGTGGGTACTTCATAAGGGGCACTACCACTACAGTGGGCATTGCATAAGGGGAACTACTGCTGTGGGCATTATGTGTAAGGGGCACTACTGCTGTGGCCATTGTATAAGGGGCACTACTACTGTGGGCATTATGTGTATTAGGGGCACTACTACTGTGGGCATTGTATATAAAGGGCACTAATGTGGGCATTGTGTAAAAGGGGCACTACTGTGTGTCAATAACATGAATAAGGGACACTACTATGTGATGTAATGAGAATCAGGGGCACTATGTGCAGTATAATGTGAATAAGATTGTGCTACCGTGTGGCGTAATTTGAATTGGGGACACTATTGTGTGACCACGCCCCTTTTTGAATCCAACTTTTTTTTAGACAACCCCGTTTTCTTGCAGCGGGGTTGGAGTTCCACCATGTCTCTAGGAAGAATTTAAGCACTGATGTTGGGGATGAATGGGAGAGATTTAAAGATTACATATAACACTCATACCCCTTTCAGACATAAACCCTGGCTTTAACTCGACTTGGACCCAGACACTGAACGTGGCTTGAAGCTGAGGTTTGAGTACTTACCCCCTTTCACACCTGGGTGATGGACCCGGGTTATTTCCAGGTCATCGCCCTTCACATCGGACCTGGTTCTTCCAGTGACCTGTGTCTTCTGTTTAACAGTGAACTCTTGAAGATCATGTCATCTCAAGTGTTACTCTGCCCGTCAATCAGGTCCCTTTAGAGTAATGCCTTTCAGGCATAAGCCAGGACACTGACACAGGTTGCAAGTCTTGGGAATAACCCGGGTCTGACCTTTTCAAACATAAGTAGGATCACTGTCGACTTGCCGTGCCCCTGCAAATTCTCGAGTTTTTGCTTATTTCTGAAAAGGGTATTAACAACACTTTAGTAGCTACAATTCGTAATATGCAGCACAGCAGTAGTGACATTTTGTGTTCAAAATATTGCTCTTCATAAATGTGGCTTCTTCAGTGATCAGCACCCTGTCAGAAAAGTCATAGAGTGAACACTAATTAAAATTTAGCTCCTTTACTAAGTATACATGGCAGCTCCAGCCCTGACTATATAGCACACCTACCTATTCTCCCGGAATTTCTCGGAGACTTAAGACTTTCAGGGAGCACTCTCAGACCCTGGGGAGAATAGACCAGCCTTCCGGATGTGGCCCATTTGCCAGTGAGGTGGGCACTCCACGCCTGATGCGATTTGCTTTGAATCATGTCACTGGCTCCACCCCTGTTGCCCAGTACTGCAAATTACAACATTCCACAGCGGGAACAGAACATCAATGACACAATTCCTGCACCACGCCCTCTTCACTTCACACCTCTACCGCCCCATCCAGATCTCTCTGAATAAACTATTTAAAAGCAGGTAAGTGTGCTGTGTAGTAAATACATTTTGGTTGCCAGTTATTTCATTAATTTGTAGTTGTAGTTTGATTCATCAAACTACAACTCCCATTATGATCGACAAAGTGCCAACCGGCTTGTCTGCTGTATCTAAATAGTTTATTTTGTGAAGGAACCTCCAAGAGTCAAAATCAATAATTGTGAAAGTGTTGAATTGCAAACAAAAGAGCAGAGTGATGTTAAGTAAACTGCACACAGGTGTTTTGTGTGTCTGTGCGCTGAGGACAATTACACACAAAATATAGAGACCCTTTTTAAACCTCCCTCTTAGATCAGCTTGCAGTCTCATGTGCTGTGTTTGCTCTCTGTCCTGAACTTGTTTGTCTTTCTCTGCTGTCTTGAAGGGTAATCAGACTGGAACTAACAAGGGGAGCATTAAAGAGAGAGAAAAACCCTGTGTAATCTGACAGTCTTAAATAAATGGTGGCTGGTTATTTGTGATTCACAGGTACCTGTGTTCAGTGAACCACAGCAACCAATCAGATTCTAGTTGTCATTTCTCCAGTAGACTTTACAATATGAAAGCAAGCCAGTTATTGATTGCTATGGATTACATCACCATGATGAAATAGTAGTCATTTAAAAGAAACGAAGATATTATGTATAACTCTTACTCCTCGACACAACATACGAGTACTCCCATGTCTGAAAGATACTTTGTTCAAAAGTTGTAGTTTAATAAAATAAAAAGTTTCCATTATGCTGTTTATTTGCAGCTATTAGGAAGGAGCCCTTGTGTTACTTGTTGCTGTGGTGACTGATTACCTGGAGAGGAATGGCTATGAGCTCGGGTCTCAGGGTAGTGCCTGAGAAGATTCTGGGCCTGATTCAGATTTAGGAATAGAGATTCCTAATTGAGAGATGTACGCAATGCCCGATTGAGAGATGTACGCAATGCTGATATTTATGCAGATCTAGCAATTGTTTAAGCCGCACTGCGCACGCGCAGCGATTGCTTTGCATTTACGCCCGCACAGAGAATATATTCGCTAAGTGAGTGACAGTCAGCGTTTGGGGGAGGTAATGGGGTGGCTCGGCAAATGCAGGCGTGTCTGACTGTTTAAAGGCGGTTTCATGGGCGTGTATAAATTAGCGATCTTGCTCGCAGCATGAGAGTCTCTCTGTATGTCAGCAGAGACGCTGTGTTTGAGACGGTATACAATCGGGAAGCCGGCTGCCTTAATACCAGCAACCGGCTTCCCGACTGTCATATCCCAGCGAGGGATGAAATGGCGGGCGTCTAGATGTAGATGCCTGACATCTCCCCGACTCCGGGAGACAGGTGCCCGGTATCCCGATCGAAGGGACGCTGGGCGCGGTGAGTGGACAGCCGCGGGGGGGAGGGTTAGGTTTAGGGCACCCGGGGGGGGAATTAGGGTTAGGCACCCCCCCGGGAGGGTTAGGGTTAGGCTAGGGGGAGGGAGGGTTAGGGTTAGGCAACCCCGGGAGGGGACATAGGGTTAGGCACCCCACCGGGGGACTTAGGTTTAGGCAGCGGGAAAGGGGGGGTTAGGGTTAGGCACTTAGAGGGGGGATTAGGGTTAGGCACTTGGGGGGGGGTTAGGCACCCCTAAGGAGGGTTAGGGGGTTAGGTTAGTTAGTACTTACCTATCCACGATCGGGATTTCCAGCGGCCGGCGGTATTTCATACCGATTCTGTTTGTGACAGGTCAGACTTCCCCCATAAGCTGCGTGGCTGTGTGCAGCATGGCCCCCACTGCTGTGCTGACGCTCCTGACATCGGCAAGTGTGTATGCACTTGCTGATGGCGGGACCCCTGTCGGGTCACGTCGCTCAATAGGTCGGCTGGGTTCAGATCATTAAATGTGTACCCAGCTTAAGATTTGGGAGTCGGGTGTCCAAACCTAAATCTTAAGTTGCAGTGTAAAAATAAAGTTCCCCGGAATGTGAGGGCTACATGCAAAAGCAGTCAGTATTTACCCTGCATACAAAAAAATATATAGTATGTACAAGCACCCCTTGCATTACTGCATGGTTTGTCCAGGTGGTATACGTTCGGCATCCCGGCGGTCTGGATGCCTACACTCCTATTACCGGTGCCGAAATCCCAACGCCAGCTAGAAGCCCGATGCTGTCATCCCGACCTCCAGGATACCGAAGGTAAGTATCGGGGGGTTAGGTTTAGGGTGCAGGGTTTGGGTTAGGTACTAGGGGGAGGGTTAGGCACTAAGGGTGGAGGGTTAGGTTTAGGGTGCGGGGAGGGGGAGATTAGGGTCAGGCACTAGGGGGGAGGTTAGGGTTAGGCACCAAAAATGGGGGATTAGGGTAGGCAGAGGGGGAGGGTTAGCATACTGACCAACAAGTGTCGGTATGTTAACCCTTTTGAGATTCCGGCGTCAGGATTCTAACTGCCGGGATCCCGAGCGCCGGCATCTCATACCGATTCCGTCCAGGTACATGATTACTTGCTATATCTTAAGAAGGCTACACATTGTCAGATTTTTTTGATGGGGACGAGAAACTGGGCAATTTTTCAGAAAATTGCCAGCCCCAATATCTGTGCTGCACATTATGCAATTTTTTATTAGAAGCTACCGATTTTCCACCACACCACACTGATTTTGCATATGTACGCCCACAAGGAGGATGATACAGTGACAGGAAAACATTGGAAATATAAGCAGATTATGAAAAATGCACGCACACTGCTCGATATCGGTAAATTGACACCGGGATTTTCGTTCTTGGGCGATCAATCGGATAATCAAAAGAATGTGTGGATGTTTTTTAACCATTTTATCGGCTAAAAGCTAAAACGATTGTTCATACATACTAAACAATGAATCAGGCCGATCACCCGATTATTGGCAAATCGGCCCAACAATTGTATAGTGTGTAGCTAGCTTTACTCTATTCCCAAATCTGAACCAGGCCCTCTGTACATAAAATGCTAGCTCCACTTGAAAAGAAATAGGGGAAAATAATTACACAATTAACTTTTAGTCTATAAGAATACTGAAAATTTTGAAGAAAAGAGAAAACTTTTAGTACTGAGGCAAAATGAGTGTGTTATGTGCGTACACACGGTACAATATCTATAAATTATATGAACGATAACGATATCGTTCAACGATATATCGTTCATATTGTTCATTTTTATGCAGCGAATGCCCAACGAACAACCAACGATGCGTGCTCCCGCATGGATGATAACAATATCTATGGTCGCCCTTACACGCAGGCCAACTTAGACAATTTCATCAAGATTTGCCTGTTCAGAGATGTGGCAGGATGATTTAACTGAAAGATATCTATCATAGATATCTTTCAGTGTACACCCAATATCGTTTGTCTTGCACTACAGAAAGTTACTGGGGAAGTTGTTCAGCGATATCGTTGGTTGTGCAGATCGTACCGTGTGTATGCACCTTTAATGTAATTTGGTAGATCATCTATTAATCTATTTAAGATATGGTGGGATGAAAGAGATACTTCCCAACCAGGTCCGGCGACAGGGGGGGACAAAGGGGACACATTAACCGGGCCCTGAGATTGCAGGGGCCCCGACCCCTCAGGAATCTCAGGAGTCCAGTTAATCTGTTCCCTTTGCCTCAGCTGTATTCAGCACCGCAAGCCGCACAGGGAGTAGAGGGAGGAGGCAGGCCACTGGCAACCCAGAACAATAGTTTTGGTCTGGGTCTGAGAGGAGCTGGGTCCGAGCTACAAGGGAACAGGAGCAGGCTGCAGGTAAGTGGTGGCTGGGGATAAAAGACACGGGTCGGGCGGGGGTTGTGGGGGCTGAGGAAGATGGTTCAGGCGGTGGTTAGGGATACTGGTGATGAAGTGGCAGGCGGGATGGAGATGAAGAAGACACAGGGCTGGAGAGGCACAGGGGCGGGGCTTAGGCTGTGAGATTCTGTGGCTGTGAGACTCAGAGGCTGGAGCTGTGAGACACAGGTGCTGGAATTGTGAGGCACAGGGGCTGGGAGACACAGGGGCTGGGTTTGAGGCTGACAGACACAGGGGCCGAGGCTATGAGACACAGTTTCCAACCTGCATGTACTGTACCTACTGGGACGGGACGAAGGGCCCCAAAAACATGAGTGTGCTGGGTTCCAAGATTTCTGTTGCCGACCCTGCTCCCAACAGTCCTGATTTTTGCAAGAGACTCCTGATTTTCAGATATGCGTGTGGTCTTGCAGAAAATGGGTCTGTCCCATTAGAATTGACAGGTTCTTGTTTTGAGCAGTTTATATCGGCTGCTGACTGGTTATGGTGAGGGTTCAAGATTGAGGTTGGAATCTTATTAAAGGGCTGGATTCATTTAGCCTAGTTAATTTGCCACGCAGACAAAATGGTGATAGCCTCTGACTTATACGCCCCACGTGACTCTTACATGCCCATCACATCTTCCCACATGCCCCTCATTCCTCCCATAATGCCCATTACACATCTCACTTGACTCTTACATGCCCATTACATCTTTTCCATATGTTTCAAATAGAAAAAGAAAGATTCCGCACAGAACCCTATGTGACTAACATATTATCAAAATTATTAAAAAATCAAAATTATCAAAATTATATGAACCAACCATTATGCATCTCTCAAATATTATGTTATAATATCTATGATGTTGGTGGTGCTCCAAAAGCCTATAGATACATTTAGAAAATACAGAGAGAAAGATAGGCTGTTGGGGCCCCAGCAAATAGCCTGTCTTTCTCTCTGTATTTTTCTATCTTTTCCATATGCCCAGCATTCCTCCCCACATGCCAGTTACACTTCCTACATTACCCTTACATGCCCATCAGACCTGATCATGTGAGCCTCAAACTTCCTTACACAGCCATTAAAACTTCCCACTTCTCACCGTCCCGACCCCTCCGCCTCCACCACCATCACCACCACTTTTTCAGTGGAGCCAACAGACTCTTTTGATTGGGGTTGTACTGGGTGAACTCCCTTCATTGTGCAGACATGCGTGGTCATGTGACGTGGAAGTTAACTGCTCCTGGTTATCCATATTCTCTGTAGGGTTGTCCATTGAGGCATCTGCCATGTCTCTGTAAACTTGATTGATGATGTCAGTGTTCTCCCCAGGCTGTTTTTTTGCCGGTGCACCACCCTACCACTCGGCACTTTGGGAGCCTGCAAGTGGGGACAGTATCTGTCAACTGTATAAAAAGTACCAGATCCTACAGACTTTTCAGCTCTTCATAATCAGACAACTGGGCCTCTAAAAAGAGGAGAATTAATATATAAAAATGTTATTTCAAGTTTTCTAGGGAGAATACTGGATGTAATTTGGTATTTCTTAATAATGCTCAATACCCAACATATAACTGTTACCATATGTAATTGGATTGCCCTACTTTGCATTTTAAATACTCTTCCTGGTTAATAAATCATTACTGGGGAAACTGGTAAAGATTTAGGGCCTGATTCAGAGCCGGTCGCTATTTGCGCTCGCTCGTCCAGAAAATAGGGGTGGCTATTCAAATGAACCGTTCGCTGTTTGCGGTCTGTTCATGCCTCTAGGTCTGAACGAGCGAACAAAACTTGCGGTCGTTTTTTGGGAAACTACGCCCCCTGGCCGCTCGCATCCTACGTCATGTCCGCTATTTATTAGATTAATCGAGTACATCGAACAGGGTATGAGCTGCTCGCTATTCTTGTGGTTGGTTTTTGCTACCACAATTTTGCGAGCAGTTCTGGCTATAAAATAACCCAGTGACGTGTTCAATGATGCTGCTGTTTTAAATATGCACACCCATAAAACGCCCGTTTTGACCTTTAAGCACGCCTGCGATCGGATCTCCACTCCCCGTTTTCAAACACCTTCCCGTGTTACCACCCACATACTCCTCATCCTGTCACTCAAATTAGCAGGCATTCGCTATTTTGCGAGCACATGAATTTCGGCCGCACTGACTGGTTCGCGCATGCGTATAACGATCCGTACGCATGCGCAGTTGGGCAAACATCGCTCGGAGCGAACGAGCTGCCACTTACGAGTGGCTCTGAATCAGGCCCTTAATCCGATATGCAGAAACTATTATTTTATGGGTATACAATCGGGAAGCCGGCTGCCTTAATACCGGCAGCCGGCTTCCCGACTGTCATATCCCGGCGAGGGTGAAATGCCGGGCGTCTATAATATCTAGACGCCTGTCATTTCCCCGACGCCGGGAGACAGGTGCCCAGCATCCCGTTCGAAGGGATGCCGGGCACCGCGATCGGACAGCCATGGGGGGGGAGGGTTAGGTTTAGGGCACCCGGGGGGGGACTTAGGGTTAGGCACCCCCCCGGGGGACTTAGGTTTAGGCAGCGGGGAAGGGGGGGTTATGGTTAGGCACTTAGAGGGGGGATTAGGGTTAGGCACTTAGAGGGGGGATTAGGGTTAGGCACCCCTAAGGAGGGTTAGGGGGGTTAGGTTAGGTTAGTAGATACTTACCTTAGGACGATCGGGATTTCCAGCGCTGTCAGGCTTCCGCTGCCAGGCTCTGCTGGTTTGTCGGGCTGCCGCTGCTGGGATTCGAACTCCCGGCTATGCGGCAGCCGGGATATCATACCGATTCCATTTTAATGCAGTTTTATGCAGTTGTCATTACTTAAAACAAGGACAGTTCGAGGCACAACATATTAAAGCCTCGGACTGTCTGTGTACATTATGTATAGTTGGTGATTATGCTTTAGTTTCAGCACTGGCTGCCCCCATTTACAGAGCTGCTTCATGGGTGCTGCATGACCTGTGATTCTTTTTATTGATTCCTGTAAATAGCTACTTTGCTCGGAGTCTAATCAAACACAATCACTGAGCAGTACATTCCTCTAGGCAGTGTCACATGTCAGTAAATATGGTTGGTAAAAGTTCCCATGATCCCCTGCTATGACAAATCTCCGCGCCATTTCTCTATACTTCTGACCGTTCAGGTTAGCTGTATCAGGTTGTTTTCGGGTTATTTACAGTGGAGTTATGTGATCTAGAACAACTAAACGCTCTATTCAAGGGGTATTTCTCACCCTCAAATATTTACTTTCTCATCCTGTCATAAATGAGCTCTTTCCCTTACACTGTCTGTATAGAACTGTTAGCATTAACCCTTGCTAGATCAGCATATATAGGGACTGATGCTGACTTGAATGTACACCTGTTTGTGGAGTGTAGGTTGGAGTTTATTGTGAACATGCATTGGAACCAGGTGTATGTAACTATGGGTGATAAATCATACACATGTCAGTCGCAACTCCACTTATAACTAAAGCAGAGGTACTGGATGTTCAGACGGTCACGTCAGCTGCTGGCTGTGCAGAGTTGGACATATGCATCAGACCCATAATGTTGTCCAGCTATCCAAAGCCATTAGCATTATTTACATTGCTTAGACATCGAAGACTTTTATGGTTGAAATGTAACCAGAGCTTTCTTTACAACGCCAACTGGCCCTATACAGCACCTAAATCCCTCTGCCTCCTTTTCCTTCTGAATTGCCACACTTTGGGGTGTGATGTATCAGATCTAAATGTATGGATAAATTTAACTGTCCCTCCAAGGGGGATATTCTAAATGACATCAAATAGAAATGGCGTGTAAAACAATGGACTCGATTCAATTCAACGCAAATTGAATCGTCCAGGGAAGGAGCTCCCGGAGCTATTCACTTCAGCGCGCTGTTAAGCCCGATTAAGGATTTTGTCTGGCATCCCTCCTGGTTTGCAAGCAGAAATCCGACAAAACTACAAGCACAGTGCTGTTTTCTGCCGTTAGCGCCGCAGTTTAGTCGAAGAATGCCGGTTCTCGCAACATTTTCCGACAAAACAACGTGCTTAATTGAATAGCTTCGGTAGCTCCTTCCCGGTGCTATTCAATTCGCGTATGAATTGAATCGAGCCCAAAGTAACATTTAGGGAGTGAGAATGACAGATTATTAAAAAAGGGACTTCTTAAAGTTTTTTTAAAATTGTATTTTTTTTTTTTTTTCGTGTATGTTAAAAATGTGTAAGATAAAAATAATGCAAAGACTCAAAAACAGTGCTTATAATGCTTTATTATTAATATATATATATATATATATATATATATGTTTATTTATGTGTAACATTAAATACTGTATCATGCATCTTTTGGTGGTATGTTTTGTACATAGATTTATGCTAAATTAAGTTCTCAGCTAACTGTCACTTTAATAATGGAGGTATATTTATGCCATAGTTGTTTCCATGTGATTTGTTCACCAATCCTATAAAAATAGCCAAACTTTTGTTAATCTAAGATGGGCCCATTTTCCTCTGCATGCATTTTAGCACCATATAAAGTTGCTTTTACTCCATTACTCCTCAGTCAGTTTTATAGAATAACCCTTGTTGCCTTAATACTAACTAGAATGTGTTTTCTTTCTTTGTGGTGTTTACATACAGTCATGTTTTGTAAACAATATTGTATGCTTTGTTTTTGTTTTGTTTAAAGTTACTTAAGCATTTGTGTATGAAGCATTTGATAAAAGAAAACAACTTTATGTTATATCTTTTGCACGTTGGTGCATCCCAAGGTTTTAATTGGTCTGAGAAAGTACAACCTATAATATCAGAATGTTCACAGCAACACAAAATACTTCAGGGGATAAGTACATACCTCCTAACACAGCACTCAGTTGCCTCAATGATACTGACTTGGCTAGCCACATTACATATGCACCAGTGGCGTGACTATAAGTTTTGCTCTTACCTGCCAAAAAAGTTAAAAAAAATAACAGGAGCTGATTGGTTGGTACTTTGGGCCTGATTCAGACCCGGACGCAAGTGGCTGTTCGTTCGTTCGGCGTACGAGCGAAAAAATTCAAGCGCTCGCTCGTATGTTCGCTCACAGCTAATCTTCCACCCCATACCCCTCCTCTAGCTAGCGAACGTTCTAAATAGCGACCGTCCGTCTGCTCTTTGGTTGCAGGGAACGCTCGCACAAGTCCGATCCCCACACCTGTTGGCCAATTTGTGTCAGCAAATACTGGAAAGTAAGTGTTTTTTTTTTTTCAATTTAAAATGTAAGCATACCTGCGTGTGCATGTTTCCCGTATAGCCCTGTTTCTTTATTTTGGACATACCTGCGTGTGCATGTTTCCCGTATAGCCCTGTTTCTTTATTTTGGACATACCTGCGTGTGCATGTTTCCCGTATAGCCCTGTTTCTTTATTTTGGACATACCTGCGTGTGCATGTTTACCGTATAGCCCTGTTTTTTTTGGTGTGTAAATTTTGAAATCAAAATATTAAATATGTAATAATATAAATTTTTCGACATCATTTAGGGGCTGAGCGCAGACTATGACATCTCCAACGTCACCGACGTCGGGCTCGTCCCCTATCCCCCACTCCCACCCAAACATCCTCTCCCCACTCTTCCCCAAATTCCCCCTCCACCCCAGACCTGGCAGACCGTGAGGCCCCTCCCTCTCCTCACATTTCCATACCTCCAACTTCACCCTCCCCTCCACCCCCCCCTCTCTTTTCCTCACCCTCCCCACCACCCCCCCCTCTCTTTTCCTCACCCTCAACTTCCTCCCAAATCACCCCTCCTCAATCCGTGCAGCATTGGCCCACCTCTGAGGAGGACGATTTCGGGGCTCCTGGCCCAGTCAGCATTATGCCCGGTATGTTTCCCTTTTAAACTATGGTTGCTTTTGCATTTTTTGTTTTTTTGGTGATGTTGTCCTTTTGCCTGTGCAGTTCAAAATTGTAAAGTAGTTCTAATGTTTTGGATATATATCTTTGTGAAACAATGTCTAGGATGTTTTCCCCTTACACATATGACACATGTCCAAACACTCATACTTGTGTCTTTCTTGTTTACGGTACCAACAAATGTAGTATTTTTGCGTAGTTGTCCCTATTTTTTGTTGAATTTTGATGTAAAATGTGTTGTTTTTTTTTTACAACAATCTTTGCGTTTGGCATTACTTTTGTTTTGTAAATGTTTTTTTTCTCGTTTTTTTGTATAGTCTGATTTTTAAGTTGTTTGTTGACATATAAATTAAGGTGTCATTTTAGTAATCCCCACATTTTTTAACCCCACAGAGGACCAGAGGCGTAACGAACAAATGTATGCAGGCTTGCAGAGCTTGAGGGGCCATGTAGTTGGCATGCTAGTGGTCTTGGATCATCTGTTGGCCCTCCTGCACCACTAATTTTTGTTTTTTCAACCAAAAAATGTTTACAAAAATAAAAGGTATTTTGATTTATTTAAGTCTCATTCCTTGTCTGTAAATCTTAGATAGTTGAACCTTACATAAGTCTACTATTTTACCATGAGGTTTTAAGTAATGTAAATTGGATTGTAGAAAGCTCAAGTAAGTATGTAAGCTGGCACATTAAACACCTAACAATACCAATAGGTTTGTAGAATTGACGGTAACAATAGTTTGTTCTTTTTTGGGGGTAACGTAAAAATTAAACCAAACCTGCTTAGGCCTACATTGGCAAACAGACTGATTCACCATAATACCTTTGGTGTTTGTTTTTAGCCACAAAGCAGGGTCAAAAAGATTACAATTTAACACATTACAGGATTAGCCATTAAGCAAGTTTGCCTTTTTTGGACCAGGTTACACTTGCTTGTAATTTACCCAGGAAATGTTTGTTTAACGGTAAAAAAAAGTTTAATGCACACAAATAATAAACACCAAGTGATTTGTCACAATCAATTCACACAATGAAAACACACACAAAAATCCAAACACACCCAAAACAACAAAAGTAAAACAACAATCAGGAACTGTTTGAAGAAGTAGCATGCCAACATGATTCCACAAATGAGGCGAAGAAATCATTGTTCCCGAAGTTATATCCAATGTGTCCACATGAAGTCATTTTTTGGGATCAGGTAGTAGGCATCGTTTTTTATGGTAATTTTATGGAATAAAAGAAAAAGAAAAAATTTAAATTGTACATTAAAATCTTACATGTCTACATTGTGTCAATTAACTTCATTTTGGAAAATAATTGCCTAAAAAATCTTGCCACAATGTCATCGCGTATGGCACCCCCACATACTGACCTCCGACCAACCTCAGGGGGGCTATCCTCAGGCAAGGCATCCTCTGGCTGCATTGGGACACCACTCCTTATGGCGATGTTGTGAAATATCCCACACAGGACCACAATTTTCGAAACCATAGCCGGCAAATACATGAGCTCGCCACCAGAGCGGTGGAGGCATCTGAATCGGCCTTTTAAAAGGTTGAGGTTGGTCGGGTTCTGGAACCATGGCCAATATAATACAACCAACATCAACCTGAAATGGCAAGCCAGGTAGTTATTGTTTTAGACAAATGTGTAAAGAAAAATATACTTATCTTTTCTAAGAAATCCAAAGATGCTTACAGGCCTGGAACATGTCATGTGCAGAACAACCTACATTTCAAAAGTAGAAAATATGTTTAAGATTAATTAAATAAAATATGATTGAAAACAAATTTTTTTTGTGAAAAAATAGAGAAGGGAGCACACATTAGTTCAGAAAATAGTACGCTACATTTAGTGGTAAGACATGATTTTACACTGAAAGATTCTAAAAACATTAGTTCGCAAAATAGTACGCTACTTTTACAGTTAAATCAAGACACATTAGTTCGCAAAATAGTACGCTACTTTTACAGTTAAATAAGGACACATTAGTTCGCAAAATAGTACGTAAATTTTACATTTAAAACCACTCAAACATTAGTTCGCAAAATAGTACGCTACATTTAGTGGTAAGACATGATTGTTCCCAGAAAATAAACAACATTACTTAGCGAAACATATGCTAAGACCAACACATCGAAATTGTAAATTCATGAAACCAAAAACACTTACCAAAAACAGACAAATATCCCCAAGTTCAAAAACGTAACTGGGGCAATGCCAAAATAACTGTAAAACAAAAAAAAAATTATTACAAACATTTGTAAACTATTTACTATTATTTTTTACGGTTTTTTTTTAAATACTTACTCAAAAATTCTAATAAAAATAGCCAAACAATTAAAAAAAAAGCGAACGGAAAAGAAAGAAGTTAGAAAAAAAACAAAATATCGCACAAAAAAAGTCCTCCTTCTACTCAATAAGCCAACAATCCACTCCAATGCAAAACCTCCAACAATCAACATGCCACATCGACTCGAGTCACACCAAGCCATAAATAGTCTTTATTTTCCCGCTCAAATTAAGGACGGACAATAGGAGCGCACAGTCAATAATGCGGACGAATAATGCTGACGCATGTATAAAAACATCACTGAAATGTCAAATTGGTCTGCTGTAGTGAGACCTGAAAGTCCAAAATGACTACAGAGCAGCAAAGCACTGACCAAGAGGCGCCAGGTAAGTATTTCTCTTTTTTCGCCTAAAGGATTATGTTTAACAATAATTTTGGGAACATTTTACATTATAAATTTTAATCCCATTTTAAAAAAAGGTGTTGAGAATGCCATGGAAGAGGCTGCTGGGCCTAGTAGGCCAACTAAGCAAAAAAAAAAAAGGCAGCCACAATTCACAAGAAAGGAGATGGAGGTTTTGGTGCAAATGTGCAATGACAACCTGCCACAGGCAGCAAGGAATATGGGTGCAAGCCAGAAATGGAAAATGTGGGATGACATAGCCAGTGGTGTCAATAGGGTGGGTGATTTTGAACGTTCAACCCGGGAGGTCAAACGCCGCTATGTAAAAACTACATTTTAGTAAAAAGTGTTTACAGGTCCAAATACTGCAGGAATAATGCCAACTTTTTACCCCACAGACGGAGCGACTTCAAATATCGTCTTAAGCAAAAACTGGCTGATAGGGCTAGGCATGCAGGGGGGACAGGTGGGGGTCCCACCCCTGTGTCACTGGAGCTCACAGATTTGGAGGAGATGGCCCAGGGGTGTGTGCAGGATGAGGAGGTGTTTGGCGTGTCGAACATGGATACCGACATGCCAGACTTTGCGGCTCCTCATGTTGCCCCAGGTAAATGTAATATTAACAGCTCAGAAATGTGTTTGGGACAATATCTAGATTATAATGTCACAGGCAGATGAGTCTGCTCCAGAGGGGAGCTTTGGCCGCAGAATTTCTGCTGGCTCTGCAGGGGAGGAAGCAGTAGATCCGGCTGGGGACCCTGTGGCAGACAGTCCAGGGCATTCCCGCTCGCAGGCAGTGGGCCTCCTCACTGATCTCAATATTAAAACGGATCAGCAGATTCTGCAGAGGCTGGACGCCAGTCTGCTACGGGTGGCGGACGCCCTGGAGCAAAGTGCTGCGGCCAACATGACCATTGCTAAGGCCCTGGCGGAAAATACTGGGGCCAACGTGCAAATAGCAAATGCCCTGGAGCAGCTTGTTCGCCAGCACATGTTGGAGCCGGCCTCCCTTCCTGCCGGAACATCAGGACCCTCCACCTCTGGCACAACAACAGCCATCACTCCAAATGTGCCTAGCCCTATGCCTAGTCCAGAGGCCACAACATCTGCCTCTGGCCAGGCCAGCAGAAGGACATCCCGGACCCGTTCAGGCTCCCTCTCTACCCCGGCCAAACGGGCCAAAAGGCGATGACAGCACTGGCTAATTTTCCCACAATCCTTCTCTGTGTTTGTCCCATATTCCTTAATGCCCAAAACCTCCCTCTCCTTTCTTGTGAATTTTTTTATAATTTTGTTTGTTTGTGGATTTCAAATGCCACTTATTTTGTTTGTGTGTTTCTAAAATCATCAAGTTTTTATTATTTTCAAAAACATTAAAAAAAACAACAACAAAAAATAAAATACTGTTGAAAATCTGCACAATTCTATTGTTAATTTATTCAAAAACTGTTTAAAAGGTAATCCCGCAAACCAAATGACAAACAATACAAAGGAAATCTAAACATTATTTTTGAATAAAAAAACCAAGGGTTAAAAACAATTTATGAGTTTTAATTAACACTTAGCAAAAAACAAAAGGACGATTGTTTTCTTGGCCCCTAACAAATGAAGAAAAAAACCAAACATGCGTACAATATTGTTGCCCTAAAAAAAGAAAAAAACAAATTTGGAAAAAACACGCAAATTTAAAATAAATTTGTAAGCTAATTGATTGTCTAACCCAGAAAGTAGCAGCTGAGTAGTTCACCTGCGTATGGTTTTTTGCTACTAAAAATAGGCTATTTGCTAAACACCTTACAAGCATTTTTGCAATTCAAAAACTGATTGTTTTTGAGGCCTCAATTGATAAATCGGAATACCATCGATGTGCCTCGGGAAGGACGAAGAGACCATTGTCATTGCGGTAGAGTATACCAGACCACAAGCTGAGCGAGCAGTTTTAATGGAAAGTGTATCAGACAGTGACGTAACACTTGTTCCGTTCACATTGGCCGTTCGCATCAGATAATTTATGTACGCCCAAAAAACGCCTCGACATGCCTGCGTTTTCCCATCTCCACCCCCGTCACCGCCCCAAAACGGACAGTTCTGTCAATCACATTTGACATGTCACTTCCTGTTCGTTATTCGACAAACGACTGCAAAAATGATCGCAATCAGCCGTATGCACATGCGCACTGTTACACCGACGCATGCGTGGTTTTACAACATCGGATGATTACGAGCGTACGGGCGCTTACGAGCGGCTCTGAATGAGGGCCTTTATATGTCCACTTTCTCTCTCCAAGGTTTAGTACATCTCCCCCAGGTTAGCGATATGAACTTACTCGACTTCTACCCTGGAATGTCCATCATTGTGGCCTCCCCTCCCTTTGCTGCACAATGCGGCGGTGCTACGTTTATAGGCCCCCATACACGGCGTGATAAAGCACCCGATCCGATGGATTGGTATGATATCGCTGCTATATCGTACCGTGTGTGGGCATGATATCGGATAGAATGCGCACCCGTGGGGTCGTACATCGCACATCCAGATCTTACTGCAGGTTCAGTTGATCTGGGGTTTTGATTTGTGCGATCCCATGCAGTACTATGCCGGTGGGGGAGGGGGGTGCTAGCATATCGGGCGGGCGGCCACCCAATCGCACCGCTTGGGGGTACGCCCAATATGTCGGCCGTCAGATCCCCTGTTGCATCGCTTAAGACATTTATGGCTCCTCCCTCCTGCATCTCCCCCCTTGGATGTTTATGAGGCTCTTCAAATCGGTTTGGGAAGAATAAGGTTTCATCTACACAAAACAGAGTTTAATATGAAATATTGTTACATACACATACCAACGTTCGTGTTTACAATTGTGTAAATCTACATGTGCTGTCATACTGTACTATATGTACCATTATTTATGTCCACTGTAAAACAGCAATGCTTCCTGCAGACAGGAACATGCTGGATGCTGTGTGCAATTTACTGCACATTGTTATGTAATGAAAGCTGTCATCCCTTAAATTACAGCAGCTCCCCGCCACACCTAAGTGATTATTTTAAGGCAAGTTACATAATAATTCATGCAGGTTTTAAACATCACTGGCATTTCAAATTCAATTGTATAGAATGGAAATTTTGCATTAATCCACAGAGGAAGGGGGGGGTCATATTTTGGTACTGAGGGTATATATATATGTGTGTATATTAGGGGTGAGCGGGTTCCGATTTCTGAAATCCGAACCCCCCCGAGCCCCCCCGATCCGAGTCCGATCCGAGTCAGGCTCGACTTTTCCCGCCTGACTCGGATCTGAAATCGAGGCAAAACATCATCATCCCGCCTTCCGAGTCTCGCGGGTTTTGGATCCTATATAAGGTACCCGCGTCGGCGCCATTTTCTCACTCGGCTGTGGACAGTGAAGAGGGAGGGTGGGAGTTAGGGCTGTGTAGTGTAGTGTAGTGCTGCTGTTGTCCACTACTTCAAAGTCCATAGGGGCTGGCTGTGTTGTGCTGCTGTTGTTAATAGGGGCTGTGTCCACTACTTCAAAGTCCATAGGGGCTGGCTGGACTGTGTTGTGCAGTCAGTTCTCCATAGGGGCTGTGTCCACTCCAAAGTCCTGTGCAGTGTCCCAGGCCTAAAGGGGTGCTGTAGTGTTGTCCAGGGGGTGCTCTGTCCATCAGGGGTGCTCCCCCCAAGTGCTAAAAAAATAATATATTTTCTGTGTTTGTGAATTGTGTGCGCAGTAGCCGCACGTGCATCAACAAAGTAGTGCCAAGCGTGCGCCTGTGTCATAAGTAAAGGGCCGGCTGGCTTGACCGTTAAAGGGTGCTGTAACCCCCAAAGTACACTCCAGTCCAAACCAAAAAAAAAATTATTTTCTGTGTTTGTGAATTGTGTGCGCAGTAGCCGCATGTGCATCAACAAAGTAGTGCCAAGCGTGCGCCTGTGTCATAAGTAAAGGGCCGGCTGGCTTGACCGTTAAGGGTGCTGTAACCCCCGAAAGTACACTCCAGTCCAAACCAAAAAAAAAATGATTTTCTGTGTTTGTGAATTGTGTGCGCAGTAGCCGCACGTGCATCAACAAAGTAGTGCCAAGCGTGCGCCTGTGTCATAAGTAAAGGGCCGGCTGGCTTGACCGTTAAGGGTGCTGTAACCCCCGAAAGTACACTCCAGTCCAAACCAAAAAAAAAATTATTTTCTGTGTTTGTGAATTGTGTGCGCAGTAGCCGCACGTGCATCAACAAAGTAGTGCCAAGCGTGCGCCTGTGTCATAAGTAAAGGGCCGGCTGGCTTGACCGTTAAAGGGTGCTGTAACCCCCAAAGTACACTCCAGTCCAAACCAAAAAAAAAATTATTTTCTGTGTTTGTGAATTGTGTGCGCAGTAGCCGCACGTGCATCAACAAAGTAGTGCCAAGCGTGCGCCTGTGTCATAAGTAAAGGGCCGGCTGGCTTGACCGTTAAAGGGTGCTGTAACCCCCAAAGTACACTCCAGTCCAAACCAAAAAAAAAAATATTTTCTGTGTTTGTGAATTGTGTGCGCAGTAGCCGCACGTGCATCAACAAAGTAGTGCCAAGCGTGCGCCTGTGTCATAAGTAAAGGGCCGGCTGGCTTGACCGTTAAAGGGTGCGGTAACCCCCAAAGTACACTCCAGTCCAAACCAAAAAAAAAATTATTTTCTGTGTTTAGCCGCACGTATATATCAAATCGATATAACATAAATGGAGGACCAAACTTTCTCCGATAAAAATAAAATAGAGAAAGATCAAGAACCACTTCCTCCTAGTGCTGAAGCTGCTGCCACTAGTCATGACATAGACGATAACATGCCATCAACGTCGTCTGCCAAGGCCGATGCCCAATGTCATAGTAGAGGGCACATACAATCCCAAATGGCAAAGTTCAGGAAAATGACCTTGAAAAAGACATTTAAATCAGCTGAAGAGAAACGTAAACTTGCCAATATGCCATTTACGACACGGAGTGGCAAGGAACGGCTAAGGTCGATCCCTAGTATGTTCATGACTAGTGGTTCAGCTTCACATGACGATGGAAGCCCTCCTCCCACTAAAAAAATCAAAAGAGTTAAGCTGGCAAAAGCACAGCGAAGAACTGTGCTTTCTAAGAAGATATCACAAATCCCCAAGGAGAGTCCAAGTGTGGTGGTGGTTGCAATGCCTGACCTTCCCAGCACTGGACGGGAAGAGGTGGCTCTTTTCACCATTTGCACGCCCCCTGCAATTGCTGAAAGGAGCACCCACAGTCCACTTGCTGATATGCAAATTGAAGATGTCACTGTTGAAGTACAACAGGATGAGGATACTGGTGTAGCTGGCGCTGAGGAGGAAGTTGGCGAGGAGGATTCTGATGGTGATGTGGTTTGTTTAAATCAGGCTCCGGGGGAGACAGTTGTTGTCCGTGGGATGAAAAAGCCCATCACGGTCATGCCTGGGCAGAAGACCAAACATTCCACCTCTTTGGTCTGGCAATATTTCTATCCAAATCTGGACAACAACTGTCTTGCCATATGTACCATATGTAAAGGTGAAATAAGTAGGGGTAGGGACGTCAACCACCTAGGAACATCCTCCCTTATACGGCACCTGCAGCGCGTTCATAAAAAGTTACTGTCAAGTTCAGAAACTTTGGCTAAGACCGTAAGCAGTCCAGGGACACCTAAATCCCGTTGTCCTGTTGTATCCAAGCGCCTGCAAACCACACCGTCAACTCCCTCCTCGTCAATTTCCTCCTTAGTCAGGATCGGAAGTAGTCCTGCAGGCCATGTCACTGGCATGACTGACTCTCCTATCCGGGATTCCTCCGGAGGATCCTGCATTGCTACGCCTACTGCTGCCGCTGCTGCTGTTGCTGCTGCTGGGAGTCGTTCATCATCCCAGAGAGGAAGTAGGAACACCACTACTTTTACTAAACAATTGACCCTCCAACAGTCCTTAGCGAGGAGGATGAAGTACGACAGCAGTCATCCTGAAGCAAAACGTATAACTGAGGCCTTGACTGCTATGTTGGTGTTAGACGTGCATCCGGTATCCGCCATTAGTGCAGTGGGATTTAGACAATTGATGGAGGTAGTGTGTCCCCGGTTCCAAATCCCGTCTAGATTCCACTTCACTAGGCAGGCGATACCGAGACTGTACAGAAACATCAGAAAAAGTGTCCTCAGTGTCCTGAAAAATGCCGTTGTACACAATGTCCACTTAACCACGGACATGTGGACAAGTGGAACAGGGCAGACTAAGGACTATATGACTGTGACAGCCCACTGGGTAGGTGTATCACCTTACGCAGCAACAGCAGCAGCGTCACCAGTAGCAGCATCTCAGAAACGCCAGCTCGTTACAAGGCAGGCTACGCTGTGTATCACCGGTTTCAGTAAGAGGCACACCGCCGACAACCTCTTAGAGAAACTGAGGGAAATCATCGCCCAGTGGCTTACCCCACTTAGACTCTCCTGGGGATTTGTGATATCTGACAACGCCACCAATATTGTGCGGGCATTACATCTGGGCAAATTCCAGCACGTCCCATGTTTTGCTCACACAATAAACTTGGTGGTGCAGAATTTTCTGAAAAGCGACAGGGGCGTGCAGGAGACGCTTTGGGTGGCCCGAAAAATTTCTGCCCACTTTCGCCATTCAGCGACTGCGTGCCGAAGACTGGAGCGCCAGCAAACACTGTTGAACCTGCCCCGCCATCACCTGAAGCAAGAGGTTGTGACGCGGTGGAACTCAACCCTCTATATGCTTCAGAGGATGGAGGAGCAGCAAAAGGCCATACAAGCCTATACATCCACCTATGACATAGGCAAAGGAGGGGGTATGCACCTGACTCAAGCGCAGTGGAGAATGATTTCCGTGTTGTGCAAGGTTCTCCAGCCCTTCGAACTTGCCACACGTGAAGTCAGTTCAGACACTGCCAGCTTGAGTCAGGTCATTCCCCTCATCAGGCTTTTGCAGAAGCAGCTGGAGAAAGTGAAGGAGGAGCTAAGACGGAGCGATTCCGCTCTGCATGTGGGACTTGTGGATGAAGCCCTTCATTCGCTTTGCCAGGATTCCAGGGTGGTCAATCTGTTGAAATCAGACCACTACATTTTGGCCACCGTGCTCGATCCTAGGTTTAAAGCCTATGTGGTGTCTCTCTTTCCGGCCGACACAAGCCTGCAGAGGTGCAAAGACCTGCTGGTGAACACACTGTCAGCTGAAGCGGAACGTGACACGTCAATGGCTCCTTCTTCATTTTCTCCCGCAACTGGGGCTGCCAGGAAAAAACTTAGGTATCCTAAGCAACCCGCTGGCGGTGATGCAGGGCAGGCAGGACCAAGTTTGGACATCTGGTCCGGACTGAAGGACCTGGCAACAATATCTGACATGTCTACTGTCACTGCATATGATACTGTCACCATTGACAGAATGGTGGAGGATTACAACGGTGACAGCATCCAAGTAGGCATGTCAGACAGTCCATACCTGTACTGGCAGGAAAAAGAGGCAATTTGGAGGCCCCTGTACAAACTGGCTCTATTTTACCTGAGTTGCCCCCCCTCCAGTGTGTACTCCGAAAGAGTGTTTAGTGCAGCCGGGAACCTTGTCAGCGAAAGGCGTAGGAGGTTGCTTCCACAGAATGTGGAGAAGATGATGTTCATCAAAATGAATTATCAGCTCTTCCAGGGAGACCAGCCTCCAGAAGGTACAGAGGGACCTGTGGTGGTGGTGGATTCAAGTGGGGACGAGTTAATACTTTGTGAGGATGAGGATGTACACACTGAAGAGGGTGAGGAATCGGTGAATGAGGAGGATGAGGATGACATCTTGCCTCCGTAGAGCCAGTTTGTGCAGGGACACATTAATTGCCAGCTTGTTTTGTGGGGGCCCAAACGAACCAATCATTTCAGCCACAGTTGTGTGGCAGACCCTGGCGCTGAAATGATTGATTTGTTAAAGTGTGCATGTCCTGTTTATACAACATAAGGGTGGGTGGGAGGGCCCAAGGACAATTCCATCTTGCACCTCTTTTTTTTCTTTGCATTATGTACAGTTTGGGGCCTAGTTTTTCTAACTGCCATCCTGTCTGCCACTGCAGTGTCACTCCTAGATGGGTCACGTGTTTGTGCCGCCCACTCGTGTCGCTTAGCATAGTCATCCAGCTACCTCGGTGCAACCTTTTGGACATAAAAACACTATTGTGAGGTGTGAGGTGTTCAGAATAGACTGGAAATGAGTGGAAATTAAGGTTATTGAGGTTAATAATAGCATAGGAGCAGAAAAACCTACAAGTTCTGTGATTTTAGCTGTTTTTATGCTTTTTTAAAAAAAAATACAGATCCAAAACACAAAACCCAGAACCCAAAACACGGAAGGGTGGTTTTGGCAAAACCAATCCAGATCCAAAACACGAAGAAAGATCCAGATCCAAAACCTAAACACAAAACACGAAAAGTGGCCGGTGCACACCCCTAGTGTATATATATATATATAATGTGCAAATAAGGAGGACGGCACTCTGGAACAGTTGTAAACCTAATGTTTATTGTGCAAACCAGCAATGTTTCGGATCAGCGGGATCCTTTATCAAACTCTACAGCTTGGTCAAGGATTCTGTTGATTCAAAACGTTGCTAGTTTGCACAATAAATACGCATTTTTGGGCGTTTCACTACACAAGTTACATGCTAGTGACAGCAGATGCCCAGTCCGACGGGACAATACAATAAAAATAACTTCCTACCTTTTATAGAAGATCACCCTGGAGTGTGAGACATGCTGTGCCATGCTTCCGGGATTGGAGCAAGCCACTGACGTCATCGGTCCGCACCTCCTTCCTGACGCGGCTCCCCCAGACTGCACTGCCATTGAGGTAGTGTATACCGAAACCCAGCACCAAAGAACAATATAGATTTATCATTGAATTGTTTGACAAATTAAAACTGACAATTTCCTGAATTGTAATGTATCCACACCCTCTTTCCTGATACAAGAAGTTGTTTGTTGGGAGTTATGCTTATGGCTTCTGGTTACATTGCAAAGTCTTCGTTGTCAATGCTGTGTGCCTCTATTTGCGCAAGTACACCTAGATTTGCACTAAGGCACATAGATAGCAGCAGTTGTGGAGGACCAGAAGTTTACCCCGCGTTGGGTATGAGATGCCAGTGCTCAGGATCCCGGCGGTCAGAATCCCGATGCCAGCATTCCGGTAGGGTTTAGATTACCGACACTTGCTGGAAAGTACCCTAACCCTACCCCTAAACCTACCCCCATCCTGCAGCCTAATCCTCCCCCCCCCTCGGCCTAACCCTCCCCCTAGTGCCTAACCCTAACCCCAATACTTACAGGGATGTCAGTGGTTTTTCTTTAAGGAAACGAGAATTGAAGTGAGATAAAGTAGTGGAGATGTCACCATATATGTTCTCACATATACCGGTGCTTTTACGCTCCATATGTGTCTGCTTTACACATTACGATATCTTGAATTGTTTGCTTTGTGTGTGCCCTCCTGCCTGCTTTACTTGACACATTGGACCTGATGCAGAGTAGGACAAAAAATGGGATTTTGGTACCTACCGATAAATCCTTTTCTCTGATTCCACAGGGGACACTGGAGGTGGTTACGCTGGGGTATAGAGGTGTGGATAACTGGAGCCGGCACTTTAAATAATTTAGAAGTGTGAAGCTCCTCCCCCTCTATGCCCCATCAGCCCTCACTTTAGAAAATGAAGACCGAGAGGAGATGGAGAACAAGCGGAGTAAAAAGGGAGAGAACACATAATAATCAAAACATATAACATATGGAACAAACCGAACAGGCAGGCTAAGAGCGCAGAGGTGGGCGTCCAGTGTCCCCTGTGGAATCAGAGAAAAGGATTTACCAGTAGGTACCAAAATCCCATTTTCTCTTTCATCCACTAGGGGACACTGGAGGTGCTTACGCTGGGGACGTCCCAAAGTTTTCCCCACGGGCGGGAGCGCTCTGCGGGGCCTGCAGAACAAGACGGCCAAAACGGGATGCCGAAACCGCGAACGTATCAAATTTGTAAAACTTGACAAACGTGTGCACAGAAGACCAAGTAGTCGCACGGCACAACTGTGACGTGGAGGCTCCCCTACCAACCGCCCAGGACGCACCCACAGAACATGTGGAATGAGCCGAAATGGACGAAGGAGGCCGGCGTTCGGCACCAACATAAGCCTGATGAATAGTCAATCGGATCCAACGTGCCAAAGTCTGCTTAGACGCTGGCCAACCCCTCCGAAACGCATCATAGAGGAAAAAAGTGACTCAGACTTACGAAGGGAAGCAGTCCTGTCAACATAGATGCGGAGAGCTCTAACCACATCCAAGGTAGAAGAACCACCAGAGTCCTCCACCAAAGACGGTACCACAATAGGCTGATTAATATGAAAAGCCGACACTACCTTGGGAAGGAAGGCGGCTACCGTCCGGAGTTCCGCCCTATCAGCATGAAACACAAGGTAAGGCGGCTTATAGGACAGAGCACCCAATTCCGAAACTCTACGAGCCGAAGCTAGAGCCAAGAGAAGGACAGTCTTCCAAGATAAGTACTTAATATCAACCTCTTCCAAAGGTTCAAACCTGGACGACTGAAGAAACAAAAGCACTAAGTTCAAGTCCCAGGGAGCAATAGGAGGTACAAAAGGAGGCTGCACCCGCAAGACCCCCTGAAGAAACGTCTGCACCTCAGGAATGAGGGCCAATTTCCGTTGAAAGAAAATGGAAAGGGCAGAAACCTGCACTTTTAAAGTTCCAAGCCATAGGCCAGAATCCAGACCCGTCTGAAGAAAAAGCAGAAACCGGGACAACCGAAAAGTCCTAGATGGAAGATCCCGACTGGAACACCACGAGATATAAGAACGACAGATGCGATGATAATGCGCAACTGAAACTGGTTTCCTGGTGCGTAGCATGGTGGGAATGACAGTCTGGGATTCCTCTGCGTCTTAAGATATCGGTTTCAAGAGCCACCCTGTTAAACGCAGTTGCGCTAGGTTGGGGTGTACTAAAGGACCTTGCTGTAGCAGATCCGGGCGCAGAGGAAGGGGACACGGATCGTCTGACAATAGGGACCGAAGGTCCGCGAACCAACTCCTCCGAGGCCAGTTCAGAGCCACGAGAATGACAGAGGCTGACTCGTGTTTTATCCTTTTTAGCAGTCGAGGAAGAAGTGGAATCGGAGGAAAAAGGTAAACCAAGTCGTAGTTCCATGGAACTGTCAGAGCGTCTACTGCCGCTGCCTGCGGATCTCGAGTTCTTGACACGTATACCGGGAGCTGACGATTCAATCGTGATGCCATGAGGTCCACCTGAGGACATCCCCATCGACGTATCAGCGCGTTGAACACGTCTGGATGAAGCATCTATTCCCCGGGGTGGATATCCTGTCGGCTTAGGTTATCTGCTTCCCAGTTGTCCACACCCGGGATGAATACCGCCGACAGTATTACTGACTGGCTCTCGGCCCACCTGAGAATCTGAGTTACTTCTCGCATGGCCATGCGACTCCAAGTCCCTCCTTAGCGGTTGATGTACGCGACGGCCGTCGCGTTGTCGGACTGAACTCTTACCGGACGAGTTCTTAGAAACTCTGTTGCTTCTATCAGAGCATTGTAGATCGCTCTGAGTTCCAACACATTTATGGGCCACTTTTGTTCTAGAGGGGACCATCGACCCTGTAAATGGTAACGAGGACTACAGCACCCCATCCTCGAAGGCTGGCATCCGTTGTTACGATGATCCAGTCCCACACTCCGAATCTCCGACCCGCAAGAAGATTGTTGGATTGTGTCCACCAGAGAAGGGCCACTCTTTTAGCTGGGCTCAGATGGATCTGGCGATGTAGGAACAGATGAGACCCTGACCCCTGTGTTAGTAGGTCCAGCTGAAACACCCTGGAGTGGAACCGCCCGAACTGTATTGCCTCGAAGGCCGCTACCATCTTCCCCAGGAGATGCAGACAAAGAAGGAGGGACACCCTCTTTGGTCTGAGGACCAGCTGAACTAACAGCCGGATATCCCGGGCCTTGTCTACTGGAAGGAAGATCCTCTCTGATGCCGTATCTAAGATCATGCCCAGAAACATGAGCTTCTGGGACGGATTGAGATTTGATTTCTTGAAGTTTATTATCCAAACGTGTTGGATTAGAGTCTGATATGTCAGTAAGGCATGACTTGTAAGAAGAGATACCGACTGCGCCTTGAGTAACAGGTCGTCCAAATAAGGGATTATGTTCACTCCCGGTGACCGAAGAAGAGCAATCATGACTGACATGAGTTTGGTGAAGATGCGGGGTGCCGAGGATAACCCGAACGGCAATGCCCGAAACTGATAATGAGCCTTCAATATGGCGAAACGCAGAAAGGCTTGGTGTGGTTCCCAAATGGGAACGTGGAGGTAAGCATCCTTGATATCCATGGATAATAGGAACTCTCCTGGTTCCAAGCTCACAATAACGGACTGCAGAGACTCCATTTTGAACCGATACATCTTCAGATACAGGTTCAATGACTTGAGGTTCAAGATGGGCCTGACCGATCCATCCGGTTTGGGTACTACAAACAGGTTTGAGTAAAACCCCATACCTCGTTGATGTTCTGGAACTGGGACTAGCACAGATAATACTACCAGAGACTGTATAGCCTCCTGTAGAACCCTGGCCTTGTCTGCAGGTATGGGCAGACTTGTAGTGAAGAACCGAGGTGGAGGAGGGACCTCGAACTCTATTCGGTATCCCAGGGAAATTAGTCTGCGGATCCACGGCTCTGGAGATGTCTGGTTCCAAACTTGTTGAAATCTTTGCAGGAGGCCTCCCACTGTAGGTGGTCCCAGGTGGGACGGAAGACCGTTATGCCACCTGTTTTTCAGCTGGCTTAGGCTCCTGTCTACGTGCTGCCTCTTGCTTGGGAGGGAGTACCTCTGGCTCTACCACGAAAGGAATGTGGCGCACCAAAGGAATGAAAGGAAGGTCCAGTATAAGATTGTCTGGGAGCCGGTGCAGTAGACGGGAGGAAGGAAGACTTACCCCCCGTGGCCTGGGATATCCATTTGTCTAATTCCGGGCCAAACAGCATGTCGCCATTGAATGGTAAACCCTCCACCGCACGCTTGGATTCTGCGTCCGCATGCCAGGCGCGCAACCAGAGGGCTCTGCGGCCAGAAATAGCAGAAGCAGATATGCAAGCACTAATCTGACTGATATCTTTTGACGCTTCTCCCAGAAAAACTGCAGACTCGCGTATGTGTTCAGCTAGTAAGCGTAACTCTGCTCTAGAAGTACCAGAGTCCAAACCTGTAATCAACTGGTCACCCCAGCAAACCACCGCTTTGTTAACCCAAGCAGTAACAAGGGTGGGCCTAAGTTGAGCACCCGCTGCGGTATAAATAGATCTTAGCATTGTCTCCAATTTACGATCCGAAGGATCTTTTAGTACTGTAGCTCCCGGTACTGGGAGTGCTGTTTTTTTAGAAAGACGGGAGATGGACGGATCTACTGGAGGGGGTGATTCCCACTTCTCCATCATGGATGATGGAAAAGGGTAGCTAGAAGGAAACCGGCGCGGAATTTGGAACCGTTTATCCGGTTGCTTCCAGGCCACTGAGAACTGCTGTTGAAGATGCAGTGAGAACGGAAAAGCCGCCGAACTCTTTGGTTGTTCATGAAATAATTCACACTCCTGGGATGCAGGAATAATATCCTCAGGTGCTTCTTAGAGAGACGGGAGACGGACGCATCTACTGGAGGGGGGAAGTTTCCCACTTCTCCATCATGGATGATGGAAAAGGGTAGCTAGACGGAAACCGGCGCGGAACTTGGAACCGTTTATCCGGTTGTTTCCAGGCCACTGAGAACTGCTGTTGAAGCTGCAGTGAGAACGGAAACACCGCCGAGCGCTTTCACACTCCTGGGATGCAGGAATTACATCCTCAGGTAAGTTAAGGATTTTTCTGACCGCCAAAATTAAAGATTCCACCCCGGGAGAGGTGGACTCTAACTCTAGAGGGGTATCGTCCTGTAATGCTTCCTCCAATTCCCCTTCCTCAGTATCCGCCATAGCGAGGAATTCCTCGTCAGACTCTTCTGACTGGAGAATAACCGATAAAGGACGCTTTTGTGTCGGTCCTTGTAAGGAAGTGGAGGGAGCGGACACAGCTGTACTCATTACCTGTACCAGGGTGTCTAGAGTCTTGGTTAGCTCAGCAACACAGGGAGGCTGAGACTTGCGTGCCTCAGCTAACTCAGACGTTAAGTCCATCGTTATTCCCACCATGTCAGCGGCCCATGTAGGCGCAGGTGAGGCAGTATTAGCCACAGGTGGATCAATTGCTATACAAGCATCACATAACGTGGACCCAGCCGCATGCGGCTTGGATAGTTGTTACACCTAGAACAAACAAACATCTTTTGAGACGCTTTTGTTCTGTTTAACATGGATACACACAGTCACCACACACAGAGGGACAGCGTATATACAGAGGTAAAGGAAAACAGAAGGCTGGCTTGGGACACAGAGGAGGAGAACACCCCACTCCCTTCCCACAGATCAGATTCCCTGCACCCCCAGTGTATTATGCACAGCCTCTGCTTAACTTATAGCTGCTATAGCCAGTAATGGGGAGCCAAAGAATCCAGCCTTCAGTTCTGCTGCACTTCTCCTGTATAAAGGAGAGATGCAGGCAGTTAAGAGTTAATAAACGGCAGCCACGCTGTTATCTACAGCCGCTTGCCGAATATAGAGAGAGAGTCCGCGTTAATTAGGCCCCGCCCCCTTCTTCATGCCCTAAGGGTCCAATATGGCTGCTATGTCCATCCCTCCCCCTCCCCTCCGAGCTACCTGCGTGTATCAGCGGGGAGAAGCAGGGAGCAGCGTGTAGCGCTGTGTATCTCTAACACAGCGCAGTGCAGCACTGACATCGGGACCTTGTAGCGCTGTCTAGCAGCGCTATGCACACAGCCACAAAGCTCAGCCTGCTGTGTCAGCGCGGGGCAGCGGGGGCAGGAGCCGGGGGATGCGCAGCTTGTTACTCACTGCGTGTCCCCGGAGAGGCTTCTCTCGGCAGTCAGCAGAGTCTTCTTCTTGTGTGAAGACTTAGCTGTGGCGGTAAGGAGCTGTCAGGAGCTCTTGTAATGAGCCCTGTGCACTCCTTCCTGGTGTTTGCTAAAACACCAGGGCGCCAGGTACCCGGACCCCACCTTTTAGATAGGTGGCGAAGGGTACCTATAGGTGTATAAAAGATGTCTTAAAATAAAATTAAATAAAATAAATGTATTTGCTGGAGCACAGCATAATGTGACCAGCTCCTAGTAGGCACATTTTCTAAACTGAGGGCTGATGGGGCATAGAGGGGGTGGAGCTTCACACTTCTAAATTATTTAAAGTGCCGGCTCCAGTTATCCACGCCTCTATACCCTAGCGTAAGCACCTCCAGTGTCCCCTAGTGGATGAAAGAGAAATTGAGTGTACGTTGCTCCCAAATTGTGTGCAGGGAACAAATGTGTATATTTGCCCATATACAGAGTATGATACATCGCCTATCTGTATGCTTGGTTAGCTACTTGTCATCATTATCAGTGCACACTTGCACCTGCCTTATATACTAGATGCAAGAGTTACTCCTCTCAACAAATGTATTTTCGCTTATTTCTAACTCTGTATAGTGCGTATATGTGTTGGAATGCCCACACTGAACTTTGTCTACGTGAGAGCTCCCCATTATGGCCCAGTTCTGCCACTTTAGTTTTAAGTGTTTATGCGACTGAGATGCGTACAACTGTGTGGGGGCAATTCAATTGTTTTCACTCGCAGCTGTGACTAATGGGTGCAAATAGCTGCTGGAGCACACGTCTGTGTGTAAAAAGTCTGTGGTTTCGGTGCCCAAACTGCTGTTTTACACGACTAAACCCAGTCTATTTGGGCGTGACAAGGCATGGGCACCCAAAAACAATTGAATCTCGGACCCCAATCTCACGTCACGTTAGATTGGAGACTGGACGCAATAATACAATTGAATCACCCCCTTTGTCTCTCTTACTTGTGTATACTTGATTATGGAGCATGCAAAGTGCGAAAACACACATGATACTATGCTCTGCTAACAGGCATGAGTTGTACTCTGCATCAGCCCCAGTGTTTCTTCTTCTGTGATTGCTAGCTATGCACTTGCATCACTCAGAAGAGAGCTTTATTGTTGTCCTGGACTACGACTAATCTCTGATGTGATTCACATATAGGATACAGTAATGTACAGACAGCAGGTTCATGTCATATCCAAGGGTAAGGAAACTAAGCAACTCCCCTGGTTGTATAAAAACATGGCTATAAATCACAGAAAGCAGCTAATATAATAAAGTGATATGTACATATTGCACAAGAACCTAAACAAGTTAATTAAAGGGATTGTAGAGTGTACTAACTGTTTAAGGGTGACAGGGGTCAAGGGTGGCAATGTTGGGAGTGAAGAGTTGGCCTGTTCAAGTGAATTCCTACCTACATACATTTGCCATGTAAGTGTTAGTAGATAAGTGTAACAATAGTGGAATGAGGGGAGAGTAGGGTTGCCCAATGCAGTATTTTTGAGAATGCTTCCTAGATGCGAGATATAGGGGTATATTTACTAAAGTGCAAGTTTTTAGAAGTGGAGATGTTGCCCATAGCAACCAATCAGAATCTACTTAACATTTATCTAGCAACTTCTAGAAGATTATAGCTAGAATCTGATTGGTTGCTATGGGCAATAACTCCACTTCTAAAAACCTGCACTTTAGTAAATATACCCCTTGTTGTGTATATCTTGTGGATGGGGATTGTTTTGAGCAGTACAACCTTTGTAGCTACTTTGTGGATTGGAGCCACCCAATCTTCTACCTAAGTATTCTATTTGCTTGCCTTTTAATTTGGAAAGCTTAAAGCATGTCTTAGATAATTGCTTAAAAGCAACACCCAAAGACTGTAGATAAATATAGATTATTGCAGCTTTTCAAGTCTGGGAATAAATCTAAAGAAAAGCCAAATCCTCTATAAAACTCCAAATCCCCTGGAATAGACAGTACTCTTATCTCTGTGGGCAGGTGTGGCTGTTCTGGGGAGAGCATATGTTTTATTCCTACGACAGTGTACAGCCATGGCCAAAAGCTTTGAGAATGACGCAAGTATTGGTTTTCACAAAGTCTGCTGCTTCTGTTTTTATGATGGCAATTTGCATACACTCCAGAATGTCATGAAGAGTGATCAGATGAATTGCAATTAATTGCAAAGTCCCTCTTTGCCATGACAATTAACTTAATCCCAAAAACATTTCCAATGCATTTCAGCTCTGCCACAAAAGGACCAGTTGACATCATGTCAGTGATTCTCTCATTAACACATGTGAGAGTCTTGATGAGGACAAGGCTGGAGATCACTCTGTCATGCTGATTGAGTTAGAATAACAGACTGCAAGCTTTAAAAGGATTGAAATCATTGTTCTTCCTGCTACCTGCAAGGAAACATGTGCAGTCATCATTGCTTTGCACAAAAAGGCCTTCACAGGCAAGGATATTGCTGCTACTAAGATTGCACCTAAATCAACCATTTATTGTATCATCAAGAACTTCAAGGAGAGAGGTTTAATAGTTGTGAAGAAAGCTTCAGGGCGTCCAAGAATGTCCAGCAAGTGCCTGGACTGTCGCCTAAAGTTGATTCAGCTGCGGGATCGGGGCACCACCAGTGCAGAGCTTGCTCAGGAATGGCAGCAGGCAGGTGTGAGGGCATCTTCACACACAATGAGGCAAAGACTTTTGGAAGATGGCCTGGTGTCAAGAAGGGCAGCAAAGAAGCCACTTCTCTCCAGGAAAAACATCAGGGACAGACTGATATTCTGCAAAAGGTACAAGGTTTGGACTGCTGAGGACTGGGGTAAAGTTATTTTCTCTGATGAATTCCCTTTCAGATTGTTTGGGGCATCTGGAAAAATGCTTGTCCGGAGAAGGAAAGGTGAGTGCTACCATCAGTCCTGTGTCATGCCAACAGTAAAGCATCCTGAGACCATTCATGTGTGGGGTTTTTGTCAGCCAAGGGAGTGGGCTCACTCACAATTTTGCCTAAGAACACAGCCATGATAAAAGAATGGTACCAAAACATCCTCCAAGAGCAACTTCTCCCAACCATCCAAGAACAGTTTGCTGATGAAAAATGTTTTTTCCAGCATGATGGAGCACCTTGCCATAAGACAAAAGTGATAACTAAGTGGCTCGGGGAACAAAACATTGAAATTTTGTGTCCATAGCCAGGAACTTCCCAGGTTTTAATCCCATTGAGAACTTGTGGTCAATCCTCAAGAGGCGGGTGGACAAACAAAAACCCACAAATTCTGACAAACTCCAAGCATTGATTGATTAGGCAAGAATGGGCGACCATCAGTCAGTATGTGGCCCAGAAGTTGATTGACAGCATGCCAGGGCGAATTGCAGAGGTATTGAAAATGAAGGGTCAACACTGCAAATATTGACTCTTTGCATAAACTTAATGTAATTATCAATAAAAGCCTTTGACACTTATGAAATGCTTGTAATGTTACTTCAGTTATACCATAGTAACATCTGACAAAAAGGTCTAAAAACACTGAAGCAGCAAACTTTGTGAAAACCAATACTTGTGTCATTCTCAAAACTTTTGGCCATGGCTGTATACAATAGTACTAATAGCTAGTGATTCTCTGGCATTTATATGTAATACACAATGTACAGTATGAGCGCATCATCAGCACAAAGAGATGGAGAAAATCGTTAATTTTCCCTCCAGAGGGCCTGTAACATTATGTGATTACAGATATCTGCGGGTACATAGCAAGAACTGAAAATCCTGAATGACATCAGCACGTGTGTCTATGTACAGTGTCATCTGTCTCCAGACCCCTGTTTTTAGAGCACCTTTCCTGGGCATTTTTGTATGTCTATTGTTACACATAAATGAACAATTAATCCCATTTCTTGTATTCTGCCTTTTGCTTGCAGTTCAATTATAAAATATTATCTCCTGGAATCTAGATAACACTAGCTGCACATAGTAAACGCCAGAACCTAAGTGTTATATCATATGTACTCAGCAATTTAAATTTGTTACTGCCTTTAAATTGGTCTGAGCCAGAGGATCATTTACAGACAGTGGGCCTGAATCAGCACGGATCGCAATTGCAACCATGTACGCAGATCGTCCAATTGTTGTGTACTGTGCATGTGTATGCACCGCACTGCATGCGCGGTAATCGCACTGCGATTACGCACGCAGACAGGAATCCATTGCTGAGTAAGTGACAGGCGGTGAGAGTGGGAGTGGTGACGAGTAGAAATGTGTGCTCCCGCGGCTAGGAACAACAGCAGCAATTGTTCCATCGGGCGCCCATTACACCAGAGCCGCGCCGAAACAATTGAATCGCCCCCAGAGAGTGATCCGTCAATGGACGGCTTAAACCATCTTCTTCTGTCTGTGTGCGTATGTACAGTAGGTATGGTGCTGTGCATGCGTATGTATAGTGCTGTGATGCTGTGCATGCGTATGTACTGTATAGTGCTGTGGTGCTGTGCATGCATATGTATGGTGCTGTACATGCGTATGTACTGTATAGTGCTGTGGTGCTGTGCATGCATATGTATGGTGCTGTGCATGCGTATGTACTGTATAGTGCTGTGGTGCTGTGCATGCATATGTATAGTGCTGTGATGCTGTGCATGCGTATGTAAACTATATAGTGCTGTGCATGCGTATGTACTGTATAGTGCTGTGGTGCTGTGCATGCATATGTATAGTCCTGTGATGCTGTGCATGCGTATGTAAACTATATAGTGCTGTGTATGCGTATGTACTGTATAGTGCTGTGGTGCTGTGCATGCATATGTATAGTGCTGTGGTGCTGTGCATGCATATGTATAGTGCTGTGATGCTGTGCATGCGTATGTACTATATAGTGCTGTGCATGTGTATGTATGGTGCTGTGCATGGGCTTTCTACGATTGCCTTGTATGGTGCATGCACAGTATGCAGATAGGATGAGTCCACATTTGTACTTGCATCTGACTCAGGGGCTTATTCATTAAACTTAAAAATTCTCTGGAGATAATTAGCTTTAGAACTCTCATGGAGTTCTAGCTAATTATAGGTGGAATTCATCATTCCTCCTCTCCATAAGTATCTATTCCGAAAAGCTGTAATTTTTGCGATGACAGCTTTTCGGGAAATAGATACTTTTCCCTGCCTACACTACCTTATCGCATCTGGAAACAGTGTTGCGCATGCGCTGTTACATCTGTAAAACCAGCGCATGCGCAGCACTGCCTACAGATGCGTTCAGTTTGTGTACTCCCCCGACCCCCCTCCGCTCACCTCCCCCCCGACTTACCTGTCCGCGCAGCAGCCTCCGGCTCCATCCTGCTGGTTTCCCTGCAGACCACATGACAGATTAGAAAAAATATTTTTTTTTTTTCTTTTTCTAAACTTTTTTGTGCTCTGCTGGGGAGCACACATATCCGACCAGCCTCCGGAGCCTGAGGACGGAGCAGAGCGCCGGAGGGACTCGTCGGGGGACCTGCACACGTGGATACAGGTAAGTTTCACCTGCTATTCGCCACCTCACAGTGGCGAATAGTAACTGCATCAAATTCCGAAAATTGATAATTTCCGGAATTTGATGAATACCACAATTTCCACATCCCCATACTAATGTATGGGGAGTGTGGAAATTAACGCAGGGGAACTTAGCAAGGAGATATCTGTGATATCTCATGTGCTAAGTGGCTACATGAATACCAAAATAACGTTATTTAAGGAAAATGTTCTTAAAAACGTTATTTTAGTGTTGATGAATAGGCCCCTCAGGCTTTAAAGCTGTTGTCAAACTAAAATTCACTACTGGAGTGTATAGGAAAGATTCCTGGACTGCACACCCTGAATATATATAATGGGAGGTGCTACCTGATGAGACTAATTGCAGGCACAGAAACAGGCAAATCTCAGGTGCACAATTCCAAATTACTGATAATATATAAATGCAATAAAATTTTGCAATCAATAGAGGTTTTTAGGATAATCATGGCCAAGGTTATGGGCCTACCCACCATATCCAGGTAACCTCTTTAGGGTAGGTCCATAACATTTATATATTATCAGTAATTTGGAGTTGTGCACCTGAGATCTGTCTGTTTCTGTGCCTAAAATTCACAACTGTCAAGGTGCGCTGATATTTGTAGTTCTTTTACAGCTGCAGAACCACCCTTTGCCTGCTTCAGGACCAGAATTTACAAGGGAACATTCCTTGAAGAAAAGTATTAAACTACAATAATTCTGTAATAGCTTACATCTACCATGATTGGTTGCAAAGGCTCCTAGGGAATTATACTGCTGTTTCAGCAACTATCTTATATACGCCATCTGAGCTCACTAGTTGCTGCTGCAGCTGATAGGTGAATTTAGCTGTATAAATCAATATGGATGCTTATGCTGTTGTCACACAAGCACTTTTTAATGTGCTTATTCCCTTAATGACGCATAGCATTGGAGCAAAAGGAGAAGTGCTTTGGCACCTAGAACACTTTTCTGGCTGAAAAATTGCACTTTTTGCAAATGTTGGTGTGATGCCAGACTAACGGGTACCACGGTGCTGCAGTGCATTGGTTATGCCCACAGTAACATGACTGAGCAGACTGAGTTCGGTCCGGGTCTTATTTTCCATCTGAATCATTGCCACAACCCATAATTCAGTATGGGTCGTGGCAATGAGGATTAGGCACATTTCTTAAACAGCCCCTCTAGCAGAGAAAGGATTAAGCTAACAAAGTTATGACCTTTCCTCTTTCCTACATTTCTCATTCTCATCCTTGACTTGATTTCAATCTCAATTTGACATTTTCTGCTGATGATTGAGATAAAGAAAGTAGCACTTACTACTTTAAGCTGTAAATCATTAGATCTTCCCAAAACCTCTTGGGTAAGTTGAATGGATTCGGGTGTCTGGTCTTTGTTAATGTTTAAATCATTTAGTCTCTACAGATCTAGAAGAATTAGAGAGTAGTAGCATGGAGGCAATTGATCAAACTGAAGACTGTTAATCTCAAGGGCATGACCCACAAAACCATCTCACCTTGGAGGAAGCAATAAATCTATATGTGCACAGACTAGCCAGGGAGAACCTATATGGGTGTCTCAGGCTTTCAGCTAGTCCACTTTCAGAAATAAATTAAAATAGCTCTTTATAATGACGGCAGTTATGTGTTTCCCTCAATGGCTTTTTGTTGGTATTCTTTTGTGGTCTGGTTTCTGGTAATAAAATCCCTTTCTTTGTGCTGCCATAGATGATAGACACGCCTTGTTATTCTAGAACCGTAAGACCTTTCTTTAGAGGATGGGAACCTGTTACTGGCTTGTAGAAATTCCTAGATTGCACCCCATGTTTGTTATGTAGGTTTATTTATTTGCAAATAGTTATAATGGTAATAATGGACTTCTTAGATTTGTTTTAAAGTTTGCTTTTCTGCTTGTGTGAACATGCACACACAGCATTGCAGACACAAATTACAATCATACAGCCTAATGTATATAGTACGTATTTTGTAGGCTAACTAGGCACATGTCTCAGGCAGCAAAATCCAAGTGGTAGCATAGAAATGGCTGTAAATTCAGCCTAGTTCCAATAATTGAAAAACACTAAACCAGATGAGGGATGACAGTGATAGGAGAACACAAGCAAGTCTCAGGCCAGTTGTGAGTTAACTGCACATCTACATTTAGAATGGGATCTCCCCTCAAATTCTCATTCTCTGGGCTCGTTTCAATTAGCTGCGAGTCCCTTCGTGGTGCGAGTAAGCGCGGCCATATGCTGCACTTACAGTATCACAGTACATCCTGTCCGGACTTGCGGATTTATTTGTTAACACCAGAGGGCTGCGTTAAAAATAAAAAATCACGATTCCAGGGCAAGATCGGGCCATGAGTGGGGCTGTGCGGTTGGCGGCGTCTAATTGAAGTGACCCCTTAGCTTGAATAGTGTGTATGGTTGTACAATCACAATGAAGAGAACAAATCAACTTAATAGAACGCTAAATAGTATTCAAAGTTGAGTTGAGTACTGTAATATTAGGTAGATCTTGGTCTGTCCTGTGGGCTGATGACCTTTCGACACCAATCTCATGTGATCATTCTCATCCAATGTCCTGAAAGCTGACATACTTTGTCAAGGCTGGATTTAGGTTTGTGGGGGCCCAATGACAACTTACTTATTAGGGCCTCTACTAATAAAATTATCAAAATGTTATACTGGCAATTTTATTAAAAGTGTAACGTGGAAATACTCCCAGTACCACAAATGTGTTGAACACACTGTAGTGCCCCCAGTTAACATTGTGCCAAACAGAACCCCTAGTTCACATTATGGGGCACATCCAATTAGCCAGAAGCAGACAAAAGGTTAGCAAGTATGGCTTCTATCTATCATTTTACAGAATGTACTTCATAAATTCTAACTAGAAGCTAAATTGTTGGTTAATTTCTCCACTTTTAAGAAAGTTTGATACATTTCTCCCATGTCCTCTACTGTTTTCTACTTCACTACTTACCTTGTGTATTATATTGTATGAAGCAACTGGCTATTTATTCTAGAAGATGGCTGCCTTCGTGCAAGTGTGTAATAAGGAAAGTACAGAGGAAACTGTACAGCTGTAGTATAATAAATGTAACGTTCATTTTCTGTGGTCTTCCCATATCTGTTTATTGTACAGTTAATGAGAAACCGTTCTCTAAGGCACAAGTGAGCAATTCCAATTAGTACTTTGCTTGTCCTGAGTCATTCGTCAGACAGGAAATTACTTCTACAAATGAGATTGAAGGCATGTTAATGATTTTAATAGCCTGCTCGAAGCAAAGTATAAAATCATCAGTTTCCCCATTTATGCCCAGAGCCCTGGAGAACTCCAGCCTTTCTGTTATCAGTTTCCCCCATTTATGCCCAGAGCCCTGGAGAACTCCAGCCTTTCTGTTATCAGTTTCCCCCATTTATGCCCAGTTTCAGTGGCAAACGCAGGATTTCTAAAGGGGGGTTTCCAAATGCTTGATTTTAGAAAGAGTGTGGCCAGTCCATGAACCAGCTTTAATTAATATGCGTCATACAAAGTATATTGTGTGTCATAATTCCAGCATGTACAGGACCAGCGATCACAATAAGCCATTAAATGTGGCAGTAGGACCATCCTGCCTAAGCTGAATGTTTTTATTCAAGATGTGGGCACCATTACAGAGCATTGGAGCAAGTCCGGGAGTCTGGGGGAGCAGCAGAAGAACCTAGCACTGCCCTGGACATATATGCAGAGCCGTAACTAGACTTTTTGGTGCCCTGTGCCAGAAAAAGCATTGGCGCCCCCCTCATTTTTCAAAGGGACATAATGCACCCAAAATAGGGCCATGGCCTCACGGGGAAGGGCCAGGGAAGAGATAGGAGAGGCCAGGAGATGCTGGGGATGAAATAAGAGGAAGCTACAAGCAAGAATGATAATAAACAGAAATGTGACAGGCCCAAACAGCGCCCCCTGACCTGTGGTGCCCTGTGCGGTGGCACCGGCTGCACTACCCTAGCTACGGCCCTGCATATATGTACAGATTGATCTCGTTATGAAGTGGATAGTGTATTAATAATTAACCCTATTAATGTTCTGTAGCTGTGCACCCCTAACAGTGCATGTTTTCCAGATCTCCTAGTTGATGCACAGGTGTGTATATTACTGAATGACACGATAAAAGATCCACACGTGGTGCTAATTATTTAATTTATGATACTGAAAAGAACATGCAGCACTAGTAACATTCTATTATATTACTATTTCTATTGTGGTCACGGTGTGGACTGGGGGGGAGGGGGGTTTCCAGGCAACCGGAAACCCCCCCTGCGTTTGCCTATGAGTTTCCCCCATTTATACCCAGAGCCCTGGAGAACTCCAGCCTTTCTGTTATCAGTTTTGAAAGCCCAAAAAGCTCCAGTGAATAGGCTGCAGGAATTTTCAAATATTCATATCCGACCTAAGCAAACAATACTGCATAATAAAAGTTTTCAATAATAGGACTTTCATTTAAATGATCCCAACACGTTATTAAAGTATACGATATCAGTAAAATATCATTCTTATTAGGCTCTGTTGTCTAATTAGTAGGGTAAATAAAACAATGATCTCCTGTGTTTGTCCAAGATAACAGCAGCTAGAATCTGCTGTAATTATGTTCTAGTGTTCTAACTTTCTGCAAGTATATGGAGAGTGCTGGGAAATACATAGCTGCTTCCAAGATTCTCTATTTCTTTCTTGCATTGCATTTTTCTTTTAGAAGTTATGTTACACTATAGTAGTAATGAGCAACAGGCGTCTCTCGTATGGCACGTGGTCCTCCAAGCCTTCACCTCTGGACCTTTATTGCCAGATTTGTTATAGCTTGTAACACTTTTTATTTAAAATGCATGCTGATATGTTACTACAAGTACAGTAGGTGAATCTTTGTTTGATTGTTTGTATTGTTTTCAGGGGCTCTGAGACAGGGGGTTGGGTGAGTACAAGATAATTAAAAGGTGAATGTAAATTGATGAATGGAGAATAGTGGCCACTGGCATCTGGCAGACTAACATGGTTGTAATCTTTAAGTAAAGGAAATGTCAATGGGTACTAAGTAAAGGAAATATCAATGGGTATATCTGGGCAATAATAAAAAGGGATAACTCCCATACCGGGATGTAGTCACCATACCGGCAGTTGTGATTCCGGCGCTCAGAATACCGGGGCTGGAATCCCAGCAGCAGTCAGAATCCCAGCTCCAGAATCCAGATCGCTGGCATACTTACGGTAAGTATTAGGGTTAGGGGAAGGGTTAGGGGTTAGCCACTAGGAGGAGGGTCGGGGTTAGGCTTAAGGGGGGGACTGTTAGGGTTAGGCTCCAGGGTGGGGGGCGGTTAGGGTTAAGTGGTGGGAGGGTTACGGTTAGGCTGCGGGGGGAGAGTTAGGGGTTAAATGTTGGTATACTTACGTACTTGTGTTGGGATTCTGACTGTCAGGATGCCACTGTCGGTATTCTGACCACCACATCCTGACTGCTGGGATCCCGTACCCAGCCCCCCATAACACAATTAGGATATTATTATAGCTTTCTGATCATTTTCTGAGTAAAGTGTTTATTTTGGTTTCATAAGTGTTTTATTTACGAAATTGTATTGCCAAATTGGCCACTAATGACTTCGGCGTAACATAAAATGGATGAGAGGAAGACGGAGGCATTAATACTGCTGACTATGACCATTGTTACTGAAAGTAGACATACTATAGGAGGATGGGGACTCACAAAATTAAATTCTCCTCTTTAGCTTGAAAGAGCCACAGAGCCTACAATGGCTTTGGTTGGCGGAGTAAAATTGATTGTGAGGGGAATAAAGTGGGGCCCCAGGTCAGACGTTGCACTGGGAACCAGGGTCCTAAGATGACACACCTGCTTGGGAGCACAGCATGCTGGCTATTTCCGAGCTGAGTGTTACGTGTTCATACTCTATACACACTCTTTGGATTAGCTTTCCTACAAAAGCTTTATATACAGGTATTAATCAACTGGAAATACAATACACTGGGGCTTGGTTAAGTGTGACTGCCTCATTCAGCTTGAAATTCTGGCAAAGATCCCTATACCACAAGTAAAAGAAGGGTCAAAAATTCACTGCGGCGGCATCTGTAAATATAGGTGATCTGTACCAAACAGCAAGTGTGTTTCTAAGCCATAATCCTGCTTCTGTTGTGTGAGGGATCTGTCACCTCGTAGGGAACATTCCTTATATAATGAATAATTTATCGTGTATTTAAATGTACAATTTAATCCCTCTCAGGTGTGTGCTGAGTGAATGGACTGACTGTTCCTCTACTGAAACCGCGTTCTGTTCTGTAAGTGAAATGATTGGATCTAATTCCTCACGGGTCAGACAGACAGATCTGTCTTTCTAGAAGCTGTTGTTAAAACATAAAAGACATGTCAGTGGCTCAAGATTATTTGTACATTTCTTCCTTTATATCCCCCCTCACCTGTGATCCTTTCCATGCTCCGTAGGGTCCATGTATAAGATCAGGACTCCAGAAGGCAGGGCCTAATGTTTAGTGCTAGCTACAATGGAGTGTTAATACCAGGACGAATACTCCGCAGTATACTTCCCCTCAATTATTTTTGTGCTATTCTCCATGTCTCTTTTTTTATCAAATAGGATGAAGATAGGAGGCATGTGTTCAGTTTGTGGATGAATGTTCCTATATGTGGAAGCAAGTAACTGCACTACTGGTCAATGTACTGTAAACCACACAAATAACATTCCTTATCACTGTTTATCATGGTGATTTGCAACATTTAAATGTTTTCTTCAGGGACAATGTTTAAAGGGGCTCACGCTGGGACATGTGCACTGAAGTGAATCCGCCCAGTAGAGGGTAAAAGGGAAAGTATACCTCCCAATTGTCCTGATTTCAGCAAGGCAGTCACTGCTAGGGCACACACACCTGCCACTGGCAGTTATAGGGTTACAGTAGGGGAACTGGCACAAGACAACAGCCTTGGACTTTTCAGTGCTAGGCATGCTTCTGGAGGGGTGATCACACCTCCTCATTGACATGGACACACCCTCTTTGTGATTTGGCCATGCACCCAGTCCCGAGATGCACGCCTTCAATGTTGGGAGGTATGGTAAAGTCATAGCTAATGCTATCACTATTTTGGGTTTGTGCCCGGCTTGCTTAATATGTATGCGCGTTCATCAGGCATCACGTAAAAATTAGAGATGAAGTTGAAGTTAGTACTCGAAACCCAATGGCAGTGGCGGTGTTTTTGAATAGGGAAGTATCCCAGAATACCCCCAGTGGAGGCTACTGCTTCCGTTACCCAGAGATAGTCTTCACCAGCTGTGAAAATAGGTAAAAGCAGTAAAATTAGGGCTTTTCTACCCTAAATAGGCCCCTTAGTAATGATTACAGATAATTTTTTATGAAAAAAAATCAAAATAGATTACCTCACTAAGTAAACCACTTGTTATTTTCAATTTTCGTAAGTGTTATTTTAGGGGTACACAAATAGAATGGTATTTGTATGTTTGCGCCAAGCTGGCTGCTTAGGTGAGATCTCCTAAGGGGGAGGTATCTAACTCCTCCAATAATAAAGCTTACACAAAAATATATCAGGTGTCCCACCTTAGCGCCTGCTCCAAAGAATGATCAATTAATACTTAACTTATATGTATCACGAATGTCTTTGGACTTCTTATCTCCAAATCAGATAAGAGATAAGAAGTCCAAAGACATTCGTGATACATATAAGTTAAGTATTAATTGATCATTCTTTGGAGCAGGCGCTAAGGTGGGACACCTGATATATTTTTGTGTAAGCCTTATTTTAGGGGTATTTGAATATATTATACTGGTTTATATATAAAAAATGTGTGGAAAAGGGCCAATCAATAAGTACCTCAACGTGAGTAAATAGATAAAGAGATAAAGGAGGCTATGCAAAGCCTATGTGTTACAAGTGCAACAAAAAATAAATAAACAAATAAACTGCCAAACCCCTCAATATGGGTGTCAGCTCACATCAATAAGAAAATAATACTGATAATAGGTAATATACTAAAATTATTAAAGTGCAGATAGGTGAAATGGATCTGTAGCGACTTGCGTGTTTATAAATATAAGTGACATATGAAGGTGCAAATAAAGTGCAAAGTATTAATATCAACCACAATAAATTATATTTAAGAAATTCACAATTTATTACAAATAATATATATATTAAAACAATAAAAAAACAGTTAATTAAATATGTGTCAACTCTAAAAGAAGTCACATACAAACACATGGACATATAATTCAATGACAAAGACCGAAAAAAAAATTATTTAAACATTTTTTTTTTAAAGATTAATGCTTATCTGAGTTTCAAGAAAGAAACTCCTACCACATGAACTATTGGTTTCTTTTTTAAAACTCAGATAAGCATTAATCTTATTTTCCATGTGTTTGTATGTGACTTCTTTTAGAGTTGACACATTTTTAATTAATAGTTTTTTTTATTGTTTTAATATATATATATATATATATATTATTTGCAATAAATTGTGAATTTCTTAAATATAATTTAGTGTGGTTGATATTCACACATGGCACTTTTGCACCTTCATATGTCATTTATATTTATAAACTCACAAATCGCTACTAATCAATTTCACCTAAATGCACTGGTATATACAGTCAGGTGCATAAATATTGGGACATTGACAGAATTTTCATATTTTGGCCTCTATTCACCACCACAATGGCTTTGAAATGAAACAAACAAGATGTGCTTTAACTGCAGACTTTCAGATTTAATTTGAGGGTAATTACATCCAAATCAGGTGAATGGTGTAGGAATTACAACGGTTTCTATATGTGCTTCCCACTTTTTAAGGGGCCAAAAGTAATGGGACTATCAACTCAAAAGATATTTCATGGACAGGTGTGGGATATTCCCTCATTATTTCATTATCAATTAAGCAGGTAAAAGGTCTGGAGTTGATTCTAGGTGTGACATTTGCATTTCGAATCAGTTGCTGTCGACTCTCAATATGAGATCCAAAGAGCTGTCACTATCAGTGAAGCAAGCCATCATTAGTCTGAAAAATCAAAACAAACCCATCAGAGAGATAGCAAAAACATTAGGTGTGGCCAAATCAACTGTTTGGAACATTCTTAAAAAGAAAGAATGCATCGGAGAGCTCAGCAAGCCCCAGATAGATTTCGGCTCTAACACTCGTGATGTCAGTGGGGCCGACCCCAAACGGAGGCGTTCACATTGGAACGCCTCCGTTTGGGCAGCCACCCCCGGCCCGCCCACCAAAGGGGGTGTGCTGTCGCTCAACATCGACAGCACACCACCTTTGGTACGAGACCCGGAACGACGGAGTGCCCGTCGCTATCCGGGTCTCGCGCATGTGCACGACGGAGCCGGCTCCATCATGCGCATGCGCACTGCCCACCATCGACCCGGTTGCGAGCGCACAGCGCTTGCGACCGGGTCAGAATCAGGCCCCCTGATTCTTTATAAACTCCAACAGACAATTATTTCTGTTCTAAAGATAATTACTTTTTCCAGGTATATAAATAAAAATATATTCCTCTTTAGAACAGAATAATTATCTGCTGGAGTTTATAAAGAAATAGAGAATGGGAGGGCACTCTCTTTTTTTAATTTAATATTTTAACCCACATTTTCTGTCTAAGGGGGTGATTCAGCAAGGATTGCAATTGCAAAGCTGCACGCAGGCTTTGCGATCCCAGCACTGCGACGAATGTCGCAGGCTGGGATCGCCATCGCAACCATTAGTGGCCGAGAGTTGCGATGGTGGACGGTGCCGGGCCACCAGCCAGCTGAGTAAGCCTCAGCTTACTTAGACCGGCCGGTTTTGAGGCCAGGACACTGCGTCGACACAGTCCCGGAAAACGGGGAGGACACGCCCCCGTTTTCAGGAACGACGGCAGCCCATGCAGCGCTCCTTAAATACCCCTCCATGCGGCTGCGCCAATCACTGTGTGATGTCAACTCACCGTCTGTTCTTAGGTGCGGACACCAGGCTGGCGTAGGGCTGCGCAGCATTACCTCTGATGTTACAGTCACGTGCAGCCACTCAGTCACAGCCAGCACAGCCTTTCCTAGCTGGGGCAGCGCGTCTTACTCTGAGCAAAGTGCTCAGCGCTGCCTGGCCGAACGGCATTCCTAGGTATCAAATCTCTGCGCTTTTGGGCCCGATCCGGGGATTGGCCTCCCTATTTAGTCACTAAAAAAGTCACTAAAAGAAAACACACAAACATAGGAGGTGATTCAAGTTCCGACGCCATTGCTATCGCAGCTGCATGCATTACTGATCCAAGCTGCGTTCATGGATGCATCATCGAGTCATCTGCGTGATCTTCTGCTAGCTGAGTGACCCATGGGGTCTCCCAAGCTGCAATCGCAGTTTCTCAAAAGAGGCCAGGAAATCTCCGTCAGCTGACAGAACTCCTGGCCTCTTCACTCCCCCCAACGGCAGCGATACGCCTCCATTTGGGGAAACGGAGGACGTCGTCGCCTCCTCCCCACCCACAAAATGTCACACTGCGTGCGATCATGCAGGACCCGTACTGCATACGCGCAGTACAGGTCTTGCACTGGCGCAGAATGGCATAGTCGGAGATATGCGCTAACCATCTGGACACACCCTCTCAAATTAAAATCTCTCTGCACATTTTACATTTGCCCGACCTGCAGTGCAACATGGTATTGCCAAGGTGCACAGTTACTTGCTATGTATTGCCCACCACAGAACCAGGTCCTTTGTTACAGAGGCATATGGCCAAGGGAGCATTCTGTGATCGGGCCTTATTTTACTAGAGTTTTTAAGTTTTTATTTTCTTTTGTCTATTGATTGTAGAACGGTGTGAGCTGTCCTATAGATCAGGGTATATTAGAACTATTGATATAATTTTTGGGTGGAACCTTGGGGTGACCCCAATAGGGTGACAGCGGATGTGAAAGTGGATGTTAGGTCACACAGATGTCTGGATACTGGGTTTATGGGTAACAGCAACAGCGGTAATACAACAGTGTAACACAACAGCGGTAATTACAAGTATCAGGGTCTTACACCTAGACGTCCACACACAGCCATTAGGAGTGAACACAGGCCTGGGTACTAGAGGGGGCATGGCCAAATCTGGGACGCGTGGCCACACCCTGTCACGAAAAAACATTGAAAAAATAACATACATAATAAAAAACAACGTGCATGCTTCAAAGGGGGGCAACGCACAATGAAATGGGGGGGGGGCGCCATGAGTTGCAAACAGTTTACGTCTTGCTTCCCTCCAGCCAGCGTCACCCATGCCAAGGCGTCTTACCGGCCCCCGGGTCTCCTGCCCACCGCCCCCGCCATGGACCGGAGCAGTCACAAACAGTAGGACCTAGCTGCTTGACGATTAGAGGTCAGGTTCTGGGCCTCACGTCACACGCGAGCAGCTGCGCAAGACTAGGTATCACATGACAGGGCCTGTTATTGGGCAGCACTGATTGGCTAAGGGACACTGGGCTCAAAAAGTTTATGGAAGTAAAAGTACAATCTGGGCAGCAGCAGCAGTTGGTGATTCCTCTCACTGGAGAGAGACCTGCCGGGGCCAGGTAAACATATCAACATCAACAGTGTCGTCACTATAGGTGCTGACACCCAGTGCGGCACATAGTGTCGCCTCGCAGGCGTGAATACATGCACCCTGATATGTGAGCTTTGGTGGGCGTGGCCACATGTCACGCCCTCATTTTCATCACGCTGGGCAGCCCCCAGCACAGTGGATGACGCACACGCATCATCCATCAATGCTGCAGCACTGCTCGGTGACACCATCCGAGGGGGTGACACCAAAATAGCAGAGCAGCTCTGCCAGTTTGATGTCAACCCCTTGGACTCTGTCACCCGGTGAGACCTGCAACCCCACTGCATATCAACACATATCAAATTATACTTGCCGACAATCAGTTGATTGTCGGCTAACAGCGGGGGGCTTGCTCGGTCATTGACGGCACATTGGGGGCGGAGCCCGGGCAGGTCCACGATGACGCGATTCAGCGCAAATTACATCACCGGCCCCCCGCTGCAGGGGTTTCTAGTTTATTTTGGGAGGAGGGTTGCTGGCTGCCGGGAGTCCTGCCTGCCTTTACGGGAGGCCAGGAGCGGCACCCGGAGGCTCCCGGCTAAATCGGGAGGGTAGGCAAGCCTATATCAAATGTATTCTAGTCCACATTTTTCAGAATCAGTCCATTTGACCTAATTCCCATAAAGGGCTACATTTACTAAGCAGCGGTTTTGGTGTCATTTAGAAACCACTGGATGTCAATGTCAAATTACCAGCTTTTACTAAAGGTCAGTTTTTGAAGTCTAAACTGAAATTTCCATTGATCCCTGGTGGTTTCTAAATGACAATCCATCGTGGCCTGTACTAGTTGATGGCAGTATCTACTAAAATCGCTGTGTTTAAAAGGCATTCAATTGAGATTAATTTCCTGGGGCGTTTCAATTGGTGTGTGAAAACCCCTGTCATTGACAATACATAAATAGGCTATCCACTTCCTCTTTCACATCAGGTTTGTGAGGAGATCCAGAGGAGGGACAGATAGAGAGCAGATATTTGACAGTTGAATGTGCTGAGTGTTTTTTTTTTTTTTTTAAATATAACTATAAAAATATTTTTTTTAAAATGTCCCCAAGACTGTAGATTTATTTTTATTGGCACATGTAAATAATAGATTTTGAAACTTTATTTTACATAAAAAAAATGTATTCTATTGAATCAGATTTAAATAGCTATTATTTACATAATTTGATGATACAAAGGATGACAATTTTGGGTAAATTTTTTTAAATAAATATTAGCCAGTTAAGTGGTCTGGGCAGTGTGTGCAGTGCTTATTCCAAACTCGCCTGCCACTGGAAGGTCTATTGTTTGGGCGGATTTGGCTGCGGTTTTACAGTGGTTTCAAAACACCTGCTTGATAGCGCCGGGGTTTCTTTTTTATTATATTCTAGTAATAAATCATCCACATACACAACTACAGTGAACAGTCTCTGCTCCATTTTCTTGAGGTATAGACAGTGAACAGTCTCCGAGTGTATAAAATCCATCTCCATTAGTACGGCATCTAATTTAATGTACCAACAATGGCCACTTTGCTTCAGGCCATATAAAGCTTTCTTTATGAATCAATTAACTCTCCAATTAAGAAAGATGAGTCAAAGTCTAACTGGTACATTAACAAATAATGCATGGCAGATATGACAATGACTAAACACAGTGTACTGTACCTTACCACAGGCCAGAAGTCAATCCAGGATTTCTGCGCATATTCTTTAGTGTCGAGAAGGGCTTTGCAACGGGCTGCAGTCCCATCTACATTCAGCTTTTTACAGAAGGACCATTTGTTCTTGACTGTCTTGCAGTGACTGTTGGCTTTGTTTCCTGGATATTTTGGGGTTCACAGAAGGTGATATTTGCAAACTCCTCATGATATCTCTTGGGAGTTCTCCGTTTCTTATGTAATTCCTGTTCTGCACTTGGGTATCCTCACCGGCAATCTCCAACTTTGAGACGCTTCCAGCTGTTGGTATATCCACTGAAACAAACTTGTGCTGTGATTCATGTTCCAGTTTCTCATTGGGTGATACTGTTTCACAGAACACTTCATCCCTGTACTTTGCAAGCTTTTTATTTATAATGTCCCATAGTCTATATTCCTTGCTGTCTTGGCAGTATCCAAGCATCGAGAGGGCAGGGCCGCCAGCACCAGATAGTACAGCATTGCCCGAAGCTTCCTGAAGACACTCTCGGCAGCTGTACAGGATGCAGGAGCATGCACGGAGCTTCCAAAGTACACTCCGGTTGGCATGCAGCAGCAACACTGGCTGCAGGGTTGCCGTTTCAGATGTAGAGACCGTGAGGCAGTAACGGTGTCCTACACCGCTAGATTTGGCCCTAGGCTGTGGGCACACATGGCGCAGTGGTAAAAAATTGGCAAATGTGTTTACTTAATTGGCATGTGTGTTACCAACCTAGTTACGATCAGATGTGGGAAAATTGAAAAACAAAAATTCAATACATTTAAAACATAAATAAATATAATATAATGTTCTTAAATTTTAATTTTAAAAGTATGGGTGTTTTTTTTCTGAACTTAAAGGTTTTGCTAAGACATTAGTAGTAGAATAACTGTATTGGTACTGGTAGTCACACTATCTGAGCTGTTGATTGTGCTTAGTTAGCATAGATGTCAATAGAGACAAGCTCTACTGTGTTGGACGAGTGCCACTGCCGACAGCTAACCCAGGTCCTGTACAGGAATGTTGCTGGGGCAGACACCCGAGACTTTCTCTTCCAGGCATATTAGCAAGAGACTGAATGCATCTCACTTACTGTCAGGTGCGCACAATGACTGGTTTGTTGGAAGGAAAGTAGGAAACGGTCACTTTATGGTTGGTGGCATAACTAATTTTCCAGGGTAGGGCATCAGATGTAATCAGCCTTCTCATTAAGGTGACCCCATTTCTGTCTCCCCTTGTAATGATGTTATAGGAGCCCCTGAGAGATGTACACGCTGTGTCAGTTAAGGGCCAGGTTAAGTGGGAACAGAACTCTCACAGGACTTTTGTATTGTGAGAATACCTGTCGGTAGAAGCAGGGAGTAGATGGTACTTGCAAAAACACTCCCAGGTATTCTCAGTGCTGATATCAGTAATGAAATAGGGGTCCAATCATCATGATAATTATTGGAGGTCGGGCAGCCCCCAATAATTAAGTGCTCAACTCGCTGCGAGCAGTTGCGGTGGATACAAATTCACTGGAGCAGTGGAGAGACAGCTGATCCTAAAATCAGCTGTATCCATGATCTTCCGTAGCATTGAAAGTTAGCACTGCTGAGTATGACTCAGTGCTAGTGCGTCTGCATGAATTGGGCTTCACGCAGGCGCAGAAAGCCGGATCCCTCTTCGCAACCCGGGACTCCTTCCCGTAGGGAAGGTGCAGGTTGAAACGCCATCTGAAGATGGCCAATGCTCCCGCAGTCAAGCTCCGAAAATATTATATTTGGAGCTTGATGAATTTAGGTCCAACTAGAGTATGGGGACAGAGGGAGAGATCGGTAATATCACCTGCATTACCTTTATAATGAATAAAATTAGGGATGAGCGGGTTCGGTTCCCTGAGAACCGAACCCACCCGAACTTCGGGGATCCGGGGCGATCCGAGCCCAAGCTCGGATCTCCCTGTCTGCCCCGGATCCCTCTCCCGAGGCAAAACCTCGAGATCTGCTGTCGGATCTCGAGGTTTTGCCTCGAGCGGCCATTTAAAAAAAAATGCCTTTGCCTTTAATGGGCAAAGTGCTGATTGGCTGACAGAGCCGTCTGTCACGGCTCTCAGCCAATCAGCATTATGGTGCTCATTTGCATGTAGCACGGACTCGTGAGATCCGTGCTACATGCATCTGTGTGATTGACAGTGACACAGAGCACAGATGGGTCAGTGAGACCCGTCTGTGCTGCTGTGTATTTCAATGACACAGATGCACGCACGGACCAGGAGATCCGTGCTACTTGCATCTGTGTCATTGACACAGAGCACTAACGGGTCCGTGAGACCCGTCTGTGCTGCTGTGGTAAATAAAAAAAAAAAAACCTGTGTAAAAAGAGAAAAAAATGGCGTGCCCCCCCCCCCAAAAAAAGAGCAACCAGCCCCGGGCATTAGTGACCCAGTGCTGGGTGTGCTTAAATACAGGGGACAAACGACATAGGGGTCCCCTGTACTTAAACACAACCAGCACCGGGCTAGTCAGAACCAGAGCTGGTTGCCAAAATACGGGGGACAAACGACGTAGGGGTCCCCCGTATTCTGCGCAACCAGCTCTGGGCTCTGATCCGGTCCTGGTTCTGGAAATACAGGGGAAAAAAATGAGTAGGGTTCCCCTGTATGTTCCAGAACCAGCACTGGACTTTTTCTAGCGGGGGGCTGATGCCACAGCCAGGGGAGCCCTTTCACCGGGCCCCCCAGCCGCAGCATCAGCCCTGACCGCTAGTCAGCCCAGGCCGGGGATCCCTGGAGAGCTGGGGACCCCCCCAATAAAGGGGTCACCCTCTCCAGGGCACCCCAGGCCCAGGCTGATAGCCCGGGGCTATCCCCGCCACCCCTGGTGGCGGTGGGTGGCGGGTTGATTGTGTGGTGTGGTGTAAATAAAGAATATCAAACATTGTCTTTACAAGTAGAACTGCAAGTCCCAGCAAGCCTGCCCCGCATGCTGGTACTTGGAGAACCACAAGTACCAGCATGCAGGGCATTAAGGGCCCACTAGTACCTGTAGTTCACCTGTAAAAAAATGTTTAAAAAAAACACAGGACACACACACCGTGACAGTATAAGTTTATTAAACATACATACACACACACACACACACACACACACATGTACACATACTCACCTATGTAACCCTGTAGCATCGGTCCACTTGTCCGGTAAAGTATCCATAGGGGACCTGTGAAAAAAAACATACTCACCATCTCCTATGCGAGGTTCTGTCCTCTTCGTTCCAAAGTAGGCATCCCCGGACTTGGCAAAAAAAAAAAAACGAAAACGCGATCCACGAACTTAGTACCGTTCTATAGAACGGTACTTCCCGAATGAGAGCTTAGCGGCGGGGTATCACCATGGAAACCCCGCTGCTAAGCGTTCATTGGCTGAGAGAGGCCATCTCCCGTCTCTCTCAGCCAATGAACGGCTCCCTCCATTGTAGTCAATGCTGGGAGCCGCAAGGTTATTAAAGTTTACCCTGCGGTTCCCACCATTGACTACAATGGAGGGAGCCGTTCATTGGCTGAGAGACGGGAGATGACCTCTCTCAGCCAATGAACGCTTAGCAGCGGGGTTTCCATGGTGATACCCCGCCGCTAAGCTCTCATTCGGGAAGTACCGTTCTATAGAACGGTACTAAGTTCGTGGATCGCGTTTTCGTTTTTTTTTTTTGCCAAGTCCGGGGATGCCTACTTTGGAACGAAGAGGACAGAACCTCGCATAGGAGATGGTGAGTATGTTTTTTTTCACAGGTCCCCTAGGGATACTTTACCGGACAAGTGGACCGATGCTACAGGTTACATAGGTGAGTATGTGTACATGTGTGTGTGTGTATGTATGTTTAATAAACTTATACTGTCACGGTGTGTGTGTCCTGTGTTTTTTTAAACATTTTTTTTACAGGTGAACTACAGGTACTAGTGGGCCCTTAATGCCCTGCATGCTGGTACTTGTGGTTCTCCAAGTACCAGCATGCGGGGCAGGCTAGCTGGGACTTGCAGTTCTACTTGTAAAGACAATGTTTGATATTCTTTATTTACACCACACCACACAATCAACCCGCCACCCACCGCCACCAGGGGTGGCGGGGATAGCCCCGGGCTATCAGCCTGGGCCTGGGGTGCCCTGGAGAGGGTGACCCCTTTATTGGGGGGGTCCCCAGCTCTCCAGGGATCCCCGGCCTGGGCTGACTAGCGGTCAGGGTTGATGCTGCGGCTGGGGGGCCCGGTGAAAGGGCTCCCCTGGCTGTGGCATCAGCCCCCCGCTAGAAAAAGTCCAGTGCTGGTTCTGGAACATACAGGGGAACCCTACTCATTTTTTGTCCCCTATATTTCCAGAACCAGGACCGGATCAGAGCCCAGAGCTGGTTGCGCAGAATACAGGGGACCCCTACGTCGTTTGTCCCCCGTATTTTGGCAACCAGCGCTGGTTCTGACTAGCCCGGTGCTGGTTGTGCTTAAGTACAGGGGACCCCTACGTCGTTTGTCCCCTGTATTTAAGCACACCCAGCACTGGGTTACTAATGCCCGGGGCTGGTTGCTCTTTTTTGGGGGGGTGCACGCCATTTTTTTCTTTTTTTACACAGGTTTTTTTTTTTTTTTTTTACCACAGCAGCACAGACGGGTCTCACGGACCTGTCATTGCTCTGTGCCAATCACACAGATGCATGTAGCACGGATCTCCCGGGTTCGTGCTACATGCAAATGGGCACCATAACGCTGATTGGCTTCCTGTCTGCCACTGCAGTGCCACTCCTAGATGGGCCACGTGTTTGTGCCGCCCCCTTGTGTCGCTTAGCATAGTCATCCAGCTTCCTCGGTACAACCTTTTGGCCTAAAAACAATATTGTGAGGTGTGAGGTGTTCAGAATAGAGTGGAAATGAGTGGAAATTAATGTTATTGGGGTTATTAATAGCGTAGGAACAAAAAAAGGCCCATTTATGTGATTTTAGCGTTTTTTTTTTATTTTTTAAGAAAAAATCCAGATCCAAAACACAAAACCCAGAACCCAAAACACGGAAGGGTGGTTTTGGCAAAACCAATCCAGATCCAAAACACGAAGAAAGATCCAGATCCAAAACCAAAACACAAAAAGTGTCCGGTGCACACCCCTAAATAAAATGCTCCTTAATTCTACAAAGTAGGTGAAAATGTTAATTTTCACCTGCTTTTGTAGAAATTAAGTGATGCTGAATGGACCCCATTGTATTTAACTTTACCTTGCAAGGCTTGCTTAATGCATAATTTGCATTTGATAGTAAATATATTCCTTATTACATGCTATCCTGCTTCAATGAATACATTTAATGATAGAGGCAGACTGGGAACTTAAAGTGACCTTGGAAAAAAATCTGGAAGTGGCCTCACTTGTGGGGACCAAATCAACTGTAATCAGGGCACACAAAAAAATGGGATTAGCAAACATTGAGGCTGATTCTGAGTTGCACGCTAAGGAGTAAATTTACTAAGTCAGTTTGGGGTTTTCTTGTAGATTTTCTGTCGATTTTCTAAACCGGTCAAAACCGGCCATTTACTAAAGGCAAAACCAACCAAAAAAACACCTTTAGGACACTTTAGAATAGGGGTGGGCAATAGGCGGCCCCCCAGCTGTTGTATAACTACACTTCCCAGCATTCACTGCCATAGATTTGCTTTTTGGCCATGCTAAAACTGTTGCATGGCATGCTGGGATTTGTAGTTCAGCAACAGCTGGAGGGCTGCTTATTGCCCACCCCTGCTTTAGAACATCAATGTTTTAACATAGACAGATTTACTAATGGTCCGTTTGTAAACGGACCATTAGTCCGACTCGAAAACATTGGAAAACCCACCCACACAATAGACCTGCCTGTGGCAGACAAGTTTAGTAGAAGCACTGCATAGATCACTATAATCTGTGCAAGCTCGTTACTGTAAAATGTTATGAAAGGGTTACATTATTTTTTAAAAAATTGCATGAGCCCCCCCCCATCAAATCAATAAACAGCCCTGGACGTCAGCCTGGGCCGGCATAGGAGAATAGTGGGGAAAATGGTGTGAGGTTCACCCTATTTTTCTATAACCAGCACTAGGCTGAACCAGCCGGGGGGGCTAATGCCATGTCAGGGGGCTACACAGCATTGGATCCCCATCATGTTACCCAGCACAAAACTGCCCATCTCAGGGCTAGAATTCCTCAGAAAATGGTGACCCCAAAAATAAAATGGTCAACACATTTTTTGTTTGTTTTCTAAGTCTAAACTACAACCTAACCCTCCCCCATGGTGTCTAAACGTAACCTTCCCTCCTGAAGCCTAACCCTAATCGTCAGGGTAGGCAAGACCATTGGTGTGGTTACTGTTGATGGCAATATAGCAAGTGGTCATCGATGGTTACCAACTATGCAATAGATGACCATTGACGGTTTGACCAACTGATGGTCATCCCTGCTCTTTGACTGACCTGTGGGCCAATCAGGTAATGTGGGTGGGGCTTCACAGGTGTCGGGGCGGAGCTACACTCTGTGTCCCGGCAACTTGAAACCCCCCCCCCCCCCAAAAAAAAAAAATATTTGGATGCTGTGCCATCGATGGAGGGAAACCATCTGGTTCTCCTCTATCGATGGTAAAAGCATTCGACCTCGGCCATACACCATCCATGATTATATATCATTGATGGTCGATGGTCATCCCTACGTCGGGGTAAGTGTCTGACCCTAAGCGTCCCTTCTAGTGCCTAATCCTCCCTCTTGGTACCTAACCATAACCGTACAGGTAAGTGCCTAACACTCCAGTAAGTGCCTAACTCTAACCCTAAAAAAAAAAAACCTGTGGCGACCATGTTGTCCATTTGTACCTGTCAACATTTTTCCATGTCGACATTTACTGTGTTGACCTTTTGTCACTGTTGACCTATTGCCTGTCTAACATCTGGTGTCTATCTAGACATTGTCGACCTTTTAACAGTCTATCTATATTCCGTATACAAGACCTGCCAGCCCAGCCCTTGAGCTGTCCCTACATTGGTGTGTAGACCGGCTTCTGTGCTCAATCACGATCTTTCGCAACCAGTATGGGATGAGTGCTAGTCCACCTAATGAGGCAATGGAGGACAACATTTACATAAGGTGTTGCCTTCCATTCACTTTCATGTCACTCCTGTTTGTGCAGGACTTTAGAGCTTGTTGCCTCTGACAAATGGGCCCCTAAGACTGGAAGCTCATTCAGTGACAGGGCTGTTTTCAAATTTACTTTTTTCTTTGCTGAGAAACTTAAATTCTCCATAGCATTTTTCTGGGCACGGCAACAATTTCAGTGCATTTGAGTAGGTGCGTACACACTAGATGATGTGCTCACGATGCGATATCGTGAGCGATTTCCCTTGAACTCTCTCCAGGAGCTCCCAGGCTCTCCAGGACACATGATAGTGCTAAAAAGTGCTCAACCTGACTAAAGAACTATCGTGCACAAAATCTATCTATGTGCACAAAATCGTGTATGATATTGGCAAATCTTGCCTGCAGTAGACAAGATCTGAAGATGCGATGTATGACCAATGGGTACGAGCTTCGGCATCATGCTTGTGAGTGGACAGTCACGATTTGGACATATTTTATACGATTTGATGTTCTGTTGCATCGAAATCGGATGAATCGTGTAAAATATTGTCTAGTGTTTATGCACCTTATGTTCTATTCTTTCCATATTCACATACCCCCTTAGAATGTAAGCTCTCATGAGCAGGGACCTCTTCCCTCATGTGCTTCTCTTTACATTTTCTTCTACTCTCTACTCCCCATTAGGGCACCTAACACGGGACCGCCAACTCCCGGCAGCTTATTGTGAGTGCTTTAATCACTATTTCAGCAATGTATATAAGTTGTGTCCCTGTCCTGCACTGTAATGTACTGTAAGTTACTTGTTTCTTGTTCACTTATTAGTTCTATGTACTATGTAAGGCGCTGCGGAACACTTGTGGCGCCATATAAATAAAGGATAATAATAATAATAATAATATCTTCCTTTAGTGAAATGAGATGCGACTTTCTGGTGAGCCCCATACAAGCGAACACTGTAACATTTGCACTGCCTTACTAGTCTCCTCTTGTATTCAAAATGTACCTGGTAGAACTTAAAACAGTTAACTTTTGACCTCACATATCAATTTATACTGATTGTAACTAAGCCTCTGGCCTACATACTTCACTATCAGGCTGTGCCATACATTGACCCACAGGCTTTTTTTATTGCAGGGAGACCAAACACCAGCTTCGATTTCCTGTCTATTGTTCTTACTAAGTGTGATCTACCGTAGGTGAACAATTGTCAATCTCCGCAAGGCTCTCAGATTTATGACCTCTAAATGCAAATCCACTTATGGCCAGGATGAGCAGACATGTACCCAGGAATCTGGACACTGGCCTAGTGCAGCTTCAGGCTACAGTCTCCAGGTGGATAGACAATTATTTTATCTGCAGAGAATTGAGAGCACACTCATATACTTTTGTGTATAGCCAGACACTGAGACACTTATAGGAATCACATAACATAATAAAATAACTTTACTTTGCTTTCAGTTTAGAAGCGTTATAAATTATTGTACATTAGTAATTACCAGAAGACCTGACCCTCCTTGTTCTTCTAACCTTTGTCTGTGACTCCCATTATGACTCCAGTCTGTGACCACAACCTTGATCCTGTTCTTGACTTTTGAATCTATTCCCTAAAGACAATCATGAAAGTGGGTATGTACGGGCATACTCGCTGACTTTTTATATATTAGTTTAAAAACTGATTTGGTCAACACATTTAAGTGTTGAGTCTGAAGGTGTTTGATCACGATTTTGGCAGTAGTTATTGTAAATTTTTACTTTAAATATTTATGAGTATAGGGTTAAAGTGTGTTTTAATTAAAAAGCAAATTAACACAGTTTTCCATCTGATCTTTTTAGAATTTAGCTATAAAAGGGACCAAGGAGAGGCAAGCAGATTGAAAGTTGTTTTGAAGTCCTTTTATAGAAATGTTAGATTTTTGTTTAGTCTTATGGGGATATTGCTTTTGTACAGTCACATTTAAGCAGAATAAATCCAACTCGGGTATTATGACAGTAGAGTAATTGGCAGAGCTAGACTGAGGCAATAGTACAATGTTGTTCCTGTTATAAATGTTTATTGCATCCTGTGGAAGTTAATTGGGTAGCTCACTGCCTGCTGGATACTGTCCTGTTGCAGACAAGTTATCCCCAAAACAAGTCCTTTTTTTAGCATAGGAAGTACCTAAAAGTGTATTTATATTACCTCTAGTGGATGGTGCTACTGTATGTGGAAACAGAACTAATAAATCCATGAGACTATAGCCAATCCATTTATTAGGGGCATGATAGAAGTATGAGACAGGGCTAGGGGCATGACAGAGGTATGAGACAGGGCTAGGGGCATGACAGAGGTATGAGGCAGGGCTATGGGTATGTATGACAGAGGTATGAGACAGGGCTATGGGTATGTATGACAGAGGTATGAGGCAGGGCTAGGGGCATGATAGAAGTATGAGGCAGGGCAAGGGGCATGACAGAGGTATGAGTCAGGGCTAGGGGCATGACAGAGGTATGAGGCAGGGCTATGGGCATGACAGAGGTATGAGGCAGCGCTATGGGTATGTATGACAGAGGTATGAGGCAGGGCTAGGGGCATGATAGAAGTATGAGGCAGGGCTAGGGGCATGACAGAGGTATGAGTCAGGGTTAGGGGCATGACAGAGGTATGAGGCAGGGCTATGGGCATGACAGAGGTATGAGGTAGCGCTATGGGTATGTATGACAGAGGTATGAGATAGGGCTATGGGTATGTATGACAGGTATGAGGCACGGCTAGGGGCATGATAGAAGTATGAGACAGGGCTATGGGCATGACAGAGGTATGAGACAGGGCTAAGGGCATGACAGAGGTATGAGGCAGGGCTATGGACATGACAGAGGTATGAGGCAGCGCTATGGGTATGTATGACAGAGGTATAAGTCAGAGCTATGGGTATATATGACAGAGGTATGAGGCAGGGCTGTGGGTATGTATGACAGAGGTATGAGTCAGGGCTATGGGTATGTATGACAGAGGTATGAGGCAGGGCTATGGGTATGAATGACAGAGGTATGAGTCAGGGCTAGGAGTATGACAGAGGTATGAGACAGGGCTAGGGGCATGACAGAGGTATGAGACAGGCCTAGGGATATGACAGAGGTATGAGACAGAGCTAGGGGTATGACAGAGGTATGAGTCAGAGCTAGGGGCAGGACAGAGGTATGAGGCAGGGTTAGGGGTATGACAATGGTATGAGACAGGGCTACGGGCATGACAGAGGTATGAGACAGGGCTAGGGGCATGACAGGTATGAGGCAGGCCTAGGGGCAGGACAGAGGTATGAGGCAGGGCTAGGGGCATGACAGTGGTATGAGAGAGGGCTATGGGCATGACAGAGGTATGAGACAGGGTTAGGCGCATGACAGAGGTATGAGGCAGGGCTAGGGGTATGACAGAGGTATGAGGCAGGCCTAGGGGCATGACAGAGGTATGAGATAGGGCTAGGAGTATGACAGAGGTATGAGACAGGGCTAGGAGTATGACAGAGGTATGAGACAGGGCTAGGAGTATGACATAGGTATGAGACAGGGCTAGGGTTATGACAGAGGTATGAGATAGGGCTAGGAGTATGACAGAGGTATGAGACAGGGCTAGGCGTATGACAGAGGTATGAGACAGGGCTAGGGGCATGACAGAGGTATGAGACAGGGCTAGGGGCATGACAGAGGTATGAGGCAGGGCTAGGGGCATGACAGAGGTATGAGACAGGGCTAGGGTTATGACAGAGGTATGAGACAGGGCTATGGGTATGTATGACAGGTATGAGACAGGGCTAGGGGCATGACAGAGGTATGAGGCAGGGCTAGGGGCATGACAGAGGTATGAGACAGGGCTAGGGGCATGACAGAGGTATGAGACAGGGCTAGGGGTATGACAGAGGTATGAGACAGGGCTAGGGGTATGACAGAGGTATGAGTCAGGGCTAGGGGCAGGACAGAGGTATGAGGCAGTGCTATGGGTATGTATGACAGAGGTATGAGGCAGGGCTAGGGGCATGATAGAAGTATGAGGCAGGGCTAGGGGCATGACAGAGGTATGAGTCAGGGTTAGGGGCATGACAGAGGTATGAGGCAGGGCTATGGGCATGACAGAGGTATGAGGTAGCGCTATGGGTATGTATGACAGAGGTATGAGGCAGGGCTAGGGGCATGACAGAGGTATGAGACAGGGCTAGGGGCATGACAGAGGTATGAGGCAGGGCTAGGGGCATGACAGGTATAAGGCAGGGCTAGGGGCATGACAGAGGTATGAGACAGTGATATCACTAGTTTCTAAAAAAAAATATGCAGCTTTTGCATAAATATTTCACAATATTACAACTTACAGATTCATTAGAAACTAGCAACATCACAGAGATATGAGGCATAAAATGTCTCATTAACTAAGTGATGACACAAGGGGGTATATTTACTGAAGGGCGGGTTTTTAGAAGTGGAGATGTTGCCCATAGCAACCAATCAGATTCTAGCTATTATCTTCTAGAAGGTGCTAGATAAATGTTACGTAGAATCTGATTGGTTGCTATGGGCAACATCTCCACTTCTAAAAATCCGCATATTAGTAAATATACCCCTAGATCTTAATAAACTGGTAGGCAGCACCCTGAGTTGAAGTTTAATAACACAAATTAAAATAATTTACAGCATGCATGTTTATTTCATTTGTATCTGGATTTATCATAACGTGTCATATATAAGTTTATCATTGTTACAGCAAAAATACTTTAATATTTAACTATAATTATTAGTTTGATATTCTGAACTGTTGCCCTTTGAAATGTCTCACTTTCTGGGGTCTATTCATTAAACGTAAAAATTCAATGGAGATAATTAGCTTTAGAACTCTCATGGAGTTCTAGCTAATTATAGGTGGAATTCATCATTCCACCTCTCCGTAAGTATCTATTCCGATAAGCTGTCATTTTTGCGATGACAGCTTTTCGGGAAATAGATACTTTTCCCTGCCTACACTACCTTATCGCATCTGGAAACAGTACTGCGCATGCGCTGTTACATCTGACAAAAAGGTCTAAAAACACTGAAGCAGCAAACTTTGTGAAAACCAATACTTGTGTCATTCTCAAAACTTTTGGCCATGGCTGTATACAATAGTACTAATAGCTAGTGATTCTCTGGCATTTATATGTAACACACAATGTACAGTATGAGCGCATCATCAGCACAAAGAGATGGAGAAAATCGTTAATTTTCCCTCCAGAGGGCCTGTAACATTATGTGATTACAGATATCTGCGGGTACATAGCAAGAACTGAAAATCCTGAATGACATCAGCACGTGTGTCTATGTACAGTGTCATCTGTCTCCAGACCCCTGTTTTTAGAGCACCTTTCCTGGGCATTTTTGTATGTCTATTGTTACACATAAATGAACAATTAATCCCATTTCTTGTATTCTGCCTTTTGCTTGCAGTTCAATTATAAAATATTATCTCCTGGAATCTAGATAACACTAGCTGCACATAGTAAACGCCAGAACCTAAGTGTTATATCATATGTACTCAGCAATTTAAATTTGTTACTGCCTTTAAATTGGTCTGAGCCAGAGGATCATTTACAGACAGTGGGCCTGAATCAGCACGGATCGCAATTGCAACCATGTACGCAGATCGTCCAATTGTTGTGTACTGTGCATGTGTATGCACCGCACTGTGCATGCGCGGTAATCGCACTGCGATTACGCACGCAGACAGGAATCCATTGCTGAGTAAGTGACAGGCGGTGAGAGTTTGGGAGTGGTGACGAGTAGAAATGTGTGCTCCCGCGGCTAGGAACAACAGCAGCAATTGTTCCATCGGGCGCCCATTACACCAGAGCCGCGCCGAAACAATTGAATCGCCCCCAGAGAGTGATCCGTCAATGGACGGCTTAAACCATCTTCTTCTGTCTGTGTGCATATGTACAGTAGGTATGGTGCTGTGCATGCGTATGTATAGTGCTGTGATGCTGTGCATGCGTATGTACTGTATAGTGCTGTGGTGCTGTGCATGCATATGTATGGTGCTGTACATGCGTATGTACTGTATAGTGCTGTGGTGCTGTGCATGCATATGTATGGTGCTGTGCATGCGTATGTACTGTATAGTGCTGTGGTGCTGTGCATGCATATGTATAGTGCTGTGATGCTGTGCATGCGTATGTAAACTATATAGTGCTGTGCATGCGTATGTACTGTATAGTGCTGTGGTGCTGTGCATGCATATGTATAGTGCTGTGATGCTGTGCATGCGTATGTAAACTATATAGTGCTGTGCATGCGTATGTACTGTATAGTGCTGTGGTGCTGTGCATGCATATGTATAGTGCTGTGGTGCTGTGCATGCATATGTATAGTGCTGTGATGCTGTGCATGCGTATGTACTATATAGTGCTGTGCATGTGTATGTATGGTGCTGTGCATGGGCTTTCTACGATTGCCTTGTATGGTGCATGCACAGTATGCAGATAGGATGAGTCCACATTTGTACTTGCATCTGACTCAGGGGCTTATTCATTAAACTTAAAAATTCTCTGGAGATAATTAGCTTTAGAACTCTCATGGAGTTCTAGCTAATTATAGGTGGAATTCATCATTCCACCTCTCCGTAAGTATCTATTCCGATAAGCTGTCATTTTTGCGATGACAGCTTTTCGGGAAATAGATACTTTTCCCTGCCTACACTACCTTATCGCATCTGGAAACAGTGTTGCGCATGCGCTGTTACATCTGTAAAACCAGCGCATGCGCAGCACTGCCTACAGATGCGTTAAGTTTCGTACCCCCCCCGACCCCCCCTCCCCCCTCCGCTCACCTTCCCTTCCCCCCTCGACTTACCTGTCCGCGCAGCAGCCTCCGGCTCCGTCCTTCTGGTCTGTCATGTGGTTTCCCAGCAGACCACATGACAGATTAGAAAAAAAAATAAATTTTTTTTTCTTTTTCTAAACCTTCTTGTGCTCTGCTGGGGAGCACACATGACAGACCAGCCTCCAGAGCCTGAGGACGGAGCAGAGCGCCGGAGGGACTCGTCGGGGGACCTGCACACGCTGCTACAGGTAAGTGGATTCTGCTATTCGCCACCTCACAGTGGCGAATAGTGACTGCATCAAATTCCGAAAATTTATAATTTTCGGAATTTTATGAATACCATAATTTCCACATCCCCATACTAATGTTTGGGGAGTGTGGAAATTAACGCAGGGGAACTTAGCAAGGAGATATCTGTGATATCTCCTGTGTTAAGTCTGTTCATGAATACCAAAATAACGTTATTTAAGGAAAATGTCCTTAAAAACGTTATTTTAGTGTTGATGAATAGGCCCCTCTGTCTGCTGACATATCATGATATATATGGCTACTGCACTTCATTTAATTGACATGTAAAATAGAACAATTAACTATAGGATGCAAAAAGTGACTTAAGTCAATTACAGTTTATTCATTAACTTTACAATAACAGTGAGCTCATTCATAATGTATGATGAAAAGGGAAAACTCCCTTCTGTTATTTCATCCATGAACTGGTAATTTCATGTGCGTTTTGCATGCAGTCTCTGAGTAAGTTTATGGAGAGATTCCTTTTCCTGGAAAGAATAGCATTTGTCATTAATGTGCTGGGTCTGGCTATCCTCTGATGGACATCATTAATAAAGTAAGTTTATAGTGTGTATAGAACATCCATAGAGACCAGTGTAACTACAGCAGCAGCAAGATGCTTAGACCCTTTAAAAACAAAAAGCTTTTTGTTAAGTATTGTATGCAAATGAAAATGTTTCAACAATTGTAGGATTTACATGAAATACATATGATTTTGTTGTTAGGCAATTTCTTTTTTTATACATCATTTGTTTTAAAGTTCCTTGTATTTGCATTGTAAAAGTGATTTAGATTGTTATTGTTTATATAGTGGCAACATATCCTGTACTTCTGTACAGTCACTGAATTTTATTCAAGCACTTAAAGCAGCAATCCCATATAATATAAAAAAATGTTTAACATAAATCACTATTGCAGGCTATAAAAAAAATCTTAATTTCTACTACAGGGTCCTCAGGGATACCTTGGGGGTAAAGGTATGGCTCGTCCATCGGGCACCACACAGTTAAAGTTGTCATCCCAGGATGCACCAGGGCCCCCTCTCCTATACTCCGACCCCAGGCCAAGGCACCTTCAGTTTCAGTAGATGCCCGGCCGGAGTCGGGTCACCGCACAGCCCCTGAAGTTCTTCAAGAGCCGTAGCACGGACAGTCCAGTGGACGTCCGTGCTACCGCTCCGACACCCCCGCCAGCGCCGACCACCGGTACTGATCCAGGGAACTCGGCGGGCTCTTGGGGGTTCCAGCTAGCAGGGAACCCCCGGGGGCTTTTGGACTGTGGCCGGACCGCACAGGGGGCAGCAAGGCAAGACAGCAGGCGTCTGCGGCAGGCACCCGCTGAATCACAGTCCATGGTCCCCAGGGCCAGGCCCGCCAAGAGCCGAGGCGGGCCCCGGTAATACGCGGCGTGGCCTAATCGCGGGAGGCATGGCTACGCCCCCTTGCCGAGGAAAGAAAAAGGAAACCCGGGCCCGGGTGATCTGTACCCGCCCCCCCCACTCTCGGCGCCCCTGCCCAGGGCTGGGGGCTCCCTGGGGACGGCAGCATAGTGGAGCCAGGCACTGAGCCTGCGCTGCCACTAGACCACCAGCGATAGGGGGCTGGAGCGTTCCGGTACACGTTCCAGCATCCCTGGGGTTAATCACCTGCCAGGGAGGGTGCCTTCCCTGTTGAATACAGGAGGCCCTTCCCCCGCTGCTCGGCGCCTTCCCACTGTGGTCTGGTGGGCTGAGACAGCGTTCCTCCCACCGGGCCCGCCTCCTCTGCATATCTCAGTGGCCATCTTTTGTGCACACACGCTGGTAGCAGAGTGCGGAGCCAGGTCCCCCCCTTGCATACCTCTCCTCCAGAAAGGTGCAGGTCGGTGTATGCAGGCGCTATTCCTACCAGACTTTAGGTCTGGATAGTTGAGGTTAGCACGATTGTGCAGGTAATTCTCTGCATTGGTGTGTGACTTTATGCTAGCGCTCTCTGCCTGATAGCCAGTACTATTATTGTGGGTATTGGCCTCACAGTCTGCATTGTTACTGTGTGGTGGGTCACATACCATGATGTCAGGGAGTGAGGATTCAGTGTCCATGGGTGCACCTCTCCTGTTCTCCTGCTCCAGGTGTAAAGCAGGTGTGGGGGAGGGGGGGAATTACATCAGCACTTCCCAAGATCCTCCCTGGGCTAGTTTTGCCAAGCTTTTAATGTCCTAGTGAATAGGTTATCAGCTCCCCCTGTGTTCCCCCATTTGGGGTTCACACAGCAGGCAGTAGGCCCCGCGTACTGGGGGCCCCGGGACAGATGGTGGTAGCACAGTGCCCCCCCTCAACAGGTTAATTCTCAAGCGGAACCTGTCTGGGCGAACTCTCTGTCCGCCATGGTACAGAACATTACGGAGCAGGATCCACCTAGACCTGCTAAAAGACCATTATTATCATACCTGTCTACACAGTATGATGAGGATGACATGTCATCTGATGATGGTGAGATTCTGGATTTGTCTGACACTGACACCCCTCATTCAGGGGTGGAGGTTAGGTCTAAGATATATATTCCAGGTCTCATACGGGAAGTCCGTACAGCCATGGTAATTACCAACGACAGCCTCCTTGCAACGCCTACGTATGCTTATTTTAAGAATGTTGAGGGTGCTGCAGCAGTTTTTCCCCTATCTCGTGAGCTAGTGGATCAATTGGAGGAGGCGTGGAAGTCTCCGGGAAAAAGTATCAATCTCAAAAACGTCTGGTCTGTGCATACCCCTTTGCGGAGAATTATTTCACTAAATGGGAGTCTCCCCCTCAGCTGGATTCTCATGTGACGTGCTTAGTGAAGAGTGTGACATTACCTATGTCGTCAATGTCCTTTCTGACTGACGCTACAGACCGTAAGGTGGAGGTGTCTATCTATTCCCTTGCTGGAGGGGCCTCCAGACCAGCTATGGCAGTCTGCTGAGTGGCCCAGGCCATAGAAAGAAGGGCGGACGCATTGGAGGCATCTTTTGCTTCGGAGGTTACCAATGAGCAGGATGTGTTAGTGGGTAGTCTCTGGGATTCCACTACGTACATTAATGAAGCAGCTTTGGATTTGGGCCTACTTACTTCTAGGATTTCTGCAGCGGCAGTGTCTGCTCGCCACTCCTTGTGGTTACACTCTTGGAGGGCGGATGCTGAATCCAAAAAGGGCTTGGAATGCTTACCTTATAATGGTCAGGTCCTGTTTGGGCCCGCTTTGGACAAGATAGTGGACACGCTGGCGGCAGCCAAATATGCATGTCTACCTTCAGCCCCGACTCCATCTGGGTCTAGGACCCCGTCCTTTCGACCTTATCGCCCACAGGGCAAGCCTAAGATGCAGTCCTTTCCAAGACCTTCTGGGTCCAAAAAGGCCGCTAAGCCCAAGAAACAGGCTTGGAGTAACAGACGTCCGGCCGCCAAGCAGGACGACAAACCCTCAGCCTGACAGGCAGGGCTGAATTCTGCAATATGCCCAGTGCTGGTGCCAGACCACCACAGACACTTGGGTAAGGGAAGTGGTATCTCAGGGATATGCCCTCTCCTTCCGCAGAAGGCCTCCTCATCAGTTTTTCACAGCAGGCCTTCCTTCAGACCCAGAGAAGGTTCTGGTGATCCAGGAGGTGGTGCACTCTATGCTCCATATGGGAGTCATAGTGCCTGCTCCGTTACCCGTAGGGGGACAGGTTTTTACTCCAACCTCTTTCTGGTTCAAAACCAAATGGGTCATACCGACCTATCCTCAACCTCAAGTCCCTGAACAAGTTTCTAAGGGTCCTTCGGTTCCGAATGGAGACTCTGCGTTCTATTATTATGTTTACAAAGGTAATGGCGGTCATGGCGGCCCACCTGCGGTTTCAAGGGGTTCACCTGTTACCCTACTTGGACAACCTTCTGTTGTTGGCAGGGTCTCCAGAAGTGCTTCGCAGCCATCTGCAACTGACAATATCGGTGTTGAAGGCTCATGGCTGGCTGGTGAATCCTCCCTAACTCCTTCTCAGAGGATGGTCCATCTGGGAGCATTTTTGGACTCTCAGCAGCAGAGGATCTTCTTGACGGAAGAAAAGATATCCATATTGCAGTCCAGGATACGCAATTGCCTACAGAGTCGCCGAGTGTCTCTTCACTTGGCAATGAAGTTACTGGGTTCCATGGTGTCGACATTCGACATGGTGGAGTATGCCCATTTTCATTCCAGGTCTCTGCAGACGTTGATCCTCTCCAGATGGGACGGAATACCCCGTCGGATAAAGACACAAATGATCGTACTCTCTCTGGAGGTGCGCCTGTCTCTGACTTGGTGGTTACAGAAGTCTCATCTCAACAGGGGACGTCCGTTTTGGATCTTGGCCTGGGTCCTTCTAACAACGGATGCCTGCCTTTGGAGCAGGGGCGCAGCAATGGGTCCACATGCTTTCCAGGGACAGTGGATGTCAGCGGAATCTGCCCTGACGATCAATATATTGGAACTTCAGGTGTTTAGAGTGCAAGACTCATTCTGCACGGCAAACCCGTGCTAATTCAGTCAGACAATGCCTCCATGGTGGCTTACATATACCATCAAGGAGGAACTCGAAGTCAGGCTGCCCTAAAAGAGGTATCCCGCATTCTGACTTGAGCGGAAGGCAATCTCCCAGCCATCTCGGCAGTGTTCATTCCGGGAGTACTCAAGTGGGAAGCGGACTTCCTCACCCGTCACGATGCACATCCGGGGGAATGGTCTCTTCACCAGGAGGTATTTTAACTCCTACTGGACAAGGGGGCCTTCCCGAAATAGACTTCATAGCCTCCAGACACAACCGCAAGCTGCGGGCGTACGGATCCCGAACGAGAGATGCAGAGGCTCTCCTGGTAGTCGCTCTGTCGGTACAGTGGACCTTCCAGTTTGCATACCTGTTTCCTCTGTTCTCCCTTCTTCCTCGAGTACTTTGAAAGTTCAACAAGTAGGCGGCAAGATCCTGTTAGTGGCTCCTGCGTGGTCCAGACGGCATTGGTACTCGGATCTTCAGTGTCTCTCCATCGACACTCCGTTGCTGTTGCCTCAACTCCCAGACCTGTTGTCTCAGGGTCCTTGCCTTTACCCGGACCTGGGTCGTCTGTCTTTGACGGCGTGGCTCTTGAGACTTCTCTCTTAAGGTCTAAGGGTTTCTCCAGATCTGTGGTGAATACCATGCTCAGAGTTCGGAAACCTGCTTCTCCCAGACTTTACCACAGGGTGTGGCATTCCTATTTTGAGTGGTGTCGTCCTAGAGGGTATGATCCCCAGGAGTTTCGGATATCCAGAGTGCTGGCTTTCCTACAGGCGTGCTTGGATCTCGGTCTATGCCTCGCTTCCCTAAAGGTGCATGTCTCGGCTCTGTCAGTGTGGTTTCAGCCTAGGATTGCACCACTTCCTGATATCCACACCTTTATGCAGGGTGTCCTTTGCATTCAGGGCCTGATTCAGACCCACTCATGAGCGGCTGTCCGCTCGCAAGTGGGTCGATGGTGTGCACTGCGCATGCGCACGACGGCGGGAGCTCTGTCGTGCGCATGCGCCAGACGTGACGAGCGAAGGACTTTCCTTCGCTCGTTGTGTCTGATCAAAGGGGGCGTGCTGTCGATGTTGATTGACAGCACGCCCCCTTTGGTGGGCATGCCGGGGGCGTGCCTCCCAGACGGGGGCGTTCCCAAGGGAGCGTTCACTAGTGATGTCAGTGGGAGTGATTTTGGCTCTGATAGAGCCAAAATCACTCCGGGCCTTGCGGTTGAGAAACTCAACCGCAGGCTCCGGCTCGCAGTGGCGATGGTCGCGATGGTCAAGAGCATCGCGGCCATCAACCTGCACGCTCGTATAGGCTGTGGGTGGTGACCCACAGCTATACGAGCGTCCAGGAGGACGCTCCATAATTATGGAGGATGGCCCTCATTCAGAGCGTGCGCTCTGCTCAGAGCGTCCGGCTCTGAATGAGGGCCTCAGCCTCCCTTTGTCCCTCCGGTGGCTCCTTGGGATTTGGCTGTGGTTCTGAGGGCGGTCCAAGGTCCTCCATTTGAACCTTTGGGCTCAGGGGATTTGAAATGGCTTACAGCAAAGACTCTGTTTCTTCTGGCCATTGCTTCGGCCAGAAGAGTGTCAGATTTGAGGGCTCTCTCCTGACGCCTTCCTGCCCCCTCCCTTGAAGGATACAGCTTTTGGTACATCCCCAAGGATCCCTAAGGACCCTGTAGTAGAAAACAAGAGATATGGTAAGAACTTACCTTTGTTATCTCTGATTTCTACGAAGTCCTTAGGGTCCACAGGGTGCCCGCCCTGTGCTTTGGTAGGGTTTTGTTCTAATGACCAGTCTTCTGTCTCCTTTGTGTGAGAATGTGACTCTTGTGTGTTCCAGATTTCCTTCTCTCTTTTTCTCCTTCTCCGGCCTATGGCTTGCTACTAAAACTGAAGGTGCCTTGGCCTGGGGGCGGGGTATAGGAGAGGGTGTCCCAGTGCATCCTGGGATGACAACTTTAACTGCGTGGTGCCAGATGGACGAGCCATATCTATACCCCCAAGGCAGCCCTGTGGACCCTAAGGACTTCGTAGAAACAGAGATAACAAAGGTAAGTTCTTACCAAGGCCCTCATTCAGACCCACTTGCGAGCGGCTGTCCGCTCGCAAGTGGGTCGATGGTCCGCACTGCGCATGCGCACGACGGAGGGAGCTCCGTCGTGCGCGAGACCCGATGAGCGAAGGACTTTCCTTCGCTCGGAGTGTCTCATCAAAGGGGGCGTGCTGTCGATGTTGACTGACAGCACGCCCCCTTTGGTGGGCGTGCCGGGGGCGTGCCTGCCAGATGGAGGCGTTCCCAAGGGAACGCCTACCGTCTGAAGCCGGCCCCACTGACATCACTAGTGATGTCAGTGGGAATGATTTTGGCTCTGATAGAGCCAAAATCACTCCTGGCCTTGCGGTTGAAAAACTCAACCGCAGGCTTTTGCTCGCAGTTTCGATGGTCGCGATGGTCAAGACCATCGCGACCATCATCCTGCACGCTCGTATATGCTGTGGGTGGTGACCCACAGCTATACGAGCGTCCAGGAGGACGCTCCATATTAATGGAGGTGGGCCCTGAATCAGAGCGAGCGCTCTGGTCAGAGCGTCCGGCTCTGAATCAGGGCCCATATCTCTTGTTTATTACTATTTCCCTTCATTTGTTTCCCCAGACTGCTACAAATGATTTATATTTTTTTATATATGTCAGTATGTGATTACCATGGCAACCAAAGTCACTTGACACCTAAAGGGAGTAGAAAGGCATTGGAATGTCTCTATGAACTTTATTACTGTGACATCCAACACTCCTTCCCTGCTTTGCCATCACATGACATAAGAGCTGTGACCCTGTGGCAGGTATTTTTATCTGATCGCTAGAGAGGTATTGATAAAGATTTGTAGTCAGATTGCTAGGAAAAATAACCAATGCATGCTTTAAAGGTACCTAACTTACTATTTAAAGAAGAAAAAAAACATTTTGAGTGGGATTGCCGCTTTAAATTCTTGTTCCAATAGAACTAATAATTTATTATCTGCATCACAGACAGACAAACACAGGAGATAACCTATGCATATTGCAGAAACTAATGTAAACATAAGGAGAACAAACTCCAAAGGCAGAAGATAACCACTGTGGGCCTGATTCAGCTTGGATCGCAGTTGCGAACTTGTGTGCAGTTCTGTAGGCAGGTCTTAGGCGAATATATGCAAATGCTGCATTTGCAATGCCGTCGCATGGCTAACATATACACGCCCTCTGCCTACGCTCACATTCATAACACCGACCAAACCAGGCCACATCGATGGACATCGAACCCACACCCAGCATTGCGGCAGGTCAGACCTTACTCACAACTGCTAACTTTCCAGGTCACGTGGAATGCTCAGGCTAATTTATGCACGCCCATGCAGCGGCGTTCAAACGTACAGGAGTCCAAGGTGTGGAGTCTGTGGTGTCGTGCGTTAGCAATGGCGAGTTCGCACACTGCGATGCGTATGCATGCGCAGTACGCAACAATCGACCGATTGCATACACATTATCAACTGCAATCAAAGCTGAATCATGCACAGTGTCACTACGCTTCAGGCGCAACAATCAGCTTTTCAGGTATAATTATCTGTAAATGCCATCACAAGTTGCATAGGGTAAATTGTGCAGAAAGCTAAATATTTTTTTACTTTATAAGCAAAAGCAAATGAAGCAATAAGAGGAAAGTTTCTTCTTTATAATCTGATGTGTTGTTAGCAAGTAATCTGTTAATTCCATCTAGTATTAAAGCATTTTACTTGCGTTTAGGACGCTGACTTTCCAAGGTCACGCCTAGTGTTCAGCCTCCAGTGTAAACCATCATATTAAATCATGGCCCCGACTGGATTTAGAAACATTATAGTTAATTCTTTAAAAGCCTTAAAATTATCTCAAGGTTAGTACAGTCATTGAACCGAAATGAAGATGTTGACACTAAAACCTCATAACTTTATGCCGCGTGCGTGGAATTACTACATATATTAAATGCAAAGAATACGTACAAATACACTTTTCCTGTTGTAATATGTTATTAAGAATTGTTACTCCCATGTCTGGGAGTGGTGTTATTCTATAGTGCTCTGAGTTATTGCAGATCTAAAGGTGGGTACACATTAGACGATATGTTGCTCGTTCTGGCGGATCGTGCCAACATATCGTCTACGTCGGCAAGTGAGTATCCACTGTGTCGGCCCTTGCGCGCTCCCGCTGGGTCGTTCATCGCATCCACAGATCTGCCGTACATGCTGCTCAGTCTGTCAATGTGATAAACGACACCAGGCAGGTGAATGGAGCCGGTGCCCGATATGTCGGGCACCGGATCATGTAATGTGTACCGACCACCCGATATGTTGGCCGTTGCATCGCCGTGTACACACATCGGTAAGTGTGTACTCACCTATAGGTTTGTATTTACCAAAGGTGGTGGTGGTGGGGAAGGATAAATTCATCTTTAATATCCAGAATGCATATTTTAGAGGGGACAGTGGTTATTCTGATTCTCATCATTGTTTTCTGATGAATTTAGAGGAAACAAATGGTAGATCATTGTTCTCCTGTCTCATCAAAGCTGTATTCTGTGAAGTCAATGTCAGCCAGTTGGCACTTTTGGATCGTACTTGCCCAGGGGCGGATTGGGATGGAAAACCAGCCCGGGAAATTTCTGGTAGCAGCCTTGATGGGGGCGGGTCTTTTGATGGGGCGGAGTCTGTGGAAGGGGGTGGGATACTCCCTCCTCATAGGGCCTGATTCTGTGATTCGTAGACAGTAGCAGTTGCAGCCTTCCTTGTGTCATTTGCTGCAGTTGTGTCTGCGACTTAATGCTAATGCCACTACAAAGCCCTTCCCTGATGTACATCCGTGCATCTGAATGTGCAAGGACTGACACTGCAATTATGCTTTGTGCGTTTTTAGACACCAACATCAGTCACGCCACTGAAACTTTCACCAGACCAATGCTAGGTGCAGATCATTCATCTAATTACGGCCTCCAATGTGAGCGAGACTTCGCAGCCTCTTTCCACAACACACCTGTCACTCCAATAACACACCAATCGCTACATCTGCATCTGATTAGCCAGTCCCCTGTAGCCACACAGGAAGCCCAACACATTTCTGATGCACTTCTTGTGCATGCATCTATATCTGTACTGCGCATCTATACAAACACCATCGGGAAAAAAAACACCACTCTACTGCTTGTGACTCAGAATAATGCTGTATACTATGCCATAGTGGTTCCTGCTGAATAACATAACTACATAAATAGTTATACAATGTCTCTAGCGTGACATTATGGTGACCATCACACCAAACACGCTGCAGCATACTATATCATATACAGTATATCAAATGGCCTGACTGACTGACTGACTGACTCATCAATGCCCAGCCCAAACCCCTGGACCTAGAAACATGAAATCCAGGGGGTATATTCCTCCCATGATGTAAGCACCCACTAAGAAGGTTATTTTTTGAAATTCAACTCCTAAGGGGGTGAAAATTAGTAAAATGTTTCCTCTTAACTGAGGTGATAGAGTGACAAAACAACATGCCCCAAGTGCTGCGGGACTGTAAGCTCATGTCTGGGATGAATGGCGTCTCCGTGTGTCTACATATGAGACAAATCCTCTGTGTTCTATGTATTGTATGGATGCAGTCATAATACCGACAGTCAGAATGCAGACACTAATAGTGGCGCCAGCATCCAGACCACCGACATCCTGACAGTAAGTTCTGGGGTTAGCGGGGAGGGTTAGGCACCAGAGGAAAGGTTAGTGTTAGGCACTAGGAGGGGTTAGGTTTAGGCAGCTGGGAGGGAAGCGGGGTTAGCATACCCATACCCAACCCGTATAAGAAATACACCTACACTATCAATATTAAATGCAAGGCAATGACTGCATACAGGGATAGATGGACAGATATGTTATTGCTATGCATGTGTTCTATAAGTACACATAAACGTAGAAATAAACACAACATATACAGCAGAGGTGTGTGTATATGTACATATACATATATATATATATATATATATATATGAATAAAACATGTGCGTTTATCTAGTGCTGCATGTATATATATATATATACAGTCAGGTGCATAAATATTGGGACATTGACAGAATTTTCATATTTTGGCCTCTATTCACCACCACAATGGCTTTGAAATGAAACAAACAAGATGTGCTTTAACTGCAGACTTTCAGATTTATTTTGAGGGTAATTACATCCAAATCAGGTGAACGGTGTAGGAATTACAACGGTTTCTATATGTGCCTCCCACTTTTTAAGGGACCAAAAGTAATGGGACAAACTAAACAATCCTACATCTAACTTTCACTTTTTAATACTTTGTTGCAAATCCTTTGCAGGCAATTACAGCCTGAAGTCTGGAACGCATTAGACATCACCAGACGCTGGGTTTCATCCCTGGTGATGCTCTGCCAGGCCTCTACTGCAAATGTCTTCAGTTCCTGCATGTTCTTGGGGCATTTTCCCTTCAGTTTTGTCTTCATCAAGTGAAATGCATGATCAATCAGATTCAGATCAGGGGATTGACTTGGCAATTGCATAACATTCCACTTTTTAGCCTTAAAAAACTCTTTGGTTGCTTTTGCAGTATGCTTCGGGTCATTGTCCATCTGCACTGTGAAGCGCCGTCCAATGAGTTCTGAAGCATTTGACTGAATATGAGCATATAATATTGCCTGAAACACTTCAGAATTCATTCTGCTGCTTTTGTCAGCAGTCACATCATCAATAAATACAAGGGAACCAGTTCCATTGGCAGCCATACATGCCCACGCCATGACACTACCACCACCATGCTTCACTGATGAGGTGGTATGTTTTGGATCATGAGCAGTTCCTTTCCTTCTCCATAATCTTCTCTTCCCATCACTCTGGTACAAGTTGATCTTTGTCTCATCTGTCCATAGGATGTTGTTCCAGAACTGTAATGCCTTTTGTAGATGTTTTTTGGCAAACTCTAATCTGGTCTTCCTGTTTTTGTGGCTCGCCAATGGTTTACATCTTGTGGTGAACCCTCTACTCTATATTCACTCTTGTGAAGTCTTCTCTTGATTGTTGACTTTGACACATATACACCTACCTCCTGGAGAGTGTTCTTGATTTGGCCAACTGTTGTGAAGGGGTTTTTCTTCACCAGGGAAATAATTCTTCTGTCATCCACCACAATTGTTTTCCATGGTCTTCCGGGTCTTTTGGTGTTGCTGAGCTCTCCGGTGCGTTCTTTCTTCTTTTTAAGAATGTTCCAAACAGTTGATTTGGCCACACCTAATGTTTTTGCTATCTCTCTGATGGGTTTGTTTTGATTTTTCAGCCTAATGATGGCTTGTTTCACTGATAGTGACAGCTCTTTGGATCTCATATTGACAGTCGGCAGCAACTGATTCGAAATGCAAATGTCACACCTAGAATCAACTCCAGACCTTTTACCTGCTTAATTGATAATGAAATAATGAGGGAATAGCCCACACTTGTCCATGAAATAGCTTTTGAGTTTATAGTCCCATTACTTTTGGCCCCTTAAAAAGTGGGAGGCACATATAGAAACCGTTGTAATTCCTACACCGTTCACCTGATTTGGATGTAATTACCCTCAAATTAAATCTGAAAGTCTGCAGTTAAAGCACATCTTGTTTGTTTAATTTCAAAGCCATTGTGGTGGTGAATAGAGGCCAAAATATGAAAATTATGTCACTGTCCCAATATTTATGCACCTGACTGTATATATATATATATATGTAGATATATATATGTAGATCGGCATTCCTATATACCCATGAGGAACTTGCCAGGGTGCCCGTCAGAAAAAATAACAAGGTATGCAAAAAAGCAACACGCCACTGGTCTTCATAACAGCAAATAAATATACTCAGCAGTGTCAGTATAACACTTCCTTGAAAAGGGGCAAATAAAAGTCTGAAATGTCGGATCATTAGACTGACTCTTTGAGTATATTTATTTGATGTTATGAAGACCAATGGAGTGCCGTTTTTTTGCATACCTTACATGTGTATATATATATATATATATATATATATATAATGTGGTGAGCAATGGCATGTGATTTTATATATATACTGTGTATGTATATTTCACATCCCATCCCGCAATAAATAATCACATCCCATCCCTCAATAAATAATCACATCCCATCCCGCAATAAATAATCACATCCCATCCCGCAATAAATAATCACATCCCTCAGGGGCGTATCTATAATGGGTGTGCGGGAAACACGGGCCCCTGCGTCCAGGGGGGCCCCCTGCACCACACCCTGCACCCATAATATTACTTACCTCTCCGGAGTCCCAAGTCGGTGCGGGGGTTCGCCGCTGTAAAACGACTGGAAAATGGCCGCCGCTGCCATTTTCCCGGTGACCTGTGCATACATTATAGACTCTGGGAACACTCTAGTGCCCAGAGTATATAACTCCGGCGTTGGCCGTGCACAGCTCAGTGCGCTGCCGGCTGCCTGGCGGAGAGGAGGTGGCCCGTGTTGGAGACTGCGCACGGGCCCCCTCCTCTCTAGAAACGCCCCTGCATCCCATCCCGCAATAAATAATCACATCCCATCACACAAATTGAGATAGTTATTGAGGTGATGCTTCAGTGGCATGTGATGTGATTATATTATATAAATATTTGAGTCCGATCAGCTTGTGGATTTTATTTTTATATAAGTGATGCTTGCACAGTGCACACTTAACATTTTGTCTCACAATATGGGAGACCCTCGATCCCCTCCCCCCCGGCCCATGCAAATTATAATAGAATAAGAACAAGTCGATTCAACAAGTGCATACATATACAGGGGCGGATTGGGCCGCCGAGACGCCAGGCCGTTTCCCGCTGGGCCGATCCCTTTGTTCTCTTTAGTGGCTGACGGCCACCCTTTACTCACCCCTCCCACCTGCCGCCGGCCCCAGTCCCCAGCCCAGATGCCACGATCGGAGCTCTCAGCTCCGATCAGGCAGCATTACAGCTTGAGCAGACACTGTAAATAAAGAAAAATGGCCAACAGGGGAGCTGCTGCGCATGCCCAGCTTCCATAAGCCTTTGCGGAGCCCTGTCGTCACCATTGACGGCTCCACCTCCAGCCTTTCCTGCTTCACTTTTTCTGCTGTCACTCACAGACTCACAGTGAACTCTGCATCTGCAGCCTGCACAGCAGCGCAGCTAGACCAGTAGCGAGAAGGTAGAACGCTATAATATAGTGAATATGTGCAATAACACCCTGCTCTCTCTCCCTGCCTCCTACAGCTCCAAACACTTCCACCACCGCATCCGCAGCACACCCTCTCCCCCCTCAGGACCCCTTTTCTGCTCTCTCTTCACAGCTCTAAACACTTTCCCCACCCTGTCCACGGCATCCCCAACCCCCCCTCTCCCACATAGGTCCCTCTTGCAGCTCTATTCACAGCTACACACACCTCCCCCACCCTCTCCATGGCACCCCCGACCCCCCCCCCTCCCTCTCCCACACAGGTCCCTCTTGCATCTATATCCACAGCTACACACACCTCCCCCACCCTGTCCACGGCACCCCCGACCCCCCCCCCCTCTCCCACACAGGTCCCTCTTGCAGCTCTATTCACAGCTACACACACCTCCCCCACCCTGTCCATGGCACCCCCGACCCCCCCCCCCTCTCCCACACAGGTCCCTCTTGCAGCTCTATCCACAGCTACACACTCCTCCCCCACCCTGTCCACGGCACCCCCGCCCCCTCTCCCACACAGGTCCCTCTTGCATCTCTATCCAGAGCTACACACACTAATCCCCACCCTGTCCACGGCACCCCCGACCCCCCCCCCCCTCTCCCACACAGGTCCCTCTTGCATCTCTATCCACAGCTACACACACCTCCCCCACCCTGTCCATGGCACCCCCGACCCCCTCTCCCACACAGGTCCCTCTTGCTGCTGTATTCACAGCTGCACACACTAACCCCCACCCTGTCCACGGCACCCCCGAACCCTCCCCTCCCACACCTCTTACTGCTCTCTCTTTACAGCTTCAAACACCCCTTCTGCAGCACACTACTCCTCTTTCACAGGTACCCTTTCCTGCTCTCTTCACAGCTCTAAACACTTCCCCCACCTCATCCATGGCACCCCCGACCCCCCCTCCTACCAGTCCCCCTTACTGCTCTCTTCACGGCTCCAAACATTTCCCCTACCCCCATTTGCAGCACCCCCATTCCCCTCTCCCTCACACAGGTCCTCCTTACTGCTGTCTTCACAGCTCCAAACACTTCCCCCACCGCATCTGCGGCACATCTGACCTTCCCCCATAGATCCCCTTTCCTGCTCTCTTCACAGCTCCAAACACTTCGCCTATCCCCATCCATGGTATACCCGACCCTCCCTCCCACACAGGTCCGCCTTACTGCTTTCTTCACAGCTCCAAACACTCCCCACACCCCCTTCTGCGGCACCGCAGACCGGCCCTCCGCCACACATTTCCCCTTTCCTGCTCTCACCTCACAGCTCCAAACACTTCCCCTACCTCATCCGCGGCAGCCCTGATCCCCTCTCCCCCACACAGATCCCTGGCAAACAGTGTAAGTGACTAAAATAGATTAACTTTTTCTAAAATGTGTACAGTATGTCTGTCATTAAGGTGGTGATGTGCTGTTATTTTGTCAGCTGTGTTTCTGTGGGGCAATTCAATCCAGCGTGATGTTGAATAGTCCAGGAAAGAGGTCCCTGAGCTATTCAATTGACCGCACCGACTGAGAGGATTTCTGCTCACACGCTCCTGAGATAAGAGCAGAAATCCAACTAAAATGCCAGCTGAGATGCTATTTTCTGACCTAGCATGGCGCTAACGGCATCGCGGCCCTCACTTTAGTCACCAAGCTTAAGGCACGGTAACAAACATTCTCCAACTTAAGTGGTTTTAATCGGACCTAACAGCGCCGTCAATTGAATAGTTCTGGGAACTCCTTCCCGGGGCTATTCAATATCGCTCAGAATTGAAATCGCCACCTGAAAGTAATGCTAGAGTTTACAGTTGGATTTATTTATAGATGGTGCTGTGACTTTTAGAAGTAGTGCAGTTGTGCGGATATGCTGGAAACTGCAGTCTTTGGGGAATAATGCATAGATATGATCTGTCCAAACATGTTAGTGAGTTGCGGAGTGGTGTTTGTTGTCTGAGTTGTACCGCACATACATCCCAATGGTGTTTGTATAGATGTTCAGTACAGATTCGGACTCACAAAGTGCATCAGAAATGTGTTGGGCGTTCTTGTTTGGTTACACAGGATTGGCTAATCAGATGCAGATATATCGATGTGCGTGTTAGTGGAGTGACACAGGAGTGTTGCGGAAACTGGTTTCATGTAGAGATGCTGAATCACTCACATTGGATAATCTAGACCTAGTGTAGTTGGTGCACGTTTCAATGGCGCAACTGATGTTGGTGTCTAAAGATGCACAAGTATGATTGCAGCATCTGTGCACACTGACAGTGGGTGTCTCAGTACTTGCTCATTCAGATGCACGGATGTACACCAGGGAAGGGCATTGTAGTGGCATTAGCACAAGTCACAGACGCAACTGCATCATAAGACGCAAGGAAGACTGCGACTACGTCCAACTCAGAATCATACTATCAAGCCCTATGAGGAGGGAGTATCCTGCTCCTCTCCGCAGACCTCGCCCACTCAACAGAGCCCGCCCCCATTGTGGCTGCAGCCAGAAATTTCCCTGGCTGGTTTTCCATCCCAATCCGCCCCTGTACACATACAAATAAACTTGAGCCTTACTTTACACAATGCTAGCTAGCCGCGGCCGCCCCGAGTCCTGCTGCAGCAGCATCTGCCCTTCCCGGCTCCTAAGTCCTGCCCTTGTGACTGCTTGAGGCGGAGCCGTGAGCTGTCACTCACGAGCTCCGCAATGGCCGATGGGAGGAGCTGCTACTGCTGCTGCTGATAATGCGCAGCAGCCCTGAGCCCTCCCGACGCCATCTTACATGCGGTGGATTCGCTTCTGTACAGAAGCTTATGACCGCTGCAAGTCTGATCACGTTACCGGCCGTTAGAGCTGCCGGTGCCTGTGTCAAGCGGCCCAGCAGAGGGGAGAGTGGACCGGCCCAGCAGGAAACGTCCCGCTTTCCCGGTGGCCCAATCTGCCCCTGTACTTGCCTACTTTTGAAAAAGCATTTCAGGGAAATTGTGAAAGCAGCACCTATGAGCGTCTCAGTAAAGTGGGCGTGTACTGCTACATCTGAGAGGTGTGTCATAAAATTGATTGACATCCAAATGTAAATAAGCCCCAAAGCAGTCAGTAAGATCTACCTGTTGATGAAAACACACTGATACTTTTCAGAAAATGCATGTAGCCATAGGGATCATTGTGCTTTCAACACGATTTGCATGTTAAGCGATAACTTCACTGAAATATCTATCATAGATATCTATCAGTGTGTACATCCAAAATCGTTTGCCCTGCACTACAGAAGGTTGAAGGGAAATCTATCAGCGATATCGTTGGTTGTGCAGGTTGTACCTTGTGTATGCACCATAACAGTGAAGAAGTTCCCCGTAGCAACCAATCAGCATCTACCTATCATTTTATAGAATGCACTTGATAAATGCTATCTAGGAGCTCATTGGTTGCTTTTGGCAACTTTTCCACTTGTCCACTCCAAGATTTAATACAAATAATTGAGAGACTGTATTGAAGTGAATTTCTGTGCAGCCATTAAAACAGCTGCATCCCCTCTGTATGTGCTTAATGGACACACTGATAACCTATCCATATATTGGACCTGAATTAGTACAAAACACATATCTATTGTTAGTGTTTCAAGTGATTATGCTATGACAACCATTTATATAGCACTTAAGTGGAATTAACACATTCATTTTAAGACACAAGAGATATAATGCAAGCTATATAACAGAGTGCAAGGAACAGATGAACTGTGGAGTGATAATATGTTTCCTCTTCTAAGTTGTATTTGCACAGCTGAGATTTCTGGCTGATATGTTTGTATGTGGTGGTAAAGGGAACAAGGTGTGGTGGTTTGTGCAGCTGAGGTGGATATTAAACTTTGGGGGCAGCCAATGAATAGGAGACTCCACCTGCCTCTCAGGAACTTGAAGCCCATCCACACGTAGTACAGAAAAGCACATATTTTGTATATAGGTGTGTTATAAAACACTTGCATATGTTATGATGGCTAAATATTAGCACAATAGGTTTTATGCGTATCTCTAATGCAATGTAATGTATTTAGTGTTTGAAGACACATCCATGTAAAGGTAATAATTTGGCACTTACTATTCAATTTTTTTTTAATCATGAATATTGCTTTAAATACCTATATATAATTATTTTATAGTTTTACACTAAATCCCTGTTTGTGTGAATGAGCCACGCATTTGGCGTGTTTTTATTATTGCAGGATCACAAAACCTAGAGAAACAGTGACTGTCTGTAGCATGAAGTGGGCAACCTGTGGATCCCCAGCTGTTGTGGAAAGTTAAACGCAACATGACATGGCACAGAATTCTCTACAACAGCTGAAGCTCCACAGGCTGTCTTTGTACTACTCCATTACCAGACCCTGGTCACCCAACATTATCATGCACTGCTGCTGCCTGTGTTACAGTACACACATTAACTTTATTGTTCAAGAAATATGTACCCAGGCTGGTGCCAAGACATTGTAAGGTGTGTCCTGGGCCGGCATATAATGAATTACCTTTGTCCCAAATGAATGTTCCACCTGAATTATTTCACTTCATATCCATTATAACTTTGAATCTCTTGTTTAATTTCAATTCAGCTTGTAGAAGCTGCCATGCTTATTGGAAGAGATATATTATTTAAGGAAACCCCAAATAGACTTGTCCCACAAAACCAACGCTTTTCACTTCTGACCTAATTGTTTCCAAAGAAGGAAGGATTGCATGTCTTTCCTCGACCACTGCTGGCAAATATGCCATATTGCTATAAGATATACCCACAACTGCCTACTAATGTTGTTAATAGGTAATGTAGACATAAATAAAAGCAAATAGAACTCAATGCAGTTTGACACCCTCTAGATGCTTCAATATATTGTCTGTGCATGGCTTTCACTTTTTAATTCTAAAACACTTTTTCATAATTATATGGGGTCCATTCAATTAGCTGCACTTACGTCAGCTCCGAACTCGCTGTATTTTGTTTTGCAGCCCTATAGGGCTAATTACATTGGCTCTAACATATAAATATATATATATATATATACCAGAGGGCACTAGATAAACAATTTTATAGATAATCTAAATAGTGTCCTCTTATAAGTAATACGTCCAAAACTTGGTCTTTCCTTCGTTATCTCAAAACTTCAGATGAATTTTTTTTTTTTTGTGTAGAAACTCCAATATGTAAACTTCAGATATGACCAATAGATATCTCCAAGATATTCCCCTCACCAAATCACCCAAAGAAGCCAAAGGCCAATCAGTAATACAATTTTCACAATTTTATTAAAATCTTTATACAGAAGAAGTTCTAAAAAACTGTGCTTACAGCTTAAAATGTTGTCGACATCCAATACCACTGTACAGGGAGATGGTAAGTACTCCTGCCTTCACCCATTCGGGAGTGAGCGCAAACGACATGGGCCATTTGCGGTAATGGATGAAGTACATACACCCTACGCGTTTCATCCATTAGAGTGGACTTCATCGGGGCTATCAAAACACATTTAAAATTTAAACAATAATTCATTGGAAAGACACCATCATGGGTGGAATATTTCACTCCAAATGGGTGGATGAACCATATAAAGAGAAATAATTTTCCAGATGACTGATTGACAATAATACAAAAATTAAATGGTGTATGACCTCCAAGTCCTGGAATGGTGTATTAACATCCAAGTCCTGTGGTACAAATAGGTGTAACCTCTACAAAGGCAGCAGTCATCCTGTTTCAATGCAATTTGTTTCATCTCCATCCGTGAAGTTACAACTGAGCAATAACAAAAAACAAATTTATTAACAATATCAATGCATGACATAGATGTGGCATCATGCATGCGGCCAGTAAAGGGTGGCGGGAGAGGTGCTTTGGGCCAGCGTTCACTTAAATAGGATATGCTACATAGCAGTCTGTGCACAGGGCAAACAGTGACATTGGTGTGAGTGGTGGGTGAATAGGATAGGCTACATAGCAGTCTGTGCACAGGGCAAACAGTGACATTGGTGTGAATGGTGGGTGAATAGGATAGGCTACATAGCAGTCTGTGCACAGGGCAAACAGTGACATTGGTGTGAGTGGTGGGTGAATAGGATAGGCTACATAGCAGTCTGTGCACAGGGCAAACAGTGACATTGGTGTGAGTGGTGGGTGAATAGGATAGGCTACATAGCAGTCTGTGCACAGGGCAAACAGTGACATGGTGTGAGTGGTGGGTGAATAGGATAGGCTACATAGCAGTCTGTGCACAGGGCAAACAGTGACATTGGTGTGAGTGGTGGGTGAATAGGATAGGCTACATAACAGTCTGTGCACAGGGCAAACAGTGACATTGGTGTGAATGGTGGGTGAATAGGATAGGCTACATAGCAGTCTGTGCACAGGGCAAACAGTGACATTGGTGTGAGTGGTGGGTGAATAGGATAGGCTACATAGCAGTCTGTGCACAGGGCAAACAGTGACATTGGTGTGAGTGGTGGGTGAATAGGATAGGCTACATAGCAGTCTGTGCACAGGGCAAACAGTGACATGGTGTGAGTGGTGGGTGAATAGGATAGGCTACATAGCAGTCTGTGCACAGGGCAAACAGTGACATTGGTGTGAGTGGTGGGTGAATAGGATAGGCTACATAGCAGTCTGTGCACAGGGCAAACAGTGACATTGGTGTGAGTGGTGGGTGAATAGGATAGGCTACATAGCAGTCTGTGCACAGGGCAAACAGTGACATTGGTGTGAGTGGTGGGTGAATAGGATAGGCTACATAGCAGTCTGTGCACAGGGCAAACAGTGACATTGGTGTGAATGGTGGGTGAATAGGATAGGCTACATAGCAGTCTGTGCACAGGGCAAACAGTGACATTGGTGTGAGTGGTGGGTGAATAGGATAGGCTACATACATAGCAGTCTGTGCACAAGGCAAACAGTGACATTGGTGTGAGTGGTGGGTGAATAGGGCAGGCTACATAGCAGTCTGTGCACAGGGCAAACAGGGACATTGGTGTGAGTGGTGGGTGAAGGTGCTGCTGCCACCAGTCTGTATAGCGCTGCTGGTCACATGGGCTACTCCAGTGATAGGGCCTCTAAATAAAGCATTACAGCTATAACAGCTCAAATAAAAAAAATGTTGGCAGAACGATTTCATTGTGGGTGAAGATGCAGGGAACAGTTACTATATTATGTAGGCTATCTGTGACTTATACTTTTTAAATATACTTTCGATCTACGTCTAAGACATGGAGTACCATCTATTATCTGCTTTATGTATCTGCATGGTCATTGTGGTATGAGCAAGTGACTGGCTACAAGCTGTGTGTTTAATATATATATATATATATATATATATATATATATTTATTTTCTGTGAACTGTGGTAGCCTCTCTATTGTTTGCATGTGCAGTCTCCATTGCTCTCTTTTCTTTGTATGGTATTAGCCATTGTAGACTATAGGCTGCTTTTTTGCTATTTTATTCACTGAAGGAAGATCTTTGATTCCCTCCTGGGGCCAGCCTATAATTGCACATGTGCCAGTATATCCTATACTTTACTTTTCACTCTTTGTTGGGAAAGACTTCTATTGGATTCAATGTCCCAGCAAAAGATTTTGATAGATTGGCAAGAAAAATAATATGCAATGTCAGAGGTCGCAAATCCCTAGTTACAGCCCTGGGTTGGAGTTTGACTATGGGAACCTAAGGCCATTTTTAGATGGCACTGGTTCATGGAGCCCTGCTCCTTCCTATGGGAAGGAAGACCAGGTTGCGAAGATGGATCCGATATGCCTCCTCCAGCCCTGCGTCCCTTATGGCAGTGAGAATGCGGGAACTCATTTCATGCATGCGCACTGACACTGCCTGGTCGGACCCGGCAGTGTAAAAGTCCACTGATACTACTTAGCGATGGAATCAGCAGTGGTAGTATTTGTGGGAACAGCTGCCTTTTAGAACAGCCATCCCCTCACCGGAGTGGTATTTTAGTCTCCACCGATGAAACTTGCGACAAGTTGGATATGAAGTTCTGAGAAAGTTCTGGCAACAAAATGCGCATTCCATACAGAGTCTTACCATGGATTTCATTCATTTGGATGGATCTAAATTGGAGAACATTGGTGATGTCACTGCAAGTCCTGACATCACAGCAGTTTTGATTAGGAAGACACAACAATTTTCCAGCAGTCGTTTATAATGAGATAAGCCTATTCTGATTAATTTTTTATGTCTTAGTAAAGTATATATATATATATAATTTTTAGGGGTGAGCGGGTTCGGTTTTACTCGGATTTACTCGGATCTTTAAACGGCATTTTATTGGCTATCGCCTATCATGTGTTTTGGGTAGCCAATATAATAAATCCGAATTTGCGGTAAAGTGGCGATAAGAACCGAGTAAATCCGAGTAAAACCGAGCCTGCACATCCCTAATAATTTTACACATATGCAGCTCTTGACCTTTTAGTTTTAGAAGTCATATAGCCAAGTTTTACAAGTGACTAGTTTATATATCAGGACTACAGGCGTTTCAAAATGTATTAAGGGCCTGATTCAGAGCCGGACGCTCTGACCAGAGAGCTCGCTCTGAATCAGGGCCCTTCTCCATTAAAATGGAGCGTCCTCCTGGACGCTCGTATAGCTGTGGGTGACCACCCACAACATATACGAGCGTCCAAAAAGATGGTTGCGATGGTCTTGACCATCGCGACCATCGGACTTGCGACAGAGACCCTGCGGTAGGGTCTCCCTGCCACAAGCCCTGGAGTGATTTTGGCTCTATCAGAGCCAAAATCAGTCCCACTGACATCACTAGTGATGTCAGTGGGGCCGGCTTCAGATGGTAGGCGTTCCCATGGGAACGCCTCCGTCTGGCAGGCACGCCAGTGGGGAACATCGACCCACTTGCGAGCGTACTGCCGCTTGCGAGTGGGTCTGAAGGACCCCCTAACTCAGATAAGCCTTCAAATACATTATTTAAATAACAGATTCATTCTGCTTTATATCTAACTGGTATAATTAATGTACTGCACTATTATAGTATGAGCTGCCACTTACTTGCCTTTGTCTAGTTTCTTTTAAATGTTTTCAGTAGATTGTTACTGCAAATTATAATAATTAGTGACACTGGCAGGTATTCTGAAGAGATAGATAGATAGATAGATAGATAGATAGATAGATAGATAGATAGATAGATACCCACTAACAGGTTCACATGGAACAGACCAGCACAGGATTTAAAGTAGAGTGATCATGTTTATTCCTGACATCATTATTATTATTATTATCCTTTATTTATACGGTGCCACAAGTGTTCCGCAGCGCCTTACAAAGTACATAAACAAATAATTTGACAAGTGACTTACAGTTCAATATAGGACAAGGACATGGGTAATATACATTGCTACACTAGTGACCATAACACCTAGATATGCAACAGAGCATAAGCAACCAAGTGTTAGGTGCCCTGGTGGGGGGCAAGAGGGTAGAGGCCCTGCTCGTAAGAGCTTACATTCTAAAGGTGACATAAATACAGTTATATACCGTCCCAGCGATCGTTACAGAATGCCTTATTCAAATCACTGATTTCTATCCAGCTATTGCCTCCCTGAGATTACCATGCATTAAATGTACTGCTGTGATCTTTGTAAATAGCTATTTCTGCAGAACCCTGCAAATCTTGTCACATTAACCCTCAATTAAAACGCCTGTTTTTTTTTCAGCGATAATACCTTAATCTTTGCTGATGGACACCATATCCTCTTAAACATTCTATTTCTCTCACTCACACTCTTTTACACCATCTCTTTTTTACTTTCACCCCTAACTCTCCAGCCCCTCTCTCCTCTGTCCCTTTTTCTCCCTTTCCTAATATTGTCCTTTGTATGTGTCACATTGACACCAGTGGCCAGTGAATTCCTGAGAAAAGCTTGCTGATTAAGCTGGCACAGTACCAGGGTGAGCTTTGCTCACCAAAATACTCCCACCGACCAAACAGGAACACCCATAATATTTGTTTGAGATCTGCCATCTGGATTCAGCAAAAAAAAATATAAAAACAATACATGGGTAGTTCATCCGGAACAATGGCAGGCTATGCTCGACCGGCCGCTCAGAGAGGGAGAAATGTAGAGCTATGTGACATTCTGCTAGATACAAGTCATTCTACACTGTAGCATGCCAAGAGATACTGTTATCTGGATTAACGCTCCGATGATCCTTTTTTGAGAAATATATCAAACCGCTGCATTTGTTAAACCTCTGCATTTGTTAGTAACATCAATAGTTAATGGCAAAACTAGAGCTGTGCACAGAACACAGTGTTTTGGTTCTAAATCATCGGCGTGTTTTAGTTTTGGCAAAACCACCCTCACGTGTTTGGGTTAGTTGTTGGTTTTGGAGTTTTTTTAAATTGATAAAAACAGCTAATCTCGTGTAATTGGACCTGTATTTGTTCCTATAGTATTATTAACATAAATAACATTAATCTCTAGTCATTTTTAAGCAATTTTGACCACCTCACAGTACCTGAAATTATGAGGGAGGGATTTAGATGTAATCAAAAATATGTGAGAACCAGTTTTTAGATGCGAGTTCCGAACTTGGCGAGAAGACTCGAGTCAGGACTCTGTTCTACTCAGAACCCCAAAGTGATCCGAGTCAGGACTCTGTTTTACTCAGAACCCCAAAGTGATCCGAGTCAGGGCTCTGTTTTACTCAGAACCCCAAAGTGATCCGAGTCAGGACTCTGTTTTACTCAGAACCCCAAAGTGATCCGAGTCAGGACTCTGTACTACTCAAAACCCCAAAGTGATCCGAGTCAGGGCTCTGTTCGATTTGAAAAACCAAAAGTTCAGTTTTCGGCAAAACCGAACCGTACGTACATCTCTAGGCAAAACACCAATTGACATTGATGTAAACTGCTATGGATGGTTAAAAGTGAATGATGCATTTGGTTCTGTGGTGTCACATTCACTGCATTTTAAGTAATGTTGCATTGGTGTGGAAGCTAATAAACCTAGTAATAATCATGTTTTTAATGGCTGTTCTAATAAATTAACATAAAAAAAAACTGCACACATTTAATTTGAATAAAGCTACCAGGAAACATTATTAAGCCCATTACCACAATGGCAGAAAAATGGAAGGAAGTGTACTAGAGGTGATGCAGAAGTCTGTCGTGTCTGGTCTATAGGATATGATTTTATCATATTGATTGAATGTAATTCTAAAGTGTTAGGGCTCTACAAACCATCCCTACTGTCCAGAGTTAGGCGAAAGAGTCTGATGTTCTGTGGATTAGAACTTTTGTCCAGATTCTGGGACAGTTGGGAGAAAGAGTATGCCCCACTAATAGATGCCCCTTCAATGCCGCATGGACCAGCAGCAGGTGCACATGACACTGGTATTTTTTGTGGAGAAGAAGAAGGCTGGGAGTATTACAGCATTTCAGAAGTGCAGGTCATACCTTAAGTTAGAATGGATATGGCATGGCCTAATGTGATGTATCCATGCCTTATTCTCCTTGTGTACACTGTCCCGACTCTACAATTCTAAAGTTGGGATGTAGAAATCTTTGTGCCTCTGACAATGAACCATGGAGCCATAGTGTTACTACCAACAGTCCTCTGTTTGATAAATAGCAAAGGGGATTTATGAAGCCCATGACATCCGCTGTGCATTTCAAAAGAAGCTGTAGCCCAGCTGAGCACATGTATGTTAATATTTTCATGGAGCTGCATTGTTATAACGAGCAAGAGGGCTACATTGTGGAGGAACACAAGTTTGGAGAGTGGAGGATTGGAGAAGAATGTGAGCATTCCTTGCAAAATCTAGAGTAGGCACATCAGCGTCCCTAGTTTTCCAGAGCAGTACAGAGACAAGATTTTACTTTGCATAGTGTGGTCAATAAAATAAGATAAAAGGAGGGACTTCATTTCACAACATATTTACGATCCCAAAAAGAACTGGTTTACACCACCTCATCGATGACGGAGATAGGCGTGTGCAAGCGGTGCTGTTGCTCAGGGTCACCCAGGGGCAGCACCCATCACTGCCTCACGGCATCTGCATTTGGGTACCTGGAACTGGCACGCACCCTCTAGCCTGTACATGCAGTACTTATTGTCTCTGGCACTGCCCTACAGCAGTTGCCCACACAAAGTTGACCTCTGTGAATAAATGGTAAATAATAAAAAGCTTCATACATAAAATTGACACAAGCAATAAAGACAGTTGTCTTGCCACTGTGAAAAAGGTAATAATATAAGTATAAATACATACTGAGCAGTATTTTAGTAGGAAAACAGAAGAGTTTATTTTATTGTACTGGGTGGTTGTAAAGTGGTCATAGTAGACATTGATGTCTCCTGATAGCGTAGAGTAGGCGTACAGTACACGTACACTTGCCGATAGATCCTGCAGATGCACAGGTGCAAAACCAACGTGTTTTGCGGTGTTCAGAGAGTGCTCTTCATAAATGTTATGCTGCAAGATGGTGCATCATAGCACATTTATCCTCAGTACTGTCTAGCTCTAGCCGGACATTGGTGCACTACAATTCCCATCATGACATGTTTATTGACCTCAGAATGTAATTTATGAGCAACTAAATACTCCACATGAATAGACATTAAGGGCCTGATTCAGAGGCGCTCGCAAATGGCAAGCGCTCACTCTGAGTCAGGGCTGTCTTTTTTTTTTTTGGCCAGCCTCCAGGCTGCTCGCTAAGCTCAGCATCGACAGCCGCCTCGTTTTGCTGCGTGCCCCGAGCGAGAGAAGTTCTCACACGCTTCGGGGCTCACGCATGCGCAGTGCGCAAACCGCATGTGCGCACTGCCCGGCCATTGACCTGCTTGCGAGCGCTATGCGCTCGCGAGCGGGTCTGAATCAGGCCCTAAGTTCTAAAGCCAAAACAATACGTAAATAGTAAAAATGTCAGGTAATAAGCTGAGTAAGAAGAATTTTATTGCACAGTTGGTCAATATAAATACTGGGACATTATTAGGAAATACTTAGCTACTCTCCCAGAACCTGCAGGAGAGTCACAATTTTTCAGGTAGTACACCGGGCTTCCAGGACAGTGGGTACTCCTCCCACATCCCACCCACTTCCTAGTAAAGTGGACAGGAAGATTAATACCTGTAATAAAGGTCCATGAAGAGGGGGGGAGGGGCTAGTGATGCTATACTATGCTAATTATAGCATTTTGACCCCACACCCTATTCATATATGCACCATTACTGCCATTTTGTCACTAAGGGGTGATGGCCTAATGTCATCTTCCAGCCCCATCACTGTATCTCCTCTTCAGGCTTCTTCCAGAGAGGAGATTTTTAAAGTAGACAAGTATGTTTTAGGGACCAAAATCTGTAAACAGCTGGGAAAATCCGAGGTAAATAGGAATAGTTAACACCTATGTTCTATTTCCTGGACAACACATAGGGCCTAATTCAAGTTTTATCACTGACAATGAGTGATAAAACTTGCTGCATGTGATAATTGGTGCTCCAGCCAATCGGCTGTCATTTTTCAAACAGATGACAGTTGGGAGCTGATTGGCAAGAGCTCCATTATCATACAGAACGAGTTTTATCACTCTCTGTGAATTATAAAACTCGTTAATAAATGAGGCCCATAGTTAGACCTCATTTACTAACGAGTTTTATCACCAAAACGAGTGATAAACTTCACTGTGTATGATAAATGGTTCTCAGCTCCCAACTGTCATTTTTCTAACAGTTGACAGTTGGGAGCTGATTGGCTGGAGCACCATTTATCATACACAGTGACATTTATCACTCGTTTTGGTGATAATCTTGTTAGTAAATGAGGCCCCTAGTTTGCAGTGTGGGGTTTGTTGCATATAGTGATCCTGCTTTTTTTTTTCAAAATACATGCAGTAGGAATCATGTGGGCTTTAGAAGAATGGATGTAGTCAGGATGTCTACTGTCACTATGGCGACAGAGACTAAAACATCTGGGGTGAGGGACGTGCTCTTGTTTCTATTCTCCATTTGATTTGAATAGATAAGATTTAAAAACTATGCCCACTTTAATGGGTGAGCAGGCATAGATATAAATATGGGTGCCCATGGCTTGAGCACCACACAGAGTAGCTATACTTTTAGGTGTTGACGGTTCCTGATTTCCTTGGACATCAATAATAATGGTGTTTTGCTATTGACCTAGGAACATAACTCTTGTCTACTTGGTAATACTTCTGTTTGCTCTCACTTCATTCATTTCCTGTCTCCATCATGATCCAAACTCCGTGGCCAAGTCTTGGTTTAGGTGTGTCACTTGTAGGCGTTCTTGTGGGATTCTAAGGGTAAATATTTCTCATAGCAGTCCCAGGCCATTATTACTGGTAATTCTGTGTCATTATTTGGGACTTGGGTATTTAAATTATTGCTCCCAGTGAAAATGTGATTTTCAAGAAAACAAAAACAAAATTTTCAAGAAAATACGGAAAATGTATCAGTCATTGAGTAGAGCGTCTAGCAGGATATACATTGTGTTTGTGGGATTTTTTTATGCCCTGGATCACAAAACAGCTGTGTCTATGCAGATATCAATTTTGGGGCGGATGCAGATTTGAACTTAAGTCGGCCATAATTACACCCGCATTGCGTTCACAGCGGAATTTCACCCGAATGCAGAGTTGTACACCTCTGCTTCATTACCATCAGTGCGCACTTATCACTACCTATCCAAGGTGCTGAAGATATCCTGGGAACTATTGTAATTGCATGTGTACAGGTGCGGTGTGGCAGAGTTATGTACATACCAGTGGAATGCCTTATCACTACAGACAGCCCAGTTGCATAACCAGTAGAATGTTTTATTGGAAGATATGTGATGTAGAGCTGTACTCACCAGTAACGTGTGGTGAGGTCAATGGGAGGGGAAGCACACATGTATGAAAACACAGTTTTTATAGCAAACTCTGGAGTATGATAGGGGAGGGAGTATGACAGGGGAGGCTCTGCCTACTTTAACTGCACGTCCCTGGTACTCACTGTGATACACTGGTTATGATGGAGCAGAGCAGGGTGTGATACAGCTCACCAGCCAATGACTATATAATATATATTACAGGTAGCGCTGCAGGATGCCGGAACAGCAGAATAATATGCTGGGTCACTCAAAGATAAGTGGGAGACGTCCATCTCCCACCGTGTCACTCTCTCACAGTAAAAACAAGATGGCATCGCACTTGCTCAGTTGTAACATCGGCAATCATCTTGGAACAGGGAATGAAGCCTCCCTGGAGGAACAAAATGGAATCTGCGCAGCAGTGCACGTCCTCATCAACAAGAGCAGGGATATTTATGATACCAGTTTTAGATGCGAAGGAGATACGTATGACTCCGCATTGCCTGTACTTGTGTACACTTGGTTTTGATGAATACACAGAGCGAAAACACACAACATTTGCTTCGCAAATAAGTGTACTTTAAACTCTGCATCGGCCCTTTGTGTCATAATCCAAAACACCGGAAATAAAAGCTCTGCTGACATTGTACAATCTACTTATTAACATTTACTTATATAGTGCCAGCACACAATGACATTTTTTACGTATAGGACAAGTCAGTATAGTAATCTACAGGTGGAAACCTCTTTATGTTCAATCACTATAAACAGTACAGGGTCAGTCAGTAATATTACTAACTTGTTAATAGTTGTAGCCCTATAATGCAACTGCTGGCCAACGTAGAGTGGGTAATTTTCCTGATCTGTGTACATTTAATATATATCAATTTCTGACAGTATTAAAATGAATGAAATCGTCCAAATCTTACTGCAAACACAGTCGATGTCAGATATTATCTGACATTGGGGAACGCGCATTGTTGGTCGATCCATGCCCAACATGTCAAAGATATGAACGATTGAACAAGAACAATTGACGGCTGCGAGAGAGCGCAGCTTAGCGTCTGGGTCTGAATCTGCCCCATTGTTTGTAAGTGAAGGTGATGCATTGTGGTACATTGTGTGTCAGTGAAGGTGATGCATTGTGGTACATTGTGTGTCAGTGAAGGTGATGCACTGTGTACACTGTCCCTGATTCAGACCCGCTGACTGCCGCAGGCAGCTCACAGGGTCTCTGGGCGTTTTTTTTTCTCCAGGCCGCTCGCAAAGCTGTGGGTGTCCACCCACAGCATGTGTGAGCGGGTGGAGACCGTCGCGATTATCGCGACCATTGGGCTTGCGACGAGACCCTGTGGTAGGGTCTCAGCTGCCGCAAGTCCGAGTGGCCTTCCTGCTCTAATAGACACAGTAGTGATGTCAGTAGGTCCTCCCACAAACGCCAGGCTTTCCTAAGGGAACGCCTGCGTTTGTGCAGACACCCCCACTACCCGCCTACAAAACGGGGCGAGCTGTCACTCACCATCGACAGCCCCCCGTCTTGTAGCGAGCCCCACAGCGACTGAAGTTCAGTCACTCGGCGGGGCTCGCACATGCGCACACCGGATGCGACGCATGCGCAGTGGCCAAACATCGAGCCGCTTGCAAGCGCTGCGTGCTCGCGAGCGGCTCTTAATCAGGCCCATTGTGTGTCAGTGAAGGTGATGCACTGTGGTACATTGTGTGTCAGTGAAGGTGATGCACTGTGGTACATTGTGTGTCTGTGAAGGTGATGCATTGTGGTACATTGTGTGTCAGTGAACGTGATGCATTGTGGGTCAGTGAAGGTGATGCATTGTCGTACATTGTGGGTCAGTGAAGGTGATGCATTGCGGGACATTGTGGGTCAGTGAAGATGATGCATTGTGGTACATTGTGGGTCAGTGTAGATGATGCATTGTGGTACATTGTGGGTCAGTGTAGATGATGCATTGCGGGACATTGTGGGTCAGTGAAGATGATGCATTGTGGTACATTGTGGGTCAGTGTAGATGATGCATTGCGGTACATTGTGGGTCAGTGTAGATGATGCATTGCGGTACATTGTGGGTCAGTGTAGATGATGCATTGTGGTACATTGTGGGTCAGTGAAGATGATGCATTGTAGTACATTGTGGGTCAGTGAAGATGATGCATTGTGGTACATTGTGGGTCAGTGAAGGTGATGCATTGTGGTACATTGTGGGTCAGTGTAGATGATGCATTGTGGTACATTGTGGGTCAGTGTAGATGATGCATTGTGGTACATTGTGGGTCAGTGAAGTTGATGCATTGTGGTACATTGTGGGTCAGTGAAGGTGATGCATTGTGGTACATTGTGGGTCAGTGAAGGTGATGCATTGTGGTACATTGTGGGTCAGTGAAGATGATGCATTGTGGTACATTGTGGGTCAGTGAAGGTGATGCATTGTGGTACATTGTGGGTCAGTGTAGATGATGCATTGTGGTACATTGTGGGTCAGTGAAGATGATGCATTGTGGTACATTGTGGGTCAGTGAAGATGATGCATTTTGGTACATTGTGTGTAAGTGAAGGTGATGCATCGTAATACACTGTGACAGTGAAAGTGATGCATTGTGGTACATTGTGTCAGTGACAGTGATGCATTGTGGTACATTGTGTGTTAGTGAAGGTGGTGCATAGTGTGTTAGTGAAGATTACTATTTTGAGAATGTAGCCTAGCAAGTCTGTAGGAATCAGTGGCACCACTAATGCTGGGTACACATTCACACAACAGATAGGTCAGCAGACCGATTCTCCTTCTGTGTGGCCGATTGGTAAGTGTGATAGAAGCACTGGAGAAGTGTGGAATGGCTGCTATATATGTCCTAGATTCCTGTCTTATGCCTTTTAAAACCCCCAGGAGAAGTCTGTTGGATAAGCAGACTAGAAATGTCTGCTTCTGTGAAAAGCTGGAATGGGTCCTGGGGGTGTGGATGTGAGGAGAGGGAGGGCTCCATCCACAGGCCACCCTAGGTTTTGGGCCTTTCAGCCTGGTAGCAGGCTCATTAGGGCTTGCACCTGAAAGTGGCTCAGATAAGCTGGCTTTTTGTCATAGCTGAGTGCCTGATACCTGGGAGAGCAGGCCGCAGGTTAGATTGCTCTGAGACACTGGCTGTAAACCAGAAGGTACTGTGGATGGGGATTTTGTTTAGTGTTCTGTTAGACAGGGAACTTGCTGTCTAGTTAGTGCCCAGCCGGGCTAGGGTTTATTTTATGTTTTGTTTATTTGATTGTTGAAATTGCACAATAAAAACTGGCAATGTCCAGCTTGCACGAAAATCCACGACTGGAGTGCTGTTTCCTGGCTGCTGTGTGTAAGGTGGTGTCCATATACCCCAGGAGAGGGACCCACTACCCTGACCTTATCACATAAGCTATACACATACCGCTCTATATGTCTGGCCTGATATCACAAATGGATGGGCATTTAAATTTGCCCACCCACTTGTGATGTTAGTGTCAGCAGACCCTGCAGCTAGAATACAGGTGGTCGGCTGATCGCCGATATACACATGCAGATGCTCCGTTATATCTTACAGATGCATCGGCTGTGCTGCAGGGTCGACCTGATATGTCTGTGGACTACATTGTTCACAGACATATCAGGTGTACACACCCGTCCGATGCTCTCTTGATATATTGTTCATCGGACGAACAATCGATGTATCGACAGCTGTATACTCAACATTAGTCATCCTCTGTCTGAGTTATATCAACAGTCCCTAATAAAATGCTAGGTAACATCCTCATGGATTATGATTATTATTGGCAAGTGACAAGTACAAACTGTCTGCTCTTGATTTGCCTATAAATTATGTGGGGATAGGTAAAATGTTTAATATTTTGGGCACATTGATATGTTTGTTGGAGTGCTAGAGTAACGTGTCTTCTGCTTATTGTTCTGTTACTTGCAGGTGTGTCATCCCAGGAATCTCCGTGGACAGGATGTTGATACCACATCTGCTCCTTCTGTGCACTATATACTTCTTCATCATACTTAAAAGCAGAACATTTGCCAAGAATGTCAATTTCCATAATGTGAGACCAGCCTTAGACCGTACGTATTAACCTCTCTTATCAGGCACTAACAGAGGAAATCAGCTGTTGCTCCAACCGGGTGTGAGCACCAACATTTTTGCTTGCAGCCTCCTGACATGGCAAGCATAAATGTACAAAAAGTCTGTGTTTTGGGCGCCCAAACTATAGTTTGAGTGCTCTAACCAGGACTTTAGACAGGTTTAGCTTTTGGGTGTTACAAGAGCAATAAGTAATGGGTGCCCAAAATAACTGAATTGCTTCGCTGGGCGCTCATTAATTATTGCCACCCAGAAAACAATTAAATTGCCTCCTGTCACACTGTTCTGGTAATTCCACACCTTATAGCTTATAATGATTCGATCTTTGTCCATATGGGCTTCCAGCATGAGGGAACAAATTAGATGATTCTGGGTACTAAGGCCAATGACCCCCCCCCTGTTATATATTTACTTATACACTGATTGACTAAATATCTCAGCAGAATATGGATGTAATAAATATCGTATTTACTTGCAGCGACACCATTTCCTAACAGCTTCAAGTGTTTTACATGTGAGAAATCGAGCGATAATTATAACTGCAACCGCTGGGCCGAAGACAAGTGGTGTCCATCAGGTGAGTGAGATACTCATACATATATAATAAATATATATATATATACAGGGCTGCCATCAGTATTGATGGGGCCCGGGACTGACAAAATAGGCAGGGCCCCTCCCTTAGGTGGGGAGGTGGGGGGGGCAGTTTGTCAGAGGTGGGCGTCACTGTGGATAATGTGGGTGAACAGCATGATGGTGAGGGTAAAGGTGTGAGAGCAGGGTGAGGGTGTGAGAGCAGGGTGAGGGTGTGAGAGCAAGAGCAGGGTGAGGGTTTGAGTGTGAGAGCAGGGTGTGAGTGTGAGAGCAGGGTGAAGGTGTGAGCAGGGTGTGAGTGTGAGAGCAGGGTGAGGGTGAGTGTGTGAGAGCAGGTTGAGGGTGTGAGAGCAGGGGGAGGGTGTGAGAGCAGTGTGAGGGTGTGAGTGTGAGAGCAGGCTGAGGGTGTGAGAGCGAGAGCAGGGTGAGCGTGTGAGCGAGAGCAGGGTGAGGATGTGAGCGAGAGCAGGGTGAGGGTGTGAGTGTGAGAGCAGGGTGTGAGTGTGAGAGCAGGGTGAGGGTGAGTGTGTGAGAACCGGTTGAGGGTGTGAGAGCAGCGGGAGGGTCTGCGAGCAGGGTGAGGGTGTGAGTGTGAGAGCAGGGTGAGGGTGTGAGTGTGAGAGCAGGGTGAGGGTGTGAGAGCAGGGTGTGAGTGTGAGAGCAGGGTGAGGGTGTGAGTGTGAGAGCAGGGTGTGAGTGAGAGCAGGGTGAGGGTGTGAGTGTGAGAGCAGGGTGAGGGTGAGTGTGTGAGAACAGGTTGAGGGTGTGAGAGCAGTGTGAGGGTGTGTGAGTGTGAGAGCAGGGTGAGGGTGTGAGTGTGAGAGCAGGGTGAGGATGTGAGAGCAGGGGGAGGGTGTGAGAGCAGTGTGAGGGTGTGAGTGTGACAGCAGGGGGGGAGTGTGAGAGCAGGGTGAGGGTGTGAGTGTGAGATCAGGGTGAGGGTGTGAGAGCAGGGTGTGAGTGTGAGAGTAGTGTGAGGGTGTGAGTGTGAGAGCAGGGTGAGTGTGAGAGCTGGGTGAGGGTATGAGTGTGAGAGCAGGGTGAGGGTGTGAGTGTGAGAGCAGGGTGTGAGTGAGAGAGCAGGGTGAGGGTGAGTGTGTGAGAACAGATTGAGGGTGTGAGAGCAGTGTGAGGGTGTGAGAGCTGGAGTCTATGTACCTGATCAGTCTCCAGCCTCTCCTGCTCCTGCCGTCCTCTGCACCACACGCGGCGGCTGTAAATAGCATCTCCGCCCACACTACTGCTCCCTCTCTCCGCGGCTGCTGTCTTCCTTGCACAGCCTCTCCCTGCTGCTCCTGCTCCAGCCATGCCGCGTACATTTACCCGGACAGAGAGAGATGGACCCGGAGGGCAGGCAACACATTTTGAATATAGCACTGGTCTCAAGCCAATCAGAGCTTGCAGACCGGCAGCCAATCAGGAGCTGCAGCTGCGGCCGCTCCTGATTGGCTGCCGGTCCTCAAGCTCCGATCAGCTTGCAGAAAGCTCCAAATTGAAAATACCGCCGGCACATGTCCACTACACTGCTACCCGGGCCCCCTTTCAGTCCGGGCCCGGGACTATAGTTCCGGCAGTCCCCCCCTGATGGCGACCCTGTGTGTATATATATATATATATATATATATATATACACATTATTATTGACATACATGATTTGTGTAACAATGTTTAGTAATCAGACTGTAGGGGGTATATTATTTACTAAAGTGAGAGTTTTTAGAAATGGAGATGTTGCCCATAGCAACCAATCAGATTGTACTTAACATTTAATTAGCACCTTTTACAAGATAATAGCTATGGGCAACATCTCCACTTCTAAACACTTTCACTTTAGTAAATTTACCCCTAGATGTGCTTAAGTGGTTTGAGTATACTGTTCAAAAGGCCTGTGAAATAATGACACAAACTGGTAACCATAGGGAGCGCCACAATTTTGCATGTAATACTTAGATCATTATATTATAATTTCCTGTTCCGTGTTATAATATATTCACTATACATGAAACTATTATTGAACCACAGGTTGCATTACATAATTGCTTGTGGTGTATTCTGTGTGAGCCATTATGCTTACACTGTAAGTTACTGTACTTATAATTCACATGGTAACTTGACACATTAACTAAATAGAGAGGATTATTTCAAACAGACTGAACTGAACAGGTATCGCTCAGGACATTGTTACATGGGATCGGTATGAATGACCACCGGACCTATGTCCGACGGTTCAAATACCGACAGCGGAAGACCGGCAACCCTGAAAATCTAACTATTGCTAAGCCTCTACCCTCCTAACCCTAATCCTCCTTTAGGGGTGCCTAACCATAACCTCCCCCCTAGTGCCTAACTCTCCCTGTAAGTGCCTAAACCTAACTCCCCCTTCCCCGCACCCAAAATCTAAGACTCCCGGGGGGGTGCCTAACCCTAACCTCCCCCCGGGGATGCCTAATGCTAACCCACCCTAACCGCCCCGGGGGGATGCCTAACCCTAAACCCTCCCCACCCCCACCCCCCCGCGGCTGTCCGTGCCCGGCGTCCGGCTTACCTTCGTTCGGTATGCCGGGTGTCGGGCTCCCGGCATAGGTCTAATGACAGGCGTCGGGATTTCGATGCCTGCCATTAGTACCCTGCCGGGATTTGACAGTCGGAAAGCCGGCAGTCGGCATTTCGACTGTCGGCATCCCGACTGCATACCTGTTACATAGGTATAATGTAGATTCATATTCAGTACATGGAAAGCTGCTTATAGTTCTGCAGTTTAATGGCTTCTCTGGAAATAATGCCAGTCGTTGGCTGTAGCTTTTCAGTTCTTATCTTAGTAGTCTTTCTCAACAAATTGAATTTAACACATTTGGCAGGCCATTGTCGGAAAACAGGTTGTTCTATGCTCAAAGCACCAGTAAACCGTCCGATCTCTCCCTGTCATGTTAAATGTGTCCCTGCCCCCTCTCCCCCATTGGTGAGGGCATCAGGGAGAGGTCCTGTTGGGGTATTATTGTTATTCACAGCAAAAGGGGTTCCATCTTTGCTGTACCTCCAAGTGTTGTAGTCTCACGCTAGGCCTAACAGGTTGGGGTGCCCAGCCTTCTTCTGATCTTTAAACCAGAAAGAGGCATTGGGGGATCTTGACCAGCATATTGCTAGACTTTTTGGTGGACTAGATATGTTTGGTGGACTAGAAAGTGCTTTGATTAGATTGTTCAAAACGCCTGTGAAATAATGGCTCAAATGGCAACCTTAAGGATCTGCACCATTTTCTGCTGAATAACCTCCTGATATTATAATCTACTCTTCCATTACATATAAAGCAATCACGCGACTTCCCACCACTACTGCTTTTTGTGAACACGAAACTGTCATCGAAATATGAGCAGAAACACTATATTTGTATGATATATTTATATATAGTAGTAGTTAGCAGCATTACTGCCCCACAACCCTGAGGTCATGAGTTCAAGTCCTTACAAATACCCTATCTGTATGGAGTTTGTATGTTCTTCCCGTGTTTGCGTGGGTTTTCTAAGGTGCTCCAGTTTCCTCCCACTCTAGAAAACATATGGGTACAGTAGGTAAATTAGCTTCTGACAAAAAATAGAGCAAGCGTGTATGTGTGTCCATGTGATGGTGAATAAAGCATGTAATATCTATTAAAGCAGGGTCTTATGTGAATGACTAAAACATTCTTTGTAAAGCACTGCGTAATATGTCTGCGCTATTATCTGTGTTTATATGGTGCTACAAGCTATGGCGCTTTACATAGTACATAAACAAGCAGTGTGAAGAAAAAAAAAAGCTATATAAATAATTGAAAATAAATATACAGCAAGAACATTTGATTATAGTTTGTATTTAAGTGCTTTAAGCGATTCTCTCTTGGTCCTACATTGGTAAAACATGTTCTACAATTGTAACCAGCGCTGTCACTTATGTTACAGGTACACATTACTGTAAGACAGTACATCACTTCACCAGCCACGGAAAAAGTAAATCTGTGACCAAAAAATGTGCCACACGAGAGGAATGTCGTAATGTGGGATGTCGCCACCATCGTGACTCTGGCCATACGGTGAGGACATGATCTAGGATCTCCTAAGACACGTGGGAAAATCCGGTGCTCTTGTCCACTAAACTAAAATTCTGGCTCATATATATATTTTTTAAATGTATGGTATTGTAAGGTCATTGTAAGTTACGTGTATGTTAGTGATGCTAAATGGGAGAATTTAGATTGAACAACAAAATGTCATGTTTTTTTTAGAATAGGAGTAATATTATATGATAAATATGGGTTTCAAGATAGAAACTGTTGTTCAAAAAGGTTTTTGCAGTAGAAACATAATGAGGCTCATTTAAAGGTGGACACAATTAAGCTCTGATTATTTGTAAAAAAAATCTTACGTAAATCAAGCGTATATTGAGTCGGAATCAAGATGTGTCCAGCTCAGAAATGCTAGTGTTTGTGCCAGGGACAGACTGGGGCTGTAAAGTAGTCCCAGCATCCCTCTTTGCACACACAGAAAAGGGACATAGCCACTCCTAGAAGGGGTGTGGCCACATATTGCTGGGCAGGGCCTTGCGGCATGCCTGTCTCTCTGCATGCTGGCCGAGCAGTGTCGGGAGGCAGAGCTTTTCAGCCAGGCTTTCAGGCCGGAACGGCCCATTAGGCCATGGGCCCTTCTGTCATTTGCCAGAGATGCTTGATGGCCAGTCCAGCCCTGGTTTGCACCAGGCATATATCAGGCATGATAACAGAGGGGAGTTCCTTGACAGTGTTAATAGTAAATAGTAAAATCGCATTACCCTATTTGTACAGAATAGTGTTATACACACAAGAGAGAATATTATCCTGATGGTTATTAATAAATACTAAAATCGTATTTTAAATATAAAGTGTAAAAAAAAACAAAGACAAATCAAATACATACTTTTGCTGTTTTCCTTCTACAAATGAATTGGAAAGTCTGTTATGCAACATGAGACGTACGCGACTTTATTTAATGTAGCCATGACACTAACTGAAGGGGCCATGTGCAGTCTGCTATTTGGGAGCAGTTAGACAGCACTGCTGATAGTCATCATCATTGAGTATCGTAACACCAATCCTTCTAGCACCAGGAGAAAATGATGTGCCCCTAAAAGACAGTATAGACGAAAAATAGGTACACCAAGATGTACAGTAGAAGCGCTGAGTAAGTACCAACTCAGATGAATGTGGATGAAATATAAAAATGTATATGGAAAAATTTTTATTTTTGGTAATTATATAAAAAAATATGTATTACATATGCAAGGAAGAAAGGAGCTGCCGCTAGTATGGGGTAGTCACCCCCAAAAAAGCTAGTAAAAAAAGTCTATATACAAAGAGATAGCGGTGCATATACTACCTTGCATATATAACTAACAGTCTAAATATAAAGAAAGGACTGTGTGACTAACCTTTCACAATAATATTATTTATTAAATGCTGTAGTACCTAAAAAATATATATACAGTACCTATAAAACTGGTGTATTTGAAAAAGCTGTCTGTGACAGGGAAACGCGTCAGGCCTCCCACCTAAGGACTCATCCCCTTCCATTGTCTTTTGGAGTGCTACATCTACAAGTGACTATACAAGGTAGAGACTCATGTGACAAAGACCGGAGGACTACAAACACAAGCCACATTTGGGACATTTACTAAAGGGACTTGACCATAGCTAAGGGTCTGCACAGGCTGCACACTATTACTACACTGCTGGATCTTTGGACATGCTCTCTTTATACACCAGGTGGCACCGGTAAATGTATACAATCCTACCTGCTATATAAGCACTGTATTGGGGTATACGTCCTATCTGATGGTGGATATTTCATCTCATTTCTATTTTATGCACATTTTTGCCAATATCAGTTGATATTTGATTGTCTATTGACTATTCTTTTTATATGTGATATATGTATATCTGTATATGCACTAGTTTTATAGGTACTGTATATATATTTTTTAGGTACTACAGCATTTAATAAATTATATTATTGTGACAGGTTAGTCACACAGTCCTTTCTTTATATTTAGACTGTTAGTTATATATGCAAGGTAGTATATGTGCCACTATCTCTATGTATATAGAATTTTTCCCTAAAAGACAGTGCATGCATCCATGTCATATCGGGTTGCAGTTTCATGAACACATCCAAACTGTACTCGCTTGCCCACACCTGCCTGTTCCACCTCTTAATGCGTAAATAGACATAAGTCAATATACTCAAAAAGTTGCAGAACTACTTATGTAGTATTTTCTTACATTTATCCTTATAATTGGTGAGCAGTGATTTTACTTGTATAACACAATGCACTTTAATTCTGCAATACGATGAGTAACTGTTGGTGAAGGATCAGTGCATACTAGCTACTTATATTATTTCAAAGTAATCCTTATCACACATTGTAAAATACAGGTCCCAAGAACAGTGCTTCATATGTTTATGTGGTCATGGCGAGACAACAATGCTGATTGTAATATAGTTATTATTCTTCTAAGAATTATTTATTTATTATATAATATAGCTATGATATTTGGTTAATGTGATTAAAGATACTATTGCTGAAACTGCAAACTATACTGTAGAGTAATGAATATTCCTCTTCCATGGTAGGAATGCACTTCCTGTTGTGATGGGATGATCTGCAATGTGGACGTACCCACCAATAACACAAACGCTGTACTCAACAACGTGAGATCTCATCGGAAGTCAGATGCGCACAGGGTGACGGCCCTCATACCTGCTGTGGCAGCCGCCATATTTATTCTGGTCATCCTCTAGCATCACTGGATGTGTCATTAGTGATTCCTGTATATCAGAAAAAGGGACATGTTCCTCTGTGGATGTTCTAGGGAACCTCAGATGAATGGTTTGCTTTGCTGTAAATTATTTAAAGCACAGTAAACACTGGTTGATAGTAGAAAGCTGGTAGGAAATTAACAATCAGCAGGTAGTTTGCTGGATACATGTTCTCTCAAAGACCTTCTTCTAAAATGCACCATTGGTGGGTAGGTTAATGATTTCCATGTTATTATGGGAACGTCCTGAATTGAGCTCCTAGGGTTGTGACCCAGGAAACATGGACGGTCGGTCTTGTTATGTTGTTTTTGTGGCTACTTAGCAATCCAATTGCCATAAACCACAAATAAATCTACCTGCACTAAGTGATGTCGCAATTCAGACGGGAACAGATGAATACACAGCCAGGAACGGAGCTGTGATACAGGTACATATTTTTTTCCTCATGGATTAACTCCACCCACTTTTCCGCACCGCCAATGAGGGCTCCCTCAGGGGTCATAACCAAGGAAATTGGAAGCTTCATCAAAATGTAAATTTTCAATACATTTCGTAAAATTGAATGTAATTAACTTTCTGCTACAAATTCTTACATTTGATTATATTTATTGTTTTGCTATACTGTCAGCCATCTTTAGTTCAGTATATTAGGTGGCATCTCCCTTATGAAAATAGACCCAATATTAAATTTGTGCATGACCAAATGAACGTGAATGGGCATTTTAATACTGTAATTTACCATTTCAATACCTTTTATTTTAAGGACGCCGTGTATTCAAACCTAATATCATCAGTCCCCAAGTCACCAGTTGTGATCTTGGGGTCCCCAACTAAGTGCGATCCCCAAGATCACAGTGCAGTGATGGAGGCTCCAGTCAAATTGACAGGGGATTAGGTCAAACACACCTAATTATGAAATAATGTTCATGTAGTCACCATTATTTCTAGTCTGATTCTGTCATTGTTAAATATCTGACAAGGTTTAGATCTTCTTCACAGTAATGACAATAACCTTGTTTTATTCAACAGAGTAAAACCCTCAGCCCCTATATGAGATTTCCTTGACCCTTCAGACCTGATAAACAATTCTAATTGTTTTACATAGTATTTATCATGCACAATAATACAAATATAATATGATTTACCCAGTCTAAAGTCTAAAAGTTTAGTTATTATCCCCAAAACCAGATTCCACATCCTAACATTATTATGCCCTGCATATTTTTTTATTGCTATCCGTTTTATGCATACAGTTTATGTAATCTAGCTCAATGAGCTAACCTCGACTTTGCACATTTCTGCTGCAAGCAACCATGGTAAAATAAGACTTGCATCCAGCATAAGGAACTTTCTGTGCTTCCTCTTCGCTACCATGGAAACCAGCACATGACCTGTGCATAGCATAAAGGGACAAACACAGGAAAAACAACGACTTTATAAACTGCACAAACAAACTATGCACTTCGCAAACCCAAAATGTGAGTTTCTAAATTGCATTGCTGAACATAGTCAATTAATTTGTCCACAGGACAGTTTGATTTTTCTTTCCTTTTTTAAAATCAATCTTATAGATTGATGATACCATTATCTGTTGTTAATGTGTATATTTTTTTTGTAATGCATGTACAACGAAATAGTATGTAATTGTGTTTTTATATTTCAAGCATAAATCACCAGTTTGATAAGTTCGGTTCTGGGTTGCAATGCAACATTTCTGCCTGTTGGATTTTTTAAAAATGTTTTTCTTTGTAGTTTTATTTTGTTACTGTTTTTTTTGTATACTATTTATATTAATAAAATCCAAACAGCCTCTGTGCACTTACCATGGCTTGATGCATATTTTATTATCACTGTAGGTAAATAATGTAGTTCTGATTTCCTATACTGTCTCTGTTTATGTGCCCACAACATAAGGACTGATTCATAGTTGAACAAAGCACAAAAAAATAGAATAAAAATAACTTTGCACCTTGGTAAAAGCACTTTGCACTGCAGGTGGGAGAGGTGTAAAACCTACAGAAAGATTTAGATTGGGAGGGGCATGTCCATGGGAGTAGCGAGGATGGTTCCGGTGGAGCACGAGCTCCGGGCGCCAAAATGGACATAGGGCGCACCCAGGGTTCCGGAATTCATGGGGCACTGCACAGTATGACGGCCACCTGTTAGTTTTATCTTGTTTCTTTGCTCTGTATCCTAAATAAGTTATGGATCTGAGATCCGTTTCTATGTTTCATGCTCCTCAAGGTGCTCAGATTGCCTCCCCTCCGCCCCACTTCTCACCTCTTTAATTACCTCCCCTATCTACCATGGGATCATCTCTTTGCCCCTCCCCTCTCCTTTCTTATTGGCTTCTGTCACCACTGCTCTCTGATCAAGTTTTGCCCCTCCCCCTCCTTTCTTATTGGCTTCTGCTACTACCCCTCTCCTCTCCTTATTGGCTTCTTTCACTGCCCCACTCTAATTGGCATTGCCCCTCCCCTCTTCTTTCTAATAGGCTTCTGTCACTACCCCTTTCCATTTCTTTTTTTTATAAATTCTTTATTTTCAGAGAAAACATCTTGTTATATCAAGTAACAGTGGTACAAAATCTATACGTTTTCCTTTTTTCTCAACATTAGTGCATATAAACCTTGCAGATGAAAATCAGGAACAATAAAACAAATACAACAAATTAGACCGGAAAAATTAAAGAGAAGGAAAAAGAGAGAAAGAGAAAAAAAAATTATATATATATATATATATATATATACATATATAGGATGACAAAAATCAGCGGCACTTGGAGCTTTTGCAGAGATTTGTTTAATGTGTACCCAGACACATATCACCAACGTTTCGGGACACTGCGCCCCTTTGTCAAGGTAAAAAATGTTACCCATGCTACCCCGGGTCCAATCCAAGACTCTACTAAGCACTATGGCTTGATAATAAGTGGATATCATGGGCAATTGCTGCCCTCCCCGACACTTTTGTCTAAATAACACATCATGTTTAAATCTGGGTTTTCTGCCCCCCCAAATAAAGTTTCGTATTAGACTATGTGTTTCAGACAAAAAGCCTGGAGGGAGACCTATTGGAGTTGTCTGTAATAGATATAAAAGTCGTGGAAGGATATTCATCTTAACAATATTTAGATGACCCAACCATGAGAACATTTTTAAGAGCCACTCATCTAATTCCACTCATCTAATTCCTTACGAATGGAACTTAACAAAGGTGCATGAGTAAGAGTAAACAAATCCTGTAAACGTCTAGGTATGAGTATACCTAAGTATTTAAGATAGGAAGTCTGGAATTTAAATGGGAAAGAAGCTCCAAGGGCAGATATAGTCTCAACTGAAGCGGTGACATTTAATGCCACAGATTTACTGTAATTAATTTTAAAGTTCGAGAGATTGCCAAATCGCTGAAATTCTTTCATTAAGTTGGGAAGAGAGGTGACTGGGTTAGTGACTATCGCTAATAGATCATCCGCAAAGAGGGCAAGGCGATATTCCCGCGAACCCACCATGAGACCTGTTATGTTCGGATTGACCCTGATTGCCCTCGCCAGGGCCTCCATGCATAGAACAAAAACCAGTGGAGAGAGAGGGCAGCCCTGGCGAGTACCATTGGATATATGCACTGGATCTGCACTGTCCCGTTTACATGTATCTGGGCTGAAGGGGCTCTATATAAGGCCAAGATTTTTGATAGAAAATTAACGCCCAGGCCTAACCGCTTTAGTATTGACGTCATAAAACTCCAATCCACCCGATCAAAAGCTTTTTCAGCATCGGTGAAGAGGAGTATCATGGGGACATCAGAGGCCACTGCATGGTGTATCAAATCAATGACTTTGGTGGTGTTGTCCTTAGCCTCTCTACCTGGGACAAAGCCCACCTGGTCAGAGTGAATGACAGTCGGGAGAAATGGTTTGAGGCGATTGGCTATAAGCTTGGCGTATAGCTTGACATCCACATTAAGGAGAGAGATCGGGCGATAGCTCGCTGGCAGGGATGGATCCTTGCCCTCCTTGGGAATTGCTGTGATGTGTGCCCCAAGCAACTGATCAGAAAAGGGGCTATGCTCTGTTACAGCATTACATGCCCGTAATAACAGTGGCAAGAGGATATCTTGATATGTTTTAAAGTAGGACACCGTAAACCCATCAGGGCCGGGACTTTTCCCAGACGGGGAGGTTTTAATAGCTACGGATAGTTCTGCTTCTGTAAATGGGGATTCGAGAGACTGTGTCACCGCTTCAGGGAGAGTAGGGAAATCAATTTCCTCTAAATAATTCTGGATTTCTAATTCTCGATCTGTCAGATCCAAGCCCGAACGGTTCGGACCTAAATTATACAGCCCAGAATAAAAACTCTGAAACACTGCTGCAATAGCTTTATCTGTGTGACAGAGGTTACCCTTATGGTCTCTGATACTGTGGAGGTAAGTCAAAGATCTCTGGGCTCTAAGTGCCCTTGCCAACATTTTACCTGGTTTGTTCCCCCAACGGTAATATTTATGACGACATCTCCGAAATCCTCTCCGGGCCCCCTCATTCAGGAGATTATTAAGATCATATCTAGCCTTTTGAAGTTCCACCAAAATATCAGAGGTCATATTACGTTTATGGGTAAGTTCTAACACCTGAATTCTAGACAATAAAGCATCTCTACTTTAATTTTTCTTTTTTTTTAGATAAGACCCTAGTTGAATACATTTACCCCTAATGACGCATTTATGGGCCTCCCATATTGTAACAGGAGACACATCATCAGTGATGTTGTGAGAAATGTAGTCTTCCAGGGCTTCTCCAATTTGAGCTTTACAATAGGGATCCCGAAGGAATTGCTCATTAAGTTTCCAGTGCCACTGGCGTGGGGGAGGGTCACACAGATATAATGTCAAAAATATTGGGGCATGGTCAGAGCTAGTAACCTGCCCAATAGTAGCTTCCGCCAAAAGATCTAAATGGGAGTGATCAATGCAAAAATAATCTATGCGGGAATAAGACCTATGTGGAGAAGAGTAGAAGGTATAATCCCTCTCTGCTGGATGTAATAGTCTCCACGTGTCTACTAGTTGAAAATCATGTAAGGTCAGCCTAAACTTCCTAATCTCTTTAATGGAGGTGCATGGGATCCCAGAGGAAGTATCAAGAGAAGGCTTCAAGGCCCAATTGAAATCGCCGCCAATTACTCTGATCCCCTCCAATTGATCCTCTATTAATTCCAATGACTTACGCAAAAAACCAGACTGACCCTGATTAGGTACATATAGATTGACTAGGGAAAATTTTTGATCATCTATGGTAACTTTAACCAATAATCCCCTACCGTTCCCAATAGGGACGGCTGAAATATTGGAAAGCTTCAGATGTTTAGCAAACAAAATGGCTATGCCCCTAGCCTAGGATTCAGAGAAATTATTGAAGTAACCCACTGGAAAGTATCGAGATCTAAGGGACGGGGCCATACCCTCTTTAAAGTGTGTCTCCTGAAGAAAAGCTATGTCTACCCTGCCCAAATGCAGTGTATGTAGAAGACTGGACCTTTTCTCAGGTATATTAAGTCCCTTTACATTGTTAGAAAAAATATATAATTTAGCCATAGTCAATATTTGAAAAGAGGAAAAGATACCTGTATCGTTGGGTGCCGTGGTCGTTTACCTGAATGTGTGTGGTGTCCGCCTGCAGGTAGAGAGGGAAGGAAGGGGAACAGGATGACAAGAGAAAAAAAAAAGAAAAAACAGAAGAAAAGAAAAAAGAAAGAAAAGAAGGAAAGAAGAAAGATAGACATGGAACAAACCATATCTAACAACATACATGTTAACCTCATATTATATTTCAAATTAGAGATGAAAATAGTGAAATAACAAAACATGGACATGGACTAGTCCTTCCAGCATCCACATACAGGGTATGAGACAGCCACCCATCCAACTTCAACTGTGCCAGGGGGATGTAATTGTAACAGACCTCTATTTGGTTCCAGCTATCAGCACAGGACAGAGGCCAGGGTCAGCAGCAAACCTGGCAGGGCAGCCACAGAAGCAGTGATGACGTAATGGAGGAGCAGAGCAAGGTAAGTAGACAATGCCCTGTACAGGTATAGCCAGTCTCCACTTAACCAGCAGCGCAGTGACAGGGAGATGTATTGAGTCCCAAAATGGCGCCTCCCGCGATTTGCGGCTCCGTTCAGCGCCGCATATCAGGTCTTCCAGGGGTTATTTAGGGTGCCCCCTATGCCCCCAGTCAGGCAGCAGGAGGCTAGGACACGGAGGGGTCCCGCTGCGATGTCCGGCGGCAGCCGCGATAACGCCGATCAACGGCGCGGCTACAGCCCTGGAAATCAAGGCCACGGCTTCTGGGTGCTCTTTAGGCCGCGATGCGGTAATGGCCCCTGACACGCTCCCTCAGCCTGGGGAAGAGGTCAGCGGGATCTCAAGGCAGCTGGCTACTTAGGGCAGACCAGAAGGGAGGTCAAAGGCTGTGGTAGCCAGGCCCAGAAGAATTTCAGCCGGTAGCTGATCTAAAGTGCGTCCACTTCCCTTGGCAAGCAAGCCACGCCCCCCCTCTCCATTTCTTATTGTTTTCTGTCACTGCCCAACTCTGATTGGCTTTGCCCCTCACATCTCATTTCTTATTGGTTTCTGTCACCACCGCTCTCTGATCGTCACTTTCCTCTCCCCTTCCCCTGTTTGATCCCCTCCCTCCTCTCCTCATTCATTCATTGTGCTCCAATGGGCTTAAAAGTGAAACATCTGAGGTAAAGTCTTAAACATCAATTATAAGGTATGAGATTAAATAGCAAAGCAGTGACTTTTTTTTAAAGTAAAGGAGGTGTTCCCAGGCATGACCACAAAGTGTTATTTGAAAGGTCTTTTAAAAAATATTAGGAGTCCTGAAATAATAATAATGGTGGTAGACAGAACATGATTAGTAGTACTCACATTAATATAGGTGCAATGTATATTTGCTAAGTAGCTGAGAAGGGAGCTTCCCATAGGTGTTCCCACTCCTGTGATAGCTGCTTGGGGCAGTAACTGCAGTAATAAGCTGTGCCCCCTGTGGAATCTCACTCTAGCACATGTACTCTGTCAATTTAAATTAAATGATAAGAATATATAATACAATCTCCTCTATTGATTAATAACAATGATTCAAAGAAGATAAAAGTCAGATCCTAGGTGCAATCCATAAATAAAGCAGTGCCAAAGGAGCTACCCATTAATGTCAGATTCTATTCCCCCAATGGGACCTTAATGCCCAGCGTGATACTGCCACTGTTTGCTGTTTTTCTCTTCACTTCAGTATGCCCCCGCAGGCTGGCCATACCCCACCGGCACAGTTCAGTACGGGGGGGGGATGCTATGACATGCACTTTCTCCGGGTTCCATGCTACTCCTCTGGGCGTATCCCATACTTCAATGAACCAAGGAGAAAGGAAAGAAAGGAGGTTTTTGTTAGGTGCACCTAACAAAAAACCCCTTTCTTTCCTTTCTCCTTGGTTAATTGAAGTTACTACTTAAAGGGGTATTGGTAGCACTCCTGTGTATTATCAGGATCCGTTAAAGGGTACAATTAACAACAACCTACAATATATAACGTTAATTATCCCCCATACACCTCTTACATACACTTATAGATAAGAGAGTGACTGGTGCGGAAAACAATTCTACTGCTCTTGTTTCCCATACTTGCCTACTCTTCCAGAACGGCTGGGAGTCTCAGGAATTTGGGGGCACTCCCGGCCGCCTGGAAGAGCATTCAAGGCTCCTAGCGCTGCAACGCATCCGCTCGGCGCCGCCCACTTCTCCAGTGAAGTGGGCAGTCCGGGCGACCGATGACACGCGTTGTACCAATGCCTACTGAAGTACCGACCTGGGTACCCCTTCCCTTGGTTTGTCCTGGTGCAAAGGGTACTTCCCAACTCAGAATCAGCCCCCTAATGTTTTTATGTTTTTAAAATAACTCCTGTCAGTGCAATCAGCTAATTTGTCTCAACCAGTATTTATGACAGTGCAGCCAGTTAATTCATAATTCACTATCAACATCACAGGGCCATGTCAAATCCATGAGAAATTACTAATATTCCTGGGGCACTGGTTTCTAGTGAGTTAATAGACTGCATTCTCATAAATATTGTTCCACCCCAGAAAATAGCAGTTGGTTGTTCACCTCTAATACAGAGGTAGGCAGCCTGGTGTGGAACAAGTACCAGCAAGTCCTTGCACCATGACAGCATTTCAAGGTAATAGTAGGATGTAATACCAGAAAAGAAGGTGAGCCACAGGTTGCCGACTTCTGAGGCCTAGAAAACCAGGTAACTGCTGAACAAGTGCATATGATGAGTCAGGGCGATGCATGTTCTTACTTGGTCACCAGGGGGCGTCTCATACAGTTCTTTATTGTATTGTGGCACAAACAATTCACCAGGTATCTAAGCTCTGTGAAAACTACATGGAACCCACATACAGCAATTGTAATATTTATACTGTGAAATCAATACTGTTATTTTGGTATTCAAGTTTATATAATATTACTTAAGAAGGGATGTACCTGTATCTTACATATGTGTTTTCTAACTACAGTGTCTATGAGTGCACACTCTACATAGACCAGTATGTGGTTTTTTTTTTTTTTTTATATGATCAAGAATATGACTTGTGTTAATATGAAATAGGGCAGGATATTAACTTAGATTTTCCATTTTTCGCCTGGGGTTCTGATTTGTAAGCTTTAGTTTGGTTTTCAGTTAATTATTATTTTTAATGACTGCAATATTGGCTATAAGAGAAGTATATTGTTTAAGTAGATATAAAAGTTAGAAAATTAGGTACTAGTACTTAAAAATAAACACAAAACTATAGTTAACAATTTGCTTGTTTGTGCATACTTAGAAAAGCAATATATTTTTTTCATAACTAAGTTGCAAAAGGTGGATTATGGCATTTCTTGTATTCCAAAAGCTTTATAATGCTGTCGGACGAACCCGGTTATTCTTCTGCTAACTAATTGCAAATGTGCAGTAAATTATACTATTACCTTTCATTGACTAACTCGCATTAGATTCTGATTCATTGTTATATGCTGCAATATTTAAAGCCCTACAAAGGTTGAACACTTGGAGCATAGGGCTTTAAAATATAAAACTGTAAGATCCAGTATTAGAGAAGTTTATATGTAGTTTATGAGTATTAATATGTTGTATATATTACAGAACCTGTCTCATGGACGAGTTGGGACACATTGTTGCATTGTTAACTGGAGTTTCAGGTGTCCTGGGGCCTCAAATGCTGATGAACATGATCACTTGTTATGAGTATCCGACCTGAGTAAAATCTGGGCTTTTAGTGCGTGGATGACTACTAGATCACATGTGGTCTGTTAATGTGGTCAGAAATAGACTGCATATGTAGACTTAACATATAACTATAACCACATCTACAGGCATGCAGGTTACTAACCCATTCCTTTACAATCAGTTTATTATTAGGGATTGTGTTTATTTTAGGGCAACTCACAATATCTGGCATATTGATATGATATTAGATTATAGCCTCCGTGCTTCTAATTTTTTTTATTTTATTTTTTGCTGCCTTATTTTAATGTCCCTATAGTTTTCAGTATAATGGAAATAAAAAGTATTTTTCCAGTTTTTTTTTTTTTTTTTTTTAAATATAAAGAAATGTATATGAAATTGGGCAAAAATACTTTGAAGTGTTTCACATTACAAGTCCCTAAATATTTAATGTTATACAGAATGTATGTATTTTACACATCTGTCACATGTAGAATATTTTTATTTTTCACAGTGATGGATTTATCTATTTATATAATGTCACTGAATATTATTTGACTTTTTTTTTTTTTTTTTAGAAATGATAAATATAATACTCTAGTATAGTTTTTGATTACAGTAAAAATGAAACATGGGATTACAGATTTTTGAGAGATTTAGTTCTTTATTTAGTTCTCAAGTGCTGCCACCAGCCCCCATGTGTGTGTGTATATATATATATATATATATATATATATATTTTTTTTTTATTTATTGTTTTGTGCGCATACTTATATTACTGGCTATGCATACAAAAGATATTAAAGTTTAAAAATAGATTTTAAACTTTTTATATTTCATTAAAGTTTCTTCCACTGATTTTATTAATATTTAACGTACAATTTAAATTTTTTGTGTCCAGAGAAACCATTGTAAATGTCTCTCTCTGGATCCAAAAGTTTATACAACCCCCTTGGGGCATATGGTGTAAACCAATCATGCAGTATAGCCTTCAGTTGACGAGATCTGTGGACAATTTGGTTGCACACATGTAAACTTGCACAAACTTGTAAACTTGGGCTCTTTTTGACGCTTCTAGTGAAGAGTCACTGTAAAATGTGTATACGACTATACGCAGGAATCAAGCAAAGGCTTTCCAGCTGTGATGGTCCCCCATTGGTAAAGGGAAACGCAATCTCGAAATTAGGATACTCAGCGATAGGGTTAATATAAAACATAGAGAGCATTGCCATAAGGAAAAGGTAGAGGATTTACTGTGAACAGAAGA